>OY740798.1:44713511-45913511 GCA_963514005.1 Raja brachyura | reverse complement strand
CATAGTTCCCAATAAGATATGCTGTGGTTTCCAAGCTTCAACCTTATCCATTGGATGTGGGATCACTTGGCCCCATCTCTTGTCAGCTGAAGGGTCTCGACCCAAAACATCACTCATTTCTTGTCTCCAGAGATACTGCCGGCCCAGCTGAGTTACTCCAGCACTCTGTGTCTATCTTCGGTATCAGACTGAACCATGGGTTTACAGACTGGGGAATATGATTTTGCTGTTGCATGTGCTCCACATTACTTCACAGAGGCTCCGTGGAGCAGTCTTGTTTCTGAATCAAATCTGTTAATTTGGGATATCACAAGACCGATCCCTGTCACCGTTTCTTGAGCAGAGATGGACGGGCATCAAATGCTGGCCTTACCAGTGGAGCCAAATCAGAGAAAGGAAGAAGCAGGTTATGAGATTAACTCTAACACAATAGTTGCTGTAGATGCTGCTGTTGAAGATACAATTGAATTGGGTTGTGAACAATTTAAAATCAGCAGCAGTAATTTAAGATTGATGTTCCTGGGATAATGTGAGCAGTGTGTTGAGGAGATGGGGCTATGATCATACCTGTAGTTGATGATGATGCTGTTGACTCTGGAAGGGATACAAATGAAGATGTGAGTGCAGGTATTATAGAATAAATCTGATTACAATGAAATCAAAGTGTAGAAGATTAGGACAATTGTTTTGCATCATGTGATAAAAACCAAGTGATATAGTCACCCTGTTTTTCACAAGAAATTTCCATTTACGAGGTATAGTTTCATGTCAAGAGGATCCAGAATGAAAACTGCCTTCCAGCTGGTCTATGTTTCAATGGATAATACCAGTTTGACTGTCGAAAATGCATAAAATTATTGGTGGAGTAGGTTTTATGGTTATTAAATGTGTCCAGACTGCTGGTTTAACGAACTTATCTCCTTAAGTGTGCATGCTCTTATGAGTGGATTATTTGCGGATTGAAACTTGCAGCAACTTGTGAGGGTCACGACATTTGCTACATTATTATTGCTAACTGATTACCTGTTGATGTTTTTGTTTGAAATGTTGATGCTGTAAATCAAGATTTGTCTGTTTAGTTCGAGAGGAATCTGAGCAATTCCATCATTTGGTGAGTTGTTTGGAGTTAAATAAACCCGTGACAAAGGTAACACAAGCAGAGATTCTACACCATTCAATGCGGCTCTTGGAATGGGAGGTGAAAGGAACGTGGAGGCTCAGACTGGAATGGAGGTCTGAAAACAAGTGTTGCAGTGGCTTTATAGAAGATCAGTCAGTTGGTCCATGGATATGAATGATAACAACCTGCTGTGGCCCAGCTGACAACTTACCTGTTGTTGAAGTCGGAGTCGTTGTCGATGCTGGAAATGAGACAATTGACCATGTCAGTGTGGAGTGTCAAATTTCAACTCAATCCTGTCCATCTGTCCACCTGTCTATCTTTCCTCATTGTTGCTGCACATATGTAATATTGCAAAACATTTCATAGTTTTGGTTCTCAATTTAATATGTAACATGAAAACAAAAGATCAGAATTATTTTGAGAAAATTGTTGAATCTGCCTCTTTTCCCAAGATAGGTATTAACAGAATATTGATTGTTTACTACAAACTCTTTTTATGTTCTGGAAACATTTTTGTGTTCCTGCTGTCAAACATAACCATTGACAGCCCTGTCTGGAATCCTCAGAGTACAAATCATCATCATATTCTTCCTACCTTTTTAAGTCATATCTGAAGTATAGTTTCACACATGTTCATAAATTTCATGGGTGATTGTTGCTGAGAGGCAAGGAATTCATTCGTATGCAGGTATGCAGCATAACATACTGTAGGTATGTTACAAAACTTACCTTCAGCGGCGCTGCAGTTCTGTCACTGGCCGCGTACACGATTTTGGCGCCTTTGTGTGTGTGGGGGAGGGGGGGGGGTTAAAATGCGATTTCTCGAGGTGTGAGCTTTTGCTGAAGATTTGTACCGAACTCGACCAATTCCATCACTTGATTGGAGATTGGGGTTTCTGTTCCATTTATGAGTTTACTGATTTTGATTTGTAATTTTCTTTTTCAAATAACCGAGGCCGGTATGTGAAATTTTTTTTTTTAAATCGCTCGACAATTTTAGCGCTGGAGTAAAATAAAAATTAGCTTCTAATGCCATGAACGCCGACAACGGGGACAGATTTAAGTAGGGGACGGGTAAAGGAAGGCCGTTTATTTTTTCATATAAACTTGCTTGTTAAGTTGACCTTAATCAAAATTTGATGTTGCGAAACGGTGATTTATTCTCCATACGAATCGGCAGTGTATTTCCTGCCGATATGGGGTTTAAATTCACCGCAACTGCAACTTTCCAATCCATCACGTTCCACAAAAACCCACTCGCAAGCTGATTTAAATGGCCATTAATTTACTGGCATTAAACACTAAATTCCTTCAATTTGGCCAATAAATTCATGACACTGAGATTTAAAAATCATGTTGTATTGTGAATTCTTGTGTGAATGTTATTTGAACACTTCGGCTTTTTAAAAAATGTTAATATTTTCTTATGAAATGGATAGATGTTTAGATCTAGTAATTGAATTTTGTAATTAGCTACAATTGGGTAACTAACTAATTATATGCTTTAATTTCAGGTCATCCAAGTAAGATTCATATTTGTTTCAGAATGCTTCAATCTATAATAACTGAACATTTCTTTCAGTTCTCTTAATTTTTAAGAAAGTTATGGGCTTTTGACTGTCCTCGATCACAACTTTTATGTTAAGTCCATGGAAAAGCAATAGGGAACAAGATGCTAATTTCCGAGTATGAAAATGGCCATAACCTTTTTAATACTGAAGATATGAAAGTGAATTAAGTGTCAAATTAAATTTCTTTTTATGCTTTATCTGATGGGATAAATTGTAGACTTGATTTTTAAAATCTCAACATTTTGTAACGTTGCTATATATTGTACCCATCATCTTCCAATGGGAAATCTTAATTGTGATGCCACTCGAAAGACGTTAGAGGACTACAATTTTCAGACAGCCTAAAACATTTGCCGAAAGGTTCTGAATGTACACAAATTACTGAATTTACTTCCATGATGATCTCCATGTCTCATTTGTGTAGATCTGAAAATATTAAAATACTCTCCTGCACCTCATCAATAGTAACAAGTTCACATCCTGGGAATAGTTGTTCCCAGGTTAATGCATTGTGTAATTGTTAACGTGTTGTTCGTTACTTACTTGTTGTTGAGGTTGTGGTCGATGTTGGTGCTGGAAGAAACACATTAGTTTGTGTGAATAGGCAGACTGGAATATCTTTCCATCATCTCCCAGTTCATAGAATCAGTTCTCAGGATATTGATTTGTAAACGTCATGAAATTATTGTATAAAGCCGCCTTGAATCGTTTTTGTATGTTGCAGCGAATATCCTACGCTCAATTCCCACTGTTAGACTGTCACCTGGCTAGGCTAATTTCAAGGTCGAATATGCTTATCTCGAAACATATAAAAAATAGGTGCAGGAGGAGGCCATTCGGCCCTTCGAGCCAGCACCACCATTCATTGTGATCATGACTGATCGTCCCCAATCAATAACGTGTGCCTGCCTTCTCCCCATATCCCTTGATTACACTAGCCCCTAGAGCACTATTTAACTCTCTCTTAAACCCATCCAGTGATTTGGCCTTTACTGCCTTCTGTGGCAGGGAATTCCACAAATTCACAACGGTCTGGGCGAAAATGTTTTTTCTTATTTTACCGACCTGACCTGAAGTTCACTTGTTGCAACCAATACACGGTTTTGCTGATCGGCAATTCAATCCCTCTCTTCCCTGAAGTTCAATGTGCCTATCAAAAAGCCTCTTAAACGGCACTATAGTATATGCCTCCAACACTACTCCTGGCAATGTGTTCCGACTTCAAGCCCCCACTATCTGCGTTAAAAATGTTGCCCTGGACATCTTCATTAAACTCCCCCACTCACCTGATAGCTCTGCCCTCTCATGTTGGACATTTCTACCCTGGGGAACAGGTTGTGACTGTCGACAAAATGTGTAATTGACTTCCATGATAATCTCAACGTCTCATTTGTGTAGATCTCAAATTTTATTTCTGTAAGATTATGACATAGAGCAGAATTTTTGCCACTCATTTCATAATTTCCTATGTTTACAACATCCACAGAAAGGTTAAGATAAAATGTCTAATTATATTAAGGTTTCGACTGAAAGTATTAAAATACTCTCATCACTTCATCAAAAGTAACATTAACATCCTGGGAATAGTTGTTCCCAAGTTAATGCGAAGTGTAATTGTGAATGTTTCTCACTTACTTGTTGAAGTTGTGGTCGATGTTGGTGCTGGAAGGAAGACAGTAGTTTGTGTGAATAGGCGGAGTGGAATATCATTCCATTTTCTCCTCAGTTCATCTCAGGATATTGAATTGGAAACTTCATGCCATTATTATAAAATCTCTCCCTGCTATAGGAAAGATGTGTTCAGCTGGAAGCGGTGCTGAGAAGATTAACGAGGATGGTGCCGGCACCTGAGGGCCTGAACTATAGTGAGAGGTTAGGCAGGCCAGGACCGTAATCCTTGGAGCAACGAACAATAGGGGTTATCTGATAAAGGTGTTGGTTTACTACATAAAGATAAAGATTTACTAGAAATCTGAGGGACAACCTTTTCACACAATGAGTGGTGGGTAAATGTGGGGTGGTGCACTTCGGGATATAACAGGAAATCAAGAAGGATCCCAACGTGAAACCTCCACAGTCCAGTTCCCTCCTCAGATCTTGTCTGAGCTGCTGAATTCCTCCAGCAGGTCGTTGTGGCTAAAGGCAGATGGTAAGTTCACGTTTACTACGAGAATATTTGATCAGACCCAGGCCGTCTGATTGTAGTTATAGAGGAGCATGGTGAAAACACATCTGGCTATAAAGACTCAGTCAATGTGTTCATTCAAAGCAGTGATAGATAGATGTTTGGACGTAGTTGGGAATTAAAAGAAATGGCAACTGTGCTAAAAAATGAATCTGGGCAGCATTCCAGAGTTACATGGAGGGATGCTGTTATATTTGATAAGAATAGATATACAAGGATTGCTCATCCCATAATCAAAGGCAATAACCTCTGTTAGTTGTTAAAGAAGGAACTGCAGATGCTGGAAAATCGAGGGTACACAAAATGCTGGAGAAACTCAGCGGGTTTCATGCTGCTGCACCCGCTGAGTTTCTCCAGCATTTAGTGTAACCTCTGTTCGTTGCCTGTAAATGGTATGGATTTAACTTGAGGTAGAGGAGATTTTACCTGGTCATGATCACATCCTGATCACCCAATCAATGATCACTTCCAACTGGTTCTGTTTCCATTCAGGTCCTTATTAATCTGAATGAGAATCACATGATAATAATGGCGTCATTACCTTCTGGCGTTGATGTTTGATGATCATATCCATAGGTTGTCATTTTGGCTGGAATAGAAAGAAGGAGAAGTTGGAGGAAAAACAAGTGAAATCTGGATTTCTAAATATGTGGAAATGCCGAAGCTGAAGGCTTTAGAAACTGGGTCCATCGTAACCACTGATAGTTTTTTTAATTCAAGAGTCAAGAATGTTTTATCGTCACATGACCTGAAACGAAACAATGAAATCCTTACTTGCAGCAGCACAACAGATACTGTATGTAAACATAGTACTCTGTTAGTGTTACTGTCAGTGTGATGAGGACAGCGTGATTTGGTAGTATAGTAGATACAAGGTGTATCTGTTGATATTGTCTTGCATTGAAGGTAGTACTTGCAGTGCAGCACTTTCTCTGCATCTTTTTTCAGTTGCTCCTTTCGATTGCTCAGTCAGTACAGGAAATTGAACTCAGATGGTGTGTTAGTTTCTGTATGTTAATTTTATTGGGCATCACTGAGGCAAAGGAAATGTATGAGCGTGCATGGTTGAAGAAGAGTCATAATTTCCATTTCCCCCCTTGATCAATTCAGTGGAAGGATGCTTTGGAAAGACAATTTTGCTCCAAACTGGAAGATGAGATGGATATTCAGCAACTGTGGCAGGGGTCTCACGCCTTCACAAAACCATGTGGCAGCTCAAGTGAGATTGTGGCATCACTCCTGGTTAGGCTTGTTGCATTCTACGCTCGATTTGAAAATTTCAACACGGATGTGTCTTCTCGAGCACCCAGAGCTTCCGATGTCATTGTATTTTCAGTCACCAAGGCCGGCGTCAGAAGAAGCGTCACGAGGGTGAACCAAGTAACTAAGCCAACCAACTCGCAGGAGATTTTGCGGACATCTTGAATCTGTCATTATTAAGGTCTGAGGTTCCTATCTGCTTCAATGGGCTTCAATAATACTCTAGCCCAAGAAGAGTACCGTGACAGGAAGAGTACAGAGGGCCTCACAGTGGCGCAGCGGTAGAGATGTTGCCTTGCAGCACCATACACCCAGATTAGATCCCGACTACATTTAGTGTCTGTCTGGAGATTCAATGTTCTCCCTGTGACCATGTGTGCTTCTTCCCACATAGCAAAGACCTGCCTAGTAGTACATGAATTGGCTTCTATAAATTGTTCCTGGCATGTCGGGTAGAACTAGTGTACAGGTAATCGCTGGTCACTAGGACTAAATTAAAACTGAATTAAATTTAAGTCGTCTAAGCTAAACTGAACGAAACATGTCTCAATGACCAATAAACATTGGCACCAATGCTCGTGTTGAAGACGTGCTTTGAGAGGTTGGTTTTGGTGTATATCAATACCTACCTTGGCAAAGACCTGAACCCACTACAATTAGCTACCAACACAATCAATCAATGCCGGCTGAAATCTCACTGGCGCTACCTTCTGCGATGACGATGGAGAGAGTCAACTCTTTCAAGTTACTGGGCATGCATATCTCTGAAGATCTGTCCTGGGCCCAGTACATTGATGTAATCTTCAACAATGTCCATCAATACCTCTTCTTTCTTCAAAGATTGAGGAGATTTGGCATGTGTATGAATATTCTGATGTAGATTCTGGGTTGATGTATTAGCCATTATCTTGATGAATGTCTGGCAGAAACAACTGAAAGACCAGCGTGCTGACGTCTTCTGCTGGTTCATGTTTTCATGTTGTCATGGGTTGAGGACGAGGATCAATTACTTATCATGCTGCTGCAAGTAAGAATTTCAAAGTTCATTTGACAATTAAACACTCTTAACCTTTCCTAGTTCATAAATTCAGAAGTCATAGGAGCGGAAGTAGGCCATTTGGCTCATCGAGTCTACTCCGCCATTCTATCATGGCTGATCTATCTTTCCCTCTCAACCCCATTCTCCTGTCTTCTCCCCATAACCATGATACCCTTAACCATTGAAGGTCTGGGGGGCAATTACATCTTTGATGAATAACTTGTCATGAAGATGATTTGGTCACAATTGGGAGGTGCTGAATCTGGGCCGTATTTCCACTTATTAGGTGGGATCGAATGTTAATCCCCCAACAGTGTGATGATGGGAGGCCTGTCAGATTCTGGTGGATACACATTTTCACACAGACTGGAGCAGGAAGGCAGATAATTGATACCACATTTATCTCCAGCAATAGTAGTTTCAAACTATAGGATGCACTTACTCGTGGGCTGACCTGACCAATGTTAGTTTTAGTATCACCCATACAGTAAATAGCTGTCAAATGGAGTTTATCTGTGTTTGGGTTAATTTAAATGCTGCGTGTCCAATTCCTGCTGCAAAGAGAATTAGTTGACTTGGAGTGGCCCTTGGTCCTTGCTACCTGCTTGCATCTCGTTTTGGGCTGGTAGGACAGCAGCAGCAACTGTCCTGTCCAGGCCAGGTTTAAAATGTCTTGAGTTCACACTGGATGAGCTCACATGTTGGGTACCATTTTCAGTCGAGCCTCGACCTGACTATCCCAACCCTAATGATTACTGATGGTTTTGGAAGGAAATGGGCACTCCCCAGTCGACAGGGTGAAAGGGTACCTTTATTGTCTCATTCACTGCAAAGAAGCAAAGTTTCGCAGAAATGCGTGACTCCATGTAAACAATTGCATGGCAGATGTTAACTTCATTTTTTCTGGGGGAGACAGCAGTCTGACAGTATTCACTGGAAGGAGATGAGATCTAATTGCATGTTGCAAATGAATTGTAGAGGTTCGACCAAGTGACAATATGCTGTGAAATTCCATACCTGTTGTTGAAGTTGCTGTTGTTTCAGGTGCTGGAGAAGACACCGTGGTAGGTAGGAATATGAAAACACGAGAAATAGTTGGTGAATGGAAAATGACTGAACAGGGTACATGGACAAAAGCATTTCTTTCAAACTGATTTTGGTGACTGTCTTCGATTGATTTTCAGACAATTTCAATCCACAACAGTTGTAATTCACGCTCTGGTTGTTTCTGTATTAAGGAAGATGGTAATTGGTGTGAAAATGATGCTTTGGCTGAGGACGGAGGGTTCTGTTTTTGTGGTACAAGTTAGGGTGGGGCAGAAGTTGGAACTTAATTAGTGGAATGAGATGGGGAGAGAATGATGGGCAGCTCAGCCACGTGCGGGACAGATAGAGTGAGTGGTGATAGGAATGATGAATAAAAGCAGAAGAAAAATGGATGGACAGGTGAGTGTTTGTGGGAGAAGAAGAAAGGGCGTGTGGGTTACCTAATTCAATATTCATTACGTTGGGTTGTTAGGTACTGAGGTGGAATATGAGATGCAGTTCTTCCAAAACAATGACACTGACTTTTGTGATCCAAGGGGGGATAGCTGAATGGATAGCAAATTGGATTCATGGAATCTGATTGCCAGTTAAATATTTATTGTTATTTGTGAAAAGTAATATTTATCAATACTTACTTCCGGGGGTGCCACCAACAACAAATTCTGAAAGATGAATGGGAATAGAAAAAGAGAATAAAACTATTGGTATATATTAATTACTTGGGGGATGAGCCATTCTGGCGAGACCAGCATTTATTGCCCATCCTGAGCTCCCTTGAGGAGCAGGTGTGGACCCAGCATCTTGACCGGCTGCACTTCATCTATTGCACCATAAGAAGCACTTGTTCAATGTGTCCCATAGTTCCCAATAAGGTATGCTGTGGTTTCCAAGCTTCAACCTTATCCATTGGATGTGGGATCACTTGGCCCCATCTCTTGTCAGCTGAAAGGTCTCGACCCAAAACATCACTCATTTCTTGTCTCCAGAGATACTGCCGGCCCAGCTGAGTTACTCCAGCACTCTGTTTCTATCTTCGGTATCAGACTGAACCATGGGTTTACAGACTGGGGAATATGATTTTGCTGTTGCATGTGCTCCACATTACTTCATAGAGGCTCCGTGGAGCAGTCTTGTTTCTGAATCAAATCTGTTAATTTGGGATATCACAAGACCGATCCCTGTCACCGTTTCTTGAGCAGAGATGGACGGGCATCAAATGCTGGCCTTATCAGTGGAGCCAAATCAGAGAAAGGAAGAAGCAGGTTATGTGATTAACTCTAACGCAATAGTTGCTGTAGATGCTGCTGTTGAAGATACAATTGAATTGGGTTGTGAACAATTTAAAATCAGCAGCAATAATTTAAGATCGATGTTCCTGGGATAATGTGAGCAGTGTGTTGAGGCGATGGGGCTATGATCATACCTGTAGTTGATGATGATGTTGTTGACTCTGGAAGGGATACAAATGAAGATGTGAGTGCAGGTATTATAGAATAAATCTGATTACAATGAAATCAAAGTGTGGAAGATTAGGACAATTGTTTTGCATCATGTGATAAAAACCAAGTGATATAGTCACCCTGTTTTTCACAAGAAATTTCCATTTACGAGGTATAGTTTCATGTCAAGAGGATCCAGAATGAAAACTGCCTTCCAGCTGGTCTATGTTTCAATGGATAATACCAGTTTGACTGTCGAAAATGCATAAAATTATTGGTGGAGTAGGTTTTATGGTTATTAAATGTGTCCAGACTGCTGGTTTAACGAACTTATCTCCTTAAGTGTGCATGCTCTTATGAGTGGGTTATTTGCGGATTGAAACTTGCTGCAACTTGTGAGGGTCACGACATTTGCTACATTATTATTGCTAACTTATTACCTGTTGATGTTTTTGTTTGACATGTTGATGCTGTAAATCAAGATTTGTCTGTTTAGTTCCAGAGGAATCTGAGCAATTCCATCATTTGGTGAGTTGTTTGGAGTTAAATAAACCTGTAACCAAGGTAACACAAGCAGAGATTCTACACCATTCAATGCGGCTCTCGGAATGGGAGGTGAAAGGAATGTGGAGGCTCAGACTGGAATGGAGGTCTGAAAACAAGTGTTGCAGTGGCTTTATAGAAGATCAGTCAGTTGGTCCATGGATATGAATGATAACAACCTGCTGTGGCCCAGCTGACACCTTACCTGTTGTTGAAGTCGGAGTCGTTGTCGATGCTGGAAATGAGACAATTGACCTTGTCAGTGTGGAGTGTCAAATTTCAACTCAATCCTGTCCATCTGTCCACCTGTCTATCTTTCCTCATTGTTGCTGCACATATGCAATATTGCAAAACATTTCATAGTTTTGGTTCTCAATTTAATATGTAACATGAAAACAAAAGATAAGAATTATTTTGAGAAAATTGTTGAATCTGCTTCTTTTCCCAAGATAGGTATTAACAGAATATTGATTGTTTACTACAAACTCTTTTTATGTTCTGGAAACATTTTTGTGTTCCTGCTGTCAAACATAACCATTGACAGCCCTGTCTGGAATCCTCAGAGTACAAATCATCATCATATTCTTCCTACCTTTTTAAGTAATATCTTTTTTTTTTTTTTTCAATTCAATTCAAATTTAATGTCATTGCACAAATACAAGTATAGGTACAACGAAATGCAGTATAGCGTCATTCGTAGTGATAGCGATATAGAAAAATAAATACAGAGTGCAGTGGTAGCAGTACGGAAAATAAATAAATACAGGGTGCAGACAAGTCTATCAGCTGGGCTCCGAGTTCAGCAGTCTGATGGTGTAATTGAAGAAGCTGTTCTTTGTCCTACTGGTGCGGGACCTGAGGCTCCTGTACCGCCTCCCTGATGGGAGGAGGGCAAACAGTCCATGATTAGGGTGTGAGGGGTCCTTGATGATCTTCCCGGCCCGCTTCAGGCACCGTTTTCGGTGGAGGGCATCCATGGCAGGGAGTGGGGCACCGATGATGTACTGGGCGGTTTTCACCACCCGTTGTAGTGCCTTCCTGTCTGCCACGGTGCAACTGCTGTACCATACCGTAAAGCAGGTGGTCAGGATGCTTTCGATGGTGCAGCGGTAGAAGTTCGTCAGGATCTGGGGGGACAGGTGGGCTTTTTTGAGCCTCCTCAGAAAGTAAAGGCGCTGCTGTGCCTTTTTGATCAGCTTTGAGGTGTTGAGAGCCCAAGACAGATCCTCCGAGATGTGAACCCCGAGGAATTTGTAGTTGGAGACCCGCTCCACCTCAGTCCCGTTTATATGGATGGGGGTGTGTCTGCCCCCTCTGTTCTTCCGAAAGTCAACAATTATTTCCTTCGTCTTCTGGGAGTTGAGGACGAGGTTATTGTTGGCACACCAGGTAGCCAGGTGCTGGACCTCCTCCCTGTAGGCTGATTCGTCATTATCACTGATCAGTCCTACCACAGTCCTACCACCATCATTTTATGATGGCGTTGGAGCCATACTTGGGGATGCAGTCATGCGTGAAGAGGGAGTAGAGGAGAGGGCTGAGCACACAGCCCTGTGGCACGCCGGTGTTCAGTGTTATAGTGGAGGAGGTGAGGTTGTTGACCCTAACAGACTGTGGTCTGTTAGTGAGGAAATCCAGTGTCCAATTGCAGAGGGAGGTGGAGATGCCAAGACCGCAGAGTTTGGTGATCAAGCTAGCGGATATGACAGTGTTAAAGGCGGAGCTGAAGTCAATAAACAGCAGCCTGATGTAGGTGTTGTTGCTGTCCAGGTGGGTCAGGGCAGAGTGTCGGGCGGCCGATATGGCGTCCTCTGTAGACCTGTTTGTCCGGTAGGCAAATTGGTGGGAGTCCAGTGTGGGGGGGAGGCTGGCTTTGAGGTGAGCCAGGATCAGCCGCTCAAAGCACTTAGCGATGACAGGGGTGAGTGCCACTGGCCGGTAGTCGTTGAGACTCCCTGTCGCTGATTGTTTGGGCACTGGCACAATGGTTGATGTCTTGAGGCAGGTGGGGACGACACCCTGGGCCAGTGACAGATTGAAAATGTCAGTGAGGACCAGGGATAGTTGTCCAGCACATGCCCTGAGCACCCGCCTGGGGATGCCATTGGGGCCGGCAGCTTTGTGCTCATTCACCTTGCTCAGTGCGTCTTGTACAGCAGAGGTGGAGAGACTGAGGGGTTGTTCATTCGGGGGTGGAGCAGCTTTGATGGCTGGAATTTTGTTGTCCCGGTCAAAGCGAGCATAGAAGTGGTTTAGCTCATGAGGGAGGGAGGCGTTGTCTGGGGGGAGTGTTGATTTTATGGTAGTCGGCAATGGACTTAATTCCTTGCCACATGCGCCTGGGGTCAGAGTTGTTTTGGAAATGCTCCTCAATCCGCTGTTTGTGATTGAGTCTAGCATTCCTAATTCCCTTTTTCAGATTGGCCCTGGATGAGCTGTATCCCTCAGCGTCGCCAGATTTAAAAGCGGCGTCTCGAGCCTTCAGCAGGAGTCTGACCTCCCTGCTCATCCACGGCTTCTGATTAGGGAAGGTCTTTATCACTTTATGGGTGGTGACGTTATCAGTGCAGAATTTTATGTAGTCCAGAACGGTTGAGGTGTATGAATTTATGTCCACATGGGAGTTAAAGGTGGCCTGGGTGGCAAACACACTCCAGTCTGTTCCTGTAAGACAGAGACAGCCCCCTCAGGCCAGACCTTCACTGTCCTCACGGCAGGTTTCACACGTCTGATCAGAGGTGTGTATTTGGGGAGCAGGAACAGAGAGAGGTGATCAGACTGTCCCAGGTGGGGGAGGGGGAGGGCTTTGTATGCTTCAGTAATATTAGTATATATTAGGTCCAAAATATTGTTACCTCTGGTTGGGCAGGAGACATGTTGGTGGAATCTGGGGAGCACAGTTTTTAGGTTGGAGTGGTTAAAATCGCCAGCAACAATAAAAGCCCCCTCTGGGTGGGCAGTTAGTTGTTTGCTGATAGCAGCTTGCAGCTCTTCCATTGCAAGCCTGGCATTAGCATCCGGGGGTACATAGACTGGGGTACATAGACGGGGGTACATCTGAAGTATAGTTTCACACATGTTCATAAATTTCATGGGTGATTGTTGCTGAGAGGCAAGGAATTCATTCGTATGCAGGATATATACGTATATTGTAGGTATGTTACAAAACTTACCTTCAGCGGCGCTGCAGTTCTGTCACTGGCCGTGTACACGATTTTGGCGCCTTTGTGTGTGGGGGGGGGGGGGGGGGGTGGGGTTAAAATGCGATTTCTCGAGGTGTGAGCTTTTGCTGAAGATTTGTACCGAACTCGACCAATTCCATCACTTGATTGGAGATTGGGGTTTCTGTTCCATTTATGAGTTTACTGATTTTGATTTGTAATTTTCTTTTTCAAACAACCGAGGCCGGTATGTGAAATTTTTTTTTTTAAATCGCTCGACAATTTTAGCGCTGGAGTAAAATAAAAATTAGCTTCTAATGCCATGAACGCCGACAACGGGGACAGATTTAAGTATGGGCTTTTGACTGTCCTCGATCACAGCTTTTATGTTAAGTCCATGGAAAAGCAATAGGGAACAAGAGGCTAATTTCCGAGTATGAAAATGGCCATAACCTTTTTAATACTGAAGATATGAAAGTGAATTAGGTGTCAAATTAAATTTCTTTTTATGCTTTATCTGATGGGATAAATTGCAGACTTGATTTTTAAAATCTCAACATTTTGTAACGTTGCTATATATTGTACCCATCATCTTCCAATGGGAAATCTTAATTGTGATGCCACTCGAAAGACGTTAGAGGACTACAATTTTCAGACAGCCTAAAACATTTGCCGAAAGGTTCTGAATGTACACAAATTACTGAATTTACTTCCATGATGATCTCCATGTCTCATTTGTGTAGATCTGAAAATATTAAAATACTCTTCTGCACCTCATCAACAGTAACAAGTTCACATCCTGGGAATAGTTGTTCCCAGGTTAATGCATTGTGTAATTGTTAACGTGTTGTTCGTTACTTACTTGTTGTTGAGGTTGTGGTCGATGTTGGTGCTGGAAGAAACACATTAGTTTGTGTGAATAGGCAGACTGGAATATCTTTCCATCATCTCCCAGTTCATAGAATCAGTTCTCAGGATATTGATTTGTAAACGTCATGAAATTATTGTATAAAGCCGCCTTGAATCGTTTTTGTATGTTGCAGCGAATATCCTACGCTCAATTCCCACTGTTAGACCTGTCACCTGGCTCGGCTAATTTCAAGGTCTAATATGCTTCTCTCGAAACATAGAAAAAATATGTGCCTGAGGAGGCCATTCGGCCATTCGAGCCAGCACCACCATTCATTGTGATCATGACTGATCGTCCCCAATCAATAACGTGTGCCTGCCTTCTCCCCATATCCCTTGATTACACTAGCCCCTAGAGCACTATTTAACTCTCTCTTAAACCAATCCAGTGATTTGGCCTTTACTGCCTTCTGTGGCAGGGAATTCCACAAATTCACAACGCTCTGGGCGAAAATGTTTTTTCTTATTTTACCGACCTGACCTGAAGTTCACTTGTTGCAACCAATACACGGTTTTGCTGATCGGCAATTCAATCCCTCTCTTCCCTGAAGTTCAATGTGCCTATCAAAAATCCTCTTAAACGGCACTATAGTATATGCCTCCAACACTACTCCTGGCAATGTGTTCCGACTTCAAGCCCCCACTATCTGCGTTAAAAATGTTGCCCTGGACATCTTCATTAAACTCCCCCCCTCGCCTGATAGCTCTGCCCTCTCATGTTGGACATTTCTACCCTGAGGAACAGGTTGTGACTGTCGACAAAATGTGTAATTGACTTCCATGATAATCTCAACGTCTCATTTGTGTAGATCTCAAATTTTATTTCAGTAAAATTATGACATAGAGCAGAATTTTTGCCACTCATTTCATAATTTCCTATGTTTACAACATCCACAGAAAGGTTAAGATAAAATGTCTAATTATATTAAGGTTTCGACTGAAAGTATTAAAATACTCTCATCCACTTCATCAAAAGTAACATTAACATCCTGGGAATAGTTGTTCCCAAGTTAATGCGAAGTGTAATTGTTAATGTTTCTCACTTACTTGTTGAAGTTGTGGTCGATGTTGGTGCTGGAAGGAAGACAGTAGTTTGTGTGAATAGGCGGAGTGGAATATCATTCCATTTTCCCCTCAGTTCATCTCAGGATATTGAATTGGAAACTTCATGCCATTATTATAAAATCTCTCCCTGCTATAGGAAAGATGTGTTCAGCTGGAAGCGGTGCTGAGAAGATTAACGAGGATGGTGCCGGCACCTGAGGGCCTGAACTATAGTGAGAGGTTAGGCAGGCCAGGACCGTAATCCTTGGAGCAACGACTGATAAAGGTGTTGGTTTACTACATCAAGATAAAGATTTACTACAAATCTGAGGGACAACCTTTTCACACAATGAGTGGTGGGTAAATGTGGGGTCGTGCACTTCGGGATATAACAGGAAATCAAGAAGGATCCCAACGTGAAACCTCCACAGTCCAATTCCCTCCTCAGATCTTGTCTGAGCTGCTGAATTCCTCCAGCAGGTCGTTGTGGCTAAAGGCAGATTGTAAGTTCACGTTTACTACGAGAATATTTGATCAGACCCAGGCCGTCTGATTGTAGTTATAGAGGAGCATGGTGAGAACACATCTGGCTATAAAGACTCAGTCAATGTGTTCATTCAAAGCAGTGATAGATAGATGTTTGGACATAGTTGGGAATTAAAAGAAATGGCAACAGTGCTAAAAAATGAATCTGGGCAGCATTCCAGGGTTACATGGGGGGGATGCTGTTATATTTGATAAGAATAGATATACAAAGGATTGCTCATCCCATAATCAAAGGCAATAACCTCTGTTAGTTGTTAAAGAAGGAACTGCAGATGCTGGAAAATCGAGGGTACATAAAATGCTGGAGAAACTCAGCGGGTTTCATGCTGCTGCACCCGCTGAGTTTCTCCAGCATTTAGTGTAACCTCTGCTCGTTGCCTGTAAATGGTATGGATTTAACTTGAGGTAGAGGAGATTTTACCTGGTCATGATCACACCCTGATCACCCATTCAATGATCACTTCCAACTGGTTCTGTTTCCATTCAGGTCCTTATTAATCTGAATGAGAATCACATGATAATAATGGCGTCATTACCTTCTGGCGTTGATGTTTGATGATCATATCCATAGGTTGTCATTTTGGCTGGAATAGAAAGAAGGAGAAGTTGGAGGAAAAACAAGTGAAATCTGGATTTCTAAATATGTGGAAATGTCGAAGCTGAAGGCTTTAGAAACTGGGTCCATCATAACCACTGATAGTTTTTTTAATTCAAGTGTCAAGAATGTTTTATTGTCACATGACCTGAAACGAAACAACGAAATCCTTACTTGCAGCAGCACAACAGATACTGTATGTAAACATAGTACTCTGTTAGTGTTACTGTCAGTGTGATGAGGACAGCGTGATTTGGTAGTATAGTAGATACAAGGTGTATCTTTTGATATTGCCTTTCATTGAAGGTAGTACTTGCAGTGCAGCACTTTCTCTGCATCTTTTTTCAGTTTGATTTTTCGATTGCTCAGTCAGTACAGGAGATTGAACTCAGATGGTGTGTTAGTTACTGTATGTTAATTTTATTGGGCATCACTGAGGCAAAGGAAATGTATGAGCGTGCATGGTTGAAGAAGAGTCATAATTTCCATTTCCCCCCTTGATCAATTCAGCGGAAGGATGCTTTGGAAAGACAATTTTGCTCCAAACTGGAAGATGAGATGGATATTCAGCAACTGTGGCAGGGGTCTCACGCCTTCACAAAACCATGTGGCAGCTCAAGTGAGATTGTGGCATCACTCCTGGTTAGGCTTGTTGCATTCTACGCTAGATTTGAAAATTTGAACACGGATGTGTCTTCTCGAGCACCCAGAGCTTCCGATGTCATTGTATTTTCAGTCACCAAGGCCGGCGTCAGAAAAAGCATCACGATGGTGAACCAAGTAACTAAGCCAACCAACTCGCAGGAGATTTTGCGGACATCTTGAATCTGTCATTATTAAGGTCTGAGGTTCCTATCTGCTTCAATGCGCTTCAATAATACTCTAGCCCAAGAAGAGTACCGTGACAGGAAGAGTACAGAGGGCCTCACAGTGGCGCAGCGGTAGAGATGTTGCCTTGCAGCACCATACACCCGGATTAGATCCCGACTACATTTAGTGTCTGTATGGAGATTGAATGTTCTCCCTGTGACCATGTGTGCTTCTTCCCACATTGCAAAGACCTGCCGAGTAGTACATGAATTGGCTTCTATAAATTGTCCCTGGCATGTGGGGTAGAACTAGTGTACAGGTGATCGCTGGTCACTAGGACTAAATTAAAACTGAATTAAATTAAAGTCGTCTAAGCTAAACTGAACGAAACATGTCTCAATGACCAACAAACATTGGCACTAATGCTCGTGTTGAAGACGTGCTTTGATGGGTTGGTTTTGGTGTATATCAACACCTACCTTGGCAAAGACCTGAACCCACTACAATTAGCTACCAACACAATCGATCAATGCCGGCTTAAATCTCACTGACGCTACCTTCTGCAATGGCGATGGAGAGAGTCAACTCTTTCAAGTTACTATGCATGCATATCTCTGAAGATCTGTCCTGGGCCCAGTACATTGATGTAATCTTCAACAATGTCCATCAATACCTCTTCTTTCTTCAAAGATTGAGGAGATTTGGTATGTGTATGAATATTCTGATGTAGATTCTGGGTTGGTGTATTAGCCATTATCTTGATGAATGACTGTCAGAAATAACTGAAAGTCCTGCGTGCTGACGTCTTCTGCTGGTTCATGTTTTCAGGTTATCATGCGTTGAGGACGAGGAGCAATTACTTATCATGCTGTTGCAAGTAAGAATTTCAATGTTCATTGGACAGTTAAACACTCTTAACTTTTCCTAGTTTATAAATTCAGAAGTCATAGGAGCGGAAGTAGGCCATTTGGCCCATCGAGTCTACTCCGCCATTCTATCATGGCTGATCTATCTTTCCCTCTCAACCCCATTCTCCTGTCTTCTCCCCATAACCATGATACCCTTAACCATTGAAGGTCTGTGGGGCAATTACATCTTTGATGAATAACTTGTCATGATGATGATTTGGTTACATTTGGGAGGTGCTGAATCTGGGCCGTATTTCCACTTATTTGGTGGGATCGAATGTTAATCCCCCAACATTGTGATGATGGGAGGCCTGTCAGATTCTGGTGGATACACATTTTCACACAGACTGGAGCAGGAAGGCAGATAATTGATAGCACATTTATCTCCAGCAATAGTAGTTTCAAACTACAGCATGCACTTACTCGTGGGCTGACCTGACCAATGTTAGTTTTAGTATCACCCATACAGTAAATAGCTGTCAAATGGAGTTTATCTGTGTTTGGGTTAATTTAAATACTGCGTGTCCAATTCCTGCTGCAAAGAGAATTAGTTGACTTGGAGTGGCCCTTGGTCCTTGCTACCTGCTTGCATCTCACTTTGGGCTGGTAGGACAGCTGCAGCAACTGTCCTGTCCAGGCCAGGTTTAAAATGTCTTGAGTTCACACTGGATGAGCTCACATGTTGGGTACCATTTTCAGTCGAGCCTCGACCTGACACCGTGGTAGGTAGGAATATGAAAACACGAGAAATAGTTGGTGAATGGAAAATGACTGAACAGGGTACATGGACAAAAGCATTTCTTTCAAACTGATTTCGGTGACTGTCTTCGATTGATTTTCAGACAATTTCAATCCACAACAGTTGTAATTCACGCTCTGGTTGTTTCTGTATTAAGGAAGATGGTAATTGGTGTGAAAATGATGCTTTGGCTGAGGACGGAGGGTTCTGTTTTCGTGGTACAAGTTAGGGTGGGGCAGAAGTTGGAACTTAATTAGTGGAATGAGATGGGGAGAGAATGATGGGCAGCTCAGCCACGTGGGGGACAGATAGAGTGAGTGGTGATAGGAATGATGAATAAAAGCAGAAGAAAAATGGATGGACAGGTGAGTGTTTGTGGGTGAAGAAGAAAGGGCGTGTGGGTTACCTAATTCACTATTCATTACGTTGGGTTGTTAGGTACTGAGGTGGAATATGAGATGTAGTTCTTCCAAAACAATGACACTGACTTTTGTGATCCAAGGGGAGATAGCTGAATGGATAGCAAATTGGCTTCATGGAATCTGATTGCCAGTTAAATATTTATTGTTATTTGTGAAAAGTAATATTTATCAATACTTACTTCCGGGGGTGCCACCAACAACAAATTCTGAAAGATGAATGGGAATAGAAAAAGAGAATAAAACTATTGGTATATATTAATTACTTGTGGGATGAGCCATTCTGGCGAGACCAGCATTTATTGCCCATCCTGAGCTCCCTTGAGGAGCAGGTGTGGACCCAGCATCTTGAACGGCTGCACTTCATCAATTGCACTATAAGAAGCACTTGTTCAATGTGTCCCATAGTTCCCAATAAGGTATGCTGTGGTTTCCAAGCTTCAACCTTATCCATTGGATGTGGGATCACTTGGCCCCATCTCTTGTCAGCTGAAAGGTCTCGACCCAAAACATCACTCATTTCTTGTCTCCAGAGATACTGCCGGCCCAGCTGAGTTACTCCAGCACTCTGTGTCTATCTTCGGTATCAGACTGAACCATGGGTTTACAGACTGTGGAATATGATTTTGCTGTTGCATGTGCTCCACATTACTTCACAGAGGCTCCGTGGAGCAGTCTTGTTTCTGAATCAAATCTGTTAATTTGGGATATCACAAGACCGATCCCTGTCACCGTTTCTTGAGCAGAGATGGACGGGCATCAAATGCTGGCCTTACCAGTGGAGCCAAATCAGAGAAAGGAAGAAGCAGGTTATGAGATTAACTCTAACACAATAGTTGCTGTAGATGCTGCTGTTGAAGATACAATTGAATTGGGTTGTGAACAATTTAAAATCAGCAGCAGTAATTTAAGATTGATGTTCCTGGGATAATGTGAGCAGTGTGTTGAGGAGATGGGGCTATGATCATACCTGTAGTTGATGATGATGTTGTTGACTCTGGAAGGGATACAAATGAAGATGTGAGTGCAGGTATTATAGAATAAATCTGATTACAATGAAATCAAAGTGTGGAAGATTAGGACAATTGTTTTGCATCATGTGATAAAAACCAAGTGATATAGTCACCCTGTTTTTCACAAGAAATTTCCATTTACGAGGTATAGTTTCATGTCAAGAGGATCCAGAATGAAAACTGCCTTCCAGCTGGTCTATGTTTCAATGGATAATACCAGTTTGACTGTCGAAAATGCATAAAATTATTGGTGGAGTAGGTTTTATGGTTATTAAATGTGTCCAGACTGCTGGTTTAACGAACGTATCTCCTTAAGTGTGCATGCTCTTATGAGTGGATTATTTGCGGATTGAAACTTGCAGCAACTTGTGAGGGTCACGACATTTGCTACATTATTATTGCTAACTTATTACCTGTTGATGTTTTTGTTTGAAATGTTGATGCTGTAAATCAAGATTTGTCTGTTTAGTTCGAGAGGAATCTGAGCAATTCCATCATTTGGTGAGTTGTTTGGAGTTAAATAAACCCGTGACAAAGGTAACACAAGCAGAGATTCTACACCATTCAATGCGGCTCTTGGAATGGGAGGTGAAAGGAATGTGGAGGCTCAGGCTGTAATGGAGGTCTGAAAACAAGTGTTGCAGTGGCTTTATAGAAGATCAGTCAGTTGGTCCATATAGATGAATGATAACAACCTGCTGTGGCCCAGCTGACACCTTACCTGTTGTTGAAGTCGTTGTCGATGCTGGAAATGAGACAATTGACCATGTCAGTGTGGAGTGTCAAATTTCAACTCAATCCTGTCCATCTGTCCACCTGTCTATCTTTCCTCATTGTTGCTGCACATATGTAATATTGAAAAACATTTCATAGTTTTGGTTCTCAATTTAATATGTAACATGAAAACAAAAGATCAGAATTATTTTGAGAAAATTGTTGAATCTGCCTCTTTTCCCAAGATAGGTATTAACAGAATATTGATTGTTTACTACAAACTCTTTTTATGTTCTGGAAACATTTTTGTGTTCCTGCTGTCAAACATAACCATTGACAGCCCTGTCTGGAATCCTCAGAGTACAAATCATCATCATATTCTTCCTACCTTTTTAAGTCATATCTGAAGTATAGTTTCACACATGTTCATAAATTTCATGGGTGATTGTTGCTGAGAGGCAAGGAATTCATTCGTATGCAGGATATATACGTATATTGTAGGTATGTTTCAAAACTTACCTTCAGCGGCGCTGCAGTTCTGTCACTGGCCGTGTACACGATTTTGGCGCCTTTGTGTGTATGGGGGGGGGGGGGGGGGGGGGGGGGTTAAAATGCGATTTCTCGAGGTGTGAGCTTTTGCTGAAGATTTGTACCGAACTCGACCAATTCCATCACTTGATTGGAGATTGGGGTTTCTGTTCCATTTATGAGTTTACTGATTTTGATTTGTAATTTTCTTTTTCAAATAACCGAGGACTGTATGTGAATTTTTTTTTTAAAAATCGCTCGACAATTTTAGCGCTGGAGTAAAATAAAAATTAGCTTCTAATGCCATGAACGCCGACAACGGGGACAGATTTAAGTAGGGGACGGGTGAAGGAAGGCCGTTTATTTTTTCATATAAACTTGCTTGTTAAGTTGACCTTAATCAAAATTTGATGTTGCGAAACGGTGATTTATTCTCCATACGAATCGGCAGTGTATTTCCTGCCGATATGGGGTTTAAATTCACCGCAACTGCAACTTTCCAATCCATCACGTTCCACAAAAACCCACTCGCAAGCTGATTTAAATGGCCATTAATTTACTGGCATTAAACACTAAATTCCTTCAATTTGGCCAATAAATTCATGACACTGAGATTTAAAAATCATGTTGTATTGTGAATTCTTGTGTGAATGTTATTTGAACACTTCGGCTTTTTAAAAAATGTTAATATTTTCTTATGAAATGGATAGATGTTTAGATCTAGTAATTGAATTTTGTAATTAGCTACAATTGGGTAACTAACTAATTATATGCTTTAATTTCAGGTCATCCAAGTAAGATTCATATTTGTTTCAGAATGCTTCAATCTATAATAACTGAACATTTCTTTCAGTTCTCTTAATTTTTAAGAAAGTTATGGGCTTTTGACTGTCCTCGATCACAACTTTTATGTTAAGTCCATGGGAAAGCAATAGGGAACAAGATGCTAATTTCCGAGTATGAAAATGGCCATAACCTTTTTAATACTGAAGATATGAAAGTGAATTAAGTGTCAAATTAAATTTCTTTTTATGCTTTATCTGATGGGATAAATTGCAGACTTGATTTTTAAAATCTCAACATTTTGTAACGTTGCTATATATTGTACCCATCATCTTCCAATGGGAAATCTTAATTGTGATGCCACTCGAAAGACGTTAGAGGACTACAATTTTCAGACAGCCTAAAACATTTGCCGAAAGGTTCTGAATGTACACAAATTACTGAATTTACTTCCATGATGATCTCCATGTCTCATTTGTGTAGATCTGAAAATATTAAAATACTCTCCTGCACCTCATCAATAGTAACAAGTTCACATCCTGGGAATAGTTGTTCCCAGGTTAATGCATTGTGTAATTGTTAACGTGTTGTTCGTTACTTACTTGTTGTTGAGGTTGTGGTCGATGTTGGTGCTGGAAGAAACACATTAGTTTGTGTGAATAGGCAGACTGGAATATCTTTCCATCATCTCCCAGTTAATAGAATCAGTTCTCAGGATATTGATTTGTAAACGTCATGAAATTATTGTATAAAGCCGCCTTGAATCGTTTTTGTATGTTGCAGCGAACATTCTACGCTCAATTCCCACTGTTAGACTGTCACCTGGCTAGCCTAATTTCAAGGTCGAATATGCTTCTCTCGAAACACATAAAAAATAGGTGCAGGAGGAGGCCATTCGGCCCTTCGAGCCAGCACCACCATTCATTGTGATCATGACTGATCGTCCCCAATCAATAACGTGTGCCTGCCTTCTCCCCATATCCCTTGATTACACTAGCCCCTAGAGCACTATTTAACTCTCTCTTAAACCCATCCAGTGATTTGGCCTTTACTGCCTTCTGTGGCAGGGAATTCCACAAATTCACAACGCTCTGGGCGAAAATGTTTTTTCTTATTTTACCGACCTGACCTGAAGTTCACTTGTTGCAACCAATACACGGTTTTGCTGATCGGCAATTCAATCCCTCTCTTCCCTGAAGTTCAATGTGCCTATCAAAAAGCCTCTCAAACGGCACTATAGTATATAGTCCAACACTACTCCTGGCAATGTGTTCCGAATTCAAGCCCCCACTATCTGCGTTAAAAATGTTGCCCTGGACATCTTCATTAAACTCCCCCACTCACCTGATAGCTCTGCCCTCTCATGTTGGACATTTCTACCCTGGGGAACAGGTTGTGATTGTCGACAAAATGTGTAATTGACTTCCATGATAATCTCAACGTCTCATTTGTGTAGATCTCAAATTTTATTTCTGTAAGATTATGACATAGAGCAGAATTTTTGCCACTCATTTCATAATTTCCTATGTTTACAACATCCACAGAAAGGTTAAGATAAAATGTCTAATTATATTAAGGTTTCGACTGAAAGTATTAAAATACTCTCATCACTTTATCAAAAGTAACATTAACATCCTGGGAATTGTTGTTCCCAAGTTAATGCGAAGTGTAATTGTGAATGTTTCTCACTTACTTGTTGAAGTTGTGGTCGATGTTGGTGCTGGAAGAAAGACAGTAGTTTGTGTGAATAGGCGGAGTGGAATATCATTCCATTTTCCCCTCAGTTCATCTCAGGATATTGAATTGGAAACTTCATGCCATTATTATAAAATCTCTCCCTGCTATAGGAAAGATGTGTTCAGCTGGAAGCGGTGCTGAGAAGATTAACGAGGATGGTGCCGGCACCTGAGGGCCTGAACTATAGTGAGAGGTTAGGCAGGCCAGGACCGTAATCCTTGGAGCAACGAATAATAGGGGTGATCTGATAAAGGTGTTGGTTTACTACATAAAGATAAAGATTTACTACAAATCTGAGGGACAACCTTTTCACACAATGAGTGGTGGGTAAATGTGGGGTCGTGCACTTCGGGATATAACAGGAAATCAAGAAGGATCCCAACATGAAACCTCCACAGTCCAATTCCCTCCTCAGATCTTGTCTGAGCTGCTGAATTCCTCCAGCAGGTCGTTGTGGCTAAAGGCAGATGGTAAGTTCACGTTTACTACGAGAATATTTGATCAGACCCAGGCCGTCTGATTGTAGTTATAGAGGAGCATGGTGAGAACACATCTGGCTATAAAGACTCAGTCAATGTGTTCATTCAAAGCAGTGATAGATAGATGTTTGGACATAGTTGGGAATTAAAAGAAATGGCAACAGTGCTAAAAAATGAATCTGGGCAGCATTCCAGAGTTACATGGGGGGGATGCTGTTATATTTGATAAGAATAGATTTACAAAGGATTGCTCATCCCATAATCATAGGCAATAACATCTGTTAGTTGTTAAAGAAGGAACTGCAGATGCTGGAAAATCGAGGGTACACAAAATGCTGGAGAAACTCAGCGGGTTTCATGCTGCTGCACCCGCTGAGTTTCTCCAGCATTTAGTGTGACCTCTGCTCGTTGCCTGTAAATGGTATGGATTTAACTTGAGGTAGAGGAGATTTTACCTGGTCATGATCACACCCTGATCACCCATTCAATGATCACTTCCAACTGGTTCTGTTTCCATTCAGGTCCTTATTAATCTGAATGAGAATCACATGATAATAATGGCGTCATTACCTTCTGGCGTTGATGTTTGATGATCATATCCATAGGTTGTCATTTTGGCTGGAATAGAAAGAAGGAGAAGTTGGAGGAAAAACAAGTGAAATCTGGATTTCTAAATATGTGGAAATGCCGAAGCTGAAGGCTTTAGAAACTGGGTCCATTATAACCACTGATAGTTTTTTTTAATTCAAGAGTCAAGAATGTTTTATTGTCACATGACCTGAAACGAAACAATGAAATCCTTACTTGCAGCAGCACAACAGATACTGTATGTAAACATAGTACTCTGTTAGTGTTACTGTCAGTGTGATGAGGACAGCGTGATTTGGTAGTATAGTAGATACAAGGTGTATCTGTTGATATTGTCTTTCATTGACGGTAGTACTTGCAGTGCAGCACTTTCTCTGCATCTTTTTTCAGTTGCTCCTTTCGATTGCTCAGTCAGTACAGGAGATTGAACTCAGATGGTGTGTTAGTTACTGTATGTTAATTTTATTGGGCATCACTGAGGCAAAGGAAATGTATGAGCGTGCATGGTTGAAGAAGAGTCATAATTTCCATTTCCCCCCTTGATCAATTCAGTGGAAGGATGCTTTGGAAAGACAATTTTGCTCCAAACTGGAAGATGAGATGGATATTCAGCAACTGTGGCAGGGGTCTCACGCCTTCACAAAACCATGTGGCAGCTCAAGTGAGATTGTGGCATCACTCCTGGTTAGGCTTGTTGCATTCTACGCTCGATTTGAAAATTTGAACACGGATGTGTCTTCTCGAGCACCCAGAGCTTCCGATGTCATTGTATTTTCAGTCACCAAGGCCGGCGTCAGAAGAAGCATCACGAGGGTGAACCAAGTAACTAAGCCAACCAACTCGCAGGAGATTTTGCGGACATCTTGAATCTGTCATTATTAAGGTCTGAGGTTCCTATCTGCTTCAATGGGCTTCAACAATACTCTAGCCCAAGAAGAGTACCGTGACAAGAAGAGTACAGAGGGCGTCACAGTGGCGCAGCGGTAGAGATGTTGCCTTGAATGTTCTCCCTGTGACCATGTGTGCTTCTTCCCACATTGCAAAGACCTGCCGAGTAGTACATGAATTGGCTTCAATAAATTGTCCCTGGCATGTGGGGTAGAACTAGTGTACAGGTGATCGCTGGTCACTAGGACTAAATTAAAACTGAATTAAATTAAAGTCGTCTAAGCTAAACTGAACGAAACATGTCTCAATGACCAACAAACATTGGCACTAATGCTCGTGTTGAAGACGTGCTTTGAGAGGTTGGTTTTGGTGTATATCAACACCTGCCTTGGCAAAGACCTGAACCCACTACAATTAGCTACCAACACAATCGATCAATGCCGGCTGAAATCTCACTGGCGCTACCTTCTGCAATGGCGATGGAGAGAGTCAACTCTTTCAAGTTACTGTGCATGCATATCTCTGAAGGTCTGTCCTGGGCCCAGTACATTGATGTAATCTTCAACAATGTCCATCAATACCTCTTCTTTCTTCACAGATTGAGGAGATTTGGTAAGTGTATGAATATTCTGATGTAGATTCTGGGTTGGTGTATTAGACATTATCTTGATGAGTGACTGGCAGAAATAACTGAAAGTCCTGCGTGCTGACGTCTTCTGCTGGTTCATGTTTTCATGTTCTCATGCGTTGAGGACAAGGAGCAACTACTTATCATGCTGCTGCAAGTAAGACTTTCAATGTTCATTGGACAGTTAAACACTCTTAACTTTTCCTAGTTCATAAATTCAGAAGTCATAGGAGCGGAAGCAGGCCATTTGGCCCATCGAGTCTACTCCGCCATTCTATCATGGCTGATCTATCTTTCCCTCTCAACCCCATTCTCCTGTCTTCTCCCCATAACCATGATACCCTTAACCATTGAAGGTCTGGGGGGCAATTACATCTTTGATGAATAACTTGTCATGAAGATGATTTGGTTACAATTAGGAGGTGCTGAATCTGGGCTGTATTTCCACTTATCTGGTGGGATCGAATGTTAATCCCCCAACATTGTGATGATGGGAGGCCTGTCAGATTCTGGTGGATACACATTTTCACACAGACTGGAGCAGGAAGGCAGATAATTGATACCACATTTATCTCCAGCAATAGTAGTTTCAAACTATAGGATGCACTTACTCGTGGGCTGACCTGACCAATGTTAGTTTTAGTATCACCCATACAGTAAATAGCTGTCAAATGGAGTTTATCTGTGTTTGGGTTAATTTAAATGCTGCGTGTCCAATTCCTGCTGCAAAGAGAATTAGTTGACTTGGAGTGGCCCTTGGTCCTTGCTCCTGCTTGCATCTCGCTTTGGGCTGGTAGGACAGCTGCAGCAACTGTCCTGTCCAGGCCAGGTTTAAAATGTCTTGAGTTCACACTGGATGAGCTCACTTGTTGGGTACCATTTTCAGTCGAGCCTCGACCTGACTATCCCAACCCTAATGATTACTGATGGTTTTGGAGGGAAATGGGCACTCCCCAGTCGACAGGGTGAAAGGGTACCTTCATTGTCTCATTCACTGCAAAGAAGCAAAATTTCGCAGAAATGCGTGACTCCATGTAAGCAATTGCATGGCAGATGTTAACTTCATTTTTTCTGGGGGAGACAGCAGTCTGACAGTATTCACTGGAAGGAGATGAGATCTAATTGCATGTTGCAAATGAATTGTAGAGGTTCGACCAAGTGACAATATGCTGTGAAATTCCATACCTGTTGTTGAAGTTGCTGTTGTTTCAGGTGCTGGAGAAGACACCGTGGTAGGTAGGAATATGAAAACACGAGAAATAGTTGGTGAATGGAAAATGACTGAACAGGGTACATGGACAAAAGCATTTCTTTCAAACTGATTTTGGTGACTGTCTTCGATTGATTTTCAGACAATTTCAATCCACAACAGTTGTAATTCACGCTCTGGATGTTTCTGTATTAAGGAAGATGGTAATTGGTGTGAAAATGATGCTTTGGCTGAGGAAGGAGGGTTCTGTTTTTGTGGTACAAGTTAGGGTGGGGCAGAGGTTGGAACTTAATTAGTGGAATGAGATGGGGAGAGAATGATGGGCAGCTCAGCCACGTGGGGGACAGATAGAGTGAGTGGTGATAGGAATGATGAATAAAAGCAGAAGAAAAATGGATGGACAGGTGAGTGTTTGTGGGAGAAGAAGAAAGGGCGTGTGGGTTACCTAATTCAATATTCATTACGTTGGGTTGTTAGGTACTGAGGTGGAATATGAGATGTAGTTCTTCCAAAACAATGACACTGACTTTTGTGATCCAAGGGGGGATAGCTGAATGGATAGCAAATTGGCTTAATGGAATCTGATTGCCAGTTAAATATTTATTGTTATTTGTGAAAAGTAATATTTATCAATACTTACTTCCGGGGGTGCCACCAACAACAAATTCTGAAAGATGAATGGGAATAGAAAAAGAGAATAAAACTATTGGTATATATTAATTACTTGTGGGATGAGCCATTCTGGCGAGACCAGCATTTATTGCCCATCCTGAGCTCCCTTGAGGAGCAGGTGTGGACCCAGCATCTTGACCGGCTGCACTTCATCTATTGCACTACAAGAAGCACTTGTTCAATGTGTCCCATAGTTCCCAATAAGATATGCTGGCGTTTCCAAGCTTCAACCTTATCCATTGGATGTGGGATCACTTGGCCCCATCTCTTGTCAGCTGAAGGGTCTCGACCCAAAACATCACTCATTTCTTGTCTCCAGAGATACTGCCGGCCCAGCTGAGTTACTCCAGCACTCTGTGTCTATCTTCGGTATCAGACTGAACCATGGGTTTACAGACTGGGGAATATGATTTTGCTGTTGCATGTGCTCCACATTACTTCACAGAGGCTCCGTGGAGCAGTCTTGTTTCTGAATCAAATCTGTTAATTTGGGATATCACAAGACCGATCCCTGTCACCGTTTCTTGAGCAGAGATGGACGGGCATCAAATGCTGGCCTTACAAGTGGAGCCAAATCAGAGAAAGGAAGAAGCAGGTTATGAGATTAACTCTAACGCAATAGTTGCTGTAGATGCTGCTGTTGAAGATACAATTGAATTGGGTTGTGAACAATTTAAAATCAGCAGCAATAATTTAAGATCGATGTTCCTGGGATAATGTGAGCAGTGTGTTGAGGAGATGGGGCTATGATCATACCTGTAGTTGATGATGATGTTGTTGACTCTGGAAGGGATACAAATGAAGATGTGAGTGCAGATATTATAGAATAAATCTGATTACAATGAAATCAAAGTGTGGAAGATTAGGACAATTGTTTTGCATCATGTGATAAAAACCAAGTGATATAGTCACCCTGTTTTTCACAAGAAATTTCCATTTACGAGGTATAGTTTCATGTCAAGAGGATCCAGAATGAAAACTGCCTTCCAGCTGGTCTATGTTTCAATGGATAATACCAGTTTGACTGTCGAAAATGCATAAAATTATTGGTGGAGTAGTTTTTATGGTTATTAAATGTGTCCAGACTGTTGGTTTAACGAACTTATCTCCTTAAGTGTGCATGCTCTTATGAGTGGATTATTTGCGGATTGAAACTTGCTGCAACTTGTGATGGTCACGACATTTGCTACATTATTATTGCTAACTTATTACCTGTTGATGTTTTTGTTTGAAATGTTGATGCTGTAAATCAAGATTTCTCTGTTTAGTTCCAGAGGAATCTGAGCAATTCCATCATTTGGTGAGTTGTTTGGAGTTAAATAAACCCGTGACAAAGGTAACACAAGCAGAGATTCTACACCATTCAATGCGGCTCTTGGAATGGGAGGTGAAAGGAATGTGGAGGCTCAGACTGGAATGGAGGTCTGAAAACAAGTGTTGCAGTGGATTTATAGAAGATCAGTCAGTTGGTCCATGGATATGAATGATAACAACCTGCTGTGGCCCAGCTGACACCTTACCTGTTGTTGAAGTCGGAGTCGTTGTTGATGCTGGAAATGAGACAATTGACCATGTCAGTGTGGAGTGTCAAATTTCAACTCAATCCTGTCCATCTGTCCACAGGTCTATCTTTCCTCATTGTTGCTGCACATATGTAATATTGCAAAACATTTCATAGTTTTGGTTCTCAATTTAATATGTAACATGAAAACAAAAGATCAGAATTATTTTGAGAAAATTGTTGAATCTGCCTCTTTTCCCAAGATAGGTATTAACAGAATATTGATTGTTTACTACAAACTCTTTTTATGTTCTGGAAACATTTTTGTGTTCCTGCTGTCAAACATAACCATTGACAGCCCTGTCTGGAATCCTCAGAGTACAAATCATCATCATATTCTTCCTACCTTTTTAAGTAATATCTGAAGTATAGTTTCACACATGTTCATAAATTTCATGGGTGATTGTTGCTGAGAGGCAAGGAATTCATTCGTATGCAGGATATATACGTATATTGTAAGTATGTTACAAAACTTACCTTCAGCGGCGCTGCAGTTCTGTCACTGGCCGTGTCACGATTTTGGCGCCTTTGTGAGTGGGGGGGGGGGGGGCGGGGGGGCGGGGTTAAAATGCGATTTCTCGAGGTGTGAGCTTTTGCTGAAGATTTGTACCGAACTCGACCAATTCCATCACTTGATTGGAGATTGGGGTTTCTGTTCCATTTTTGGGTTTACTGATTTTGATTTGTAATTTTCTTTTTCAAATAACCGAGGCCGGTATGTGAAATTTTTTTTTAAAAATCGCTCGACAATTTTAGCGCTGGAGTAAAATAAAAATTAGCTTCTAATGCCATGAACGCCGACAACGGGGACAGATTTAAGTAGGGGACGGGTAAAGGAAGGCCGTTTATTTTTTCATATAAACTTGCTTGTTAAGTTGACCTTGATCAAAATTTGATGTTGCGAAACGGTGATTTATTCTCCATACGAACCGGCAGTGTATTTCCTGCCGATATGGGGTTTAAATTCACCGCAACTGCAACTTTCCAATCCATCACGTTCCACAAAAACCGACTTGCAAGCTGATTTAAATGGCCATTAATTTACTGGCATTAAACACTAAATTCCTTCAATTTGGCCAATACATTCATGACACTGAGATTTAAAAATCATGTTGTATTGTGAATTCTTGTGTGAATGTTATTTGAACACTTCGGCTTTTTAAAAAATGTTAATATTTTCTTTTGAAATGGATAGATGTTTAGATCTAGTAATTGAATTTTGTAATTAGCTGCAATTGGGTAACTAACTAATTATATGCTTTAATTTCAGGTCATCCAAGGAAGATTCATATTTGTTTCAGAATGCTTCAATCTATAATAACTGAACATTTCTTTCAGTTCTCTTAATTTTTAAGAAAGTTATGGGCTTTTGACTGTCCTCGATCACAACTTTTATGTTAAGTCCATGAAAAAGCAATAGGGAACAAGATGCTAATTTCCGAGTATGAAAATGGCCATAACCTTTTTAATACTGAAGATATGAAAGTGAATTAGGTGTCAAATTAAATTTCTTTTTATGCTTTATCTGATGGGATAAATTGCAGACTTGATTTTTTAAAATCTCAACATTTTGTAACGTTGCTATATATTGTACCCATCATCTTCCAATGGGAAATCTTAATTGTGATGCCACTCGAAAGACGTTAGAGGACTACAATTTTCAGACAGCCTAAAACATTTGCCAAAAGGTTCTGAATGTACACAAATTACTGAATTTACTTCCATGATGATCTCCATGTCTCATTTGTGTAGATCTGAAAATATTAAAATACTCTCCTGCACCTCATCAATAGTAACAAGTTCACATCCTGGGAATAGTTGTTCCCAGGTTAATGCATTGTGTAATTGTTAACGTGTTGTTCGTTACTTACTTGTTGTTGAGGTTGTGGTCGATGTTGGTGCTGGAAGAAACACATTAGTTTGTGTGAATAGGCAGACCGGAATATCTTTCCATCATCTCCCAGTTGATAGAATCAGTTCTCAGGATATTGATTTGTAAACGTCATGAAATTATTGTATAAAGCCGCCTTGAATCGTTTTTGTATGTTGCAGCGAATATCCTACGCTCAATTTCCACTGTTAGACCTGTCACCTGGCTAGGCTAATTTCAAGGTCTAATATGCTTCTCTCGAAACATATAAAAAATAGGTGCAGGAGGAGGCCATTCGGCCCTTCGAGCCAGCACCACCATTCACTGTGATCATGACTGATCGTCCCCAATCAATAACGTGTGCCTGCCTTCTCCCCATATCCCTTGATTACACATAGCCCCTAGAGCACTATTTAACTCTCTCTTAAACCCATCCAGTGATTTGGCCTTTACTGCCTTCTGTGGCAGGGAATTCCACAAATTCACAACTCTCTGGGCGAAAATGTTTTTTCTTATTTTACCGACCTGACCTGAAGTTCACTTGTTGCAACCAATACACGGTTTTGCTGATCGGCAATTCAATCCCTCTCTTCCCTGAAGTTCAATGTGCCTATCAAAAAGCCTCTTAAACGGCACTATAGTATATGCCTCCAACACTACTCCTGGCAATGTGTTCCGAATTCAAGCCCCCACTATCTGCGTTAAAAATGTTGCCCTGGACATCTTCAATAAACTCCCCCACTCACCTGATAGCTCTGCCCTCTCATGTTGGACATTTCTACCCTGAGGAACAGGTTGTGACTGTCGACAAAATGTGTAATTGACTTCCATGATCATCTCAACGTCTCATTTGTGTAGATCTCAAATTTTATTTCAGTAAAATTATGACATAGAGCAGAATTTTTGCCACTCATTTCATAATTTCCTATGTTTACAACATCCACAGAAAGGTTAAGATAAAATGTCTAATTATATTAAGGTTTCGACTGAAAGTATTAAAATACTCTCATCCACTTCATCAAAAGTAACATTAACATCCTGGGAATAGTTGTTCCCAAGTTAATGCGAAGTGTAATTGTTAATGTTTCTCACTTACTTGTTGAAGTTGTGGTCGATGTTGGTGCTGGAAGGAAGACAGTAATTTGTGTGAATAGGCGGAGTGGAATATCATTCCATTTTCCCCTCAGTTCATCTCAGGATATTGAATTGGAAACTTCATGCCATTATTATAAAATCTCTCCCTGCTATAGGAAAGATGTGTTCAGCTGGAAGCGGTGCTGAGAAGATTAACGAGGATGGTGCCGGCACCTGAGGGCCTGAACTATAGTGAGAGGATAGGCAGGCCAGGACCGTAATCCTTGGAGCAACGAAGAATAGGGGTGATCTGATAAAGGTGTTGGTTTACTACATAAAGATAAAGATTTACTACAAATCTGAGGGACAACCTTTTCACCCAATGAGTGGTGGGTAAATGTGGGGTTGTGCACTTCGGGATATAACAGGAAATCAAGAAGGATCCCAACGTGAAACCTCCACAGTCCAATTCCCTCCTCAGATCTTGTCTGAGCTGCTGAATTCCTCCAGCAGGTCGTTGTGGCTAAAGGCAGATTGTAAGTTCACGTTTACTACGAGAATATTTGATCAGACCCAGGCCGTCTGATTGTAGTTATAGAGGAGCATGGTGAGAACACATCTGGCTATAAAGACTCAGTCAATGTGTTCATTCAAAGCAGTGATAGATAGATGTTTGGACATAGTTGGGAATTAAAAGAAATGGCAACAGTGCTAAAAAATGAATCTGGGCAGCATTCCAGAGTTACATGGGGGGGATGCTGTTATATTTGATAAGAATAGATATACAAAGGATTGCTCATCCCATAATCAAAGGCAATAACCTCTGTTAGTTGTTAAAGAAGGAACTGCGGATGCTGGAAAATCGAGGGTACACAAAATGCTGGAGAAACTCAGCGGGTTTCATGCTGCTGCACCCATGGTCATGATCACACCCTGATCACCCATTCAATGATCACTTCCAACTGGTTCTGTTTCCATTCAGGTCCTTATTAATCTGAATGAGAATTACATGATAATAATGGCGTCATTACCTTCTGGCGTTGATGTTTGATGATCATATCCATAGGTTGTCATTTTGGCTGGAATAGAAAGAAGGAGAAGTTGGAGGAAAAACAAGTGAAATCTGGATTTCTAAATATGTGGAAATGCCGAAGCTGAAGGCTTTAGAAACTGGGTCCATCATAACCACTGATAGTTTTTTTAATTCAAGTGTCAAGAATGTTTTATTGTCACAAGACCTGAAACGAAACAATGAAATCCTTACTTGCAGCAGCACAACAGATACTGTATGTAAACATAGTACTCTGTTAGTGTTACTGTCAGTGTGATGAGGACAGCGTGATTTGGTAGTATAGTAGATACAAGGTGTATCTTTTGATATTGCCTTTCATTGAAGGTAGTACTTGCAGTGCAGCACTTTCTCTGCATCTTTTTTCAGTTGCTCCTTTCGATTGCGCAGTCAGTACAGGAGATTGAACTCAGATGGTGTGTTAGTTACTGTATGTTAATTTTATTGGGCATCACTGAGGCAAAGGAAATGTATGAGCGTGCATGGTTGAAGAAGAGTCATAATTTCCATTTCCCCCCTTGATCAATTCAGCGGAAGGATGCTTTGGAAAGACAATTTTGCTCCAAACTGGAAGATGAGATGGATATTCAGCAACTGTGGCAGGGGTCTCACGCCTTCACAAAACCATGTGGCAGCTCAAGTGAGATTGTGGCATCACTCCTGGTTAGGCTTGTTGCATTCTACGCTAGATTTGAAAATTTGAACACTGATGTGTCTTCTCGAGCACCCAGAGCTTCCGATGTCATTGTATTTTCAGTCACCAAGGCCGGCGTCAGAAGAAGCATCACGAGGGTGAACCAAGTAACTAAGCCAACCAACTCGCAGGAGATTTTGCGGACATCTTGAATCTGTCATTATTAAGGTCTGAGGTTCCTATCTGCTTCAATGGGCTTCAATAATACTCTAGCCCAAGAAGACTACCGTGACAGGAAGAGTACAGAGGGCCTCACAGTGGCGCAGCGGTAGAGATGTTGCCTTGCAGCACCATACACCCGGATTAGATCCCGACTACATTTAGTGTCTGTATGGAGATTGAATGTTCTCCCTGTGACCATGTGTGCTTCTTCCCACATTGCAAAGACCTGCCGAGTAGTACATGAATTGGCTTCTATAAATTGTTCCTGGCATGTCGGGTAAAACTAGTGTACAGGTGATAGCTGGTTACTAGGACTAAATTAAAACTGAATAAAATTAAAGTCGTCTAAGCTAAACTGAACGAAACATGTCTCAATGACCAACAAACATTGGCACTAATGCTCGTGTTGAAGACGTGCTTTGATGGGTTGGTTTTGGTGTATATCAACACCTACCTTGGCAAAGACCTGAACCCACTACAATTAGCTACCAACACAATCGATCAATGCCGGCTTAAATCTCACTGACGCTACCTTCTGCAATGGCGATGGAGAGAGTCAACTCTTTCAAGTTACTATGCATGCATATCTCTGAAGATCTGTCCTGGGCCCAGTACATTGATGTAATCTTCAACAATGTCCATCAATACCTCTTCTTTCTTCAAAGATTGAGGAGATTTGGTATGTGTATGAATATTCTGATGTAGATTCTGGGTTGGTGTATTAGCCATTATCTTGATGAATGACTGTCAGAAATAACTGAAAGTCCTGCGTGCTGACGTCTTCTGCTGGTTCATGTTTTCAGGTTATCATGCGTTGAGGACGAGGAGCAATTACTTATCATGCTGTTGCAAGTAAGAATTTCAATGTTCATTGGACAGTTAAACACTCTTAACTTTTCCTAGTTCATAAATTCAGAAGTCATAGGAGCGGAAGTAGGCCATTTGGCCCATCGAGTCTACTCCGCCATTCTATCATGGCTGATCTATCTTTCCCTCTCAACCCCATTCTCCTGTCTTCTCCCCATAACCATGATACCCTTAACCATTGAAGGTCTGTGGGGCAATTACATCTTTGATGAATAACTTGTCATGATGATGATTTGGTTACATTTGGGAGGTGCTGAATCTGGGCCGTATTTCCACTTATTTGGTGGGATCGAATGTTAATCCCCCAACATTGTGATGATGGGAGGCCTGTCAGATTCTGGTGGATACACATTTTCACACAGACTGGAGCAGGAAGGCAGATAATTGATAGCACATTTATCTTCAGCAATAGTAGTTTCGAACTATAGGATGCACTTACTCGTGGGCTGACCTGACCAATGTTAGTTTTAGTATCACCCATACAGTAAATAGCTGTCAAATGGAGTTTATCTGTGTTTGGGTTAATTTAAATGCTGCGTGTCCAATTCCTGCTGCAAAGAGAATTAGTTGACTTGGAGTGGCCCTTGGTCCTTGCTACCTGCTTGCATCTCACTTTGGGCTGGTAGGACAGCTGCAGCAACTGTCCTGTCCAGGCCAGGTTTAAAATGTCTTGAGTTCACACTGGATGAGTTCACATGTTGGGTACCATTTTCAGTCGAGCCTCGACCTGACTATCCCAACCCTAATGATTACTGATGTTTTTGGAAGGAAATGGGCACTCCCCAGTCAACAGGGTGAAAGGGTACCTTCATTGTCTCATTCACTGCAAAGAAGCAAAGTTTCGCAGAAATGCGTGACTCCATGTAAACAATTGCATGGCAGATGTTAACTTCATTTTTTCTGGGGGAGACAGCAGTCTGACAGTATTCACTGGAAGGAGATGAGATCTAATTGCATGTTGCAAATGAATTGTGGTTCGACCAAGTGACAATATGCTGTGAAATTCCATACCTGTTGTTGAAGTTGCTGTTGTTTCAGGTGCTGGAGAAGACACCGTGGTAGGTAGGAATATGAAAACACGAGAAATAGTTGGTGAATGGAAAATGACTGAACAGGGTACATGGACAAAAGCATTTCTTTCAAAACTGATTTCGGTGACTGTCTTCGATTGATTTTCAGACAATTTCAATCCACAACAGTTGTAATTCACGCTCTGGTTGTTTCTGTATTAAGGAAGATGGTAATTGGTGTGAAAATGATGCTTTGGCTGAGGACGGAGGGTTCTGTTTTTGTGGTACAAGTTAGGGTGGGGCAGAAGTTGGAACTTAATTAGTGGAATGAGATGGGGAGAGAATGATGGGCAGCTCAGCCACGTGGGGGACACATAGAGTGAGTGGTGATAGGAATGATGAATAAAAGCAGAAGAAAAATGGATGGACAGGTGAGTGTTTGTGGGAGAAGAAGAAAGGGCGTGTGGGTTACCTAATTCAATATTCATTACGTTGGGTTGTTAGGTACTGAGGTGGAATATGAGATGTAGTTCTTCCAAAACAATGACACTGACTTTTGTGATCCAAGGGGAGATAGCTGAATGGATAGCAAATTGGCTTCATGGAATCTGATTGCCAGTTAAATATTTATTGTTATTTGTGAAAAGTAATATTTATCAATACTTACTTCCGGGGGTGCCACCAACAACAAATTCTGAAAGATGAATGGGAATAGAAAAAGAGAATAAAACTATTGGTATATATTAATTACTTGTGGGATGAGCCATTCTGGCGAGACCAGCATTTATTGCCCATCCTGAGCTCCCTTGAGGAGCAGGTGTGGACCCAGCATCTTGACCGGCTGCACTTCATCTATTGCACTATAAGAAGCACGTTGAATGTGTCCGATAGTTCCCAATAAGATATGCTGTGGTTTCCAAGCTTCAACCTTATCCATTGGATGTGGGATCACTTGGCCCCATCTCTTGTCAGCTGAAGGGTCTCGACCCAAAACATCACTAATTTCTTGTCTTCAGAGATACTGCCGGCCCAGCTGAGTTACTCCAGCACTCTGCATCTATCTTCGGTATCAGACTGAACCACGGGTTTACAGACTGGGGAATATGATTTTGCTGTTGCATGTGCTCCACATTACTTCACAGAGGCTCCGTGGAGCAGTCTTGTTTCTGAATCAAATCTGTTAATTTGGGATATCACAAGACCGATCCCTGTCACCGTTTCTTGAGCAGAGATGGACGGGCATCAAATGCTGGCCTTACCGGTGGAGCCAAATCAGAGAAAGGAAGAAGCAGGTTATGAGATTAATTCTAACGCAATAGTTGCTGTAGATGCTGCTGTTGAAGATACAATTGAATTGGGTTGTGAACAATTTAAAATCAGCAGCAATAATTTAAGATTGATGTTCCTGGGATAATGTGAGCAGTGTGTTGAGGAAATGGGGCTATGATCATACCTGTAGTTGATGATGATGTTATTGACTCTGGAAGGGATACAAATGAAGATGTGAGTGCAGGTATTATAGAATAAATCTGATTACAATGAAATCAAAGTGTGGAAGATTAGGACAATTGTTTTGCATCATGTGATAAAAACCAAGTGATATAGTCACCCTGTTTTTCACAAGAAATTTCCATTTAGGAGATATAGTTTCATGTCAAGAGGATCCAGAATGAAAACTGCCTTCCAGCTGGTCTATGTTTCAATGGATAATACCAGTTTGACTGTCGAAAATGCATAAAATTATTGGTGGAGTAGGTTTTATGGTTATTAAATGTGTGCAGACTGCTGGTTTAACAAACTTATCTCCTTAAGTGTGCATGCTCTTATGAGTGGATTATTTGCGGATTGAAACTTGCAGCAACTTGTGAGGGTCACGACATTTGCTACATTATTATTGCTAACTTATTACCTGTTGATGTTTTTGTTTGAAATGTTGATGCTGTAAATCAAGATTTGTCTGTTTAGTTCAAGAGGAATCTGAGCAATTCCATCATTTGGTGAGTTGTTTGGAGTTAAATAAACCCGTAACAAAGGTAACACAAGCAGAGATTCTACACCATTCAATGCGGCTCTTGGAATGGGAGGTGAAAGGAATGTGGAGGCTCAGACTGGAATGGAGGTCTGAAAACAAGTGTTGCAGTTGCTTTATAGAAGATCAGTCAGTTGGTCCATGGATATGAATGATAACAACCTGCTGTGGCCCAGCTGACACCTTACCTGTTGTTGAAGTCGGAGTCGTTGTCGATGCTGGAAATGAGACAATTGACCATGTCAGTGTGGAGTGTCAAATTTCAACTCAATCCTGTCCATCTGTCCACCCGTCTATCTTTCCTCATTGTTGCTGCACATATGTAATATTGCAAACATTTCATAGTTTTGGTTCTCAATTTAATATGCAACATGAAAACAAAAGATCAGAATTATTTTGAGAAAATTGTTGAATCTGCCTCTTTTCCCAAGATATGTATTAACAGAATATTGATTGTTTACTACAAACTTTTTATGTTCTGGAAACATTTTTGTGTTCCTGCTGTCAAACATAACCATTGACAGCCCTGTCTGGAATCCTCAGAGTACAAATCATCATCATAGTCTTCCTACCTTTTTAAGTAATATCTGAAGTACAGTTTCACACATGTTCATAAATTTCATGGGTGATTGTTGCTGAGAGGCAAGGAATTCATTCGTATGCAGGATATATACGTATATTGTAGGTATGTTACAAAACATACCTTCAGCGGCGCTGCAGTTCTGTCACTGGCCGTGTACACGATTTTGGCGCCTTTGTGTGGGGGGGGGGGGGTTAAAATGCGATTTCTCGAGATGTGAGCTTTTGCTGAAGATTTGTACCGTACTCGACCTATTCCATCACTTGATTGGAGATTGGGGTTTCTGTTCCATTTATGAGTTTACTGATTTTGATTTGTAATTTTCTTTTTAAAATAACCGAGGCCGGTATGTGAATTTTTTTTTTTAAATCGCTCGACAATTTTAGCGCTGGAGTAAAATAAAAATTAGCTTCTAATGCCTTGAACGCCGACAACGGGGACAGATTTAAGTAGGGGACGGGTAAAGGAAGGCCGTTTATTTTTTCATATAAACTTGCTTGTTAAGTTGACCTTAATCAAAATTTGATGTTGCGAAACGGTGATTTATTCTCCATACGAACCGGCAGTGTATTTCCTGCCGATATGGGGTTTAAATTCACCGCAACTGCAACTTTCCAATCCATCACGTTCCACAAAAACCCACTCGCAAGCAGATTTAAATGGCCATTAATTTACTGGCATTAAACACTAAATTCCTTCAATTTGGCCAATAAATTCATGACACTGAGATTTAAAAATCATGTTGTATTGTGAATTCTTGTGTGAATGTTATTTGAACACCGGCTTTTTAAAAAATGTTAATATTTTCTTATGAAATGAATAGATGTTTAGATCTAGTAATTGAATTTTGTAATTAGCTACAATTGGGTAACTAACTTATTATATGCTTTAATTTCAGGTCATCCAAGATTCATATTTGTTTCAGAATGCTTCAATCCATAATAACTGAACATTTCTTTCAGTTCTCTTAATTTTTAAGAAAGTTATGGGCTTTTGACTGTCCTCGATCACAACTTTTATGTTGAGTCCATGGAAAAGCAATAGGGAACAAGATGCTAATTTCCGAGTATGAAAATGGCCATAACCTTTTTAATACTGAAGATATGAAAGTGAATTAGGTGTCAAACTTCTTTTTATGCTTTATCTGATGGGATAAATTGCAGACTTGATTTTTAAAATCTCAACATTTTGTAACGTTGCTATATATTGTATCCATCATCTTCCAATGGAAAATCTTAATTGTGATGCCACTCGAAAGACGTTAGAGGACTACAATTTTCAGACAGCCTAAAACATTTGCCGAAAGGTTCTGAATGTACACAAATTACTGAATTTACTTCCATGATGATCTCCATGTCTCATTTGTGTAGATCTGAAAATATTAAAATACTCTCCTGCACCTCATCAATAGTAACAAGTTCACATCCTGGGAATAGTTGTTCCCAGGTTAATGCATTGTGTAATTGTTAACGTGTTGTTCGTTACTTACTTGTTGTTGAGGTTGTGGTCGATGTTGGTGCTGGAAGAAACACATTAGTTTGTGTGAATAGGCAGACTGGAATATCTTTCCATCATCTCCCAGTTCATAGAATCAGTTCTCAGGATATTGATTTGTAAACGTCATGAAATTATTGTATAAAGCCGCCTTGAATCGTTTTTGTATGTTGCAGCGGATATCCTACGCTCAATTCCTACTGTTAGACCTGTCACCTGGCTAGGCTAATTTCAAGGTCTAATATGCTTCTCTCGAAACATATAAAAAATAGGTGCAGGAGGAGGCCATTCGGCCCTTCGAGCCAGCACCACCATTCATTGTGATCATGACTGATCGTCCCCAATCAATAACGTGTGCCTGCCTTCTCCCCATTTACCTTGATTACACTAGCCCCTAGAGCACTATTTAACTCTCTCTTAAACCCATCCAGTGATTTGGCCTTTACTGCCTTCTGTGGCAGGGAATTCCACAAATTCACAACGCTCTGGGCGAAAATGTTTTTTCTTATTTTACCGACCTGACCTGAAGTTCACTTGTTGCAACCAATACACGGTTTTGCTGATCGGCAATTAAATCCCTCTCTTCCCTGAAGTTCAATGTGCCTATCAAAAAGCCTCTTAAACGGCATTATAGTATATGCCTCCAACACTACTCCTGGCAATGTGTTCCGACTTCAAGCCCCCACTATCTGCGTTAAAAATGTTGCCCTGGACATCTTCATTAAACTCCCCCACTCACCTGATAGCTCTGCCCTCTCATGTTGGACATTTCTACCCTGAGGAACAGGTTGTGACTGTGGACAAAATGTGTAATTGACTTCCATGATAATCTCAACGTCTCATTTGTAGATCTCAAATTTTATTTCAATAAAATTATGACATAGAGCAGAATTTTTGCCACTCATTTCATAATTTCCTATGTTTACAACATCCACAGAAAGGTTAAGATAAAATGTCTAATTATATTAAGGTTTCGACAGAAAGTATTAAAATACTCTCATCCACTTCATCAAAAGTAACATTAACATCCTGGGAATAGTTGTTCCCAAGTTAATGCGAAGTGTAATTGTTAATGTTTCTCACTTACTTGTTGAAGTTGTGGTCGATGTTGGTGCTGGAAGGAAGACAGTAGTTTGTGTGAATAGGCGGAGTGGAATATCATTCCATTTTCCCCTCAGTTCATCTCAGGATATTGAATTGGAAACTTCATGCCATTATTATAAAATCTCTCCCTGCTATAGGAAAGATGTGTTCAGCTGGAAGCGGTGCTGAGAAGATTAACGAGGATGGTGCCGGCACCTGAGGGCCTGAACTATAGTGAGAGGTTAGGCAGGCCAGGACCGTAATCCTTGGAGCAACGAAGAATAGGGGTGATCTGATAAAGGTGTTGGTTTACTACATAAAGATAAAGATTTACTACAAATCTGAGGGACAACCTTTTCACACAATGAGTGGTGGGTAAATGTGGGGTGGTGCACTTCGGGATATAACAGGAAATCAAGAAGGATCCCAACGTGAAACCTCCCCAGTCCAATTCCCTCCTCAGATCTTGTCTGAGCTGCTGAATTCCTCCAGCAGGTCGTTGTGGCTAAAGGCAGATGGTAAGTTCTCGTTTACTACGAGAATATTTGATCAGACCCAGGCCGTCTGATTGTAGTTATAGAGGAGCATGGTGAGAACACATCTGGCTATAATCCTCAGTCAATGTGTTCATTCAAAGCAGTGATAGATAGATGTTTGGACATAGTTGGGAATTAAAAGAAATGGCAGAATAGATAGATATAGATATACAAAGGATTGCTCATCCCATAATCAAAGGCAATAACCTCTGTTAGTTGTTAAAGAAGGAACTGCAGATGCTGGAAAATCGAGGGTACACAAAATGCTGGAGAAATTCAGCGGGTTTCATGCTGCTGCACCCGCTGAGTTTCTCCAGCATTTAGTGTAACCTCTGCTCGTTGCCTGTAAATGGTATGGATTTAACTTGAGGTAGAGGAGATTTTACCTGGTCATGATCACACCCTGATCACCCATTCAATGATCACTTCCAACTGGTTCTGTTTCCATTCAGGTCCTTATTAATCTGAATGGGAATCACATGATAATAATGGCATCATTACCTTCTGGCGTTGATGTTTGATGATCATATCCATAGGTTGTCATTTTGGCTGGAATAGAAAGAAGGAGAAGTTGGAGGAAAAACAAGTGAAATCTGGATTTCTAAATATGTGGAAATGCCGAAGCTGAAGGCTTTAGAAACTGGGTCCATCATAACCACTGATAGTTTTTTTAATTCAAGAGTCAAGAATGTTTTATTGTCACATGACCTGAAACGAAACAATGAAATCCTTACTTGCAGCAGCACAACAGATACTGTATGTAAACATAGTACTCTGTTAGTGTTACTGTCAGTGTGATGAGGACAGCGTGATTTGGTAGTATAGTAGATACAAGGTGTATCTGTTGATATTGTCTTTCATTGAAGGTAGTACTTGCAGTGCAGCACTTTCTCTGCATCTTTTTTCAGTTGCTCCTTTCGATTGCTCAGTCAGTGCAGGAGATTGAACTCAGATGGTGTGTTAGTTACTGTATGTTAATTTTATTGGGCATCACTGAGGCAAAGGAAATGTATGAGCGTGCATGGTTGAAGAAGAGTCATAATATCCATTTCCCCCCTTGATCAATTCAGTGGAAGGATGCTTTGGAAAGACAATTTTGCTCCAAACTGGAAGATGAGATGGATATTCAGCAACTGTGGCAGGGGTCTCACGCCTTCACAAAACCATGTGGCAGCTCAAGTGAGATTGTGGCATCACTCCTGGTTAGGCTTGTTGCATTCTACGCTCGATTTGAAAATTTGAACATGGATGTGTCTTCTAGAGCACCCAGAGCTTCCGATGTCATTGTATTTTCAGTCACCAAGGCCGGCGTCAGAAGAAGCATCACGAGGGTGAACCAAGTAACTAAGCCAACCAACTCGCAGGAGATTTTGCGGACATCTTGAATCTGTCATTATTAAGGTCTGAGGTTCCTATCTGCTTCAATGGGCTTCAATAATACTCTAGCCCAAGAAGAGTACCGTGAGAAGAAGAGTACAGAGGGCGTCACAGTGACGCAGCGGTAGAGATGTTGCCTTGCAGCACCATACACCCGGATTAGATCCCGACTACATTTAGTGTCTGTCTGAAGATTGAATGTTCTCCCTGTGACCATGTGTGCTTCTTCCCACATTGCAAAGACTTGCCGAGTAGTACATGAATTGGCTTCTATAAATTGTTCCTGGCATGTCGGGTAGAACTAGTGTACAGGTGATCGATGGTCACTAGGACTAAATTAAAACTGAATTAAATTAAAGTCGTCTAAGCTAAACTGAACGAAACATGTCTCAATGACCAACAAACATTGGCACTAATGCTCGTGTTGAAGATGTGCTTTGAGAGGTTGGTTTTGGTGTATATCAACACCTACCTTGGCAAAGACCTGAACCCATTACAATTAGCTACCAACACAATCGATCAATGCCGGCTGAAATCTCACTGGCGCTACCTTCTGCAATGGCGATGGAGAGAGTCAACTCTTTCAAGTTACTGTGCATGCATATCTCTGATGATCTGTCCTGGGCCCAGTACATTGATGTAATCTTCAACAATGTCCATCAATATCTCTTCTTTCTTCAAAGATTGAGGAGATTTGGTATGTGTATGAATATTCTGATGTAGATTCTGGGTTGATGTATTAGCCATTATCTTGATGAATGACTGGCAGAAATAACATAATATGGTCGAGTTCTTCATTAGGATGGAGAGTGACATTGTTAATTCAGAAACAATGGTTCTGAACTTAAGGAAAGGTAACTTTGAGGGTATGAGACGTGAATTGGCCAAGATTGACTGGCAATCAATTCTAAAAGGGTTGACGGTGGATACGCAATGGAAGACATTTAAAGACTGCATGGATGAACTACAAAAATTGTTCATCCCAATTTGGCAAAAGAACAGATCAGGGAAGGTAGTGAATCCGTGGATAACAAGGGAAATCAGGGATAGTATCAAAGCAAAGGATGATGCGTACAAAGTAGCCAGAAAAAGCAGCATACCAGAGGACTGGGAAAAATTCAGAGACCAGCAGAGAAGGACAAAGGGCTTGATTAGGAAAGGAAAAATAGATTATGAAAGAAAACTGGCAGGGAACATAAAAACTGACTGCAAAAGTTTTTATAGATATGTGAAGAGAAAGAGATTAGTTAAAACAAATGTAGGTCCCTTGCAGTCAGAAACAGGTGAGTTGATCATGGGGAACAAGGATATGGCGGACCAATTGAATAACTACTTTGGTTCCGTCTTCACTAAGGAAGACATAAATAATCTGCCGGAAATAGCAGGGGACCGCAGGTCAAAGGAGTACTTGAGTGAAATCCAGGTTAGTCGGGAAGTGGTGTTGGGTAAATTGAATGGATTAAAGGCCGATAAATCCCCAGGGCCAGATAGGCTGCATCCCAGAGTACTTAAGGAAGTAGCTCCGGAAATAGTGGATGCATTAGTGATAATCTTTCAAAACTCTTTAGATTCTGGAGTAGTTCCTGAGGATTGGCGGGTAGCAAACGTAACCCCTCTTTTTAAGAAGGGGGGGAGAGAGAAAACGGGGAATTACAGACCAGTTAGTCTAACATCGGTAGTGGGGAAACTGCTAGAGTCAGTTATTAAAGATGGGATAGCAGCACATTTGGAAAGTGGTGAAATCATTGGACAAAGCCAGCATGGATTTACGAAAGGTAAATCATGTCTGACGAATCTTGTGGAATTTTTCGAGGATGTAACTAGTAGCGTGGATGGGGGAGAACCAGTGGATGTGGTGTATCTGGACTTCCAGAAGGCTTTCGACAAGGTCCCACATAAGCGATTAGTATATAAACTTAAAGCATATGGCATTGGGGGTTCAGTATTGATGTGGATAGAGAACTGGCTGGCAAACAGGAAGCAAAGAGTAGGAGTTAACGGGTCGTTTTCACAATGGCAGGCAGTGACTAGTGGGGTACCGCAAGGCTCAGTGCTGGGACCCCAGCTATTTACAATATACATAAATGATCTGGATGAGGGAATTGAAGGCAATATCTCCAAGTTTGCGGATGACACTAAGCTGGGGGGCAGTGTTGGCTGTGAGGAGGATGCTAGGAGAATGCAAGGTGACTTGGATAGGCTGGGTGAGTGGGCAAATGTTTGGCAGATGCAGTATAATGTGGATAAATGTGAGGTTATCCACTTTGGTGGCAAAAATAGGAAAACCGACTACTATCTAAATGGTGGCCGATTAGGAAAAGGGGAGATGCAGCGCGACCTGGGTGTCATGGTACACCAGTCATTGAAAGTAGGCATGCAGGTACAACAGGCAGTGAAGAAAGCCAATGGTATGTTAGCTTTCATAGCAAAAGGATTTGAGTATAGGAGCAGGGAGGTTCTACTTCAGTTGTATAGGGTCTTGGTGAGGCCACACCTGGAGTATTGCGTACAGTTCTGGTCTCCAAATCTGAGGAAGGACATTATTGCCATAGAGGGAGTGCAGCGAAGGTTCACCAGACTGATTCCTGGGATGTCAGGACTGTCTTATGAACAAAGACTGCATAGACTCGGTTTATACTCTCTAGAATTTAGGAGATTGAGAGGGGATCTTATAGAAACTTACAAGATTCTTAAGGGGTTGGACAGGCTAGATGCAGGAAGATTGTTCCCGATGTTGGGGACGTCCAGGACAAGGGGTCACAGCTTAAGGATAAGGGGGAAATCCTTTAGGACCGAGATGAGAAGGAATTTTTTCACACAGAGAGTGGTGGGTCTCTGGAATTCTCTGCCACAGAGGGTAGTTGAGGCCAGTTCATTGGATATATTTAAGAGGGAGTTAGATGTGGCCCTTGTGGCTAAGGGGATCAGAGGGTATGGAGAGAAGGCAGGTACGGGATACTGAGTTGGATGATCAGCCATGATCATATTGAATGGCGGTGCAGGCTCGAAGGGCCGAATGGCCTATTCCTGCACCTAATTTCTATGTTTCTATGTTTCTATAACTGAAAGTCCTGCGTGCTGACGTCTTCTGCTGGTTCATGTTTTCAGGTTCTCATGCGTTGAGGACGAGGAGCAATTACTTATCATGCTGCTGCAAGTAAGAATTTCAATGTTCATTGGACAGTTAAACACTCTTAACTTTTCCTAGTTCATAAATTCATAAGTCATAGGAGCGGAAGTAGGCCATTTGGCCCATCGAGTCTACTCCGCCATTCTATCATGGCTGATCTATCTTTCCCTCTCAACCCCATTCTCCTGTCTTCTCCCCATAACCATGATACCCTTAACCATTGAAGGTCTGGGGGGCAATTACATCTTTGATGAATAACTTGTCATGAAGATGATTTGGTTACAATTAGGAGGTGCTGAATCTGGGCCGTATTTCCACTTATTTGGTGGGATCGAATGTTAATCCCCCAACAGTGTGATGGTGGGAGGCCTGTCAGATTCTGGTGTATACACATTTTCACACAGACTGGAGCAGGAAGGCAGATAATTGATACCACATTTATCTCCAGCAATAGTAGTTTCAAACTATAGGATGCACTTACTCGTGGGCTGACCTGACCAATGTTAGTTTTAGTATCACCCATACAGTAAATAGCTGTCAAATGGAGTTTATCTGTGTTTGGGTTAATTTAAATGCTTCGTGTCCAATTCCTGCTGCAAAGAGAATTAGTTGACTTGGAGTGGACCTTGGTCCTTGCTACCTGCTTGCATCTCACTTTGGGCTGGTAGGACAGCTGCAGCAACTGTCCTGTCCAGGCCAGGTTTAAAATGTGTTGAGTTCACACTGGATGAGCTCACATGTTGGGTACCATTTTCAGTCGAGCCTCGACCTGACTATCCCAACCCTAATGATTACTGATGGTTTTGGAGGGAAATGGGCACTCCCCAGTCAACAGGGTGAAAGGGTACCTTCATTGTTTCATTCACTGCAAAGAAGCAAAGTCTCGCAGAAATGCGTGACTCCATGTAAACAATTGCATGGCAGATGTTAACTTCATTTTTTCTGGGGGAGACAGCAGTCTGACAGTATTCACTGGAAGGAGCTGAGATCTAATTGCATGTTGCAAATGAATTGTAGAGGTTCGACCAAGTGACAATATGCTGTGAAATTCCATACCTGTTGTTGAAGTTGCTGTTGTTTCAGGTGCTGGAGAAGACACCGTGGTAGGTAGGAATATGAAAACACGAGAAATAGTTGGCGAATGGAAAATTACTGAACAGGGTACATGGACAAAAGCATTTCTTTCAAACTGATTTTGGTGACTGCCTTCGATTGATTTTCAGACAATTTCAATCCACAACAGTTGTAATTCACGCTCTGGTTTTTTCTGTATTAAGGAAGATGGTAATTGGTGTGAAAATGATGCTTTGGCTGAGGAAGGAGGGTTCAGTTTTTGTGGTACAAGTTAGGGTGGGGCAGAAGTTGGAACTTAATTAGTGGAATGAGATGGGGAGAGAATGATGGGCAGCTCAGCCACGTGGGGGACAGATAGAGAGAGTGGTGATAGGAATGATGAATAAAAGCAGAAGAAAAATGGATGGACAGGTGAGTGTTTGTGGGAGAAGAAGAAAGGGCGTGTGGGTTATCTAATTCAATATTCATTACGTTGGGTTGTTAGGTACTGAGGTGGAATATGAGATGTAGTTCTTCCAAAACAATGACACTGACTTTTGTGATCCAAGGGGGGATAGCTGAATGGATAGCAAATTGGCTTCATGGAATCTGATTGCCAGTTAAATATTTATTGTTATTTGTGAAAAGTAATATTTATCAATACTTACTTCCGGGGGTGCCACCAACAACAAATTCTGAAAGATGAATGGGAATAGAAAAAGAGAATAAAACTATTGGTATATATTAATTACTTGTGGGATGAGCCATTCTGGCGAGACCAGCATTTATTGCCCATCCTGAGCTCCCTTGAGGAGCAGGTGTGGACCCAGCATCTTGACCGGCTGCACTTCATCTATTGCACTATAAGAAGCACTTGTTCAATGTGTTCCATAGTTCCCAATAAGATATGCTGTGATTTCCAAGCTTCAACCTTATCCATTGGATGTGGGATCACTTGGCCCCATCTCTTGTCAGCTGAAGGGTCTCGACCCAAAACATCACTAATTTCTTGTCTCCAGAGATACTGCCGGCCCAGCTGAGTTACTCCAGCACTCTGTGTCTATCTTCGGTATCAGACTGAACCATGGGTTTACAGACTGGGGAATGTGATTTTGCTGTTGCATGTGCTCCACATTACTTCACAGAGGCTCCGTGGAGCAGTCTTGTTTCTGAATCAAATCTGTTAATTTGGGATATCACAAGACCGATCCCTGTCACCGTTTCTTGAGCAGAGATGGACGGGCATCAAATGCTGGCCTTACCAGTGGAGCCAAATCAGAGAAAGGAAGAAGCAGGTTATGAGATCAACTCTAACGCAATAGTTGCTGTAGATGCTGCTGTTGAAGATACAATTGAATTGGGTTGTGAACAATTTAAAATCAGCAGCAATAATTTAAGATTGATGTTCCTGGGATAATGTGAGCAGTGTGTTGTGGAGATGGGGCTATGATCTGGAAGGGATACAAATGAAGATGTGAGTGCAGGTATTATAGAATAAATCTGATTACAATGAAATCAAAGTGTGGAAGATTAGGACAATTGTTTCGCATCATGTGATAAAAACGAAGTGATATAGTCACCCTGTTTTTCACAAGAAATTTCCATATACGAGGTATAGTTTCATGTCAAGAGGATCCAGAATGCAAACTGCCTTCCAGCTGGTCTATGTTTCAATGGATAATACCAGTTTGACTGTCGAAAATGCATAAAATTATTGGTGGAGTAGGTTTTATGGTTATTAAATGTGTCCAGACTGCTGGTTTAACGAACTTATCTCCTTAAGTGTGCATACTGTTATGAGTGGATTATTTGCGGATTGAAACTTGCAGCAACTTGTGAGGGTCACGACATTTGCTCCATTATTATTGCTAACTTATTACCTGTTGATGTTTTTGTTTGAAATGTTGATGCTGTAAATCAAGATTTGTCTGTTTAGTTCAAGAGGAATCTGAGCAACTCCATCATTTGGTGAGTTGTTTGGAGTTAAATAAACCCGTGACAAAGGTAACACAAGCAGAGATTCTACACCATTCAATGCGGCTCTTGGAATGGGAGGTGAAAGGAATGTGGAGGCTCAGACTGGAATGGAGGTCTGAAAACAAGTGTTGCAGTGGCTTTATAGAAGATCAGTCAGTTGGTCCATGGATATGAATGATAACAACCTGCTGTGGCCCAGCTGACACCTTACCTGTTGTTGAAGTCGGAGTCGTTGTCGATGCTGGAAATGAGACAATTGACCATGTCAGTGTGGAGTGTCAAATTTCAACTCAATCCTGTCCATCTGTCCACCCGTCTATCTTTCCTCATTGTTGCTGCACATATGTAATATTGCAAAACATTTCATAGTTTTGGTTCTCAATTTAATATGTAACATGAAAACAAAAGATCAGAATTATTTTGAGAAAATTGTTGAATCTGCCTCTTTTCCCAAGATAGGTATTAACAGAATATTGATTGTTTACTACAAACTCTTTTTATGTTCTGGAAACATTTTTGTGTTCCTGCTGTCAAACATAACCATTGACAGCCCTGTCTGGAATCCTCAGAGTACAAATCATCATCATATTCTTCCTACCTTTTTAAGTCATATCTGAAGTATAGTTTCACACATGTTCATAAATTTCATGGGTGATTGTTGCTGAGAGGCAAGGAATTCATTCGTATGCAGGATATATACGTATATTGTAGGTATGTTTCAAAACTTACCTTCAGCGGCACTGCAGTTCTGTCACTGGCTGTGTACACGATTTTGGCGCCTTTGTGTGTGGGGGGGGGGGGGGGTTAAAATGCGATTTCTCGAGGTGTGAGCTTTTGCTGAAGATTTGTACCGAACTCGACCAATTCCATCACTTGATTGGAGATTGGGGTTTCTGTTCCATTTATGAGTTTACTGATTTTGATTTGTAACTTTCTTTTTAAAATAACCGAGGCCGGTATGTGAATTTTTTTTTTTAAATCGCTCGACAATTTTAGTGCTGGAGTAAAATAAAAATTAGCTTCTAATGCCATGAACGCCGACAACGGGGACAGATTTAAGTAGGGGACAGGTAAAGGAAGGCCGTTTATTTTTTCATATAAACTTGCTTGTTAAGTTGACCTTAATCAAAATTTGATGTTGCGAAACGGTGATTTATTCCCCATACGAACCGGCAGTGTATTTCCTGCCGATATGGGGTTTAAATTCACCGCAACTGCAACTTTCCAATCCATCACGTTGCACAAAAACCCACTCGCAAGCAGATTTAAATGGCCATTAATTTACTGGCATTAAACACTAAATTCCTTCATTTGGCCAATAAATTAATGACACTGAGATTTAAAAATCATGTTGTATTGTGAATTCTTGTGTGAATGTTATTTGAACACTTCGGCTTTTTAAAAAATGTTAATATTTTCTTATGAAATGAATAGATGTTTAGATCTTGTAATTGAATTTTGTAATTAGCTACATTTGGGTAACTAACTTATTATATGCTTTAATTTCAGGTCATCCAAGTAAGATTCATATTTGTTTCAGAATGCTTCAATCCATAATAACTGAACATTTCTTTCAGTTCTCTTAATTTTTAAGAAAGTTATGGGCTTTTGACTGTCCTCGATCACAACTTTTATGTTAAGTCCATGGAAAAGCAATAGGGAACAAGATGCTAATTTCCGAGTATGAAAATGGCCATAACCTTTTTAATACTGAAGATATGAAAGTGAATTAGGTGTCAAACTTCTTTTTATGCTTTATCTGATGGGATAAATTGCAGACTTGATTTTTTAAATCTCAACATTTTGTAACGTTGCTATATATTGTATCCACCATCTTCCAATGGGAAATCTTAATTGTGATGCCACTCGAAAGACGTTAGAGGACTACAATTTTCAGACAGCCTAAAACATTTGCCCAAAGGTTCTGAATGTACACAAATTACTGAATTTATTTCCATGGTGATCTCCATGTCTCATTTGTGTAGATCTGGAAATATTAAAATACTCTCCTGAACCTCATCAATAGTAACAATTTCACATCCTGGGATAGTTGTTCCCAGGTTAATGCATTGTGTAATTGTTAACGTGTTGTTCGTAACTTACTTGTTGTTGAGGTTGTGGTCGATGTTGGTGCTGGAAGAAACACATTAGTTTGTGTGAATAGGCAGACTGGAATATCTTTCCATCATCTCCCAGTTCATAGAATCAGTTCTCAGGATATTGATTTGTAAACGTCATGAAATTATTGTATAAAGCCGCCTTGAATCGTTTTTGTATGTTGCAGCGAATATCCTACGCTCAATTCCTACTGTTAGACCTGTCACCTGGCTAGGCTAATTTCAAGGTCTAATATGCTTCTCTCGAAACATAGAAAAAATATGTGCCTGAGGAGGCCATTCGGCCATTCGAGCCAGCACCACCATTCATTGTGATCATGACTGATCGTCCCCAATCAATAACGTGTGCCTGCCTTCTCCCCATATCCCTTGATTACACTAGCCCCTAGAGCACTATTTAACTCTCTCTTAAACCCATCCAGTGATTTGGCCTTTACTGCCTTCTGTGGCAGGGAATTCCACAAATTCACAACGCTCTGGGCGAAAATGTTTTTTCTTATTTTACCGACCTGACCTGAAGTTCACTTGTTGCAACCAATACACGGTTTTGCTGATCGGCAATTCAATCCCTCTCTTCCTTGAAGTTCAATGTGCCTATCAAAAAGCCTCTTAAACGGCACTATAGTATATGCCTCCAACACTACTCCTGGCAATGTGTTCCGACTTCAAGCCCCCACTATCTGCGTTAAAAATGTTGCCCTGGACATCTTCATTAAACTCCCCCCCTCACCTGATAGCTCTGCCCTCTCATGTTGGACATTTCTACCCTGGGGAACAGGTTGTGACTGTCGACAAAATGTGTAATTGACTTCCATGATAATCTCAACGTCTCATTTGTGTAGATCTCAAATTTTATTTCAGTAAAATTATGACATAGAGCAGAATTTTTGCCACTCATTTCATAATTTCCTATGTTTACAACATCCACAGAAAGGTTAAGATAAAATGTCTAATTATATTAAGGTTTCGACTGAAAGTATTAAAATACTCTCATCCACTTCATCAAAAGTAACATTAACATCCTGGGAATTGTTGTTCCCAAGTTAATGCGAAGTGTAATTGTTAATGTTTCTCACTTACTTGTTGAAGTTGTGGTCGATGTTGGTGCTGGAAGGAAGACAGTAGTTTGTGTGAATAGGCAGAGTGGAATATCATTCCATTTTCCCCTCAGTTCATCTCAGGATATTGAATTGGAAACTTCATGCCATTATTATAAAATCTCTCCCTGCTATAGGAAAGATGTGTTCAGCTGGAAGCGGTGCTGAGAAGATTAACGAGGATGGTGCCGGCACCTGAGGGCCTGAACTATAGTGAGAGGTTAGGCAGGCCAGGACCGTAATCCTTGGAGCAACGACTGATAAAGGTGTTGGTTTACTACATAAAGATAAAGATTTACTACAAATCTGAGGGACAACCTTTTCACACAATGAGTGGTGGGTAAATGTGGGGTCGTGCACTTCGGGATAGGATCAAGAAGGATCAAGAAGGATCCCAACGTGAAACCTCCACAGTCCAATTCCCTCCTCAGATCTTGTCTGAGCTGCTGAATTCCTCCAGCAGGTCTTTGTGGCTAAAGGCAGATGGTAAGTTCACGTTTACTACGAAAATATTTGATCAGACCCAGGCCGTCTGATTGTAGTTATAGAGGAGCATGGTGAGAACACATCTGGCTATAAAGACTCAGTCAATGTGTTCATTCAAAGCAGTGATAGATAGATGTTTGGTCATAGTTGGGAATTAAAAGAAATGGCAACAGTGCTAAAAAATGAATCTGGGCAGCATTCCAGAGTTACATGGAGGGATGCTGTTATATTTGATAAGAATAGATATACAAGGATTGCTCATCCCATAATCAAAGGCAATAACCTCTGTTAGTTGTTAAAGAAGGAACTGCAGATGCTGGAAAATCGAGGGTACACAAAATGCTGGAGAAACTCAGCGGGTTTCATGCTGCTGCACCCGCTGAGTTTCTCCAGCATTTAGTGTAACCTCTGTTCGTTGCCTGTAAATGGTATGGATTTAACTTGAGGTAGAGGAGATTTTACCTGGTCATGATCACATCCTGATCACCCATTCAATGATCACTTCCAACTGGTTCTGTTTCCATTCAGGTCCTTATTAATCTGAATGAGAATCACATGATAATAATGGCGTCATTACCTTCTGGCGTTGATGTTTGATGATCATATCCATAGGTTGTCATTTTGGCTGGAATAGAAAGAAGGAGAAGTTGGAGGAAAAACAAGTGAAATCTGGATTTCTAAATATGTGGAAATGCCGAAGCTGAAGGCTTTAGAAACTGGGTCCATCATAACCACTGATAGTTTTTTTAATTCAAGAGTCAAGAATGTTTTATTGTCACATGACCTGAAACGAAACAATGAAATCCTTACTTGCAGCAGCACAACAGATACTGTATGTAAACATAGTACTCTGTTAGTGTTACTGTCAGTGTGATGAGGACAGCGTGATTTGGTAGTATAGTAGATACAAGGTGTATCTGTTGATATTGTCTTTCATTGAAGGTAGTACTTGCAGTGCAGCACTTTCTCTGCATCTTTTTTCAGTTGCTCCTTTCGATTGCTCAGTCAGTACAGGAGATTGAACTCAGATGGTGTGTTAGTTACTGTATGTTAATTTTATTGGGCATCACTGAGGCAAAGGAAATGTATGAGCGTGCATGGTTGAAGAAGAGTCATAATATCCATTTCCCCCCTTGATCAATTCAGTGGAAGGATGCTTTGGAAAGACAATTTTGCTCCAAACTGGAAGATGAGATGGATATTCAGCAACTGTGGCAGGGGTCTCACGCCTTCACAAAACCATGTGGCAGCTCAAGTGAGATTGTGGCATCACTCCTGGTTAGGCTTGTTGCATTCTACGCTCGATTTGAAAATTTGAACACGGATGTGTCTTCTAGAGCACCCAGAGCTTCCGATGTCATTGTATTTTCAGTCACCAAGGCCGGCGTCAGAAGAAGCATCACGAGGGTGAACCAAGTAACTAAGCCAACCAACTCGCAGGAGATTTTGCGGACATCTTGAATCTGTCATTATTAAGGTCTGAGGTTCCTATCTGCTTCAATGGGCTTCAATAATACTCTAGCCCAAGAAGAGTACCGTGAGAAGAAGAGTACAGAGGGCGTCACAGTGACGCAGCGGTAGAGATGTTGCCTTGCAGCACCATACACCCGGATTAGATCCCGACTACATTTAGTGTCTGTCTGGAGATTGAATGTTCTCCCTGTGACCATGTGTGCTTCTTCCCACATTGCAAAGACTTGCCGAGTAGTACATGAATTGGCTTCTATAAATTGTTCCTGGCATGTCGGGTAGAACTAGTGTACAGGTGATCGATGGTCACTAGGACTAAATTAAAACTGAATTAAATTAAAGTCGTCTAAGCTAAACTGAACGAAACATGTCTCAATGACCAACAAACATTGGCACCAATGCTCGTGTTGAAGACGTGCTTTGAGAGGTTGGTTTTGGTGTATATCAATACCTACCTTTGCAAAGACCTGAACCCACTACAATTAGCTACCAACACAATCAATCAATGCCGGCTGAAATCTCACTGGCGCTACCTTCTGCGATGACGATGGAGAGAGTCAACTCTTTCAAGTTACTGGGCATGCATATCTCTGAAGATCTGTCCTGGGCCCAGTACATTGATGTAATCTTCAACAATGTCCATCAATACCTCTTCTTTCTTCAAAGATTGAGGAGATTTGGCATGTGTATGAATATTCTGATGTAGATTCTGGGTTGATGTATTCGCCATTATCTTGATGAATGTCTGGCAGAAACAACTGAAAGACCAGCGTGCTGACGTCTTCTGCTGGTTCATGTTTTCATGTTGTCATGGGTTGAGGACGAGGATCAATTACTTATCATGCTGCTGCAAGTAAGAATTTCAAAGTTCATTTGACAATTAAACACTCTTAACCTTTCCTAGTTCATAAATTCAGAAGTCATAGGAGCGGAAGTAGGCCATTTGGCTCATCGAGTCTACTCCGCCATTCTATCATGGCTGATCTATCTTTCCCTCTCAACCCCATTCTCCTGTCTTCTCCCCATAACCATGATACCCTTAACCATTGAAGGTCTGGGGGGCAATTACATCTTTGATGAATAACTTGTTATGAAGATGATTTGGTCACAATTGGGAGGTGCTGAATCTGGGCCGTATTTCCACTTATTTGGTGGGATCGAATGTTAATCCCCCAACAGTGTGATGATGGGAGGCCTGTCAGATTCTGGTGGATACACATTTTCACACAGACTGGAGCAGGAAGGCAGATAATTGATACCACATTTATCTCCAGCAATAGTAGTTTCAAACTCTAGGATGCACTTACTCGTGGGCTGACCTGACCAATGTTAGTTTTAGTATCACCCATACAGTAAATAGCTGTCAAATGGAGTTTATCTGTGTTTGGGTTAATTTAAATGCTGCGTGTCCAATTCCTGCTGCAAAGAGAATTAGTTGACTTGGAGTGGCCCTTGGTCCTTGCTACCTGCTTGCATCTCGTTTTGGGCTGGTAGGACAGCAGCAGCAACTGTCCTGTCCAGGCCAGGTTTAAAATGTCTTGAGTTCACACTGGATGAGCTCACATGTTGGGTACCATTTTCAGTCGAGCCTCGACCTGACTATCCCAACCCTAATGATTACTGATGGTTTTGGAAGGAAATGGGCACTCCCCAGTCGACAGGGTGAAAGGGTACCTTTATTGTCTCATTCACTGCAAAGAAGCAAAGTTTCGCAGAAATGCGTGACTCCATGTAAACAATTGCATGGCAGATGTTAACTTCATTTTTTCTGGGGGAGACAGCAGTCTGACAGTATTCACTGGAAGGAGATGAGATCTAATTGCATGTTGCAAATGAATTGTAGAGGTTCGACCAAGTGACAATATGCTGTGAAATTCCATACCTGTTGTTGAAGTTGCTGTTGTTTCAGGTGCTGGAGAAGACACCGTGGTAGGTAGGAATATGAAAACATGAGAAATAGTTGGTGAATGGAAAATGACTGAACAGGGTACATGGACAAAAGCATTTCTTTCAAACTGATTTCGGTGACTGTCTTCGATTGATTTTCAGACAATTTCAATCCACAACAGTTGTAATTCACGCTCTGGTTGTTTCTGTATTAAGGAAGATGGTAATTGGTGTGAAAATGATGCTTTGGCTGAGGAAGGAGGGTTCTGTTTTTGTGGTACAAGTTAGGGTGGGGCAGAAGTTGGAACTTAATTAGTGGAATCAGATGGGGAGAGAATGATGGGCAGCTCAGCCACGTGGGGGACAGATAGAGTGAGTGGTGATAGGAATGATGAATAAAAGCAGAAGAAAAATGGATGGACAGGTGAGTGTTTGTGGGAGAAGAAGAAAGGGCGTGTGGGTTACCTTATTCACTATTCATTACGTTGGGTTGTTAGGTACTGAGGTGGAATATGAGATGCAGTTCTTCCAAAACAATGACACTGACTTTTGTGATCCAAGGGGGGATAGCTGAATGAATAGCAAATTGGCTTCATGGAATCTGATTGCCAGTTAAATATTTATTGTTATTTGTGAAAAGTAATATTTATCAATACTTACTTCCGGGGGTGCCACCAACAACAAATTCTGAAAGATGAATGGGAATAGAAAAAGAGAATAAAACTATTGGTATATATTAATTACTTGTGGGATGAGCCATTCTGGCGAGACCAGCATTTATTGCCCATCCTGAGCTCCCTTGAGGAGCAGGTGTGGACCCATCATCTTGACCGGCTGCACTTCATCTATTGCACTATAAGAAGCACTTGTTCAATGTGTCCCATAGTTCCCAATAAGGTATGCTGTGGTTTCCAAGCTTCAACCTTATCCATTGGATGTGGGATCACTTGGCCCCATCTCTTGTCAGCTGAAAGGTCTCGACCCAAAACATCACTCATTTCTTGTCTCCAGAGATACTGCCGGCCCAGCTGAGTTACTCCAGCACTCTGTTTCTATCTTCGGTATCAGACTGAACCATGGGTTTACAGACTGGGGAATATGATTTTGCTGTTGCATGTGCTCCACATTACTTCATAGAGGCTCCGTGGAGCTGTCTTGTTTCTGAATCAAATCTGTTAATTTGGGATATCACAAGACCGATCCCTGTCACCGTTTCTTGAGCAGAGATGGACGGGCATCAAATGCTGGCCTTATCAGTGGAGCCAAATCAGAGAAAGGAAGAAGCAGGTTATGAGATTAACTCTAACGCAATAGTTGCTGTAGATGCTGCTGTTGAAGATACAATTGAATTGGGTTGTGAACAATTTAAAATCAGCAGCAATAATTTAAGATCGATGTTCCTGGGATAATGTGAGCAGTGTGTTGAGGAGATGGGGCTATGATCATACCTGTAGTTGATGATGATGTTGTTGACTCTGGAAGGGATACAAATGAAGATGTGAGTGCAGGTATTATAGAATAAATCTGATTACAATGAAATCAAAGTGTGGAAGATTAGGACAATTGTTTTGCATCATGTGATAAAAACCAAGTGATATAGTCACCCTGTTTTTCACAAGAAATTTCCATTTACGAGGTATAGTTTCATGTCAAGAGGATCCAGAATGAAAACTGCCTTCCAGCTGGTCTATGTTTCAATGGATAATACCAGTTTGACTGTCGAAAATGCATAAAATTATTGGTGGAGTAGGTTTTATGGTTATTAAATGTGTCCAGACTGCTGGTTTAACGAACTTATCTCCTTAAGTGTGCATGCTCTTATGAGTGGATTATTTGCGGATTGAAACTTGCTGCAACTTGTGAGGGTCACGACATTTGCTACATTATTATTGCTAACTTATTACCAAACATTGTTGATGTTTTTGTTTGAAATGTTGATGCTGTAAATCAAGACTTGTCTGTTTAGTTCCAGAGGAATCTGAGCAATTCCATCATTTGGTGAGTTGTTTGGAGTTAAATAAACCTGTAACCAAGGTAACACAAGCAGAGATTCTACACCATTCAATGCGGCTCTCGGAATGGGAGGTGAAAGGAATGTGGAGGCTCAGACTGGAATGGAGGTCTGAAAACAAGTGTTGCAGTTGCTTTATAGAAGATCAGTCAGTTGGTCCATGGATATGAATGATAACAACCTGCTGTGGCCCAGCTGACACCTTACCTGTTGTTGAAGTCGGAGTCGTTGTCGATGCTGGAAATGAGACAATTGACCTTGTCAGTGTGGAGTGTCAAATTTCAACTCAATCCTGTCCATCTGTCCACCTGTCTATCTTTCCTCATTGTTGCTGCACATATGCAATATTGCAAAACATTTCATAGTTTTGGTTCTCAATTTAATATGTAACATGAAAACAAAAGATAAGAATTATTTTGAGAAAATTGTTGAATCTGCCTCTTTTCCCAAGATAGGTATTAACAGAATATTGATTGTTTACTACAAACTCTTTTTATGTTCTGGAAACATTTTTGTGTTCCTGCTGTCAAACATAACCATTGACAGCCCTGTCTGGAATCCTCAGAGTACAAATCATCATCATATTCTTCCTACCTTTTTAAGTAATATCTTTTTTTTTTTTTTTCAATTCAATTCAAATTTAATGTCATTGCACAAATACAAGTATAGGTACAACGAAATGCAGTATAGCGTCATTCGTAGTGATAGCGATATAGAAAAATAAATACAGAGTGCAGTGGTAGCAGTACGGAAAATAAATAAATACAGGGTGCAGACAAGTCTATCAGCTGGGCTCCGAGTTCAGCAGTCTGATAGTGTAATTGAAGAAGCTGTTCTTTGTCCTACTGGTGCGGGACCTGAGGCTCCTGTACCGCCTCCCTGATGGGAGGAGGGCAAACAGTCCATGATTAGGGTGTGAGGGGTCCTTGATGATCTTCCCGGCCCGCTTCAGGCACCGTTTTCGGTGGAGGGCATCCATGGCAGGGAGTGGGGCACCGATGATGTACTGGGCGGTTTTCACCACCCGTTGTAGTGCCTTCCTGTCTGCCACGGTGCAACTGCTGTACCATACCGTAAAGCAGGTGGTCAGGATGCTTTCGATGGTGCAGCGGTAGAAGTTCGTCAGGATCTGGGGGGACAGGTGGGCTTTTTTGAGCCTCCTCAGAAAGTAAAGGCGCTGCTGTGCCTTTTTGATCAGCTTTGAGGTGTTGAGAGACCAAGACAGATCCTCCGAGATGTGACCCCGAGGAATTTGTAGTTGGAGACCCGCTCCACCTCAGTCCCGTTTATATGGATGGGGGTGTGTCTGCCCCCTCTGTTCTTCCGAAAGTCAACAATTATTTCCTTCGTCTTCTGGGAGTTGAGGACGAGGTTATTGTTGGCACACCAGGTAGCCAGGTGCTGGACCTCCTCCCTGTAGGCTGATTCGTCATTATCACTGATCAGTCCTACCACAGTCCTACCACCATCATTTTATTATGGCGTTGGAGCCATACTTAGGGATGCAGTCATGCGTGAAGAGGGAGTAGAGGAGAGGGCTGAGCACACAGCCCTGTGGCACGCCGGTGTTCAGTGTTATAGTGGAGGAGGTGAGGTTGTTGACCCTAACAGACTGTGGTCTGTTAGTGAGGAAATCCAGTGTCCAATTGCAGAGGGAGGTGGAGATGCCAAGACCGCAGAGTTTGGTGATCAAGCTAGCGGATATGACAGTGTTAAAGGCGGATCTGAAGTCAATAAACAGCAGCCTGATGTAGGTGTTGTTGCTGTCCAGGTGGGTCAGGGCAGAGTGTAGGGCGGCCGATATGGCGTCCTCTGTAGACCTGTTTGTCCGGTAGGCAAATTGGTGGGAGTCCAGTGTGGGGGGGAGGCTGGCTTTGAGGTGAGCCAGGATCAGCCGCTCAAAGCACTTAGCGATGACAGGGGTGAGTGCCACTGGCCGGTAGTCGTTGAGACTCCCTGTCGCTGATTGTTTGGGCACTGGCACAATGGTAGATGTCTTGAGGCAGGTGGGGACGACACCCTGGGCCAGTGACAGATTGAAAATGTCAGTGAGGACCAGGGATAGTTGTCCAGCACATGCCCTGAGCACCCGCCTGGGGATGCCATCGGGGCCGGCAGCTTTGTGCTCATTCACCTTGCTCAGTGCGTCTTGTACAGCAGAGGTGGAGAGACTGAGGGGTTGTTCATTCGGGGGTGGAGCAGCTTTGATGGCTGGAGTTTTGTTGTCCCGGTCAAAGCGAGCATAGAAGTGGTTTAGCTCATTAGGGAGGGAGGCGTTGTCTGGGGGGAGTGTTGATTTTATGGTAGTCGGCAATGGACTTAATTCCTTGCCACATGCGCCTGGGGTCAGAGTTGTTTTGGAAATGCTCCTCAATCCGCTGTTTGTGATTGAGTCTAGCATTCCTAATTCCCTTTTTCAGATTGGCCCTGGATGAGCTGTATCCCTCAGCGTCGCCAGATTTAAAAGCGGCGTCTCGAGCCTTCAGCAGGAGTCTGACCTCCCTGCTCATCCACGGCTTCTGATTAGGGAAGGTCTTTATCACTTTATGGGTGGTGACGTTATCAGTGCAGAATTTTATGTAGTCCAGAACGGTTGAGGTGTATGAATTTATGTCCACATGGGAGTTAAAGGTGGCCTGGGTGGCAAACACACTCCAGTCTGTTCCTGTAAGACAGAGACAGCCCCCTCAGGCCAGACCTTCACTGTCCTCACGGCAGGTTTCACACGTCTGATCAGAGGTGTGTATTTGGGGAGCAGGAACAGAGAGAGGTGATCAGACTGTCCCAGGTGGGGGAGGGGGAGGGCTTTGTATGCTTCAGTAATATTAGTATATATTAGGTCCAAAATATTGTTACCTCTGGTTGGGCAGGAGACATGTTGGTGGAATCTGGGGAGCACAGTTTTTAGGTTGGAGTGGTTAAAATCGCCAGCAACAATAAAAGCCCCCTCTGGGTGGGCAGTTAGTTGTTTGCTGATAGCAGCTTGCAGCTCTTCCATTGCAAGCCTGGCATTAGCATCCGGGGGTACATAGACTGGGGTACATAGACGGGGGTACATCTGAAGTATAGTTTCACACATGTTCATAAATTTCATGGGTGATTGTTGCTGAGAGGCAAGGAATTCATTCGTACGCAGGATATATACGTATATTGTAGGTATGTTACAAAACTTACCTTCAGCGGCGCTGCAGTTCTGTCACTGGCCGTGTACACGATTTTGGCGCCTTTGTGTGTGGGGGGGGGGGGGGGTTAAAATGCGATTTCTCGAGGTGTGAGCTTTTGCTGAAGATTTGTACCGAACTCGACCAATTCCATCACTTGATTGGAGATTGGGGTTTCTGTTCCATTTATGAGTTTACTGATTTTGATTTGTAATTTTCTTTTTCAAACAACCGAGGCCGGTATGTGAAATTTTTTTTTTTAAATCGCTCGACAATTTTAGCGCTGGAGTAAAATAAAAATTAGCTTCTAATGCCATGAACGCCGACAACGGGGACAGATTTAAGTATGGGCTTTTGACTGTCCTCGATCACAGCTTTTATGTTAAGTCCATGGAAAAGCAATAGGGAACAAGATGCTAATTTCCGAGTATGAAAATGGCCATAACCTTTTTAATACTGAAGATATGAAAGTGAATTAAGTGTCAAATTAAATTTCTTTTTATGCTTTATCTGATGGGATAAATTGCAGACTTGATTTTTAAAATCTCAACATTTTGTAACGTTGCTATATATTGTACCCATCGTCTTCCAATGGGAAATCTTAATTGTGATGCCACTCGAAAGACGTTAGAGGACTACAATTTTCAGACAGCCTAAAACATTTGCCGAAAGGTTCTGAATGTACACAAATTACTGAATTTACTTCCATGATGATCTCCATGTCTCATTTGTGTAGATCTGAAAATATTAAAATACTCTCCTGCACCTCATCAATAGTAACAAGTTCACATTCTGGGAATAGTTGTTCCCAGGTTAATGCATTGTGTAATTGTTAACGTGTTGTTCGTTACTTACTTGTTGTTGAGGTTGTGGTCGATGTTGGTGCTGGAAGAAACACATTAGTTTGTGTGAATAGGCAGACTGGAATATCTTTCCATCATCTCCCAGTTCATAGAATCAGTTCTCAGGATATTGATTTGTAAACGTCATGAAATTATTGTATAAAGCCGCCTTGAATCGTTTTTGTATGTTGCAGCGAATATCCTACGCTCAATTCCCACTGTTAGACCTGTCACCTGGCTCGGCTAATTTCAAGGTCTAATATGCTTCTCTCGAAACATAGAAAAAATATGTGCCTGAGGAGGCCATTCGGCCATTCGAGCCAGCATCACCATTCATTGTGATCATGACTGATCGTCCCCAATCAATAACGTGTGCCTGCCTTCTCCCCATATCCCTTGATTACACTAGCCCCTAGAGCACTATTTAACTCTCTCTTAAACCAATCAAGTGATTTGGCCTTTACTGCCTTCTGTGGCAGGGAATTCCACAAATTCACAACTCTCTGGGCGAAAATGTTTTTTCTTATTTTACCGACCTGACCTGAAGTTCACTTCTTGCAACCAATACACGGTTTTGCTGATCGGCAATTCAATCCCTCTCTTCCCTGAAGTTCAATGTGCCTATCAAAAATCCTCTTAAACGGCATTATAGTATATGCCTCCAACACTACTCCTGGCAATGTGTTCCGACTTCAAGCCCCCACTATCTGCGTTAAAAATGTTGCCCTGGACATCTTCATTAAACTCCCCCCCTCGCCTGATAGCTCTGCCCTCTCATGTTGGACATTTCTACCCTGAGGAACAGGTTGTGACTGTCGACAAAATGTGTAATTGACTTCCATGATAATCTCAACGTCTCATTTGTGTAGATCTCAAATTTTATTTCAGTAAAATTATGACATAGAGCAGAATTTTTGCCACTCATTTCATAATTTCCTATGTTTACAACATCCACAGAAAGGTTAAGATAAAATGTCTAATTATATTAAGGTTTCGACTGAAAGTATTAAAATACTCTCATCCACTTCATCAAAAGTAACATTAACATCCTGGGAATTGTTGTTCCCAAGTTAATGCGAAGTGTAATTGTTAATGTTTCTCACTTACTTGTTGAAGTTGTGGTCGATGTTGGTGCTGGAAGGAAGACAGTAGTTTGTGTGAATAGGCGGAGTGGAATATCATTCCATTTTCCCCTCAGTTCATCTCAGGATATTGAATTGGAAACTTCATGCCATTATTATAAAATCTCTCCCTGCTATAGGAAAGATGTGTTCAGCTGGAAGCGGTGCTGAGAAGATTAACGAGGATGTTGCCGGCACCTGAGGGCCTGAACTACAGTGAGAGGTTAGGCAGGCCAGGACCGTAATCCTTGGAGCAACGAAGAATAGGGGTGATCTGATAAAGGTGTTGGTTTACTACATAAAGATAAAGATTTACTACAAATCTGAGGGACAACCTTTTCACACAATGAGTGGTGGGTAAATGTGGGGTCGTGAACTTCGGGATATAACAGGAAATCAAGAAGGATCCCAACGTGAAACGTCCACAGTCCAATTCTCTCCTCAGATCTTGTCTGAGCTGCTGAATTCCTCCAGCAGGTCGTTGTGGCTAAAGGCAGATGGTAAGTTCACGTTTACTACGAGAATATTTGATCAGACCCAGGCCGTCTGATTGTAGTTATAGAGGAGCATGGTGAGAACACATCTGGCTATAAAGACTCAGTCAATGTGTTCATTCAAAGCAGTGATAGATAGATGTTTGGACATAGTTGGGAATTAAAAGAAATGGCAACAGTGCTAAAAAATGAATCTGGGCAGCATTCCAGAGTTACATGGGGGGGATACTGTTATATTTGATAAGAATAGATATACAAAGGATTGCTCATCCCATAATCAAAGGCAATAACCTCTGTTAGTTGTTAAAGAAGGAACTGCAGATGCTGGAAAATCGAGGGTACACAAAATGCTGGAGAAACTCAGCGGGTTTCATGCTGCTGCACCCGCTGAGTTTCTCCAGCATTTAGTGTAACCTCTGCTCGTTGCCTGTAAATGGTATGGATTTAACTTGAGGTAGAGGAGATTTTACCTGGTCATGATCACACCCTGATCACCCATTCAATGATCACTTCCAACTGGTTCTGTTTCCATTCAGGTCCTTATTAATCTGAATGAGAATTACATGATAATAATGGCGTCATTACCTTCTGGCGTTGATGTTTGATGATCATATCCATAGGTTGTCATTTTGGCTGGAATAGAAAGAAGGAGAAGTTGGAGGAAAAACAAGTGAAATCTGGATTTCTAAATATGTGGAAATGCCGAAGCTGAAGGCTTTAGAAACTGGGTCCATCATAACCACTGATAGTTTTTTTAATTCAAGTGTCAAGAATGTTTTATTGTCACATGACCTGAAACGAAACAATGAAATCCTTACTTGCAGCAGCACAACAGATACTGTATGTAAACATAGTACTCTGTTAGTGTTACTGTCAGTGTGATGAGGACAGCGTGATTTGGTAGTATAGTAGATACAAGGTGTATCTGTTGATATTGTCTTTCATTGAAGGTGGTACTTGCAGTGCAGCACTTTCTCTGCATCTTTTTTCAGTTGCTCCTTTCGATTGCTCAGTCAGTACAGGAGATTGAACTCAGATGGTGTGTTAGTTACTGTATGTTAATTTTATTGGGCATCACTGAGGCAAAGGAAATGTATGAGCGTGCATGGTTGAAGAAGAGTCATAATTTCCATTTCCCCCCTTGATCAATTCAGTGGAAGGATGCTTTGGAAAGACAATTTTGCTCCAAACTGGAAGATGAGATGGATATTTAGCAACTGTGGCAGGGGTCTCACGCCTTCACAAAACCATGTGGCAGCTCAAGTGAGAGTGTGGCATCACTCCTGTTTAGGCTTGTTGCATTCTACGCTCGATTTGAAAAGTTGAACACGGATGTGTCTTCTCGAGCACCCAGAGCTTCCGATGTCATTGTATTTTCAGTCACCAAGGCCGGCGTCAGAAGAAGCATCACGAGGGTGAACCAAGTAACTAAGCCAACTAACTCGCAGGAGATTTTGCGGACATCTTGAATCTGTCATTATTAAGGTCTGAGGTTCCTATCTGCTTCAATGGGCTTCAATAATACTCTAGCCCAAGAAGAGTACCGTGACAGGAAGAGTACAGAGGGCCTCACAGTGGCGCAGCGGTAGAGATGTTGCCTTGCAGCACCATACACCCGGATTAGATCCCGACACATTTAGTGTCTGTCTGGAGATTGAATGTTCTCCCTGTGACCATGTGTGCTTCTTCCCACATTGCAAAGACCTGCCGAGTAGTACATGAATTGGCTTCTATAAATTGTCCCTGGCATGTGGGTAGAACTAGTGTACAGGTGATCGCTGGTCACTAGGACTAAATTAAAACTGAATTAAATTAAAGTCGTCTAAGCTAAACTGAACGACACATGTCTCAATGACCAACAAACAGTGGCACTAATGCTCGTGTTGAAGACGTGCTTTGAGAGGTTGGTTTTGGTGTATATCAACACCTACCTTGGCAAAGACCTGAACCCACTACAATTAGCTACCAACACAATCGATTAATGCCGGCTGAAATCTCACTGGCGCTACCTTCTGCAATGGCGATGGAGAGAGTCAACTCTTTCAAGTTACTGTGCATGCATATCTCTGAAGATCTGTGCTGGGCCCAGTACATTGATGTAATCTTCAACAATGTCCATCAATACCTCTTCTTTCTTCAAAGATTGAGGAGATTTGGTATGTGTATGAATATTCTGATGTAGATTCTGGGTTGGTGTATTAGCCATTATCTTGATGAATGACTGGCAGAAATAACTGAACGTCCTGCGTGCTGACGTCTTCTGCTGGTTCATGTTTTCAGGTTCTCATGCGTTGAGGACGAGGAGCAACTGCTTATCATGCTGCTGCAAGTAAGACTTTCAATGTTCATTGGACAGTTAAACACTCTTAACTTTTCCTAGTTCATAAATTCAGAAGTCATAGGAGCGGAAGTAGGCCATTTGGCCCATCGAGTCTACTCCGCCATTCTATCATGGCTGATCTATCTTTCCCTCTCAACCCCATTCTCCTGTCTTCTCCCCATAACCATGATACCCTTAACCATTGAAGGTCTGGGGGGCAATTACATCGTTGATGAATAACTTGTCATGAAGATGATTTGGTTACAATTAGGAGGTGCTGAATCTGGGCCGTATTTCCACTTATTTGGTGGGATCGAATGTCAATCCCCCAACAGTGTGATGGTGGAAGGCCTGTCAGATTCTGGTGGATACACATTTTCACACAGACTGGAGCAGGAAGGGAGATAATTGATACCACATTTATCTCCAGCAATAGTAGTTTCAAACTATAGGATGCACTTACTCGTGGGCTGACCTGACCAATGTTAATTTTAGTATCACCCATACAGTAAATAGCTGTCAAATGGAGTTTATCTGTGTTTGGGTTAATTTAAATGCTGCGTGTCCAATTCCTGCTGCAAAGAGAATTAGTTGACTTGGAGTGGCCCTTGGTCCTTGCTACCTGCTTGCATCTCACTTTGGGCTGGTAGGACAGCTGCAGCAACTGTCCTGTCCAGGCCAGGTTTAAAATGTCTTGAGTTCACACTGGATGAGCTCACATGTTGGGTACCATTTTCAGTCGAGCCTCGACCTGACACCGTGGTAGGTAGGAATATAAAAACACGAGAAATAGTTGGTGAATGGAAAATGACTGAACAGGGTACATGGACAAAAGCATTTCTTTCAAACTGATTTCGGTGACATTCTTTGGTTGATTTTCAGACAATTTCAATCCACAACTGTTGTAATTCACGCTCTGGTTGTTTCTGTATTAAGGAAGATGGTAATTGGTGTGAAAATGATGCTTTGGCTGAGGACGGAGGGTTCTGTTTTTGTGGTACAAGTTAGGGTGGGGCAGAAGTTGGAACTTAATTAGTGGAATGAGATGGGGAGAGAATGATGGGCAGCTCAGCCACGTGGGTGACAGATAGAGTGAGTGGTGATAGGAATGATGAATAAAAGCAGAGGAAAAATGGATGGACAGGTGAGTGTTTGTGGGAGAAGAAGAAATGGCGTGTGGGTTACCTAATTCACTATTCATTACGTTGGGTTGTTAGGTACTGAGGTGGAATATGAGATGTAGTTCTTCCAAAACAATGACACTGACTTTTGTGATCCAAGGGGGGATAGCTGAATGGATAGCAAATTGGCTTCATGGAATCTGATTGCCAGTTAAATATTTATTGTTATTTGTGAAAAGTAATATTTATCAATACTTACTTCCGGGGGTGCCACCAACAACAAATTCTGAAAGATGAATGGGAATAGAAAAAGAGAATAAAACTATTGGTATATATTAATTACTTGTGGGATGAGCCATTCTGGCGAGACCAGCATTTATTGCCCATCCTGAGCTCCCTTGAGGAGCAGGTGTGGACCCATCATCTTGACCAGCTGCACTTCATCTATTGCACTATAAGAAGCACTTGTTGAATGTGTCCCATAGTTCCCAATAAGATATGCTGTGGTTTCCAAGCTTCAACCTTATCCATTGGATGTGGGATCACTTGGCCCCATCTCTTGTCAGCTGAAGGGTCTCGACCAAAAAAAATCACTAATTTCTTGTCTCCAGAGATACTGCCGGCCCAGCTGAGTTACTCCAGCACTCTGTGTCTATCTTCGGTATCAGACTGAACCATGGGTTTACAGACTGTGGAATATGATTTTGCTGTTGCATGTGCTCCACATTACTTCACAGAGGCTCCGTGGAGCAGTCTTGTTTCTGAATCAAATCTGTTAATTTGGGATATCACAAGACCGATCCCTGTCACCGTTTCTTGAGCAGAGATGGACGGGCATCAAATGCTGGCCTTACCAGTGGAGCCAAATCAGAGAAAGGAAGAAGCAGGTTATGAGATTAACTCTAACGCAATAGATGCTGTAGATGCTGCTGTTGAAGATACAATTGAATTGGGTTGTGAACAATTTAAAATCAGCAGCAATAATTTAAGATTGATGTTCCTGGGATAATGTGAGCAGTGTGTTGAGGAGATGGGGCTATGATCATACCTGTAGTTGATGATGATGTTGTTGACTCTGGAAGGGATACAAATGAAGATGTGAGTGCAGGTATTATAGAATAAATCTGATTACAATGAAATCAAAGTGTGGAAGATTAGGACAATTGTTTTGCATCATGTGATAAAAACCAAGTGATATAGTCACCCTGTTTTTCACAAGAAATCTCCATTTACGAGGTATAGTTTCATGTCAAGAGGATCCAGAATGAAAACTGCCTTCCAGCTGGTCTATGTTTCAATGGATAATACCAGTTTGACTGTCGAAAATGCATAAAATTATTGGTGGAGTAGGTTTTATGGTTATTAAATGTGTCCAGACTGCTGGTTTAACGAACTTATCTCCTTAAGTGTGCATGCTCTTATGAGTGGATTATTTGCGGATTGAAACTTGCAGCAACTTGTGAGGGTCACGACATTTGCTACATTATTATTGCTAACTGATTACCTGTTGATGTTTTTGTTTGAAATGTTGATGCTGTAAATCAAGATTTGTCTGTTTAGTTCGAGAGGAATCTGAGCAATTCCATCATTTGGTGAGTTGTTTGGAGTTAAATAAACCCGTGACAAAGGTAACACAAGCAGAGATTCTACACCATTCAATGCGGCTCTTGGAATGGGAGGTGAAAGGAACGTGGAGGCTCAGACTGGAATGGAGGTCTGAAAACAAGTGTTGCAGTGGCTTTATAGAAGATCAGTCAGTTGGTACATGGATATGAATGATAACAACCTGCTGTGGCCCAGCTGACACCTTACCTGTTGTTGAAGTCGGAGTCGTTGTCGATGCTGGAAATGAGACAATTGACCATGTCAGTGTGGAGTGTCAAATTTCAACTCAATCCTGTCCATCTGTCCACCTGTCTATCTTTCCTCATTGTTGCTGCACATATGTAATATTGCAAAACATTTCATAGTTTTGGTTCTCAATTTAATATGTAACATGAAAACAAAAGATCAGAATTATTTTGAGAAAATTGTTGAATCTGCCTCTTTTCCCAAGATAGGTATTAACAGAATATTGATTGTTTACTACAAACTCTTTTTATGTTCTGGAAACATTTTTGTGTTCCTGCTGTCAAACATAACCATTGACAGCCCTGTCTGGAATCCTCAGAGTACAAATCATCATCATATTCTTCCTACCTTTTTAAGTAATATCTGAAGTATAGTTTCACACATGTTCATAAATTTCATGGGTGATTGTTGCTGAGAGGCAAGGAATTCATTCGTATGCAGGTATGCAGCATAACATACTGTAGGTATGTTACAAAACTTACCTTCAGCGGCGCTGCAGTTCTGTCACTGGCCGTGTACACGATTTTGGCGCCTTTGTGTGTGTGGGGGAGGGGGGGGGGGGGTTAAAATGCGATTTCTCGAGGTGTGAGCTTTTGCTGAAGATTTGTACCGAACTCGACCAATTCCATCACTTGATTGGAGATTGGGGTTTCTGTTCCATTTATGAGTTTACTGATTTTGATTTGTAATTTTCTTTTTCAAATAACCGAGGCCGGTATGTGAAATTTTTTTTTTAAATCGCTCGACAATTTTAGCGCTGGAGTAAAATAAAAATTAGCTTCTAATGCCATGAACGCCGACAACGGGGACAGATTTAAGTAGGGGACGGGTAAAGGAAGGCCGTTTATTTTTTCATATAAACTTGCTTGTTAAGTTGACCTTAATCAAAATTTGATGTTGCGAAACGGTGATTTATTCTCCATACGAATCGGCAGTGTATTTCCTGCCGATATGGGGTTTAAATTCACCGCAACTGCAACTTTTCAATCCATCACGTTCCACAAAAACCCACTCGCAAGCTGATTTAAATGGCCATTAATTTACTGGCATTAAACACTAAATTCCTTCGATTTGGCCAATAAATTCATGACACTGAGATTTAAAAATCATGTTGTATTGTGAATTCTTGTGTGAATGTTATTTGAACACTTCGGCTTTTTAAAAAATGTTAATATTTTCTTATGAAATGGATAGATGTTTAGATCTAGTAATTGAATTTTGTAATTAGCTACAATTGGGTAACTAACTAATTATATGCTTTAATTTCAGGTCATCCAAGTAAGATTCATATTTGTTTCAGAATGCTTCAATCTATAATAACTGAACATTTCTTTCAGTTCTCTTAATTTTTAAGAAAGTTATGGGCTTTTGACTGTCCTCGATCACAACTTTTATGTTAAGTCCATGGAAAAGCAATAGGGAACAAGATGCTAATTTCCGAGTATGAAAATGGCCATAACCTTTTTAATACTGAAGATATGAAAGTGAATTAAGTGTCAAATTAAATTTCTTTTTATGCTTTATCTGATGGGATAAATTGTAGACTTGATTTTTAAAATCTCAACATTTTGTAACGTTGCTATATATTGTACCCATCATCTTCCAATGGGAAATCTTAATTGTGATGCCACTCGAAAGACGTTAGAGGACTACAATTTTCAGACAGCCTAAAACATTTGCCGAAAGGTTCTGAATGTACACAAATTACTGAATTTACTTCCATGATGATCTCCATGTCTCATTTGTGTAGATCTGAAAATATTAAAATACTCTCCTGCACCTCATCGATAGTAACAAGTTCACATCCTGGGAATAGTTGTTCCCAGGTTAATGCATTGTGTAATTGTTAACGTGTTGTTCGTTACTTACTTGTTGTTGAGGTTGTGGTCGATGTTGGTGCTGGAAGAAACACATTAGTTTGTGTGAATAGGCAGACTGGAATATCTTTCCATCATCTCCCAGTTCATAGAATCAGTTCTCAGGATATTGATTTGTAAACGTCATGAAATTATTGTATAAAGCCGCCTTGAATCGTTTTTGTATGTTGCAGCGAATATCCTACGCTCAATTCCCACTGTTAGACTGTCACCTGGCTAGGCTAATTTCAAGGTCGAATATGCTTCTCTCGAAACATATAAAAAATAGGTGCAGGAGGAGGCCATTCGGCCCTTCGAGCCAGCACCACCATTCATTGTGATCATGACTGATCGTCCCCAATCAATAACGTGTGCCTGCCTTCTCCCCATATCCCTTGATTACACTAGCCCCTAGAGTACTATTTAACTCTCTCTTAAACCCATCCAGTGATTTGGCCTTTACTGCCTTCTGTGGCAGGGAATTCCACAAATTCACAACGGTCTGGGCGAAAATGTTTTTTCTTATTTTACCGACCTGACCTGAAGTTCACTTGTTGCAACCAATACACGGTTTTGCTGATCGGCAATTCAATCCCTCTCTTCCCTGAAGTTCAATGTGCCTATCAAAAAGCCTCTTAAACGGCACTATAGTATATGCCTCCAACACTACTCCTGGCAATGTGTTCCGACTTCAAGCCCCCACTATCTGCGTTAAAAATGTTGCCCTGGACATCTTCATTAAACTCCCCCACTCACCTGATAGCTCTGCCCTCTCATGTTGGACATTTCTACCCTGGGGAACAGGTTGTGACTGTCGACAAAATGTGTAATTGACTTCCATGATAATCTCAACGTCTCATTTGTGTAGATCTCAAATTTTATTTCTGTAAGATCATGACATAGAGCAGAATTTTTGCCACTCATTTCATAATTTCCTATGTTTACAACATCCACAGAAAGGTTAAGATAAAATGTCTAATTATATTAAGGTTTCGACTGAAAGTATTAAAATACTCTCATCACTTAATCAAAAGTAACATTAACATCCTGGGAATAGTTGTTCCCAAGTTAATGCGAAGTGTAATTGTGAATGTTTCTCACTTACTTGTTGAAGTTATGGTCGATGTTGGTGCTGGAAGGAAGACAGTAGTTTGTGTGAATAGGCGGAGTGGAATATCATTCCATTTTCCCCTCAGTTCATCTCAGGATATTGAATTGGAAACTTCATGCCATTATTATAAAATCTCTCCCTGCTATAGGAAAGATGTGTTCAGCTGGAAGCGGTGCTGAGAAGATTAACGAGGATGTTGCCGGCACCTGAGGGCCTGAACTATAGTGAGAGGTTAGGCAGGCCAGGACCGTAATCCTTGGAGCAACGAACAATAGGGGTTATCTGATAAAGGTGTTGGTTTACTACATAAAGATAAAGATTTACTAGAAATCTGAGGGACAACCTTTTCACACAATGAGTGGTGGGGTGGTGCACTTCGGGATATAACAGGAAATCAAGAAGGATCCCAACGTGAAACCTCCACAGTCCAATTCCCTCCTCAGATCTTGTCTGAGCTGCTGAATTCCTCCAGCAGGTCGTTGTGGCTAAAGGCAGATGGTAAGTTCACGTTTACTACGAGAATATTTGATCAGACCCAGGCCGTCTGATTGTAGTTATAGAGGAGCATGGTGAGAACACATCTGGCTATAAAGACTCAGTCATTGTGTTCATTCAAAGCAGTGATAGATAGATGTTTGGACATAGTTGGGAATTAAAAGAAATGGCAACAGTGCTAAAAAATGAATCTGGGCAGCATTCCAGAGTTACATCGGGGGATGCTGTTATATTTGATAAGAATAGATATACAAGGATTGCTCATCCCATAATCAAAGGCAATAACCTCTGTTAGTTGTTAAAGAAGGAACTGCAGATGCTGGAAAATCGAGGGTACACAAAATGCTGGAGAAACTCAGCGGGTTTCATGCTGCTGCACCCGCTGAGTTTCTCCAGCATTTAGTGTAACCTCTGTTTGTTGCCTGTAAATGGTATGGATTTAACTTGAGGTAGAGGAGATTTTACCTGGTCATGATCACATCCTGATCACCCATTCAATGATCACTTCCAACTGGTTCTGTTTCCATTCAGGTCCTTATTAATCTGAATGAGAATTACATGATAATAATGGCGTCATTACCTTCTGGCGTTGATGTTTGATGATCATATCCATAGGTTGTCATTTTGGCTGGAATAGAAAGAAGGAGAAGTTGGAGGAAAAACAAGTGAAATCTGGATTTCTAAATATGTGGAAATGCCGAAGCTGAAGGCTTTAGAAACTGGGTCCATCATAACCACTGATAGTTTTTTTAATTCAAGAGTCAAGAATGTTTTATTGTCACATGACCTGAAACAAAACAATGAAATCCTTACTTGCAGCAGCACAACAGATACTGTATGTAAACATAGTACTCTGTTAGTGTTGCTGTCAGTGTGATGAGGACAGCGTGATTTGGTAGTATAGTAGATACAAGGTGTATCTGTTGATATTGTCTTTCATTGAAGGTAGTACTTGCAGTGCAGCACTTTCTCTGCATCTTTTTTCAGTTGCTCCTTTCGATTGCTCAGTCAGTACAGGAGATTGAACTCAGATGGTGTGTTAGTTACTGTATGTTAATTTTATTGGGCATCACTGAGGCAAAGGAAATGTATGAGCGTGCATGGTTGAAGAAGAGTCATAATTTCCATTTCCCCCCTTGATCAATTCAGTGGAAGGATGCTTTGGAAAGACAATTTTGCTCCAAACTGGAAGATGAGATGGATATTCAGCAACTGTGGCAGGGGTCTCACGCCTTCACAAAACCATGTGGCAGCTCAAGTGAGATTGTGGCATCACTCCTGGTTAGGCTTGTTGCATTCTACGCTCGATTTGAAAATTTCAACACGGATGTGTCTTCTCGAGCACCCAGAGCTTCCGATGTCATTGTATTTTCAGTCACCAAGGCCGGCGTCAGAAGAAGCGTCACGAGGGTGAACCAAGTAACTAAGCCAACCAACTCGCAGGAGATTTTGCGGACATCTTGAATCTGTCATTATTAAGGTCTGAGGTTCCTATCTGCTTCAATGGGCTTCAATAATACTCTAGCCCAAGAAGAGTACCGTGGCAGGAAGAGTACAGAGGGCCTCACAGTGGCGCAGCGGTAGAGATGTTGCCTTGCAGCACCATACACCCGGATTAGATCCCGACTACATTTAGTGTCTGTCTGGAGATTCAATGTTCTCCCTGTGACCATGTGTGCTTCTTCCCACATTGCAAAGACCTGCCTAGTAGTACATGAATTGGCTTCTATAAATTGTTCCTGGCATGTGGGGTAGAACTAGTGTACAGGTAATCGCTGGTCACTAGGACTAAATTAAAACTGAATTAAATTTAAGTCGTCTAAGCTAAACTGAACGAAACATGTCTCAATGACCAACAAACATTGGCACCAATGCTCGTGTTGAAGACGTGCTTTGAGAGGTTGGTTTTGGTGTATATCAACACCTACCTTGGCAAAGACCTGAACCCACTACAATTAGCTACCAACACAATCGATCAATGCCGGCTGAAATCTCACTGGCGCTATCTTCTGCAATGGCGATGGAGAGAGTCAACTCTTTCAAGTTACTGTGCATGCATACCTCTGAAGATCTGTCCTGGGCCCAGTACATTGATGTAATCTTCAACAATGTCCATCAATACCTCTTCTTTCTTCAAAGATTGAGGAGATTTGGTATGTGTATGAATATTCTGATGTAGTTTCTGGGTTGGTGTATTAGCCATTATCTTGATGAGTGACTGGCAGAAATAACTGAAAGTCCTGCGTGCTGACGTCTTCTGCTGGTTCATGTTTTCAGGTTCTCATGCGTTGAGGACGAGGAGCAACTACTTATCATGCTGCTGCAAGTAAGAATTTCAATGTGCATTGGACAGTTAAACACTCTTAACTTTTCCTAGTTCATAAATTCAGAAGTCATAGGAGCGGAAGTAGGCCATTTGGCCCATCGAGTCTACTCCGCCATTCTATCATGGCTGATCTATCTTTCCCTCTCAACCCCATTCTCCTGTCTTCTCCCCATAACCATGATACCCTTAACCATTGAAGGTCTGGGGGGCAATTACATCTTTGATGAATAACTTGTCATGAAGATGATTTGGTTACAATTAGGAGGTGCTGAATCTGGGCTGTATTTCCACTTATTTGGTGGGATCGAATGTTAATCCCTCAACATTGTGATGGTGGGAGGCCTGTCAGATTCTGGTGGATACACATTTTCACACAGACTGGAGCAGGAAGGCAGATAATTGATACCACATTTATCTCCAGCAATAGTAGTTTCAAACTATAAGATGCACTTACTCGTGGGCTGACCTGACCAATCTTAGTTTTAGTATCACCCAGACAGTAAATAGCTGTCAAATGGAGTTTATCTGTGTTTGGGTTAATTTAAATGCTGTGTGTCCAATTCCTGCTGCAAAGAGAATTAGTTGACTTGGAGTGGCCCTTGGTCCTTGCTACCTGCTTGCATCTCACTTTGGGCTGGTAGGACAGCTGCAGCAACTGTCCTGTCCAGGCCAGGTTTAAAATGTCTTGAGTTCACACTGGATGAGCTCACATGTTGGGTACCATTTTCAGTCGAGCCTCGACTATCCCAACCGTAATGATTACTGATGGTTTTGGTGGGAAATGGGCACTCCCCAGTCAACAGGGTGAAAGGGTACCTTCATTGTCTCATTCACTGCAAAGAAGAAAAATTTCGCAGAAATGCGTGACTCCTTGTAAACAATTGCATGGCAGATGTTAACTTCATTTTTTCTGGGGGAGACAGCAGTCTGACAGTATTCACTGGAAGGAGATGAGATCTAATTGCATGTTGCAAATGAATTGTAGAGGTTCGACCAAGTGACAATATGCTGTGAAATTCCATACCTGTTGTTGAAGTTGCTGTTGTTTCAGGTGCTGGAGAAGACACCGTGGTAGGTAGGAATATGAAAACACGAGAAATAGTTGGTGAATGGAAAATGACTGAACAGGGTACATGGACAAAAGCATTTCTTTCAAACTGATTTTGGTGACTGTCTTCGATTGATTTTCAGACAATTTCAATCCACAACAGTTGTAATTCACGCTCTGGTTGTTTCTGTACTAAGGAAGATGGTAATTGGTGTGAAAATGATGCTTTGGCTGAGGACGGAGGGTTCTGTTTTTGTGGTACAAGTTAGGGTGGGGCAGAAGTTGGAACTTAATTAGTGGAATGAGATGGGGAGAGAATGATGGGCAGCTCAGCCACGTGGGGGACAGATAGAGTGAGTGGTGATAGGAATGATGAATAAAAGCAGAAGAAAAATGGATGGACAGGTGAGTGTTTGTGGGAGAAGAAGAAAGGGCGTGTGGGTTACCTAATTCACTATTCATTACGTTGGGTTGTTAGGTACTGAGGTGGAATATGAGATGTAGTTCTTCCAAAACAATGACACTGACTTTTGTGATCCAAGGGGAGATAGCTGAATGGATAGCAAATTGGCTTCATGGAATCTGATTGCCAGTTAAATATTTATTGTTATTTGTGAAAAGTAATATTTATCAATACTTACTTCCGGGGGTGCCACCAACAACAAATTCTGAAAGATGAATGGGAATAGAAAAAGAGAATAAAACTATTGGTATATATTAATTACTTGTGGGATGAGCCATTCTGGCGAGACCAGCATTTATTGCCCATCCTGAGCTCCCTTGAGGAGCAGGTTTGGACCCAGCATCTTGACCGGCTGCACTTCATCTATTGCACTATAAGAAGCACTTGTTCAATGTGTCCCATAGTTCCCAATAAGGTATGCTGTGGTTTCCAAGCTTCAACCTTATCCATTGGATGTGGGATCACTTGGCCCCATCTCTTGTCAGCTGAAAGGTCTCGACCCAAAACATCACTCATTTCTTGTCTCCAGAGATACTGCCGGCCCAGCTGAGTTACTCCAGCACTCTGTGTCTATCTTCGGTATCAGACTGAACCATGGGTTTACAGACTGTGGAATATGATTTTGCTGTTGCATGTGCTCCACATTACTTCACAGAGGCTCCGTGGAGCAGTCTTGTTTCTGAATCAAATCTGTTAATTTGGGATATCACAAGACCGATCCCTGTCACCGTTTCTTGAGCAGAGATGGACGGGCATCAAATACTGGCCTTACCAGTGGAGCCAAATCAGAGAAAGGAAGAAGCAGGTTATGAGATTAACTCTAACGCAAGAGTTGCCGTAGATGCTGCTGTTGAAGATACAATTGAATTGGGTTGTGAACAATTTAAAATCAGCAGCAATAATTTAAGATTGATGTTCCTGGGATAATGTGAGCAGTGTGTTGAGGAGATGGGGCTATGATCATACCTGTTGTTGATGATGATGTTGTTGACTCTGGAAGGGAGACAAATTAAGTTGTGAGTGCAGGTATTATAGAATAAATCTGATTACAATGAAATCAAAGTGTGGAAGATTAGGACAATTGTTTCGCGTCATGTGATAAAAACCAAGTGATATAGTCACCCTGTTTTTCACAAGAAATTTCCATTTACGAGGTATAGTTTCATGTCAAGAGGATCCAGAATGAAAACTGCCTTCCAGTTGGTCTATGTTTCAATGGATAATACCAGTTTGACTGTCGAAAATGCATAAAATTATTGGTGGAGTAGGTTTTATGGTTATTAAATGTGTCCAGACTGCTGGTTTAACAAACTTATCTCCTTAAGTGTGCATGCTCTTATGAGTGGATTATTTGCGGATTGAAACTTGCAGCAACTTGTGAGGGTCACGACATTTGCTACATTATTATTGCTAACTTATTACCTGTTGATGTTTTTGTTTGAAATGTTGATGCTGTAAATCAAGATTTGTCTGTTTAGCTCGAGAGGAATCTGAGCAATTCCATCATTTGGTATGTTGTTTGGAGTTAAATAAACCCGTAACAAAGGTAACACAAGCAGAGATTCTACACCATTCAATGCGGCTCTTGGAATGGGAGGTGAAAGGAATGTGGAGGCTCAGACTGGAATGGAGGTCTGAAAACAAGTGTTGCAGTGGCTTTATAGAAGATCAGTTAGTTGGTCCATGGATATGAATGATAACAACCTGCTGTGGCCCAGCTGGCACCTTACCTGTTGTTGAAGTCGGAGTCGTTGTCGATGCTGGAAATGAGACAATTTACCATGTCAGTGTGGAGTGTCAAATTTCAACTCAATCCTTGGAACCCGTCTATCTTTCCTCATTGTTGCTGCACATATGTAATATTGCAAAACATTTCATAGTTTTGGTTCTCAATTTAATATGTAACATGAAAACAAAAGATCAGAATTATTTTGAGAAAATTGTTGAATCTGCCTCTTTTCCCAAGATAGGTATTAACAGAATATTGATTGTTTACTACAAACTCTTTTTATGTTCTGGAAACATTTTTGTGTTCCTGCTGTCAAACATAACCATTGACAGCCCTGTCTGGAATCCTCAGAGTACAAATCATCATCATATTCTTCCTACCTTTTTAAGTCATATCTGAAGTATAGTGTCACACATGTTCATAAATTTCATGGGTGATTGTTGCTGAGAGGCAAGGAATTCATTCGTATGCAGGATATATACGTATATTGTAAGTATGTTACAAAACTTACCTTCAGCGGCGCTGCAGTTCTGTCACTGGCCGTGTACACGATTTTGGCGCCTTTGTGAGTGGGGGGGGGGGGGCGGGGGGGCGGGGTTAAAATGCGATTTCTCGAGATGTGAGCTTTTGCTGAAGATTTGTACCGAACTCGACCAATTCCATCACTTGATTGGAGATTGGGGTTTCTGTTCCATTTATGGGTTTACTGATTTTGATTTGTAATTTTCTTTTTCAAATAACCGAGGCCGGTATGTGAAATTTTTTTTTTTAAATCGCTCGACAATTTTAGCGCTGGAGTAAAATAAAAATTAGCTTCTAATGCCATGAACGCCGACAACGGGGACAGATTTAAGTAGGGGACGGGTAAAGGAAGGCCGTTTATTTTTTCATATAAACTTGCTTGTTAAGTTGACCTTAATCAAAATTTGATGTTGCGAAACGGTGATTTATTCTCCATACGAACCGGCAGTGTATTTCCTGCCGATATGGGGTTTAAATTCACCGCAACTGCAACTTTCCAATCCATCGCGTTCCACAAAAACCCACTCGCAAGCTGATTTAAATGGCCATTAATTTACTGGCATTAAACACTAAATTCCTTCAATTTGGCCAATACATTCATGACACTGAGATTTAAAAATCATGTTGTATTGTGAATTCGTGTGTGAATGTTATTTGAACACTTCGGCTTTTTAAAAAATGTTAATATTTTCTTTTGAAATGGATAGATGTTTAGATCTAGTAATTGAATTTTGTAATTAGCTACAATTGGGTAACTAACTAATTATATGCTTTAATTTCAGGTCATCCAAGGAAGATTCATATTTGTTTCAGAATGCTTCAATCTATAATAACTGAACATTTCTTTCAGTTCTCTTAATTTTTAAGAAAGTTATGGGCTTTTGACTGTCCTCGATCACAACTTTTATGTTTAGTCCATGGAAAAGCAATAGGGAACAAGATGCTAATTTCCGAGTATGAAAATGGCCATAACCTTTTTAATACTGAAGATATGAAAGTGAATTAGGTGTCAAATTAAATTTCTTTTTATGCTTTATCTGATGGGATAAATTGCAGACTTGATTTTTAAAATCTCAACATTTTGTAACGTTGCTATATATTGTACCCATCATCTTCCAATGGGAAATCTTAATTGTGATGCCACTCGAAAGACGTTAGAGGACTACAATTTTCAGACAGCCTAAAACATTTGCCGAAAGGTTCTGAATGTACACAAATTACTGAATTCACTTCCATGATGATCTCCATGTCTCATTTGTGTAGATCTGAAAATATTAAAATACTCTCCTGCACCTCATCAATAGTAACAAGTTCACATCCTGGGAATAGTTGTTCCCAGGTTAATGCATTGTGTAATTGTTAACGTGTTGTTCGTTACTTACTTGTTGTTGAGGTTGTGGTCGATGTTGGTGCTGGAAGAAACACATTAGTTTGTGTGAATAGGCAGACCGGAATATCTTTCCATCGTCTCCCAGTTGATAGAATCAGTTCTCAGGATATTGATTTGTAAACTTCATGAAATTATTGTATAAAGCCGCCTTGAATCGTTTTTGTATGTTGCAGCGAATATCCTACGCTCAATTTCCACTGTTAGACCTGTCACCTGGCTAGGCTAATTTCAAGGTCTAATATGCTTCTCTCGAAACATATAAAAAATAGGTGCAGGAGGAGGCCATTCGGCCCTTCGAGCCAGCACCACCATTCACTGTGATCATGACTGATCGTCCCCAATCAATAACGTGTGCCTGCCTTCTCCCCATATCCCTTGATTACACATAGCCCCTAGAGCACTATTTAACTCTCTCTTAAACCCATCCAGTGATTTGGCCTATACTGCCTTCTGTGGCAGGGAATTCCACAAATTCACAACTCTCTGGGCGAAAATGTTTTTTCTTATTTTACCGACCTGACCTGAAGTTCACTTGTTGCAACCAATACACGGTTTTGCTGATCGGCAATTCAATCCCTCTCTTCCCTGAAGTTCAATGTGCCTGTCAAAAAGCCTCTTAAACGGCACTATAGTATATGCCTCCAACACTACTCCTGGCAATGTGTTCCGAATTCAAGCCCCCACTATCTGCGTTAAAAATGTTGCCCTGGACATCTTCAATAAACTCCCCCACTCACCTGATAGCTCTGCCCTCTCATGTTGGACATTTCTACCCTGAGGAACAGGTTGTGACTGTCGACAAAATGTGTAATTGACTTCCATGATCATCTCAACGTCTCATTTGTGTAGATCTCAAATTTTATTTCAGTAAAATTATGACATAGAGCAGAATTTTTGCCACTCATTTCATAATTTCCTATGTTTACAACATCCACAGAAAGGTTAAGATAAAATGTCTAATTATATTAAGGTTTCGACTGAAAGTATTAAAATACTCTCATCCACGTCATCAAAAGTAACATTAACATCCTGGGAATAGTTGTTCCCAAGTTAATGCGAAGTGTAATTGTGAATGTTTCTCACTTACTTGTTGAAGTTGTGGTCGATGTTGGTGCTGGAAGGAAGACAGTAATTTGTGTGAATAGGCGGAGTGGAATATCATTCCATTTTCCCCTCAGTTCATCTCAGGATATTGAATTGGAAACTTCATGCCATTATTATAAAATCTCTCCCTGCTATAGGAAAGATGTGTTCAGCTGGAAGCGGTGCTGAGAAGATTAACGAGGATGGTGCCGGCACCTGAGGGCCTGAACTATAGTGAGAGGTTAGGCAGGCCAGGTCCGCAATCCTTGGAGCAACGAAGAATAGGGGTGATCTGATAAAGGTGTTGGTTTACTACATAAAGATAAAGATTTACTACAAATCTGAGGGACAACCTTTTCACACAATGAGTGGTGGGTAAATGTGGGGTCGTGAACTTCGGGATATAACAGGAAATCAAGAAGGATCCCAACGTGAAACCTCCACAGTCCAATTCTCTCCTCAGATCTTGTCTGAGCTGCTGAATTCCTCCAGCAGGTCGTTGTGGCTAAAGGCAGATGGTAAGTTCACGTTTACTACGAGAATATTTGATCAGACCCAGGCCGTCTGATTGTAGTTATAGAGGAGCATGGTGAGAACACATCTGGCTATAAAGACTCAGTCAATGTGTTCATTCAAAGCAGTGATAGATGTTTGGACATAGTTGGGAATTAAAAGAAATGGCAACAGTGCTAAAAAATGAATCTGGGCAGCATTCCAGAGTTACATGGGGGGGATGCTGTTATATTTGATAAGAATAGATATACAAAGGATTGCTCATCCCATAATCAAAGGCAATAACCTCTGTTAGTTGTTAAAGAAGGAACTGCAGATGCTGGAAAATCGAGGGTACACAAAATGCTGGAGAAACTCAGCGGGTTTCATGCTGCTGCACCCGCTGAGTTTCTCCAGCATTTAGTGTAACCTCTGCTCGTTGCCTGTAAATGGTATGGATTTAACTTGAGGTAGAGGAGATTTTACCTGGTCATGATCACACCCTGATCACCCATTCAATGATCACTTCCAACTGGTTCTGTTTCCATTCAGGTCCTTATTAATCTGAATGAGAATCACATGATAATAATGGCGTCATTACCTTCTGGCGTTGATGTTTGATGATCATATCCATAGGTTGTCATTTTGGCTGGAATAGAAAGAAGGAGAAGTTGGAGGAAAAACAAGTGAAATCTGGATTTCTAAATATGTGGAAATGCCGAAGCTGAAGGCTTTAGAAACTGGGTCCATCATAACCACTGATAGTTTTTTTAATTCAAGTGTCAAGAATGTTTTATTGTCACATGACCTGAAACGAAACAATGAAATCCTTACTTGCAGCAGCACAACAGATACTGTATGTAAACATAGTACTCTGTTAGTGTTACTGTCAGTGTGATGAGGACAGCGTGATTTGGTAGTATAGTAGATACAAGGTGTATCTTTTGATATTGCCTTTCATTGAAGGTAGTACTTGCAGTGCAGCACTTTCTCTGCATCTTTTTTCAGTTTGATTTTTCGATTGCTCAGTCAGTACAGGAGATTGAACTCAGATGGTGTGTTAGTTACTGTATGTTAATTTTATTGGGCATCACTGAGGCAAAGGAAATGTATGAGCGTGCATGGTTGAAGAAGAGTCATAATTTCCATTTCCCCCCTTGATCAATTCAGCGGAAGGATGCTTTGGAAAGACAATTTTGCTCCAAACTGGAAGATGAGATGGATATTCAGCAACTGTGGCAGGGGTCTCACGCCTTCACAAAACCATGTGGCAGCTCAAGTGAGATTGTGGCATCACTCCTGGTTAGGCTTGTTGCATTCTACGCTAGATTTGAAAATTTGAACACGGATGTGTCTTCTCGAGCACCCAGAGCTTCCGATGTCATTGTATTTTCAGTCACCAAGGCCGGCGTCAGAAGAAGCATCACGAGGGTGAACCAAGTAACTAAGCCAACCAACTCGCAGGAGATTTTGCGGACATCTTGAATCTGTCATTATTAAGGTCTGAGGTTCCTATCTGCTTCAATGGGCTTCAATAATACTCTAGCCCAAGAAGAGTACCGTGACAGGAAGAGTACAGAGGGCCTCACAGTGGCGCAGCGGTAGAGATGTTGCCTTGCAGCACCATACACCCGGATTAGATCCCGACTACATTTAGTGTCTGTATGGAGATTGAATGTTCTCCCTGTGACCATGTGTGCTTCTTCCCACATTGCAAAGACCTGCCGAGTAGTACATGAATTGGCTTCTATAAATTGTTCCTGGCATGTCGGGTAAAACTAGTGTACAGGTGATAGCTGGTCACTAGGACTAAATTAAAACTGAATAAAATTAAAGTCGTCTAAGCTAAACTGAACGAAACATGTCTCAATGACCAACAAACATTGGCACTAATGCTCGTGTTGAAGACGTGCTTTGATGGGTTGGTTTTGGTGTATATCAACACCTACCTTGGCAAAGACCTGAACCCACTACAATTAGCTACCAACACAATCGATCAATGCCGGCTTAAATCTCACTGACGCTACCTTCTGCAATGGCGATGGAGAGAGTCAACTCTTTCAAGTTACTATGCATGCATATCTCTGAAGATCTGTCCTGGGCCCAGTACATTGATGTAATCTTCAACAATGTCCATCAATACCTCTTCTTTCTTCAAAGATTGAGGAGATTTGGTATGTGTATGAATATTCTGATGTAGATTCTGGGTTGGTGTATTAGCCATTATCTTGATGAATGACTGTCAGAAATAACTGAAAGTCCTGCGTGCTGACGTCTTCTGCTGGTTCATGTTTTCAGGTTATCATGCGTTGAGGACGAGGAGCAATTACTTATCATGCTGTTGCAAGTAAGAATTTCAATGTTCATTGGACAGTTAAACACTCTTAACTTTTCCTAGTTCATAAATTCAGAAGTCATAGGAGCGGAAGTAGGCCATTTGGCCCATCGAGTCTACTCCGCCATTCTATCATGGCTGATCTATCTTTCCCTCTCAACCCCATTCTCCTGTCTTCTCCCCATAACCATGATACCCTTAACCATTGAAGGTCTGTGGGGCAATTACATCTTTGATGAATAACTTGTCATGATGATGATTTGGTTACATTTGGGAGGTGCTGAATCTGGGCCGTATTTCCACTTATTTGGTGGGATCGAATGTTAATCCCCCAACATTGTGATGATGGGAGGCCTGTCAGATTCTGGTGGATACACATTTTCACACAGACTGGAGCAGGAAGGCAGATAATTGATAGCACATTTATCTTCAGCAATAGTAGTTTCGAACTATAGGATCCACTTACTCGTGGGCTGACCTGACCAATGTTAGTTTTAGTATCACCCATACAGTAAATAGCTGTCAAATGGAGTTTATCTGTGTTTGGGTTAATTTAAATGCTGCGTGTCCAATTCCTGCTGCAAAGAGAATTAGTTGACTTGGAGTTGCCCTTGGTCCTTGCTACCTGCTTGCATCTCACTTTGGGCTGGTAGGACAGCTGCAGCAACTGTCCTGTCCAGGCCAGGTTTAAAATGTCTTGAGTTCACACTGGTGAGTTCACATGTTGGGTACCATTTTCAGTCGAGCCTCGACCTGACTATCCCAACCCTAATGATTACTGATGGTTTTGGAAGGAAATGGGCACTCCCCAGTCAACAGGGTGAAAGGGTACCTTCATTGTCTCATTCACTGCAAAGAAGCAAAGTTTCGCAGAAATGAGTGACTCCATGTAAACAATTGCATGGCAGATGTTAACTTCATTTTTTCTAGGGGAGACAGCAGTCTGACAGTATTCACTGGAAGGAGATGAGATCTAATTGCATGTTGCAAATGAATTGTAGAGGTTCGACCAAGTGACAATATGCTGTGAAATTCCATACCTGTTGTTGAAGTTGCTGTTGTTTCAGGTGCTGGAGAAGACACCGTGGTAGGTAGGAATATGAAAACACGAGAAATAGTTGGTGAATGGAAAATGACTGAACAGGGTACATGGACAAAAGCATTTCTTTCAAACTGATTTCGGTGACTGTCTTCGATTGATTTTCAGACAATTTCAATCCACAACAGTTGTAATTCACGCTCTGGTTGTTTCTGTATTAAGGAAGATGGTAATTGGTGTGAAAATGATGCTTTGGCTGAGGACGGAGGGTTCTGTTTTTGTGGTACAAGTTAGGGTGGGGCAGAAGTTGGAACTTAATTAGTGGAATGAGATGGGGAGAGAATGATGGGCAGCTCAGCCACGTGGGGACACATAGAGTGAGTGGTGATAGGAATGATGAATAAAAGCAGAAGAAAAATGGATGGACAGGTGAGTGTTTGTGGGAAAAGAAGAAAGGGCGTGTGGGTTACCTAATTCAATATTCATTACGTTGGGTTGTTAGGTTCTGAGGTGGAATATGAGATGTAGTTCTTCCAAAACAATGACACTGACTTTTGTGATCCAAGGGGAGATAGCTGAATGGATAGCAAATTGGCTTCATGGAATCTGATTGCCAGTTAAATATTTATTGTTATGTGTGAAAAGTAATATTTATCAATACTTACTTCCGGGGGTGCCACCAACAACAAATTCTGAAAGATGAATGGGAATAGAAAAAGAGAATAAAACTATTGGTATATATTAATTACTTGTGGGATGAGCCATTCTGGCGAGACCAGCATTTATTGCCCATCCTGAGCTCCCTTGAGGAGCAGGTGTGGACCCAGCATCTTGACCAGCTGCACTTCATCTATTGCACTATAAGAAGCACTTGTTGAATGTGTCCCATAGTTCCCAATAAGATATGCTGTGGTTTCCAAGCTTCAACCTTATCCATTGGATGTGGGATCACTTGGCCCCATCTCTTGTCAGCTGAAGGTCTCGACCCAAAACATCACTAATTTCTTGTCTCCAGAGATACTGCCGGCCCAGCTGAGTTACTCCAGCACTCTGCATCTATCTTCGGTATCAGACTGAACCACGGGTTTACAGACTGGTGAATATGATTTTGCTGTTGCATGTGCTCCACATTACTTCACAGAGGCTCCGTGGAGCAGTCTTGTTTCTGAATCAAATCTGTTAATTTGGGATATCACAAGACCGATCCCTGTCACCGTTTCTTGAGCAGAGATGGACGGGCATCAAATGCTGGCCTTACCAGTGGAGCCAAATCAGAGAAAGGAAGAAGCAGGTTATGAGATTAACTCTAACGCAATAGTTGCTGTAGATGCTGCTGTTGAAGATACAATTGAATTGGGTTGTGAACAATTTAAAATCAGCAGCAATAATTTAAGATTGATGTTCCTGGGATAATGTGAGCAGTGTGTTGAGGAGATGGGGCTATGATCATACCTGTAGTTGATGATGATGTTGTTGACTCTGGAAGGGATACAAATGAAGATGTGAGTGCAGGTATTATAGAATAAATCTGATTACAATGAAATCAAAGTGTGGAAGATTAGGACAATTGTTTTGCATCATGTGATAGAAACCAAGTGATATAGTCACCCTGTTTTTCACAAGAGATTTCCATTTAGGAGGTATAGTTTCATGTCAAGAGGATCCAGAATGAAAACTGCCTTCCAGCTGGTCTATGTTTCAATGGATAATACCAGTTTGACTGTCGCAAATGCATAAAATTATTGGTGGAGTAGGTTTTATGGTTATTAAATGTGTCCAGACTGCTGGTTTAACAAACTTATCTCCTTAAGTGTGCATGCTCTTATGAGTGGATTATTTGCGGATTGAAACTTGCAGCAACTTGTGAGGGTCACGACATTTGCTACATTATTATTGCTAACTTATTACCTGTTGATGTTTTTGTTTGAAATGTTGATGCTGTAAATCAAGATTTGTCTGTTTAGTTCAAGAGGAATCTGAGCAATTCCATCATTTGGTGAGTTGTTTGGAGTTAAATAAACCCGTAACAAAGGTAACAGAAGCAGAGATTCTACACCATTCAATGTGGCTCTTGGAATGGGAGGTGAAAGGAATGTGGAGGCTCAGACTGGAATGGAGGTCTGAAAACAAGTGTTGCAGTTGCTTTATAGAAGATCAGTCAGTTGGTCCATGGATATGAATGATAACAACCTGCTGTGGCCCAGCTGACACCTTACCTGTTGTTGAAGTCGGAGTCGTTGTCGATGCTGGAAATGAGACAATTGACCATGTCAGTGTGGAGTGTCAAATTTCAACTCAATCCTGTCCATCTGTCCACCCGTCTATCTTTCCTCATTGTTGCTGCACATATGTAATATTGCAAAACATTTCATAGTTTTGGTTCTCAATTTAATATGTAACATGAAAACAAAAGATCAGAATTATTTTGAGAAAATTGTTGAATCTGCCTCTTTTCCCAAGATAGGTATTAACAGAATATTGATTGTTTACTACAAACTCTTTTTATGTTCTGCAAACATTTTTGTGTTCGTGCTGTCAAACATAACCATTGACAGCCCTGTCTGGAATCCTCAGAGTACAAATCATCATCATAGTCTTCCTACCTTTTTAAGTAATATCTGAAGTACAGTTTCACACATGTTCATAAATTTCATGGGTGATTGTTGCTGAGAGGCAAGGAATTCATTCGTATGCAGGATATATACGTATATTGTAGGTATGTTACAAAACTTACCTTCAGCGGCGCTGCAGTTCTGTCACTGGCCGTGTACACGATTTTGGCGCCTTTGTGTGGGGGGGGGGGTTAAAATGCGATTTCTCGAGGTGTGAGCTTTTGCTGAAGATTTGTACCGAACTCGACCTATTCCATCACTTGATTGGAGATTGGGGTTTCTGTTCCATTTATGAGTTTACTGATTTTGATTTGTAATTTTCTTTTTCAAATAACCGAGGCCGGTATGTGAAATTTATTTTTTTAAATCGCTCGACAATTGTAGCGCTGGAGTAAAATAAAAATTAGCTTCTAATGCCATGAACGCCGACAACGGGGACAGATTTAAGTAGGGGACGGGTAAAGGAAGGCCGTTTATTTTTTCATATAAACTTGCTTGTTAAGTTGACCTTAATCAAAATTTAATGTTGCGAAACGGTGATTTATTCTCCCTACGAACCGGCAGTGTATTTCCTGCCGATATGGGGTTTAAATTCACCGCAACTGCAACTTTCCAATCCATCACAAAAACCCACTCGCAAGCAGATTTAAATGGCCATTAATTTACTGGCATTAAACACTAAATTCCTTCAATTTGGCCAATAAATTCATGAAACTGAGATTTAAAAATCATGTTGTATTGTGAATTCTTGTGTGAATGTTATTTGAACACTTCGGCTTTTTAAAAAATGTTAATATTTTCTTATGAAATGGATAGATGTTTAGATCTAGTAATTGAATTTTGAAATTAGCTACAATTGGGTAACTAACTAATTATATGCTTTAATTTCAGGTCATCCAAGTAAGATTCATATTTGTTTCAGAATGCTTCAATCTATAATAACTGAACATTTCTTTCAGTTCTCTTAATTTTTAAGAAAGTTATGGGCTTTTGACTGTCCTCGATCACAACTTTTATGTTAAGTCCATGGAAAAGCAATAGGGAACAAGATGCTAATTTCCGAGTATGAAAATGGCCATAACCTTTTTAATACTGAAGATATGAAAGTGAATTAGGTGTCAAACTTCTTTTTATGCTTTATCTGATGGGATAAATTGCAGACTTGATTTTTTAAATCTCAACATTTTGTAACGTTGCTATATATTGTACCCATCATCTTCCAATGGAAAATCTTAATTGTGATGCCACTAGAAAGACGTTAGAGGACTACAATTTTCAGACAGCATAAAACATTTGCCGAAAGGTTCTGAATGTACACAAATTACTGAATTTACTTCCATGATGATCTCCATGTCTCATTTTTGTAGATCTGAAAATATTAAAATACTCTCCTGCACCTCATCAATAGTAACAAGTTCACATCCTGGGAATAGTTGTTCCCAGGTTAATGCATTGTGTAATTGTTAACGTGTTGTTCGTTACTTACTTGTTGTTGAGGTTGTGGTCGATGTTGGTGCTGGAAGAAACACATTAGTTTGTGTGAATAGGCAGACTGGAATATCTTTCCATCATCTCCCAGTTCATAGAATCAGTTCTCAGGATATTGATTTGTAAACGTCATGAAATGATTGTATGAAGCCGCCTTGAATCGTTTTTGTATGTTGCAGCGAATATCCTACGCTCAATTACTACTGTTAGACCTGTCACCTGGCTAGGCTAATTTCAAGGTCTAATATGCTTCTCTCGAAACATATAAAAAATAGGTGCAGGAGGAGGCCATTCGGCCCTTCGAGCCAGCACCACCATTCATTGTGATCATGACTGATCGTCCCCAATCAATAACGTGTGCCTGCCTTCTCCCCATATACCTTGATTACACTAGCCCCTAGAGCACTATTTAACTCTCTCTCAAACCCATCCAGTGATTTGGCCTTTACTGCCTTCTGTGGCAGGGAATTCCACAAATTCACAACTCTCTGGGCGAAAATGTTTTTTCTTATTTTACCGACCTGACCTGAAGTTCACTTGTTGCAACCAATACACGGTTTTGCTGATCGGCAATTCAATCCCTCTCTTCCCTGAAGTTCAATGTGCCTATCAAAAAGCCTCGTAAACGGCATTATAGTATATGCCTCCAACACTACTCCTGGCAATGTGTTCCGACTTCAAGCCCCCACTATCTGCGTTAAAAATGTTGCCCTGGACATCTTCATTAAACTCCCCCACTCACCTGATAGCTCTGCCCTCTCATGTTGGACATTTCTACCCTGAGGAACAGGTTGTGACTGTGGACAAAATGTGTAATTGACTTCCATGATAATCTCAACATCTCATTTGTAGATCTCAAATTTTATTTCAGTAAAATTATGACATAGAGCAGAATTTTTGCCACTCATTTCATAATTTCCTATGTTTACAACATCCACAGAAAGGTTAAGATAAAATGTCTAATTATATTAAGGTTTCGACTGAAAGTATTAAAATACTCTCATCCACTTCATCAAAAGTAACATTAACATCCTGGGAATAGTTGTTCCCAAGTTAATGCGAAGTGTAATTGTTAATGTTTCTCACTTACTTGTTGAAGTTGTGGTCGATGTTGGTGCTGGAAGGAAGACAGTAGTTTGTGTGAATAGGCGGAGTGGAATATCATTCCATTTTCCCCTCAGTTCATCTCAGGATATTGAATTGGAAACTTCATGCCATTATTATAAAATCTCTCCCTGCTATAGGAAAGATGTGTTCAGCTGGAAGCGGTGCTGAGAAGATTAACGAGGATGGTGCCGGCACCTGAGGGCCTGAACTATAGTGAGAGGTTAGGCAGGCCAGGACCGTAATCCTTGGAGCAACGAAGAATACGGGTGATCTGATAAAGGTGTTGGTTTACTACATAAAGATAAAGATTTACTACAAATCTGGGGGACAACCTTTTCACACAATGAGTGGTGGGTAAATGTGGGGTGGTGCACTTCGGGATATAACAGGAAATCAAGAAGGATCCCAACGTGAAACCTCCCCAGTCCAATTCCCTCCTCAGATCTTGTCTGAGCTGCTGAATTCCTCCAGCAGGTCGTTGTGGCTAAAGGCAGATGGTAAGTTCACGTTTACTACGAGAATATTCGATCAGACCCAGGCCGTCTGATTGTAGTTATAGAGGAGCATGCTGAGAACACATCTGGCTATAAAGACTCAGTCAATGTGTTCATTCAAAGCAGTGAAAGATAGATGTTTGGACATAGATGGGAATTAAAAGAAATGGCAGAATAGATAGATATAGATATACAAAGGATTACTCATCCCATAATCAAAGGCAATAACCTCTGTTAGTTGTTAAAGAAGGAACTGCAGATGCTGGAAAATCGAGGGTACACAAAATGCTGGAGAAACTCAGCGGGTTTCATGCTGCTGCACCCGCTGAGTTTCTCCAGCATTTAGTGTAACCTCTGCTCGTTGCCTGTAAATGGTATGGATTTAACTTGAGGTGGAGGAGATTTTACCTGGTCATGATCACACCCTGATCACCCATTCAATGATCACTTCCAACTGGTTCTGTTTCCATTCAGGTCCTTATTAATCTGAATGAGAATCACATGATAATAATGGCGTCATTACCTTCTGGCGTTGATGTTTGATGATCATATCCATAGGTTGTCATTTTGGCTGGAATAGAAAGAAGGAGAAGTTGGAGGAAAAACAAGTGAAATCTGGATTTCTAAATTTGTGGAAATGCCGAAGCTGAAGGCTTTAGAAACTGGGTCCATCATAACCACTGATAGTTTTTTTAATTCAAGAGTCAAGAATGTTTTATTGTCACATGACCTGAAACGAAACAATGAAATCCTTACTTGCAGCAGCACAATAGATACTGTATGTAAACATAGTACTCTGTTAGTGTTACTGTCAGTGTGATGAGGACAGCGTGATTTGGTAGTATAGTAGATACAAGGTGTATCTGTTGATATTGTCTTTCATTGAAGGTAGTACTTGCAGTGCAGCACTTTCTCTGCATCTTTTTTCAGTTGCTCCTTTCGATTGCTCAGTCAGTACAGGAGATTGAACTCAGATGGTGTGTTAGTTACTGTATGTTAATTTTATTGGGCATCACTGAGGCAAAGGAAATGTATGAGCGTGCATGGTTGAAGAAGAGTCATAATTTCCATTTCCCCCCTTGATCAATTCAGTGGAAGGATGCTTTGGAAAGACAATTTTGCTCCAAACTGGAAGATGAGATGGATATTCAGCAACTGTGGCAGGGGTCTCACGCCTTCACAAAACCATGTGGCAGCTCAAGTGAGAGTGTGGCATCACTCCTGTTTAGGCTTGTTGCATTCTACGCTCGATTTGAAAAGTTGAACACGGATGTGTCTTCTCGAGCACCCAGAGCTTCCGATGTCATTGTATTTTCAGTCACCAAGGCCGGCGTCAGAAGAAGCATCACGAGGGTGAACCAAGTAACTAAGCCAACCAACTCGCAGGAGATTTTGCGGACATCTTGAATCTGTCATTATTAAGGTCTGAGGTTCCTATCTGCTTCAATGGGCTTCAATAATACTCTAGCCCAAGAAGAGTACCGTGACAGGAAGAGTACAGAGGGCCTCACAGTGGCGCAGCGGTAGAGATGTTGCCTTGCAGCACCATACACCCGGATTAGATCCCGACACATTTAGTGTCTGTCTGGAGATTGAATGTTCTCCCTGTGACCATGTGTGCTTCTTCCCACATTGCAAAGACCTGCCGAGTAGTACATGAATTGGCTTCTATAAATTGTCCCTGGCATGTGGGTAGAACTAGTGTACAGGTGATCGCTGGTCACTAGGACTAAATTAAAACTGAATTAAATTAAAGTCGTCTAAGCTAAACTGAACGAAACATGTCTCAATGACCAACAAACAGTGGCACTAATGCTCGTGTTGAAGACGTGCTTTGAGAGGTTGGTTTTGGTGTATATCAACACCTACCTTGGCAAAGACCTGAACCCACTACAATTAGCTACCAACACAATCGATTAATGCCGGCTGAAATCTCACTGGCGCTACCTTCTGCAATGGCGATGGAGAGAGTCAACTCTTTCAAGTTACTGTGCATGCATATCTCTGAAGATCTGTGCTGGGCCCAGTACATTGATGTAATCTTCAACAATGTCCATCAATACCTCTTCTTTCTTCAAAGATTGAGGAGATTTGGTATGTGTATGAATATTCTGATGTAGATTCTGGGTTGGTGTATTAGCCATTATCTTGATGAATGACTGGCAGAAATAACTGAACGTCCTGCGTGCTGACGTCTTCTGCTGGTTCATGTTTTCACGTTCTCATGCGTTGAGGACGAGGAGCAACTGCTTATCATGCTGCTGCAAGTAAGACTTTCAATGTTCATTGGACAGTTAAACACTCTTATCTTTTCCTAGTTCATAAATTCAGAAGTCATAGGAGCGGAGGTAGGCCATTTGGCCCATCGAGTCTACTCCGCCATTCTATCATGGCTGATCTATCTTTCCCTCTCAACCCCATTCTCCTGTCTTCTCCCCATAACCATGATACCCTTAACCATTGAAGGTCTGGGGGGCAATTACATCGTTGATGAATAACTTGTCATGAAGATGATTTGGTTACAATTAGGAGGTGCTGAATCTGGGCCGTATTTCCACTTATTTGGTGGGATCGAATGTCAATCCCCCAACAGTGTGATGGTGGAAGGCCTGTCAGATTCTGGTGGATACACATTTTCACACAGACTGGAGCAGGAAGGGAGATAATTGATACCACATTTATCTCCAGCAATAGTAGTTTCAAACTATAGGATGCACTTACTCGTGGGCTGACCTGACCAATGTTAGTTTTAGTATCACCCATACAGTAAATAGCTGTCAAATGGAGTTTATCTGTGTTTGGGTTAATTTAAATGCTGCGTGTCCAATTCCTGCTGCAAAGAGAATTAGTTGACTTGGAGTGGCCCTTGGTCCTTGCTACCTGCTTGCATCTCACTTTGGGCTGGTAGGACAGCTGCAGCAACTGTCCTGTCCAGGCCAGGTTTAAAATGTCTTGAGTTCACACTGGATGAGCTCACATGTTGGGTACCATTTTCAGTCGAGCCTCGACCTGACACCGTGGTAGGTAGGAATATGAAAACACGAGAAATAGTTGGTGAATGGAAAATGACTGAACAGGGTACATGGACAAAAGCATTTCTTTCAAACTGATTTCGGTGACTGTCTTTGGTTGATTTTCAGACAATTTCAATCCACAACTGTTGTAATTCACGCTCTGGTTGTTTCTGTATTAAGGAAGATGGTAATTGGTGTGAAAATGATGCTTTGGCTGAGGACGGAGGGTTCTGTTTTTGTGGTACAAGTTAGGGTGGGGCAGAAGTTGGAACTTAATTAGTGGAATGAGATGGGGAGAGAATGATGGGCAGCTCAGCCACGTGGGTGACAGATAGAGTGAGTGGTGATAGGAATGATGAATAAAAGCAGAGGATAAATGGATGGACAGGTGAGTGTTTGTGGGAGAAGAAGAAATGGCGTGTGGGTTACCTAATTCACTATTCATTACGTTGGGTTGTTAGGTACTGAGGTGGAATATGAGATGTAGTTCTTCCAAAACAACGACACTGACTTTTGTGATCCAAGGGGAGATAGCTGAATGGATAGCAAATTGGCTTCATGGAATCTGATTGCCAGTTAAATATTTATTGTTATTTGTGAAAAGTAATATTTATCAATACTTACTTCCGGGGGTGCCAACAACAACAAATTCTGAAAGATGAATGGGAATAGAAAAAGAGAATAAAACTATTGGTATATATTAATTACTTGTGGGATGAGCCATTCTGGCGAGACCAGCATTTATTGCCCATCCTGAGCTCCCTTGAGGAGCAGGTGTGGACCTAGCATCTTGACCAGCTGCACTTCATCTATTGCACTATAAGAAGCACTTGTTGAATGTGTCCCATAGTTCCCAATAAGATATGCTGTGGTTTCCAAGCTTCAACCTTATCCATTGGATGTGGGATCACTTGGCCCCATCTCTTGTCAGCTGAAGGGTCTCGACCAAAAAAAATCACTCATTTCTTGTCTCCAGAGATTGTGCCGGCCCAGCTGAGTTACTCCAGCACTCTGTGTCTATCTTCGGTATCAGACTGAACCATGGGTTTACAGACTGGGGAATATGATTTTGCTGTTGCATGTGCTCCACATTACTTCACAGAGGCTCCGTGGAGCAGTCTTGTTTCTGAATCAAATCTGTTAATTTGGGATATCACAAGACCGATCCCTGTCACCGTTTCTTGAGCAGAGATGGACGGGCATCAAATGCTGGCCTTACCAGTGGAGCCAAATCAGAGAAAGGAAGAAGCAGGTTATGAGATTAACTCTAACGCAATAGATGCTGTAGATGCTGCTGTTGAAGATACAATTGAATTGGGTTGTGAACAATTTAAAATCAGCAGCAATAATTTAAGATTGATGTTCCTGGGATAATGTGAGCAGTGTGTTGAGGAGATGGGGCTATGATCATACCTGTAGTTGATGATGATGTTGTTGACTCTGGAAGGGATACAAATGAAGATGTGAGTGCAGGTATTATAGAATAAATCTGATTACAATGAAATCAAAGTGTGGAAGATTAGGACAATTGTTTTGCATCATGTGATAAAAACCAAGTGATATAGTCACCCTGTTTTTCACAAGAAATCTCCATTTACGAGGTATAGTTTCATGTCAAGAGGATCCAGAATGAAAACTGCCTTCCAGCTGGTCTATGTTTCAATGGATAATACCAGTTTGACTGTCGAAAATGCATAAAATTATTGGTGGAGTAGGTTTTATGGTTATTAAATGTGTCCAGACTGCTGGTTTAACGAACTTATCTCCTTAAGTGTGCATGCTCTTATGAGTGGATTATTTGCGGATTGAAACTTGCAGCAACTTGTGAGGGTCACGACATTTGCTACATTATTATTGCTAACTGATTACCTGTTGATGTTTTTGTTTGAAATGTTGATGCTGTAAATCAAGATTTGTCTGTTTAGTTCGAGAGGAATCTGAGCAATTCCATCATTTGGTGAGTTGTTTGGAGTTAAATAAACCCGTGACAAAGGTAACACAAGCAGAGATTCTACACCATTCAATGCGGCTCTTGGAATGGGAGGTGAAAGGAACGTGGAGGCTCAGACTGGAATGGAGGTCTGAAAACAAGTGTTGCAGTGGCTTTATAGAAGATCAGTCAGTTGGTACATGGATATGAATGATAACAACCTGCTGTGGCCCAGCTGACACCTTACCTGTTGTTGAAGTCGGAGTCGTTGTCGATGCTGGAAATGAGACAATTGACCATGTCAGTGTGGAGTGTCAAATTTCAACTCAATCCTGTCCATCTGTCCACCTGTCTATCTTTCCTCATTGTTGCTGCACATATGTAATATTGCAAAACATTTCATAGTTTTGGTTCTCAATTTAATATGTAACATGAAAACAAAAGATCAGAATTATTTTGAGAAAATTGTTGAATCTGCCTCTTTTCCCAAGATAGGTATTAACAGAATATTGATTGTTTACTACAAACTCTTTTTATGTTCTGGAAACATTTTTGTGTTCCTGCTGTCAAACATAACCATTGACAGCCCTGTCTGGAATCCTCAGAGTACAAATCATCATCATATTCTTCCTACCTTTTTAAGTCATATCTGAAGTATAGTTTCACACATGTTCATAAATTTCATGGGTGATTGTTGCTGAGAGGCAAGGAATTCATTCGTATGCAGGATATATACGTATATTGTAGGTATGTTACAAAACTTACCTTCAGCGGCGCTGCAGTTCTGTCACTGGCCGTGTACACGATTTTGGCGCCTTTGTGTGGGGGTGGGGGGGGGGGGCGGGGTTAAAATGCGATTTCTCGAGGTGTGAGCTTTTGCTGAAGATTTGTACCGAACTCGACCAATTCCATCACTTGATTGGAGATTGGGGTTTCTGTTCCATTTATGAGTTTACTGATTTTGATATGTAATTTTCTTTTTCAAATAACCGAGGCCGGTATGTGAAATGTTTTTTTTTAAATCGCTCGACAATTTTAGCGCTGGAGTAAAATAAAAATTAGCTTCTAATGCCATGAACGCCGACAACGGGGACAGATTTAAGTAGGGGACGGGTAAAGGAAGGCCGTTTATTTTTTCATATAAACTTGCTTGTTAAGTTGACCTTAATCAAAATTTGATGTTGCGAAACGGTGATTTATTCTCCATACGAACCGGCAGTGTATTTCCTGCCGATAAGGGGTGTAAATTCACCGCAACTGCAACTTTCCAATCCATCACGTTCCACAAAAACCCACTCGCAAGCTGATTTAAATGGCCATTAATTTACTGGCATTAAACACTAAATTCCTTCAATTTGGCCAATAAATTCATGACACTCAGATTTAAAAATCATGTTGTATTGTGAATTCTTGTGTGAATGTTATTTGAACACTTTGGCTTTTTAAAAAATGTTAATATTTTCTTATGAAATGGATAGATGTTTAGATGTAGTAATTGAATTTTGTAATTAGCTACAATTGGGTAACTAACTAATTATATGCTTTAATTTCAGGTCATCCAAGTAAGATTCATATTTGTTTCAGAATGCTTCAATCTATAATAACTGAACATTTCTTTCAGTTCTCTTAATTTTTAAGAAAGTTATGGGCTTTTGACTGTCCTCGATCACAACTTTTATGTTAAGTCCATGGAAAAGCAATAGGGAACAAGATGCTAATTCCGAGTATGAAAATGGCCATAACCTTTTTAATACTGAAGATATGAAAGTGAATTAGGTGTCAAACTTCTTTTTATGTTTATCTGATGGGATAAATTGCAGACTTGATTTTTTAAATCTCAACATTTTGTAACGTTGCTATATATTGTATCCATCATCTTCCAATGGGAAATCTTAATTGTGATGCCACTCGAAAGACGTTAGAGGACTACAATTTTCAGACAGCCTAAAACATTTGCCGAAAGGTTCTGAATGTACACAAATTACTGAATTTACTTCCATGATGATCTCCATGTCTCATTTGTGTAGATCTGAAAATATTAAAGTACTCTCCTGCACCTCATCAATAGTAACAAGTTCACATCCTGGGAATAGTTGTTCCCAGGTTAATGCATTGTGTAATTGTTAACGTGTTGTTATTACCTTCTGGCGTTGATGTTTGATGATCATATCCATAGGTTGTCATTTTGGCTGGAATAGAAAGAAGGAGAAGTTGGAGGAAAAACAAGTGAAATCTGGATTTCTAAATATGTGGAAATGCCGAAGCTGAAGGCTTTAGAAACTGGGTCCATCATAACCACTGATAGTTTTTTTAATTCAAGAGTCAAGAATGTTTTATTGTCACATGACCTGAAACGAAACAATGAAATCCTTACTTGCAGCAGCACTACAGATACTGTATGTAAACATAGTACTCTGTTAGTGTTACTGTCAGTGTGATGAGGACAGCGTGATTTGGTAGTATAGTAGATACAAGGGGTATCTGTTGATATTGTCTTTCATTGAAGGTAGTACTTGCAGTGCAGCACTTTCTCTGCATCTTTTTTCAGTTGCTCCTTTCGATTGCGCAGTCAGTACAGGAGATTGAACTCAGATGGTGTGTTAGTTACTGTATGTTAATTTTATTGGGCATCACTGAGGCAAAGGAAATGTATGAGCGTGCATGGTTGAAGAAGAGTCATAATTTCCATTTCCCCCCTTGATCAATTCAGTGGAAGGATGCTTTGGAAAGACAATTTTGCTCCAAACTGGAAGATGAGATGGATATTCAACAACTGTGGCAGGGGTCTCACGCCTTCACAAAACCATGTGGCAGCTCAAGTGAGATTGTGGCATCACTCCTGGTTAGGCTTGTTGCATTCTACGCTCGATTTGAAAATTTGAACACGGATGTGTCTTCTCGAGCACCCAGAGCTTCCGATGTCATTGTATTTTCAGTCACCAAGGCCGGCGTCAGAAGAAGCATCACGAGGGTGAACCAAGTAACTAAGCCAACCAACTCGCAGGAGATTTTGCGGACATCTTGAGTCTGTCATTATTAAGGTCTGAGGTTCCTATCTGCTTCAATGGGCTTCAATAATACTCTAGCCCAAGAAGAGTACCGTGACAGGAAGAGTACAGAGGGCCTCACAGTGGAGCAGCGGTAGAGATGTTGCCTTGCAGCACCATACACCCAGATTAGATCCCGACTACATTTAGTGTCTGTCTGGAGATTAAATGTTCTCCCTGTGACCATGTGTGCTTCTTCCCACATTGCAAAGACCTGCCGAGTGGTATATGAATTGGCTTCTATAAATTGTTCCTGGCATGTCGGGTAGAACTAGTGTACAGGTGATCGCTGGTCACTAGGACTAAATTAAAACTGAATTAAATTAAAGTCGTCTAAGCTAAACTGAACGAAACATGTCTCAATGACCAACAAACATTGGCACCAATGCTCGTGTTGAAGACGTGCCTTGAGAGGTTGGTTTTGGTGTATATCAACACCTACCTTGGCAAAGACCTGAACCCACTACAATTAGCTACCAACACAACCGATCAATGCCGGCTGAAATATCACTGGCGCTACCTTCTGCAATGGCGATGGAGAGAGTCAACTCTTTCAAGTTACTGTGCATGCATATCTCTGAAGATCTGTCCTGGGCCCAGTACATTGATGTAATCTTCAACAATGTCCATCAATACTTCTTCTTTCTTCAAAGATTGAGGAGATTTGGTATGTGTATGAATATTCTGATGTAGATTCTGGGTTGGTGTATTAGCCATTATCTTGATGAATGACTGGCAGAAATAACTGAAAGTGCTGCGTGCTGACGTCTTCTACTGGTTCATGTTTTCAGGTTCTCATGCGTTGAGGACGAGGAGCAATTACTTATCATGCTGCTGCAAGTAAGAATTTCAATGTTCATTGGACAGTTAAACACTCTTAACTTTTCCTAGTTCATAAATTCAGAAGTCATAGGAGCGGAAGTAGGCCATTTGGCCCATCGAGTCTACTCCGCCATTCTATCATGGCTGATCTATCTTTCCCTCTCAACCCCATTCTCCTGTCTTCCCCACATAACCATGATACCCTTAACCATTGAAGGTCTGGGGGGCAATTACATCTTTGATGAATAACTTGTCATGAAGATGATTTGGTTACAATTAGGAGGTGCTGAATCTGGGCTGTATTTCCACTTATCTGGTGGGATCGAATGTTAATCCCCCAACAGTGTGATGATGGGAGGCCTGTCAGATTCTGGTGGATACACATTTTCACACAGACTGGAGCAGGAAGGCAGATAATTGATACCACATTTATCTCCAGCAATAGTAGTTTCAAACTATAGGATGCACTTACTCGTGGGCTGACCTGACCAATGTTAGTTTTAGTATCACCCATACAGTAAATAGCTGTCAAATGGAGTTTATCTGTGTTTGGGTTAATTTAAATGCTGCGTGTCCAATTCCTGCTGCAAAGAGAATTAGTTGACTTGGAGTGGCCCTTGGTCCTTGCTACCTGCTTACATCTCACTTTGGGCAGGTAGGACAGCTGCAGCAACTGTCCTGTCCAGGCCAGGTTTAAAATGTCTTGAGTTCACACTGGATGAGCTCACATGTTGGGTACCATTTTCAGTCGAGTCTCGACCTGACTATCCCAACCCTAATGATTACTGATGGTTTTGGAGGGAAATGGGCACTCCCCAGTCAACAGGGTGAAAGGGTACCTTCATTGTCTCATTCACTGCAAAGAAGCAAAGTTTCGCAGAAATGCGTGACTCCATGTAAGCAATTGCATGGCAGATGTTAACTTCATTTTTTCTGGGGGAGACAGCAGTCTGACAGTATTCACTGGAAGGAGATGAGATCTAATTGCATGTTGCAAATGAATTGTAGAGGTTCGACCAAGTGACAATATGCTGTGAAATTCCATACCTGTTGAAGTTGCTGTTGTTTCAGGTGCTGGAGAAGACACCGTGGTAGGTAGGAATATGAAAACACGAGAAATAGTTGGTGAATGGAAAATGACTGAACAGGGTACATGGACAAAAGCATTTCTTTCAAACTGATTTTGGTGACTGTCTTCGATTGATTTTCAGACAATTTAAATCCACAACAGTTGTAATTCACGCTCTGGTTGTTTCTGTATTAAGGAAGATGGTAATTGGTGTGAAAATGATGCTTTGGCTGAGGAAGGAGGGTTCTGTTTTTGTGGTACAAGTTAGGGTGGGGCAGAAGTTGGAACTTAATTAGTGGAATGAGATGGGGAGAGAATGATGGGCAGCTCAGCCACGTGGGGGACAGATAGAGTGAGTGGTGATAGGAATGATGAATAATAGCAGAAGAAAAATGGATGGACAGGTGAGTGTTTGTGGGAGAAGAAGAAAGGGCGTGTGGGTTACCTAATTCAATATTCATTACGTTGGGTTGTTAGGTACTGAGGTGGAATATGAGATATAGTTCTTTGTTTTTTTTAATATTTTTTTATTAGAAGTAACCATTTTACAATGTTTAAAACAAATTTACAAACACCAGCTTAATTCGGTATTTATACAAATATCACATTGATTATTATTATCTTCTATTTTTTAGAAATATAGAAAGAAAGAGAATAGAATAGTTTTAAATCAATAAAGTTGTGATTAAATAATAATTTTGATTATATATAAAAAAAAAGAAAGGGAAGAAAAAAAAACCCACAAACAAAAAAAGTGAAAAAATATTATATATATATATATAAATGAAAAACAACAACAGATATTGTAAATAAAACTATTACAAATAATAATATCAATAGAGACATGCATATAAATCCCAATTTGAAAATGAATTATTTTCATAAAATCCTGTAGGGTACCCGTCGAGCCGTGATGCCAAGAACAGCTACTTCTCTAAATACTGTATATATGGAGACCATATCTGTTCAAAGGAATTATATTTGTCCATTAGGACAAATCTAATTCTTTCCAAATGCAACGTCTCCGACATCTCTGCTGCCCACATTTTAATTGTGGGGGATAATGTTCCCTTCCAAAATTTCAGTATGTTTTTTTTCCCTATTATCAAACAGTAATCAAAGAAATTTCTTTGATTTGCTGTTAATACCAAATATGAGTCCGGAATTCCTAATATTTTAACTTTGGGTCTGGGTCCAGTTTAACTCTAAGAACTTCAGAAATAACTTTAAAGATTTCTGTCCAATAATAATTCAATTTAGGACATGTTACAAAACTATGTATTAAATTTGCTTCTAAATTCTTACATTTATCACAAATAGAGGAAATATTGGGAAAGATTCTATTTAATTTAGTTTTCGAATAATGTAATATAATACTTTAAATTGTATCAATGTATGTCTAGCATTTAACGAACACCGATGTATTCGTTGTAAACTTTCTTCCCAATTTTCTTTTGTTATAGATAATTGTATTTCATTTTCCCAAGCTTGTCGATATGTTTCAGTTGTTGGATTCTCCCTATCCAGAATAATATTATATATATAAGCTATTAATTTTTCTGTATTTGGGTGCATGTTAAACAGTTCATCTAATAATCCTGGTTCTTTATTTTTATAATCTTGTGTATTTGATTTAATATAATCTCTAATTTGTAAGTACCTAAACAAGTTATGTGATGACAATCCGTAGATATCTTGTAACTCCTGAAATAAAAGAAATTTTCCTTTTCTATAAAGGTGCTCTATCCTTTTAATTCCTAAATCATCCCAATGTCTAAACCCCCCATCTAATATAGAGGGTTTAAATAAAGGGTTATTCATAATTGGTAGTCTAAGTGACAGATTATCTAAATGTAAAGTCTTAACTATTTGTTTCCAAATGCGTCTATTATTATGAATTATAGGGTTGTCCCTATAAATTTTTTTTGTACTTCCTTTGGCGCAAAGAGAATCGAGCCTACATTGAAAGGTAAACAATCTTCCTTTTCCATCTTTAACCACATTGGTTCATGATCCATATTTACCCACCAGAAATTCATATTCTTAATCTGGACTGCCCAGAAATAATATAAGAAATTTGGAAGTGCTAATCCTCCATTTATCTTAGATTTGCATAAATGTTTTTTACTTATTCTATGATTTTTATAGTCCCAGATAAAACTATTAACAATATTATCAGTTTAAAAAAAAAATTTTGGGAGGTAAAAAGGAATAGCTTGAAACAAATATAACAATTGTGGTAAAAAAAACATTTTTATAGCATTTATTCTACCGATCATAGATATAGGAAGTGTTTTCCAATATAAAATATTTTTTCTAAGTTTATTTAATAGTTGAGGATAATTAGATTTAATTAATGAGTTATAGGATTTAGATACATTAATTCCTAAATATTTAAATTTATCTGTAACTATTTTTAGTGGATATTGTTGTAGTATATTTAAATTTATTCCAGTTATAGGCATAATATCACTTTTGTTCCAATTAATCCTATATCCAGAAAATGTACTAAATTTAGTTATAACATTAAATAGTTTAGGAATACTAATTTCCGGTTTTGTAATATAAATTAAGACATCATCTGCATATAAAGATATTTTATTAGTTGTTGTATCAATATTATATCCATATATTTCAGGTTCAGATCTAATTCTTTCCGCCAAAGGCTCTATCACCAAAGCGAATAATAAAGGCGATAACGGACATCCCTGTCTACACCCCCTAAAAAGCTTAAATTTAGCTGATAATATTTGGTTAGTTAATATTCTTGCATTAGGATTCAAATATAGAATTCTTACCCATTTACAAAATCTATCCCCCAATTGGAACTTTTCCATTATTTTAAATAAATATGGCCATTCCACCTGATCGAATGCTTTTTCTGCATCTGACGATATAACCGCTAATTCTGTATCCCATACTCTTTTTGAATATATAATATTAAATAAACGTCTGAGATTATGGGATGAATAACGTTTTGGAATAAAATCTGTTTGATCGTGATGTATTAATTTAGAGATCACCAGACTTAATCTCCGAGATAAAACTTTAGCTAATATTTTTTGATCTGTGTTTAGAAGAGCAATCACTCTGTATGATCCAGGATCTTCCAAATCCTTGTCTACCTTAGGAATAAGTGTAATTGTGGATTAATTTAAAGATTCCGGTAATTTTCCTTGTTCATATGTATATCTATACACTGTGTGTAATCTTGGGGAAATCAGATCTTGAAATTTCTTATAAAATTGTGCACTCATGGCATCAGGGCCCGCAGCTTTTCCATTATTTAACGATCCAATTGATTCTTCAATATCTTTTACTGATATATCAGCATTTAACAAGTTTCTACCTTCCTGATCTAAACTATTAATTTGACATTCTTGTAGGAATGCTTCCATTCCATCTGTTTGTCCTGTTAATTTAGATGAATAAAGATTTTGATAATATTGTAGAAATATATCATTGATGTCTTTTGGTAAAGTCGATATATTTCCATGCTCAGATCTAATTCTATGTATCATTTTTTCATCATCTAGTTTTCTGAGTTGTCGTGCCAATAATTTTTGTGGTTTGTCTCCAAATTCGAAATGCACTTGTTTAGTTTGTTGAAAAAGTTTAATGACTTGGTTAGAATATATTTTATTTAGTCTATATTTTAATATTGCAATTTTATTACTTAACACTTTAGAAGGATGTTTTATATTTTCAATATCTAATTGTTTTATCTCCTTTTCTAACTTTTGTTCCGTCTTTCGATTTTCTTTATTAAAATATGCTTGTGCTGATATTATTGCACCACGCATAAATGCTTTAAATGTATCCCAAAGTAGCGATGGTGAAATTTCAGGTTTGTCATTAGTTTCAAAAAATAATTTAATCTGTTTTACCACGTAATCATAACAGTCCTTGTCCTTTAATATTTGGGGATTAAATCTCCAAGTAGGAGTTCTATTAGTTATATCTTTTAATTTTATCTTAAATGTTAGTGGAGCGTGATCCAAAATGATAATATTGTAGATATTTTGCATCATACGTAAATGGAAGTAGTTTTGAATCTATTAAAAAATAATCTATCCTCGAGTAAGTTCCAAATACGGGCGAGAAGAAGGAATATTCTCGTCCAGATGGATTATCTAATCTCCAAATATCCTTAACATTTGCTGTACTAATAAAATAATTTATGTTTACTTGACTTAGAGACACCTTTCCTTTTTGTTGAAGATCTATCTAAATAGTTATCTAAAGTGCAATTTAAATCACCCCCAATTATTAAATTATATTGAGTGGATATAGGGATATTATTAAATATGTTCTTAAAAAATAATGGATTATCAAAATTAGGGGCATATGTATTCATAAGAATTACTTTCTTAGAATATAATTCCCCTGTAATTATTACATATCTACCCTCCGTATCCTCTATTATAGAGCTTTGTTTAAAAGGTATACCTTTACGAATAATTATTGCTACTCCTCTAGATTTATGTATAAATGAAGAGTGATACACCTTCGAAATCCATTTAGCTGTTAATCTGTGTTGAGCATCTTTTTTGAGATGAGTCTCTTGAAGAAAAGTAACATCTGATTTCAATCTGTTTAACTGGGCTAACACCTTTCCCCTTTTAATTGGTTCATTAATTCCCTTAACATTCCAACCACAGAAGGTAATTCCATCACCCCCAGTCTTCACATTAATGTCTTGCATTTTACTGTTAGGGTGGTTTATTTTGGAGTAGCCTTCTCGACTCCTCCAGCTCAACATTATACCCAAACATTAATTTGATGAAAATTAATATCCTTATTATTTCATATACACGTCTTCTTAAACTAATTATATAATACCGATCGTAAATGCATTCATATAGTATATAATATAAAATCAAATATTTGATATATAAAAAATAATAAAAAATGTAAATTAAAAAAAAGTAAAGGGTGTTAGTAGAGTGCCCAGAAAAAAAAGAAACTACACCTGTATATTGTGTGTGCATTAGTGAAAGCCACACTAGCGTGGCTATTAATCTATCGACTTCCGTTTTTTAAAAACAAAAAGATGTTAATTGTTCCAGCTCCTATCTTGGATGCTGCGTATATTGGGGTGGGGTACTAACTTTACATACTTAGTAGTTATTTCTATTATTCATATTACTAGTATCTATTATAATTAATATTATAATAAGTAATACTATGTTAGAGGAATAATTGAGATTTTTAATAATTAATACAAAACTATGACTTCATGTCCATTATTCCTCCTCTTTCTCAATGAATAATTCATAACCGCAGGTGGGTGATAAAAGTTCAGCCTTCTTCTTCTTCCTCCAGTTCTTCTTCGTCTTCTTCCTCTTCTATTTTCTTCTGTATGTTTCGAGCGAATTCCAGTGCTTCTGTATGCTTAACGAAACGGTGCTCCTTGTTATTGTAGGTTACTCTCAGTGTTGCTGGGTACATCAAGCCATATCTGAGATCCTTTATATTCCTCAGAATACCTCTTGTTTCTGTGAATAAAGATCTTCTCTTAGCCACTTCCGCTGGGTAATCTCTGAAAATACTGATGTTATCTCCCTCGTATTTCAGATTTTTCTTTCGTATTATTATCTTCATCATATCTTCGAAAACGTGATTGTAAGCCACCTTTACAATCATTTGTCTTGGTGGTGCATCTCTCCCAGGAACCCGTCTTAAAGCCCTGTGTGCACGGCCCAGCAGGGGTTCTTGATCCAAATTCAAAATGTCCTTTAGGAGTTTTGCAGCAAATTTTCTAGGGTCTTGATTTCCTTCACGACCCTCGCTCAATCCTACTATACGCAAATTCTTCCGTCTTTGACGTCCCTCCAAATCGATACATTTCTCATTTATTTTGCGTAGTAGTTCTGAGATGCGTTTATTCTCGGAGCGGAGCTTCTCTCTCTCCTCAGTATTTGATGCAGCAAGTTTAGTCAGTTCTTTAATTGCATCATTTTGTTGGTCGAGTGAGATTAAAATAGGATCTATCTTCGCATCCATTATTTTTTCCATCCCAGCAACTTCGTCGTTTACCTCAGCCATTTGGTTTTGTAACTCAGCGTCCGCCTTTTCTTTCCATTCACTCATCATGATCTTTACCGTCATTATGACTTCTTTTGTTAATTCATCTTTAATTCTCTCATGAAACACCAGAATATCTGCTCTTAAAGTTTTTATTTCATCTTTATATTCCTTCTTCATTTCTTTAAGCAATTTCTTCATCTCACCTAACATGGTGTTTTTAAGTTCCTCCATTTCACTTTTCTTCAGTGAGATTTCTTCTTGGGAGGCAGCCAAACTCGAGCCCGAGGCTCCAGTGAGGCCTACCTCCCTTCTTGTAACTTTTTTTCCACCGGCGGGGGGGGAGCGCTGCATTTTAAATTTCTTACTAGAGTCGCGCGCCTGATGACGTCACGCACCTTGCGATCGCAACCGGAGCCGTTCAGAGTCGTTCTCCTGCGGTGAGTACGTTTAGCTGGCCCCTTTACCCCCGTTTTTTTTGCAAATTTTAGCGGAACTGAACTGGCGCAATTCCCACTTACAACATGGCGCCACCGGAAGTCTGAATATGAGATGTAGTTCTTCCCAAACAATGACACTGACTTTTGTGATCCAAGGGGAGATAGCTGAATGGATAGCAAATTGGCTTCATGGAATCTGATTGCCAGTTAAATATTTATTGTTATTTGTGAAAAGTAATATTTATCAATACTTACTTCCGGGGGTGCCACCAACAACAAATTCTGAAAGATGAATGGGAATAGAAAAAGAGAATAAAACTATTGGTATATATTAATTACTTGTGGGATGAGCCATTCTGGCGAGACCAGCATTTATTGCCCATCCTGAGCTCCCTTGAGGAGCACGTGTGGACCCAGCATCTTGACCGGCTGCACTTCATCTATTGCACTATAAGAAGCACTTGTTCAATGTGTCCCATAGTTCCCAATGAGATATGCTGTGGTTTCCAAGCTTCAACCTTATCCATTGGATGTGGGATCACTTGGCCCCATCTCTTGTCAGCTGAAGGGTCTCGACCCAAAACATCACTCATTTCTTGTCTCCAGAGATACTGCTGGCCCAGCTGAGTTACTCCAGCACTCTGTGTCTATCTTCGGTATCAGACTGAACCATGGGTTTACAGACTGGGGAATATGATTTTGCTGTTGCATGTGCTCCACATTACTTCACAGAGGCTCCGTGGAGCAGTCTTGTTTCTGAATCAAATCTGTTTATTTGGGATGTCACAAGACCGATCCCTGTCACCGTTTCTTGAGCAGAGATGGACGGGCATCAAATGCTGGCCTTACCAGTGGAGCCAAATCAGAGAAAGGAAGAAGCAGGTTATGAGATTAACTCTAACGCAATAGTTGCTGTAGATGCTGCTGTTGAAGATACAATTGAATTGGGTTGTGAACAATTTAAAATCAGCAGCAATAATTTAAGATTGATGTTCCTGAGATAATGTGAGCAGTGTGTTGAGGAGATGGGGCTATGATCATACCTGTAGTTGATGATGATGTTGTTGACTCTGGAAGGGATACAAATGAAGATGTGAGTGCAGGTATTATAGAATAAATCTGATTACAATGAAATCAAAGTGTGCAAGATTAGGACAATTGTTTCGCATCATGTGATAAAAACCAAGTGATATAGTCACCCTGTTTTTCACAAGAGATTTCGATTTACGAGGTATAGTTTCATGTCAAGAGGATCCAGAATGAAAACTGCCTTCCAGCTGGTCTATGTTTCAATGGATAATACCAGTTTGACTGTCGAAAATGCATAAAATTATTGGTGGAGTAGGTTTTATGGTTATTAAATGTGTGAGTGGATAATTTGCGGATTGAAACTTGCAGCAGCTTGTGAGGGTCACGACATTTGCTACATTATTATTGCTAACTTATTACCTGTTGATGGTTTTGTTTGAAATGTTGATGCTGTAAATCAAGATTTGTCTGTTTAGTTCCAGAGGAATCTGAGCAATTCCATCATTGGGTGAGTTGTTTGGAGATAAATAAACCCGTAACAAAGATAACACAAGCAGAGATTCTACACCATTCAATGCGGCTCTTGGAATGGGAGGTGAAAGGAATGTGGAGGCTCAGACTGGAATGGAGGTCTGAAAACAAGTGTTGCAGTTGCTTTATAGAAGGTCAGTCAGTTGGTCCATGGATATGAATGATAACAACCTGCTGTGGCCCAGCTGACACCTTACCTGTTGTTGAAGTCGGAGTCGTTGTCGATGCTGGAAATGAGACAATTGACCATGTCAGTGTGGAGTGTCAAATTTCAACTCAATCCTGTCCATCTGTCCACCCGTCTATCTTTCCTCATTGTTGCTGCACATATGTAATATTGCAAAACATTTCATAGTTTTGGTTCTCAATTTAATATGTAACATGAAAACAAAAGATCAGAATTATTTTGAGAAAATTGTTGAATCTGCCTCTTTTCCCAAGATAGGTATTAACAGAATATTGATTGTTTACTACAAACTCTTTTTATGTTCTGGAAACATTTTTGTGTTCCTGCTGTCAAACATAACCATTGACAGCCCTGTCTGGAATCCTCAGAGTACAAATCATCATCATATTCTTCCTACCTTTTAAAGTAATATCTTTAATTAAGTATAGTTTCACACATGTTCATAAATTTCATGGATGATTGTTGCTGAGAGGCAAGGAATTCATTCGTATGCAGGATATATACGTATATTGTAGGTATGTTACAAAAGTTACCTTCAGCGGCGCTGCAGTTCTGTCACTGGCCGTGTACACGATTTTGGCGCCTTTGTGTGTGGGGGGGGGGGTTAAAATGTGATTTCTCGAGGTGTGAGCTTTTGCTGAAGATTTGTACCGAACTCGACCAATTTGATTGGAGATTGGGGTTTCTGTTCCATTTATGAGTTTACTGATTTTGATTTGTAATTTTCTTTTTCAAATAACCGAGGCCGGTATGTGAAAATTTTTTTTTAAAATTGCTCGACAATTTTAGCGCTGGAGTAAAATAAAAATTAGCTTCTAATGCCATGAACGCCGACAACGGGGACAGATTTAAGTAGGGGACGGGTAAAGGAAGGCCGTTTATTTTTTCATATAAACTTGCTTGTTAAGTTGACCTTAATCAAAAGTTGATGTTGCGAAACGGTGATTTATTCTCCATACGAACCGGCAGTGTATTTCCTGCCGATATGGGGTTCAAATTCACCGCAACTGCAACTTTCCAATCCATCACGTTCCACAAAAACCCACTCGCAAGTTGATTTAAATGGCCATTAATTTACTGGCATTAAACACTAAATTCCTTCAATTTGGCCAATAAATTCATGACACTGAGATTTAAAAATCATGTTGTATTGTGAATTCTTGTGTGATTGTTATTTGAACACTTTGGCTTTTTAAAAAATGTTAATATTTTCTTATGAAATGGATAGATGTTTAGATCTAGTAATTGAATTTTGTAATTAGCTACAATTGGGTAACTAACTAATTATATGCTTAAATTTCAGGTCATCCAAGTAAGATTCATATTTGCTTCAGAATGCTTCAATCTATAATAACTGAACATTTCTTTCAGTTCTCTTAATTTTTAAGAAAGTTATGGGCTTTTGACTGTCCTCGATCACAACTTTTATGTTAAGTCCATGGAAAAGCAATAGGGAACAAGATGCTAATTTCCGAGTATGAAAATGGCCATAACCTTTTTAATACTGAAGATATGAAAGTGAATTAGGTGTCAAATTAAATTTCTTTTTATGCTTTATCTGATGGGATAAATTGCAGACTTGATTTTTTTAAATCTCAACATTTTGTAACGTTGCTATATATTGTACCCATCATCTTCCAATGGGAAATGTTAATTGTGATGCCACTCGAAAGACGTTAGAGGACTACAATTTTCAGACAGCCTAAAACATTTGCCGAAAGGTTCTGAATGTACACACATTACTGAATTTACTTCCATGATGATCTCCATGTCTCATTTGTGTAGATCTGAAAATATTAAAATACTCTCCTGCACCTCATCAATAGTAACAAGTTCACATCCTGGGAATAGTTGTTCCCAGGTTAATGCATTGTGTAATTCTCAACGTGTTGTTCGTTACTTACTTGTTGTTGAGGTTGTGGTCGATGTTGGTGCTGGAAGAAACACATTAGTTTGTGTGAATAGGCAGACTGGAATATCTTTCCATCATCTCCCAGTTCATAGAATCAGTTCTCAGGATATTGATTTGTAAACGTCATGAAATTATTGTATAAAGCCGCCTTGAATCGTTTTTGTATGTTGCAGCGAATATCCTACGCTCAATTCCCCACTGTTAGACCTGTCACCTGGCTAGGCTAATTTCAAGGTCTAATATGCTTCTCTCGAAACATATAAAAAATAGGTGCAGGAGGAGCCCATTCGGCCCTTCGAGCCAGCACCACCATTCACTGTGATCATGACTGATCGTCCCCAATCAATAACGTGTGCCTGCCTTCTCCCCATATCCCTTGATTACACATAGCCCCTAGAGCACTATTTAACTCTCTCTTAAACCCATCCAGTGATTTGGCCTTTACTGCCTTCTGTGGCAGGGAATTCCACAAATTCACAACTCTTTGGGCGAAAATGTTTTTTCTTATTTTACCGACCTGACCTGAAGTTCACTTGTTGCAACCAATACACGGTTTTGCTGATCGGCAATTCTATCCCTCTCTTCCTTGAAGTTCAATGTGCCTATCAAAAAGCCTCTTAAACGGCACTATAGTATATGCCTCCAACACTACTCCTGGCAATGTGTTCCGACTTCAAGCCCCCACTATCTGCGTTAAAAATGTTGCCCTGGACATCTTCATTAAACTTCCCCACTCACCTGATAGCTCTGCCCTCTCATGTTGGACATTTCTACCCTGAGGAACAGGTTGTGACTGTCGACAAAATGTGTAATTGACTTCCATGATAATCTCAACGTCTCATTTGTGTAGATCTCAAATTTTATTTCAGTAAAATTATGACATAGAGCAGAATTTTTGCCACTCATTTCATAATTTCCTATGTTTACAACATCCACAGAAAGGTTAAGATAAAATGTCTAATTATATTAAGGTTTCGACAGAAAGTATTAAAATACTCTCATCCACTTCATCAAAAGTAACATTAACATCCTGGGAATAGTTGTTCCCAAGTTAATGCGAAGTGTAATTGTTAATGTTTCTCACTTACTTGTTGAAGTTGTGGTCGATATTGGTGCTGGAAGGAAGACAGTAGTTTGTGTGAATAGGCGGAGTGGAATATCATTCCATTTTCCCCTCAGTTCATCTCAGGATATTGAATTGGAAACTTCATGCCATTATTATAAAATCTCTCCCTGCTATAGGAAAGATGTGTTCAGCTGGATGCGGTGCTGAGAAGATTAACGAGGATGGTGCCGGCACCTGAGGGCCTGAACTATAGTGAGAGGTTAGGCAGGCCAGGACCGTAATCCTTGGAGCAACGAAGAATAGGGGTGATCTGATAAAGGTGTTGGTTTGCTATATAAAGATAAAGATTTACTACAAATCTGAGGGACAACCTTTTCACACAATGAGTGGTGGGTAAATGTGGGGTCGTGCACTTCGGGATATAACAGGAAATCAAGAAGGATCCCAACGTGAAACCTCCACAGTCCAATTCCCTCCTCAGATCTTGTCTGAGCTGCTGAATTCCTCCAGCAGGTCTTTGTGGCTAAAGGCAGATGGTAAGTTCACGTTTACTACGAGAATATTTGATCAGACCCAGGCCGTCTGATTGTAGTTATAGAGGAGCATGGTGAGAACACATCTGGCTATAAAGACTCAGCCAATGTGTTCATTCAAAGCAGTGATAGATAGAATTAAAAGAAATGGCAACAGTGCTAAAAAATGAATCTGGGCAGCATTCCAGAGTTACATGGAGGGATGCTGTTATATTTGATAAGAATAGATATACAAGGATTGCTCATCCCATAATCAAAGGCAATAACCTCTGTTAGTTGTTAAAGAAGGAACTGCAGATGCTGGAAAATCGAGGGTACACAAAATGCTGGAGAAACTCAGCGGGTTTCATGCTGCTGCACCCGCTGAGTTTCTCCAGCATTTAGTGTAACCTCTGTTCGTTGCCTGTAAATGGTATGGATTTAACTTGAGGTAGAGGAGATTTTACCTGGTCATGATCACATCCTGATCACCCATTCAATGATCACTTCCAACTGGTTCTGTTTCCATTCAGGTCCTTATTAATCTGAATGAGAATCACATGATAATAATGGCGTCATTACCTTCTGGCGTTGATGTTTGATGATCATATCCATAGGTTGTCATTTTGGCTGGAATAGAAAGAAGGAGAAGTTGGAGGAAAAACAAGTGAAATCTGGATTTCTAAATATGTGGAAATGCCGAAGCTGAAGGCTTTAGAAACTGGGTCCATCATAACCACTGATAGTTTTTTTAATTCAAGAGTCAAGAATGTTTTATTGTCACATGACCTGAAACGAAACAATGAAATCCTTACTTGCAGCAGCACAACAGATACTGTATGTAAACATAGTACTCTGTTAGTGTTACTGTCAGTGTGATGAGGACAGCGTGATTTGGTAGTATAGTAGATACAAGGTGTATCTGTTGATATTGTCTTTCATTGAAGGTAGTACTTGCAGTGCAGCACTTTCTCTGCATCTTTTTTCAGTTGCTCCTTTCGATTGCTCAGTCAGTACAGGAGATTGAACTCAGATGGTGTGTTAGTTACTGTATGTTAATTTTATTGGGCATCACTGAGGCAAAGGAAATGTATGAGCGTGCATGGTTGAAGAAGAGTCATAATTTCCATTTCCCCCCTTGATCAATTCAGTGGAAGGATGCTTTGGAAAGACTATTTTGCTCCAAACTGGAAGATGAGATGGATATTCAGCAACTGTGGCAGGGGTCTCACGCCTTCACAAAACCATGTGGCAGCTCAAGTGAGATTGTGGCATCACTCCTGGTTAGGCTTCTTGCATTCTACGCTCGATTTGAAAATTTCAACACGGATGTGTCTTCTCGAGCACCCAGAGCTTCCGATGTCATTGTATTTTCAGTCACCAAGGCCGGCGTCAGAAGAAGCATCACGAGGGTGAACCAAGTAACTAAGCCAACCAACTCGCAGGAGATTTTGCGGACATCTTGAATCTGTCATTATTAAGGTCTGAGGTTCCTATCTGCTTCAATGGGCTTCAATAATGCTCTAGCCCAAGAAGAGTACCGTGACAGGAAGAGTACAGAGGGCCTCACAGTGGCGCAGCGGTAGAGATGTTGCCTTGCAGCACCATACACCCGGATTAGATCCCGACTACATTTAGTGTCTGTCTGGAGATTCAATGTTCTCCCTGTGACCATGTGTGCTTCTTCCCACATTGCAAAGACCTGCCGAGTAGTACATGAATTGGCTTCTATAAATTGTTCCTGGCATGTCGGGTAGAACTAGTGTACAGGTGATCGCTGGTCACTAGGACTAAATTAAAACTGAATTAAATTAAAGTCGTCTAAGCTAAACTGAACGAAACATGTCTCAATGACCAACAAACATTGGCACTAATGCTCGTGTTGAAGACGTGCTTTGAGAGGTTGGTTTTGGTGTATATCAATACCTACCTTGGCAAAGACCTGAACCCACTACAATTAGCTACCAACACAATCAATCAATGCCGGCTGAAATCTCACTGGCTCTACCTTCTGCGATGACGATGGAGAGAGTCAACTCTTTCAAGTTACTGGGCATGCATATCTCTGAAGATCTGTCCTGGGCCCAGTACATTGATGTAATCTTCAACAATGTCCATCAATACCTCTTCTTTCTTCAAAGATTGAGGAGATTTGGCATGTGTATGAATATTCTGATGTAGATTCTGGGTTGATGTGTTAGTCATTATCTTGATGAATGTCTGGCAGAGACAACTGAAAGACCAGCGTGCTGACGTCTTCTGCTGGTTCATGTTTTCATGTTGTCATGGGTTGAGGACGAGGATCAATTACTTATGCTGCTGCAAGTAAGAATTTCAAAGTTCATTTGACAATTAAACACTCTTAACTTTTCCTAGTTCATAAATTCAGAAGTCATAGGAGCGGAAGTAGGCCATTTGGCTCATCGAGTCTACTCCGCCATTCTATCATGGCTGATCTATCTTTCCCTCTCAACCCCATTCTCCTGTCTTCTCCCCATAACCATGATACCCTTAACCATTGAAGGTCTGGGGGGCAATTACATCTTTGATGAATAACTTGTCATGAAGATGATTTGGTCACAATTGGGAGGTGCTGAATCTGGGCCGTATTTCCACTTATTTGGTGGGATCGAATGTTAATCCCCCAACAGTGTGATGATGGGAGGCCTGTCAGATTCTGGCGGATACACATTTTCACACAGACTGGAGCAGGAAGGCAGATAATTGATACCACATTTATCTCCAGCAATAGTAGTTTCAAACTATAGGATGCACTTACTCGTGGGCTGACCTGACCAATGTTAGTTTTAGTATCACCCATACAGTAAATAGCTGTCAAATGGAGTTTATCTGTGTTTGGGTTAATTTAAATGCTGCGTGTCCAATTCCTGCTGCAAAGAGAATTAGTTGACTTGGAGTGGCCCTTGGTCCTTGCTACCTGCTTGCATCTCGCTTTGGGCTGGTAGGACAGCAGCAGCAACTGTCCTGTCCAGGCCAGGTTTAAAATGTCTTGAGTTCACACTGGATGAGCTCACATGTTGGGTACCATTTTCAGTCGAGCCTCGACCTGACTATCCCAACCCTAATGATTACTGATGGTTTTGGAAGGAAATGGGCACTCCCCAGTCAACAGGGTGAAAGGGTACCTTCATTGTCTCATTCACTGCAAAGAAGCAAAGTTTCGCAGAAATGCGTGACTCCATGTAAACAATTGCATGGCAGATGTTAACTTCATTTTTTCTGGGGGAGACAGCAGTCTGACAGTATTCACTGGAAGGAGATGAGATCTAATTGCATGTTGCAAATGAATTGTAGAGGTTCGACCAAGTGACAATATGCTGTGAAATTCCATACCTGTTGTTGAAGTTGCTGTTGTTTCAGGTGCTGGAGAAGACACCGTGGTAGGTAGGAATATGAAAACACGAGAAATGGTTGGTGAATGGAAAATGACTGAACAGGGTACATGGACAAAAGCATTTCTTTCAAACTGATTTCGGTGACTGTCTTCGATTGATTTTCAGACAATTTCAATCCACAACAGTTGTAATTCACGCTCTGGTTGTTTCTGTATGAAGGAAGATGGTAATTGGTGTGAAAATGATGCTTTGGCTGAGGAAGGAGGGTTCTGTTTTTGTGGTACAAGTTAGGGTGGGGCAGAAGTTGGAACTTAATTAGTGGAATGAGATGGGGAGAGAATGATGGGCAGCTCAGCCACGTGGGGGACAGATAGAGTGAGTGGTGATAGGAATGATGAATAAAAGCAGAAGAAAAATGGATGGACAGGTGAGTGTTTGTGGGAGAAGAAGAAAGGGCGTGTGGGTTATCTAATTCAATATTCATTACGTTGGGTTGTTAGGTACTGAGGTGGAATATGAGATGTAGTTCTTCCAAAAAAATGACACTGACTTTTGTGATCCAAGGGGGGATAGCTGAATGAATAGCAAATTGGCTTCATGGAATCTGATTGCCAGTTAAATATTTATTGTTATTTGTGAAAAGTAATATTTATCAATACTTACTTCCGGGGGTGCCACCAACAACAAATTCTGAAAGATGAATGGGAATAGAAAAAGAGAATAAAACTATTGGTATATATTAATTACTTGTGGGATGAGCCATTCTGGCGAGACCAGCATTTATTGCCCATCCTGAGCTCCCTTGAGGAGCAGGTGTGGACCCAGCATCTTGACCGGCTGCACTTCATCTATTGCACCACAAGAAGCACTTGTTCAATGTGTCCCATAGTTCCCAATAAGATATGCTGTGGTTTCCAAGCTTCAACCTTATCCATTGGATGTGGGATCACTTGGCCCCATCTCTTGTCAGCTGAAGGATCTCGACCCAAAACATCACTCATTTCTTGTCTCCAGAGATACTGCCGGCCCAGCTGAGTTACTCCAGCACTCTGTGTCTATCTTCGGTATCAGACTGAACCATGGGTTTACAGACTGGGGAATATGATTTTGCTGTTGCATGTGCTCCACATTACTTCACAGAGGCTCCGTGGAGCAGTCTTGTTTCTGAATCAAATCTGTTAATTTGGGATATCACAAGACCGATCCCTGTCACCGTTTCTTGAGCAGAGATGGACGGGCATCAAATGCTGGCCTTATCAGTGGAGCCAAATCAGAGAAAGGAAGAAGCAGGTTATGAGATTAACTCTAACGCAATAGTTGCTGTAGATGCTGCTGTTGAAGATACAATTGAATTGGGTTGTGAACAATTTAAAATCAGCAGCAATAATTTAAGATCGATGTTCCTGGGATAATGTGAGCAGTGTGTTGAGGAGATGGGGCTATGATCATACCTGTAGTTGATGATGATGTTGTTGACTCTGGAAGGGATACAAATGAAGATGTGAGTGCAGGTATTATAGAATAAATCTGATTACAATGAAATCAAAGTGTGGAAGATTAGGACAATTGTTTTGCATCATGTGATAAAAACCAAGTGATATAGTCACCCTGTTTTTCACAAGAAATTTCCATTTACGAGGTATAGTTTCATGTCAAGAGGATCCAGAATGAAAACTGCCTTCCAGCTGGTCTATGTTTCAATGGATAATACCAGTTTGACTGTCGAAAATGCATAAAATTATTGGTGGAGTAGGTTTTATGGTTATTAAATGTGTCCAGACTACTGGTATAACGAACTTATCTCCTTAAGTGTGCATGCTCTTATGAGTGGATTATTTGCGGATTGAAACTTGCTGCAACTTGTGAGGGTCACGACATTTGCTACATTATTATTGCTAACTTATTACCTGTTGATGTTTTTGTTTGAAATGTTGATGCTGTAAATCAAGATTTGTCTGTTTAGCTCGAGAGGAATCTGAGCAATTCCATCATTTGGTGAGTTGTTTGGAGTTAAATAAACCCGTGACTAAGGTAACACAAGCAGAGATTCTACACCATTCAATGCGGCTCTTGGAATGGGAGGTGAAAGGAATGTGGAGGCTCAGACTGGAATGGAGGTCTGAAAACAAGTGTTGCAGTGGCTTTATAGAAGATCAGTCAGTTGGTCCATGTATATGAATGATAACAACCTGCTGTGGCCCAGCTGATACCACACCTGTTGTTGAAGTGGGAGTTGTTGTCGATGCTGGAAATGAGACAATTGACCATGTCAGTGTGGAGTGTCAAATTTCAACTCAATCCTGTCCATCTGTCCACAGGTCTATCTTTCCTCATTGTTGCTGCACATATGTAATATTGCAAAACATTTCATAGTTTTGGTTCTCAATTTAATATGTAACATGAAAACAAAAGATCAGAATTATTTTGAGAAAATTGTTGAATCTGCCTCTTTTCCCAAGATAGGTATTAACAGAATATTGATTGTTTACCACAAACTCTTTTTATGTTCTGGAAACATTTTTGTGTTCCTGCTGTCAAACATAACCATTGACAGCCCTATCTGGAATCCTCAGAGTACAAATCATCATCATATTCTTCCTACCTTTTTAAGTAATATCTGAAGTATAGTTTCACACATGTTCATAAATTTAATGGGTGATTGTTGCTGAGAGGCAAGGAATTCATTCGTATGCAGGATACATGCGTATATTACACTAAATTCCTTCAATTTGGCCAATAAATTCATGACACTGAGATTTAAAAATCATGTTGTATTGTGAATTCTTGTGTGAATGTTATTTGAACACTTCAGCTTTTTAAAAAATGGTAATATTTTCTTATGAAATGGATAGATGTTTAGATCTAGTAATTGAATTTTGTAATTAGCTACAATTGGGTAACTAACTAATTATATGCTTTAATTTCAGGTCATCCAAGTAAGATTCATATTTGTTTCAGAATGCTTCAATCTATAATAACTGAACATTTCTTTCAATTCTCTTAATTTTTAAGAAAGTTATGGGCTTTTGACTGTCCTCGATCACAACTTTTATGTTAAGTCCATGGAAAAGCAATAGGGAACAAGATGTTAATTTCCGAGTATGAAAATGGCCATAACCTTTTTAATACTGAAGATATGAAAGTGAATTAAGTGTCAAATTAAATTTCTTTTTATGCTTTATCTGATGGGATAAATTGCAGACTTGATTTTTAAAATCTCAACATTTTGTAACGTTGCTATATATTGTACCCATCATCTTCCAATGGGAAATCTTAATTGTGATGCCACTCGAAAGACGTTAGAGGACTACAATTTTCAGACAGCCTAAAACATTTGCCGAAAGGTTCTGAATGTACACAAATTACTGAATTTACTTCCATGATGATCTCCATGTCTCATTTGTGTAGATCTGAAAATATTAAAATACTCTCCTGCACCTCATCAATAGTAACAAGTTCACATCCTGGGAATAGTTGTTCCCAGGTTAATGCATTGTGTAATTGTTAACGTGTTGTTCGTTACTTACTTGTTGTTGAGGTTGTGGTCGATGTTGGTGCTGGAAGAAACACATTAGTTTGTGTGAATAGGCAGACTGGAATATCTTTCCATCATCTCCCAGTTCATAGAATCAGTTCTCAGGATATTGATTTGTAAACATCATGAAATTATTGTATAAAGCCGCCTTGAATCGTTTTTGTATGTTGCAGCGAACATTCTACGCTCAATTCCCACTGTTAGACCTGTCACCTGGCTCGGCTAATTTCAAGGTCTAATATGCTTCTCTCGAAACTTATAAAAAATAGGTGCAGGAGGAGGCCATTCGGCCCTTCGAGCCAGCACCACCATTCACTGTGATCATGACTGATCGTCCCCAATCAATAACGTGTGCCTGCCTTCTCCCCATATCCCTTGATTACACTAGCCCCTAGAGCACTATTTAACTCTCTCTTAAACCCATCCAGTGATTTGGCCTTTACTGCCTTCTGTGGCAGGGAATTCCACAAATTCACAACGCTCTGGGCGAAAATGTTTTTTCTTATTTTACCGACCTGACTTGAAGTTCACTTGTTGCAACCAATACACGGTTTTGCTGATCGGCAATTCAATCCCTCTCTTCCCTGAAGTTCAATGTGCCTATCAAAATGCCTCTTAAACGGCACTATAGTATGTGCCTCCAACACTACTCCTGGCAATGTGTTCCGACTTCAAGCCCCCACTATCTGCGTTAAAAATGTTGCCCTGGACATCTTCATTAAACTCCCCCCCTCACCTGATAGCTCTGCCCTCTCATGTTGGACATTTCTACCCTGAGGAACAGGTTGTGACTGTCGACAAAATGTGTAATTGACTTCCATGATAATCTCAACGTCTCATTTGTGTAGATCTCAAATTTTATTTCAGTAAAATTATGACATAGAGCAGAATTTTAGCCACTCATTTCATAATTTCCTATGTTTACAACATCCACAGAAAGGTTAAGATAAAATGTCTAATTATATTAAGGTTTCGACAGAAAGTATTAAAATACTCTCATCCACTTCATCAAAAGTAACATTAACATCCTGGGAATAGTTGTTCCCAAGTTAATGCGAAGTGTAATTGTTAATGTTTCTCACTTACTTGTTGAAGTTGTGGTCGATATTGGTGCTGGAAGGAAGACAGTAGTTTGTGTGAATAGGCGGAGTGGAATATCATTCCATTTTCCCCTCAGTTCATCTCAGGATATTGAATTGGAAACTTCATGCCATTATTATAAAATCTCTCCCTGCTATAGGAAAGATGTGTTCAGCTGGATGCGGTGCTGAGAAGATTAACGAGGATGGTGTCGGCACCTGAGGGCCTGAACTATAGTGAGAGGTTAGGCAGGCCAGGACCGTAATCCTTGGAGCAACGAAGAATAGGGGTGATCTGATAAAGGTGTTGGTTTACTACATAAAGATAAAGATTTACTACAAATCTGAGGGACAACCTTTTCACACAATGAGTGGTGGGTAAATGTGGGGTCGTGCACTTCGGGATATAACAGGAAATCAAGAAGGATCCCAACGTGAAACCTCCACAGTCCAATTCCCTCCTCAGATCTTGTCTGAGCTGCTGAATTCCTCCAGCAGGTCTTTGTGGCTAAAGGCAGATGGTAAGTTCTCGTTTGCTACGAGAATATTTGATCAGACCCAGGCCGTCTGATTGTAGTTATAGAGGAGCATGGTGAGAACACATCTGGCTATAAAGACTCAGTCAATGTGTTCATTCAAAGCAGTGATAGATAGATGTTTGGACATAGTTGGGAATTAAAAGAAATGGCAGAATAGATAGATATAGATATACAAAGGATTGCTCATCCCATAATCAAAGGCAATAACCTCTGTTAGTTGTTAAAGAAGGAACTGCAGATGCTGGAAAATCGAGGGTACACAAAATGCTGGAGAAATTCAGCGGGTTTCATGCTGCTGCACCCGCTGAGTTTCTCCAGCATTTAGTGTAACCTCTGCTCGTTGCCTGTAAATGGTATGGATTTAACTTGAGGTAGAGGAGATTTTACCTGGTCATGATCACACCCTGATCACCCATTCAATGATCACTTCCAACTGGTTCTGTTTCCATTCAGGTCCTTATTAATCTGAATGGGAATCACATGATAATAATGGCGTCATTACCTTCTGGCGTTGATGTTTGATGATCATCTCCATAGGTTGTCATTTTGGCTGGAATAGAAAGAAGGAGAAGTTGGAGGAAAAACAAGTGAAATCTGGATTTCTAAATATGTGGAAATGCCGAAGCTGAAGGCTTTAGAAACTGGGTCCATCATAACCACTGATAGTTTTTTTAATTCAAGAGTCAAGAATGTTTTATTGTCACATGACCTGAAACGAAACAATGAAATCCTTACTTGCAGCAGCACAACAGATACTGTATATAAACATAGTACTCTGTTAGTGTTACTGTCAGTGTGATGAGGACAGCGTGATTTGGTAGTATAGTAGATACAAGGTGTATCTGTTGATATTGTCTTTCATTGAAGGTAGTACTTGCAGTGCAGCACTTTCTCTGCATCTTTTTTCAGTTGCTCCTTTCGATTGCTCAGTCAGTACAGGAGATTGAACTCAGATGGTGTGTTAGTTACTGTATGTTAATTTTATTGGGCATCACTGAGGCAAAGGAAATGTATGAGCGTGCATGGTTGAAGAAGAGTCATAATTTCCATTTCCCCCCTTGATCAATTCAGTGGAAGGATGCTTTGGAAAGACAATTTTGCTCCAAACTGGAAGATGAGATGGATATTCAGCAACTGTGGCAGGGGTCTCACGCCTTCACAAAACCATGTGGCAGCTCAAGTGAGATTGTGGCATCACTCCTGGTTAGGCTTGTTGCATTCTACGCTCGATTTGAAAATTTCAACACGGATGTGTCTTCTCGAGCACCCAGAGCTTCCGATGTCATTGTATTTTCAATCACCAAGGCCGGCGTCAGAAGAAGCATCACGAGGGTGAACCAAGTAACTAAGCCAACCAACTCGCAGGAGATTTTGCGGACATCTTGAATCTGTCATTATTAAGGTCTGAGGTTCCTATCTGCTTCAATGGGCTTCAATAATGCTCTAGCCCAAGAAGAGTACCGTGACAGGAAGAGTACAGAGGGCCTCACAGTGGCGCAACGGTAGAGATGTTGCCTTGCAGCACCATACACCCGGATTAGATCCCGACTACATTTAGTGTCTGTCTGGAGATTCAATGTTCTCCCTGTGACCATGTGTGCTTCTTCCCACATTGCAAAGACCTGCCTAGTAGTACATGAATTGGCTTCTATAAATTGTTCCTGGCATGTCGGGTAGAACTAGTGTACAGGTGATCGCTGGTCACTAGGACTAAATTAAAACTGAATTAAATTAAAGTCGTCTAAGCTAAACTGAACGAAACATGTCTCAATGACCAACAAACATTGGCACTAATGCTCGTGTTGAAGACGTGCTTTGAGAGGTTGGTTTTGGTGTATATCAATACCTACCTTGGCAAAGACCTGAACCCACTACAATTAGCTACCAACACAATCAATCAATGCCGGCTGAAATCTCACTGGCGCTACCTTCTGCGATGACGATGGAGAGAGTCAACTCTTTCAAGTTACTGGGCATGCATATCTCTGAAGATCTGTCCTGGGCCCAGTACATTGATGTAATCTTCAACAATGTCCATCAATACCTCTTCTTTCTTCAAAGATTGAGGAGATTTGGCATGTGTATGAATATTCTGATGTAGATTCTGGGTTGATGCATTAGTCATTATCTTGATGAATGTCTGGCAGAGACAACTGAAAGACCAGCGTGCTGACGTCTTCTGCTGGTTCATGTTTTCATGTTGTCATGGGTTGAGGACGAGGATCAATTACTTATGCTGCTGCAAGTAAGAATTTCAAAGTTCATTTGACAATTAAACACTCTTAACTTTTCCTAGTTCATAAATTCAGAAGTCATAGGAGCGGAAGTAGGCCATTTGGCTCATCGAGTCTACTCCGCCATTCTATCATGGCTGATCTATCTTTCCCTCTCAACCCCATTCTCCTGTCTTCTCCCCATAACCATGATACCCTTAACCATTGAAGGTCTGGGGGGCAATTACATCTTTGATGAATAACTTGTCATGAAGATGATTTGGTCACAATTGGGAGGTGCTGAATCTGGGCCGTATTTCCACTTATTTGGTGGGATCGAATGTTAATCCCCCAACAGTGTGATGATGGGAGGCCTGTCAGATTCTGGCGGATACACATTTTCACACAGACTGGAGCAGGAAGGCAGATAATTGATACCACATTTATCTCCAGCAATAGTAGTTTCAAACTATAGGATGCACTTACTCGTGGGCTGACCTGACCAATGTTAGTTTTAGTATCACCCATACAGTAAATAGCTGTCAAATGGAGTTTATCTGTGTTTGGGTTAATTTAAATGCTGCGTGTCCAATTCCTGCTGCAAAGAGAATTAGTTGACTTGGAGTGGCCCTTGGTCCTTGCTACCTGCTTGCATCTCGCTTTGGGCTGGTAGGACAGCAGCAGCAACTGTCCTGTCCAGGCCAGGTTTAAAATGTCTTGAGTTCACACTGGATGAGCTCACATGTTGGGTACCATTTTCAGTCGAGCCTCGACCTGACTATCCCAACCCTAATGATTACTGATGGTTTTGGAAGGAAATGGGCACTCCCCAGTCAACAGGGTGAAAGGGTACCTTCATTGTCTCATTCACTGCAAAGAAGCAAAGTTTCGCAGAAATGCGTGACTCCATGTAAACAATTGCATGGCAGATGTTAACTTCATTTTTTCTGGGGGAGACAGCAGTCTGACAGTATTCACTGGAAGGAGATGAGATCTAATTGCATGTTGCAAATGAATTGTAGAGGTTCGACCAAGTGACAATATGCTGTGAAATTCCATACCTGTTGTTGAAGTTGCTGTTGTTTCAGGTGCTGGAGAAGACACCGTGGTAGGTAGGAATATGAAAACACGAGAAATAGTTGGTGAATGGAAAATGACTGAACTGGGTACATGGACAAAAGCATTTCTTTCAAACTGATTTCGGTGACTGTCTTCGATTGATTTTCAGACAATTTCAATCCACAACAGTTGTAATTCACGCTCTGGTTGTTTCTGTATTAAGGAAGATGGTAATTGGTGTGAAAATGATGCTTTGGCTGAGGACGGAGGGTTCTGTTTTTGTGGTACAAGTTAGGGTGGGGCAGAAGTTGGAACTTAATTAGTGGAATGAGATGGGGAGAGAATGATGGGCAGCTCAGCCACGTGGGGGACAGATAGAGTGAGTGGTGATAGGAATGATGAATAAAAGCAGAAGAAAAATGGATGGACAGGTGAGTGTTTGTGGGAGAAGAAGAAAGGGCGTGTGGGTTATCTAATTCAATATTCATTACGTTGGGTTGTTAGGTACTGAGGTGGAATATGAGATGTAGTTCTTCCAAAAAAATGACACTGACTTTTGTGATCCAAGGGGGGATAGCTGAATGAATAGCAAATTGGCTTCATGGAATCTGATTGCCAGTTAAATATTTATTGTTATTTGTGAAAAGTAATATTTATCAATACTTACTTCCGGGGGTGCCACCAACAACAAATTCTGAAAGATGAATGGGAATAGAAAAAGAGAATAGTAAGATTGAACGAGAACTTACCAGTTCGAAGGTTGATCTTTATTTTATGAGGAGTCGAAGTGAGGGATTTCGTGAAGAGCCCGCCGGCGCGCATGCTCGACATACTTCAAAGTAGCGGCGTGGAATCACAGAACCAACAATAGAAATGACTTCGCATAGTATGATTGAATTGACTAAGATTACCAGATGAAGGTGACTGAGGGTTGGGCGAGGAGGGCACGAAATCCCTCACTTCGACTCCTCATAAAATAAAGATCAACCTTCGAACTGGTAAGTTCTCGTTCAATCTTACTATTTCATTTCGGAGTCACGTGAGTGACTTCGTGAAGACTTCAAAGCTTCTGTGATTACACGCCCTGGACCACGTCCATGCTGACACACCACTACCAGGGATGGATGGGAGGAACAAACTTGCTCAATAGTTCATACTGCAAAACAAGAGCATATTTATTAATAACAAATCAAAACCCCTCATGCGGGGACATCTCCACGTTCTTGACCTGCATTCAGCACGGCTTCTGCGAACTGTAGAGGAGCAGCAACAGGCTTGTTATAAAAACGCTGGAACACAGCTTCATTCACCCATCCTGCTGTGGCGAGAATTTGGTCCATGGGCACCTCCATGACCCTCGCCGCTGACGTCGATGCAGCCCTGGTGGAATGAGACTTGAACACATTAGTGTCGATACCTGACTTACCCAAGACGACTCGAAGCCACCTGGATATCGTCTGGACTGTCACTCGATGATGAGGTCTCTTATGAGTGACAAGCAGGTATCTCTCCATTCCTCTGATGCGTGCCGTCACCTTGACATAGCGGCGGATATGTGAGGCTAAACATAGCCTAGCATCTGCGGGGTATGCCGGGAACTTCAGCTGCAGCCCTGTGCACCCAGGTCTATGCTGCTTTAGTAGCTCGTCAATGAAAAAGACTACTTCTGTAGGGGTAGATGTCATTCTGTCGACACAAAGTTTGTGTAGTGTCTGTACCCTCTGAGCTGAAGTCAGCGCTAGTAACATCACCAGCTTCATGGTGAGTTGGTCCAGTTGGAGCCCTTCCATGGGAGACCACGTCCTGAGCAGGGTTAATACGTCCCTGACATCCCAGGTGATATTATAGCGTGGTGTAGGCGGATTCATATTGAATATACCCCGCATGAGTCTGGACACTAGCCTGTCGGATCCTACCCCAATCTTGAGGTAGAATGACAGCGCACTTCTGGCGCTGTTGATGGCACTGTAACTTAAGTGTTCATCATGGTGCAACCCCGCGAGGAATTCCAGGACGTCGGGTATTGTCACGTCATCGTACGTGATGCGAGAGCGGCTGCAGTAGGCTTCCCACTTCTTAATATGCGAGCGGTATCTTCGCCTTGTGGACTCTCGACACGACGCCCCGATGGTATCCATGGTCCGAGCCGAGAGGCCGTATTGGACTAACGGCCTGTTCAGAACCTGCAAGCCAACAAATTTAAATAGCCATGGCAGGGATGTGGCTCCCCTGAGACAGGGTGAGTAACCAATTGTGGGCAACCCTTCAAAAGGACCCAAGGTTCGTTGAGCATGTCAAAGACCACCGGATACCAAGGCTGTGTGGGCCAGTCGGGTATAATAAGGATGCCCTTGGCAGCATCTGCCTGAATCTTTCGCAATACCCGACTGATGAGGCAAAACGGAGGGAAGGCATAGAAAAACCAATTCCCCCAGTCCAGCGAGAATGCATCTAGCGCTATTGCCCCAGGATCTGGTTCCCATGAAACGTAGGCTGGTACCTGATGGTTTAACCGTGACGCAAAAAGGTCAATGTCCGGTTTACCAAATTTGGCTGTGACTTTGGAAAAAATCTCAGGATGCAACATCCATTCAATGTTGTCATTAAATTTGCGTGAACTGGTGTCCGCCACAGTATTAAGCTCACCTGGCAAATAGGTAGCTGAAATCCAAATGTCTCTTTGAACACACCAGAGCCAAATTGAGTTAGCCAATTTGTCACACGAAACTGACCTGGTACCACCCATATGGTTTAAATATGCCACAGCTGTGGTGTTGTCTATTTGGAGACGGACGTGTGCTCCAACAAGCTTGGAACAATATGCACGAAGTCCGTGGAATGGTGCCAGCAACTCCAAATAGTTAATCCCTTGAGTCAACAACATCGATGACTCAAGGGTGTCCCATCTGCCCCCACAACTAGAGCAATTATCAGTAGCTCCCCAGCCATTGGAGCTTGCATCAGTCTGTAAATATACCACCGGATTAGCCTCCCTAACAGGCTTAAATGAGTTGCTAATGTGACACACCCACCATTGCAACTCAGTTATCGCTTCGGACGGCAGCTGCATTGATCGATCGTAATGACCAGCGTTCCGTTTTAACGCAGTAATTTTAGCTCTTTGCAAATTCTGATAATGCAAAGGTCCATATCGTGCTGCCGGAAACAAAGCCACTAGCTTGCCAATTACTGTGGCTGTATGCCGAATCGATGGTATATTGGTGCCAATTAAATCTCTGCACACCTGAGTGACTTCCTCAATTTTGTTAATTGGTATAGTTATCCTCATGCTCATTGAGTTCACCGTGAACCCTAGGTAATTAATTACCTGGGCAGGGCAGAACTTCGATTTCTCTGGATGGACAATGAATCCTAATTGTTGAAATATATTGACAGCAGCTGCAACACCCTGTTCAGCCAATTGCAGGGTGTGGCCCACAATAAAGACATCATCTAAATAGGCCATAACTATATGATGTCGTTGTCTCAAATAAGCCATGATTGGCTTCACCAATTTAGTGAACAATCTAGGGGCTGTAGTGAGCCCATTAGGCAAAGCCTTATACTGCCAAAGTTGCCCCATCCAGATAAATTTCAAAAACCTTCTATCACATTTCTGGATGGATACTGAATAATATGCATCCCTCAAATCAATGCATGCCATAAAGCAGCCATGAGAAATCAATGATTTGGCTGTTTCAAACGTATCCATTTTAAAATGAGTATATGTTACAAACGTATTCAAACGGGTTAGATCAATAATGACACGACAGCCTCCATCCTTCTTAGGTCTAGTAAATATGTTCGAAACAAACTCAATTGGCTCATGCACCGTTTTCTCAATCACACCCTTCTGTTCCAGACTTAAAATTTCCTTATAACCTGCTGCCTGTTCTGCAGGAGACAATTTGAACGTACGACCAGGCATGTGCTGGGATGGAGGAATGTTGCCATTAATAAACTCAATTTTATGCCCCTGAATATTCCGCAACACATACTCATCACCAGTAAAATTACACCATGCACCCAAAAACAACCGTAAACGACCACCAACATGGGAAGTTAAACAGAGAGAAAAAAGAGAACCAGACCCCCTCACCTCCGTGGTTACCGGCGGTCCTTGACACGTGTGGGTGGCCGTGGAGGTGCTGGGTTGGCTTGAGGGCGCGGCGTCTTCGATTTCCACAAAGGTCTCTGCCGACCCTGTCCTAAAAAAGACCCTTGGTGCTGGTTCTGGTGCTGTTGTCGTTGTGGAGCTAGAGGGTGAGTCCTCGTCGAGGCACTGGCCGACCCTCGTGAGCGAATGTATGGAGCTTTTGAGCCTGACGGTGTGGGGGAACTCTGAGAGCGCATGATCCCCACCGTTTTGGCTTGTTCGTCAAGCTCTTTGACTCTCTTCGAGAGGTCCTCACCAAAGAGCTGACGGGGCGGCGGCGGCGGCGGTGGTTTGCACAATCCTGCAAACTTCGGGTTGAGTGCTGGGCGGATGCTGTTTTTGCGAAACCCGTTGATTTCGTGCTGGGTCGCGCACAATAAGGCCAGAGCATCTTCCTGGTCCAAATTCAGTTCGTCCCCGTCCACCGACCGCGCAAAGGCGGTAATACCGGCCGTGAGGAGTTTCAGGATCCGCTGCAATTTTAGCTCTTGTTGACGGATAGCCGCACTGATGTTGCCCCATATTGGCGTATTGACCACAGGCACGTTGAGGGAGTTGCAGTTTGATGGAGCCTTGTGACGGCTCATAGCCTGGATGAGGACTTCTTCCTGCAGCACCTGATTATTAAGAAAGTCCACTGTGGCTGCCAGCTTTGTATTTAGAGGAAGACCAGCCGTATGTGGGGCCGCGAATTTGGTCGCCACATCCAAGAGTTCCTCCGCTGGCACCTCCAACGGAGGTGGTACGGGATCCACCAGAACCTCCTCCTCCTGCTGCTCCAGGCTGATAGTAGATGTTGGTGAAGACGCCCTGTGCCTGTTGCTGCCCTGCTGTTGTTGACGTTGAAGGAGGAGCTCCAGCAGCCGCTCCATACGGTCAATACGCCCTTCACCCTGAACACTCAGGTGGTCGGAGTCCTCCGGCTCTGAGAAGAAAACCGGGCTCCTGTCATCGGCCCGCACCTCGTCGAGGCCCTGCCGGTGCCGGTAGTTGTCGCTAACAGCCGCCGAGGCGAAACTGCGCGATTCCTGCGCGGGCGTGTTCAACCGCCTCCGTTTAGCGGGAGCTGAAGCCGCTGCCACTAAGGGCACTTGCGGCGAGGTGTCGGCACCAGCCGAAGCATGGCTGCCTGGGGCCCACGCAGTCTTGCGGCTGCCCACGTCGTGGACGTTGCCGACGCATGGTCTCGCCCACCCATCCATGGGGGGCTCGGCGACCGTGACGAGACCCGACTCGACCGACCCGTCCCGGCGTCGAGAGTCGGGGTGTGCCGGCTGGACCTCACAGCCGCCGCGGGTCTCGCCCTGGAACCTGACCGCTCCTCCGCGACAGGCAATGCCTTAGCCCTAACAGGGTTAGGCTTCTGGGCTCCTGCCCTCCCCCTTCTCGGAGGGCTGAGTGGAACAGGCCGTGCAACGGCACGTGCCCTGCTCGAGGTCGCCAGCGAGCCCGCTGATGACCTGACTGCCATGGCAGGGTCCCCCTGCTCTGGCGGCACACCACACTCCTCCTCGTCGAACTCCTCCGAGCTGTGGTGTGCTGGCGGATCTGGACCTGTGAACACAGGGCTTACCCACAACTCCGCCTGAGTCCCGGCCTCCGCTGCAGGTACTGCCGATGGTAAAGGCCCCGGAACTGTTGACCGGCGAACTCGTCCTGACGTCCTCCGGCCCTTCGAACTCCCATCCATGTCCTTGCTGCAAGACATAATCAGACAACAAGGACCACCAACTAAAGGTAGAATACTTACCTCCGTGGCCCCTTATGAAGGGCTGGCGAAGAGCGCGCTCCACCGCCAGCCGTCGCAGCAACGCGTTACGACGATATGTCGAGCATGCGCGCCGGCGGGCTCTTCACGAAGTCACTCACGTGACTCCGAAATGAAATAAAACTATTGGTATATATTAATTACTTGTGGGATGAGCCATTCTGGCGAGACCAGCATTTATTGCCCATCCTGAGCTCCCTTGAGGAGCAGGTGTGGACCCAGCATCTTGACCGGCTGCACTTCATCTATTGCACTATAAGAAGCACTTGTTCAATGTGTCCCATAGTTCCCAATAAGATATGCTGTGGTTTCCAAGCTTCAACCTTATCCATTGGATGTGGGATCACTTGGCCCCATCTCTTGTCAGCTGAAGGGTCTCGACCCAAAACATCACTCATTTCTTGTCTCCAGAGATACTGCCGGCCCAGCTGAGTTACTCCAGCACTCTGTGTCTATCTTCGGTATCAGACTGAACCATGGGTTTACAGACTGGGGAATATGATTTTGCTGTTGCATGTGCACCACATTACTTCACAGAGGCTCCGTGGAGCAGTCTTGTTTCTGAATCAAATCTGTTAATTTGGGATATCACAAGACCGATCCCTGTCACCGTTTCTTGAGCAGAGATGGACAGGCATCAAATGCTGGCCTGACCAGTGGAGCCAAATCAGAGAAAGGAATCAGGAATCAGGTTATGAGATTAACTCTAACGCAATAGTTGCTGTCGATGCTGCTGTTGAAGATACAATTGAATTGGGTTGTGAACAATTTAAAATCAGCAGCAATAATTTAAGATTGATGTTCCTGGGATAATGTGAGCAGTGTGTTGAGGAGATGGGGCTATGATCATACTTGTAGTTGATGATGATGTTGTTGACTCTGGAAGGGATACAAATGAAGATGTGAGTGCAGGTATTATAGAATAAATCTGATTACAATGAAATCAAAGTGTGGAAGATTAGGACAATGGTGTCGCATCATGTGATAAAAACCAAGTGATATAGTCACCCTGTTTTTCACAAGAAATTTCCATTTACGAGGTATAGTTTCATGTCAAGAGGATCCAGAATGAAAACTGCCTTCCAGCTGGTCTATGTTTCAATGGATAATACCAGTTTGACTGTCGAAAATGCATAAAATTATTGGTGGAGTAGGTTTTATGGTTATTAAATGTGTCCAGACTGCTGGTTTAACGAACTTATCTCCTTAAGTGTGCATGCTCTTATGAGTGGATTATTTGCGGATTGAAACTTGCTGCAACTTGTGAGGGTCACGACATTTGCTACATTATTATTGCTAACTTATTACCTGTTGATGTTTTTGTTTGAAATGCTGATGCTGTAAATCAAGATTTGTCTGTTTAGTTCCAGAGGAATCTGAGCAATTCCATCATTTGGTGAGTTGTTTGTAGTTAAATAAACCCGTGACAAAGGTAACACAAGCAGAGATTCTACACCACTCAATGCGGCTCTTGGAATAGGAGGTGAAAGGAATGTGGAGGCTCAGACTGGAATGGAGGTCTGAAAACAAGTGTTGCAGTGGCTTTATAGAAGATCAGTCAGTTGGTCCATGGATATGAATGATAACAACCTGCTGTGGCCCAGCTGACACCTTACCTGTTGTTGAAGTCGGAGTCGTTGTCGATGCTGGAAATGAGACAATTGACCATGTCAGTGTGGAGTGTCAAATTTCAACTCAATCCTGTCCATCTGTCCATCTGTCTATCTTTCCTCATTGTTGCTGCACATATGTAATATTGCAAAACATTTCATAGTTTTGGTTCTCAATTTAATATGTAACATGAAAACAAAAGATCAGAATTATTTTGAGAAAATTGTTGAATCTGCCTCTTTTCCCAAGATAGGTATTAACAGAATATTGATTGTTTACTACAAACTCTTTTTATGTTCTGGAAACATTTTTGTGTTCCTGCTGTCAAACATAACCATTGACAGCCCTGTCTGGAATCCTCAGAGTACAAATCATCATCATATTCTTCCTACCTTTTTAAGTAATATCTGAAGTATAGTTTCACACATGTTCATAAATTTCATGGGTGATTGTTGCTGAGAGGCAAGGAATTCATTCGTATGCAGGATATATACGTATATTGTAGGTATGTTACAAAACTTACCTTCAGCGGCGCTGCAGTTCTGTCACTGGCCGTGTACACGATTTTGGCGCCTTTGTGTGTGGGGGGGGGGGGGGGGGGGGGCGGGGTTAAAATGCGATTTCTCGAGGTGTGAGCTTTTGCTGAAGATTTGTACCAAACTCGACCAATTCCATCACTTGATTGGAGATTTGGGTTTCTGTTCCATTTATGAGTTTACTGATTTTGATTTGTAATTTTCTTTTTCAAATAACCGAGGCCGGTATGTGAAATTTTTTTTTTTAAATCGCTCGACAATTTTAGCGCTGGAGTAAAATGAAAATTAGCTTCTAATGCCATGAATGCCGACAACGGGGACAGATTTAAGTAGGGGACGGGTAAAGGAAGGCAGTTTATTTTTTCATATAAACTTGCTTGTTAAGTTGACCTTAATCAAAATTTGATGTTGCGAAACGGTGATTTATTCTCCATACGAACCGGCAGTGTATTTCCTGCCGATATGGGGTTTAAATTCACCGCAACTGCAACTTTCCAATCCATCACGTTCCACAAAAACCCACTCGCAAGCTGATTTAAATGGCCATTAATTTACTGGCATTAAACACTAAATTCCTTCAATTTGGCCAATAAATTCATGACACTGAGATTTAAAAATCATGTTGTATTGTGAATTCTTGTGTGAATGTTATTTGAACACTTCGGCTTTTTAAAAAATGTTAATATTTTCTTATGAAATGGACAGATGTTTAGATCTAGTAATTGAATTTTGTAATTAGCTACAATTGGGTAACTAACTTATTATATGCTTTAATTTCAGGTCATCCAAGTAAGATTCATATTTGTTTCAGAATGCTTCAATCTATAATAACTGAACATTTCTTTCAGTTCTCTTAATTTTTAAGAAAGTTATGGGCTTTTGACTGTCCTCGATCACAACTTTTATGTTAAGTCCATGGAAAAGCAATAGGGAACAAGATGCTAATTTCCGAGTATGAAAATGGCCATAACCTTTTTAATACTGAAGATATGAAAGTGAATTAGGTGTCAAACTTCTTTTTATGCTTTATCTGATGGGATAAATTGCAGACTTGATTTTTTAAATCTCAACATTTTGTAACGTTGCTATATATTGTACCCATCATCTTCCAATGGAAAATCTTAATTGTGATGCCACTAGAAAGACGTTAGAGGACTACAATTTTCAGACAGCATAAAACATTTGCCGAAAGGTTCTGAATGTACACAAATTACTGAATTTACTTCCATGATGATCTCCATGTCTCATTTTTGTAGATCTGAAAATATTAAAATACTCTCCTGCACCTCATCAATAGTAACAAGTTCACATCCTGGGAATAGTTGTTCCCAGGTTAATGCATTGTGTAATTGTTAACGTGTTGTTCCTTACTTACTTGTTGTTGAGGTTGTGGTCGATGTTGTTGCTGGGAGAAACACATTAGTTTGTGTGAATAGGCAGACTGGAATATCTTTCCATCATCTCCCAGTTCATAGAATCAGTTCTCAGGATATTGATTTGTAAACATATTGTAAATGAAATTATTGTATATTGCCTTGAATCGTTTTTGTATGTTGCAGCGAATATCCTATGCTCAATTCCCACTGTTAGACCTGTCACCTGGCTAGGGTAATTTCAAGGTCTAATATGCTTCTCTCGAAACATATAAAAAAATAGGTGCAGGAGGAGGCCATTCGGCCCTTCGAGCCAGCACCACCATTCATTGTGATCATGACTGATCGTCCCCAATCAATAATGTGTGCCTGCCTTCTCCCCATATCCCTTGATTACACTAGCCCCTAGAGCACTATTTAACTCTCTCTTAAACCCATCCGGTGATTTGGTCTTTACTGCCTTCTGTGGCAGGGAATTCCACAAATTCACAACTCTCTGGGCGAAAATGTTTTTTCTTATTTTACCGACCTGACCTGAAGTTCACTTGTTGCAACCAATACACGGTTCTGCTGATCGGCAATCCCTCAATCCTTCAATCCCTCTCTTCCCTGAAGTTCAATGTGCCTATCAAAAAGCCTCTTAAACGGCATTATAGTATATGCCTCCAACACTACTCCTGGCAATGTGTTCCGACTTTAAACCCCACTATCTGCGTTAAAAATGTTGCCCTGGACATCTTCATTAAACTCCCCCACTCACCTGATAGCTCTGCCCTCTCATGTTGGACATTTCTACCCTGAGGAACAGGTTGTGACTGTCGACAAAATGTGTAATTGACTTCCATGATAATCTCATTTTAAGATAAAATGTCTAATTATATTAAGGTTTCGACTGAAAGTATTAAAATACTCTCATCCACTTCATCAAAAGTAACATTAACATCCTGGGAATAGTTGTTCCCAAGTTAATGCGAAGTGTAATTGTTAATGTTTCTCACTTACTTGTTGAAGTTGTGGTCGATGTTGGTGCTGGAAGGAAGACAGTAGTTTGTGTGAATAGGCGGAGTGAAATATCATTCCATTTTCCCCTCAGTTCATCTCAGGATATTGAATTGGAAACTTCATGCCATTATTATAAAATCTCTCCTTGCCATAGGAAAGATGTGTTCAGCTGGAAGCGGTGCTGAGAAGATTAACGAGGATGGTGCCGGCACCTGAGGGCCTGAACTATAGTGAGAGGTTAGGCAGGCCAGGACCGTAATCCTTGGAGCAACGAAGAATAGGGGTGATCTGATAAAGGTGTTGGTTTGCTACATAAAGATAAAGATTTACTACAAATCTGAGGGACAACCTTTTCACACAATGAGTGGTGGGTAAATGTGAGGTTGTGCACTTTGGGATATAACAGGAAATCAAGAAGGATCCCAACGTGAAACCTCCACAGTCCAAATCCCTCCTCAGATCTTGTCTGAGCTGCTGAATTCCTCCAGCAGGTCGTTGTGGCTAAAGGCAGATGGTAAGTTCACGTTTACTACGAGAATATTTGATCAGACCCAGGCCGTCTGATTGCAGTTATAGAGGAGCATGGTGAGAACACATCTGGCTATAAAGACTCAGTCAATGTGTCCATTCAAAGCAGTGATAGATAGATGTTTGGACATAGTTGGGAATTCAAAGAAATGGCAACAGTGCTAAAAAATGAATCTGGGCAGCATTCCAGAGTTTCATGGGGGGGGATGCTGTTATATTTGATAAGAATAGATATACAAAGGATTGCTCATCCCATAATCAAAGGCAATAACCTCTGTTAGTTGTTAAAGAAGGAACTGCAGATGCTGGAAAATCGAGGGTACACAAAATGCTGGAGAAAGTCAGCGGGTTTCATGCTGCTGCACCCGCTGAGTTTCTCCAGCATTTAGTGTAACCTCTGATCGTTGCCTGTAAATGGTATGGATTTAACTTGAGGTAGAGGAAATTTTACCTGGTCATGATCACACCCTGATCACCCATTCAATTATCACTTCCAACTGGTTCTGTTTCCATTCAGGTCCTTATTAATCTGAATGAGAATCACATGATAATAATGGCGTCATTACCTTCTGGCGTTGATGTTTGATGATCATATCCATAGGTTGTCATTTTGGCTGGAATAGAAAGAAGGAGAAGTTGGAGGAAAAACAAGTGAAATCTGGATTTCTAAATATGTGGAAATGCCGAAGCTGAAGGCTTTAGAAACTGGGTCCATCATAACCACTGATAGTTTTTTTAATTCAAGAGTCAAGAATGTTTTATTGTCACATGACCTGAAACGAAACAATGAAATCCTTACTTGCAGCAGCACAACAGATACTGTATGTAAACATAGTACTCTGTTAGTGTTACTGTCAGTGTGATGAGGACAGCGTGATTTGGTAGTATAGTAGATACAAGGTGTATCTGTTGATATTGTCTTTCATTGAAGGTAGTACTTGCAGTACAGCACTTTCTCTGCATCTTTTTTCAGTTGCTCCTTTCGATTGCTCAGTCAGTACAGGAGATTGAACTGAGATGGTGTGTTAGTTACTGTATGTTAATTTTATTGGGCATCACTGAGGCAAAGGAAATGTATGAGCGTGCATGGTTGAAGAAGAATCAAAATTTCCATTTCCACCCTTGATCAATTCAGTGGAAGGATGCTTTGGAAAGACAATTTTGCTCCAAACTGGAAGATGAGATGGATATTCAGCAACTGTGGCAGGGGTCTCACGCCTTCACAAAACCATGTGGCAGCTCAAGTGAGAGTGTGGCATCACTCCTGGTTAGGCTTGTAGCATTCTACACTCGATTTGAAAAGTTGGACACGGATGTGTCTTCTCGAGCACCCAGAGCTTCCGATGTCATTGTATTTTCAGTCACCAAGGCCGGCGCCAGAAGAAGCATCACGAGGGTGAACCAAGTAACTAAGCCAACCAACTCACAGGAGATTTTGCGGACACCTTGAATCTGTCATTATTAAGGTCTGAGGTTCCTATCTGCTTCAATGGGCTTCAATAATACTCTAGCCCAAGAAGAGTACCGTGACAGGAAGAGTACAGAGGGCCTCACAGTGGCGCAGCGGTAGAGATGTTGCCTTGCAGCACCATACACCCGGATTAGATCCCGACTACATTTAGTGTCTGTCTGGAGATTGAATGTTCTCCCTGTGACCATGTGTGCTTCTTCCCACATTGCAAAGACCTGCCGAGTAGTACATGAATTGGCTTCTATAAATTGTCCCTGGCATGTGGGGTAGAACTAGTGTACAGGTGATTGCTGGTCACTGGGACTAAATTAAAACTGAATTAAATTAAAGTCATCTAAGCTAAACTGAACGAAACATGTCTCAATGACCAACAAACAGTGGCACTAATGCTCGTGTTGAAGAATTGCTTTGAGAGGTTGGTTTTGGTGTATATCAACACCTACCTTGGCAAAGACCTGAACCCACTACAATTAGCTACCAACACAATCGATCAATGCCGGCTGAAATCTCACTGGCGCTACCTTCTGCAATGACGATGGAGAGAGTCAACTCTTTCAAGTTACTGTGCATCCATATCTCTGAAGATCTGTCCTGGGCCCAGTACTTTGATGTAATCTTCAACAATGTCCATCAATACCTCTTCTTTCTTCAAAGATTGAGGAGATTTGGTATGTGTATGAATATTCTGATGTAGATTCTGGGTTGGTGTATTAGCCATTATCTTGATGAAAGACTGGCAGAAATAACTGAAAGACCTGCGTGCTGCCGTCTTCTGCTGGTTCATGTTTTCAGGTTCTCATGCGTTGAGGACGAGGAGCAATTACTTATCATGCTGCTGCAAGTAAGAATTTCAATGTTGATTTGACAGTTAAACACTCTTAACTTTTCCTAGTTCATAAATTCAGAAGTCATAGGAGCGGAAGTAGGCCATTTGGCCCATCGAGTCAACTCCGCCATTCTATCATGGCTGATCTATCTTTCCCTCTCAACCCCATTCTCCTGTCTTCACCCGATAACCATGATACCCTTAACCATTGAAGGTCTGGGGGGCAATTACATCTTTGATGAATAACTTGGCATGAAGATGATTTGGTTACAATTAGGAGTTGCTGAATCTGGGCCGTATTTCCACTTATTTGGTGGGATCGAATGTTAATCCCCCAACAGTGTGACGATGTGAGGCCTGTCAGATTCTGGTGGATACACATTTTCAAAAGTCAGAAGTCATAGGAGCAGAAGTAGGCCATTTGGCCCATCGTGTCTACTCCGCCATTCTATCATGCCTGATCTATCTTTCCCTCTCAACCCCATTCCCTGTCTTCCAGGGAGGCCTGTCAGATGCTGGTGGATACACATTTTCATACAGACTGGTGCAGGAAGGCAGATAATTGATACCACATTTATCTTCAGCAATAGTAGTTGCAAACCATAGGATGCACTTACTCATGGGCTGACCTGCCCAATGTTAGTTGTAGTTTCACCCATATAGTAAATAGCTGTCAAATGGAGTTTATCTGTGTTTGGGTTAATTTAAAAGCTGCGTGTCCAATTCCTGCTGCAAAGAGAATTGGTTGACTTGGAGTGGCTCTTGGTCTTTGCTACTTGCTGCCATCTCACTTCGGGCTGGTTGGACAGCTGCAGCAACTGTCCTGTCCAGGCCAGGTTTAAAATGTCTTGAGTGATGAGCTCACATGTTGGGTACCATTTTCAGTCGAGCCTCGACCTGACTATCCCAACCCTAATGATTACTGATGGTTTTAGAGGGAAATGGGCACTCCCCAGTCAACAGGGTGAAAGGGTCCCTTCATTGTCTCATTCACTGCAAAGAAGCAAAGTTTAGCAGAAATGCGTGACTCCATGTAAACAATTGCATGGCAGTTGTTAACTTAGTTTGGCTGGGGGAGACAGCAGTCTGACAGTATTCACTGGAAGGATATGATATCTAATTGCATGTTGCAAATGAATTGTAGAGGTTTGACCAAGTGACAATATGCTGTGAAATTCCATACCTGTTGTTGAAGTTGCTGTTGTTTCAGGTGCTGGAGAAGACACCGTGGTAGGTAGGAATATGAAAACACGAGAAATAGTTGGTGAATGGAAAATGACTGAACAGGTTACATGGACAAAAGCATTTCTTTTCAATCTTATTTTGGTGACCGTCTTCGATTGATTTTCAGACAATTTCAATCCACAACAGTTGTAATTCACACTCTGGTTGGATCTGTATTAAGGAAGATGGTAATTGGTGTGAAAGATGATGTTTTGGCTGAGGGAAGAGGGTTCTGGTTTTGCAGCGAGGACTTAATCTATCTTAACTGAGAAGAAAGAAGTAGGATCGCCAACATACTGTGGTACAAGTTAGGGTGGGGCAAAAGTTGGAACTTAATTAGTGGAATGAGATGGGGAGAGAATGATGGGCAGCTCAGCCACGTGGGGGACAGATAGAGTGAGTGGTGATAGGAATGAGGAATAAAAGCAGAAGAAAATGGATGGACAGGTGAGTGTTTGTGGGAGAAGAAGAAAGGGCGTGTGGGTTACCTGAATTCAATATTCATTACGTTGGGTTGTTAGGTATCAAGGTGGAATATGAGATGTAGTTCTTCCAAAACAATGACACTGACTTTTGTGATCCAAGGGGAGATAGCTGAATGGATAACAAATTGGCTTCATGGAATCTGATTGCCAGTTAAATATTTTTTGTTTATTGTGAAAAGTAATATTTATCAATACTTACTTCCGGGGGTGCCACCAACAACAAATTCTGAAAGATGAATGGGAATAGAAAAGGAGAATAAAACTATTGGTATATATTAATTGTTTGTGGGATGAGCCATTCTGGCGAGACCAGCATTTATTGCCCATCCTGGACTCCCTTGAGGAGCAGGTGTGGACCCAACATCTTGATCGGCTGCACTTCATCTATTGCACTATAAGAAGCACTTGTTCAATGTGTCCCTTAGTTCCCAATAAGATATGCCATGGTTTCCAAGTTTCGACCTTATCCATTGGATGTGGGATCACTTGGCCCCATCTCTTGTCAGCTGAAGGGTCTCGACGCAAAACATCATTCATTTCTTCTCCAGAGATACTGCTGGCCCAGCTGAGTTACTCCAGCACTCTGTGTCTATCTTCGGTATGAGACTGAACCATGGGTTTACAGACTGGGGAATATGATTTTGCTGTTGCATATGCTCCACATTACTTCACAGAGGCTCCGTGGAGCTGTCTTGTTTCTGAATCAAATCTGTTAATTTGGGATATCACAAGACAGATCCCTGTCACCGTTTCTTGAGCAGAGATGGACGGGCATCAAATGCTGGCCTTACCAGTGGAGCCAAATCAGAGAAAGGAAGACGCAGGTTATGAGATTAACTCTAACACAATAGTTGCTGTAGATGCTGCTGTTGAAGATACAATTGAATTGGGTTGTGAACAATTTAAAATCAGCAGCAATAATTTAAGATTGATGTTCCTGGGATAATGTGAGCAGTGTGTTGAGGAGATGGGGCTATGATCATACCTGTAGTTGATGATGATGTTGTTGACTCTGGAAGGGATACAAATGACGATGTGAGTGCAGGTATTATAGAATAAATCTGATTACACTGAAATCAAATAACTATTTGTCAAGTTGTATTTCTAATGTCCATACCTGTGGTCGATGACAATGTTGTTGGCTCTGGAGAGAAAACAGATCAAGATGTAATTTTGCAACTATGCTATCAGTAGAAAGTGGAGAATAGTATGCTATAGTATGCAATTGGAGGGAATTCCGAGGGGCGGGACGGGGGTGTTGAATGATTATGGAGTAAGTGTGGAAGATTTGGCCAATTGTTTTCCATCATGTGCTAAAAACTAGGTATTGTTTTCCAAAGGTTTGTGTGAAGCAGCTTTATACAGCAATGTGAAAAACTGAATGAGGCAGATGATGATGGTGGGGCAGGAATTGATCTCGTAATATGGTCTTGTTTTTATGTTACTGGAATAAACAAGGGGACATAATTCAATTAACCCTCTGTGGTCCTGTTCTGTAAATATCAAATTTCTATAGTCACCCTTTTTATCACAAGAAATTTCCATTTACGAGGTATAGTTTCATGTTAAGAGGATCCAGAATGAAAACTGCCATCCAGCTGGTCTATGTTTCAATGGATAATACCAGTTTGACTGATTAAAATACATAAAATTATTGGTTATTAAATGTGTCCAGACTGCTGGTTTAATCAACTTAACTCCTTAAGTGTCCATGCTCTTATGAGTGGATTATTTGTGGAATGAAACTTGCAGCCACTTGTGAGGGTCACGACATTTGCTACATTATCATTGCTAACTTATTACCTGTTGATGTTTTTGTTTGAAATGTTGATGCTGTAAATCAAGATTTGTCTGTTCAGTTCCAGAGGAATCTGAGCAATTCCATCATTGGGTGAGTTGTTTGGAGTTAAATAAACCCGTGACAAAGGTAACACAAGCAGAGATTCTACACCATTCAATGCGGCTTCAATGGGAGGTGAAAGTAATGTGGAGGCTCAGACTGGAATGGAGGTCTGAAAACAAGTGTTGCAGTGGCTTTATAGAAGATCAGTCAGTTGGTCCATGTATATGAATGATAACAACCTGCTATGGCCCAGCTGATACCATACCTGTTGTTGAAGTCGGAGTCGTTATCGATGCTGGAAGTGAGACAATTGACCATGTCAGTGTGGAGTGTCAAATTTAATCTCAATCCTGTCCATCTGTCCACCCGTCTATCTTTCCTCATTGTTGCTGCACATATGTAATTTTGCAAAACATTTCATAGTTTTGGACCTCAATTTAATATGTAACATGAAAACAAAAGATTAGAGTTATTTTGAGAAAATTGTTGAATCTGCCTCTCTTTTCCCAAGATAGTTATTAACAGAATATTGATTGTTTATTACAAACTCTTTTTATGTTCAGGAAACATTTTTGTGTTCCTGTTTTCAAACATAACTATTTACAGCTATGTCTGTAAGAAATTCACATCCTGGGAATAGTTGTTCCCAGGTTAATGCATTGTGTAATTGTTTACGTGTTGTTCATTACTTACTTGTTGTTGAAGTTGTGGTCGATGTTGGTGCTGGAAGAAACACATTAGTTTGTGTGAATAGGCAGACTGGAATATATTTCCGTTATCTCCCAGTTCATGGAACCAGTTCTCAGGATATTAAATTGTAAACGTCATGGAATTATTGTATAAAGCCGCCTTGAACCTTTTTTGTATGTTGCAGCGAATATCATACCCTTGTTGAAAGGTTTAGTTGCTGTAACTGCTGGGAAGCATATGATGAAAGACCAGAAAATGGGATGAACAGAATGCTTGTAGGCGTAGTGGAGCCAAATCAGAGAAAGGAAGTAGCAAGTTATGAGATTAACTCTGAACTAATAGTTTTAGCAGATGCTGCTGTTGAAGATATAATTAAAGTGCGTTGAGACGAATTGAAAATCAGCAGAATTAATTTTTGTTAAATTTTTTTATTAGTTAGAAGCAATTACATAATTAAAAAAAGGTGCGTTTTCATTGTTGACATAATAAAAATCATTTTGTTCGTTGTAGATATACATAATCAGTATTATTTATGTTAATCCTTGCTTAATAATTGTGCTTCTATATATTTTTTTCCATTTTTTATAAAGGGAGAAAATCGTAGAAAAACATTAAACAAAAAAATATATATATATAAAAAGTTGGGAAAGAATGGAATATTCTACAGATTTTACATCGTTGGAGATATATCCACATTTTATGAAATGTACTACTTCATCTATTCTTCGATTCTGGTTTCAGTCGGGTTCTCGTGCCGAACCAGTTTGCCCCTTGAAATATTCAATAATTGGGGACCATTAGCAGAATTAATTTAAGATTCATGTTCTTGGGATAATGGGAGCAGACTGTTGAGATGGGGCTGTGATCATACCTGTGGGTGATGATGATGTTACTGACTCTGGAAGTGATACAATTGTAGATGTGAGTGCGGAAATTGTGGAATAATCTGACTGCACTGAAATCAACAAACTATTTGTCAAGTCATCAACTGCTCCCTTCTAATGTCCATACCTGTAGTCGATGACAATGTTGTTGACTCCGGAGAGGAAACAATTTAAGATGTAATTTTGAAACAATGCAGTCACTTGAAAATGGGGAATAGCAATATTATGACCCACATAATCTATATTTCATACATTGAATCTGTCTATCAACCTGTATGCAAAGTATTATACAATTGGAGGGAATACTGAGGGATGTGGCGGGGGGGGGGGGGGGGGGGGGGAAGGGGGGGTTGTTGAAAGAGTATGGAGTAAGTGTGGAAGATTTGTTTCTCATTGTCGGATGAAAACAAGGAATGGGAGGTGAAAGGAACGTGGTACTTCACACTGGAATGGAGATCTGAAATAAAGCGTTGCAGTGGCTTTGTAGAAGATCAGTCTGTTGGTCCATGTACATGAATGATAACAACCTGCTGTGGCCCAGCTGATACCATACCTGTTGTTGAAGTCGGAGTCGTTGTCGATGCTGGAAATAAGAAAATTGACCAGGTTAGTGTGGAGTGTAAAATTTCATCTCAATCCTGTCCATCTGTCTACTGGTCTATCTTTCTTCATGGTTGCTACACCCATGTAACATTGCAAAAGATAGCACAGTTTTGGTCCTCCATTTAATCTTGAACATGATAACAATAGATCAGAATTATATAGAGAAAATTGTTGAATGCGCCTTTATTTTCCAAGATCACTTTACCAATGCTTCCCCACCATCTGCAACGCTCTATCCACATACTTAAATTTGAGATGAATATGAATATTTCCGAAAATCATTGGTGTATTTGTACTCAAATAGGTATCAACAGAACATTGATTGTTTTCTGTAAAGTCGATTTATATTCAAGAAACATTTTTGAGTTCCTGCTTACAAACATAAGGGACCATGAAAACACCATTGATGCAAAGTACTTGTTTACTAAAAAGATAATAAACAGAGAATAAGAGGTGGTGGGTGTCTTAAAGGTGTGAGCAGTTAGAAAGAGGGGTATAAAATAACAATAGAAGCAAGTGGTAGCAAGGTGAAAATTAATAGTGGCTGGCAGACAAATCCAGGAAAATAATCAAAAGGAGCCACTTGTCAACATAATTGTATAAAGGGTAAAAGTGTTGTAAAAACAAGCCTGAAAGCTTTGTGCCTCAATGCGAGGAGCATTCGTAAGAAGGTGAAGGTGCAGATAGCTATTAATGACTATGCTATAGTTGGGATCACGGAGACATGGCTCCAGGGTGACCAAGGCTGGGAGCTGAACATCCAGGGATATACAATATTCAGGAGGGATAGACGGAAAAGAAAAGGAGGTGGGGTAGCGTTGCTGGTGAGAGAGGAGATTAATGCAATAGAAAGGAAGGACATTAGCATGGAGGATGTGGAATCGATATGGGTAGAGCTGCGAAACACTAAGGGGCAGAAAACACTTCATGGCATCAAACAGGAGATTAGAAGTGTGTGCAACAAGGGTAACACAGTTATAATGTGTGACTTCAATCTGCATATAGATTGGGTGAATCAAATTGGCAGGGGTGCCGAGGAAGACGATTTCTTGGAATGTTTGCGGGATAGTTTTCTAAACCAGCATGTGGAGGAACCAACGAAAGAGCAGTCTATTCTAGACTGGGTATTGAGTAATGAGGAAGGGTTAGTTAGCAGTCTTGATGTGCGTGGCCCCTTGGGCAAGAGTGACCATAATATGATTGAGTTCTTCATTAGGATGGAGAGTGACATAATTAAGTCAGAAACAAGGGTTCTGAACTTAAACAAAGGTAACTTTGAAGGTATGAGCCGTGAATTGGCCAAGATAGACTGGCAGGTGAGTCTTAAAGGGTTGACAGTGGATGTGCAATGGAAGGTATTTAAAGACTGCATGGGTGAAGTACAAAAATTGTTCATACCAGTTTGGCAAACGAATAAATCAGGGAAGGTGGTGCATCCGTGGATAACAAGGGAAATCAGGGATAGTATAAAAACTAAAGATGAGGCATACAAATTGGCCAAAAAAAGCAGCCTACCAGAGGACTGGGAGAAATTCAGAATCCAGCAGAGGAGGACAAAGGGCTTAATTAGGAAAGGCAAAATAGATTACGAAAGGAAACTGGCTGGGAACATAAAAACTGACTGCAAAAGTTATTATAGATATGTGAAGAGAAAGAGACTAGTTAGAACAAATGTTGGGTCCCTTGCAGTCAGAAGCAGGTGAATTGATCATGGGGAACAAGGACATGGCAGACCAATTGAATAACTACTTTGGTTCTGTCTTCACTAAGGAAGACATAAATAATCTGCGGAAATAGCAGTGGACCGGAGTTCAAATAAGATGGCGGAACTGAGTGAAATCCAGGTTAGCCGGGATGTGGTGTTGGTAAATTGAACAGATTAAAGGCCGATAAATCCCCAGGGCCAGATGGTCTGCATCCCAGAGTGCTCAAGGACGTAGCCACCTCAGTGGATGCATTAGTGATAATTTTTCAAAACTCCTTAGATTCTGGAGTAGTTCCTGAGGATTAGAGGATATCTAATGTAACCCCACTTTTTTTAAAAAGGAGGGAGAGAGAAAGCGGGGAATTACAGATCGGGGTTAGTCTAACATCGGTAGTGGGGAAACTGCTAGAGTCAGTTATTAAAGATGGGATAGCAGCGCATTTGGAAAGTGGTGAAATCATTGGACAAAGTCAGCATGGATTTACAAAAGGTAAATCATGTCTGACGAATCTTATAGAATTTTTTGAGGATGTCACTAGTAGAGTGGATAAGGGAGAACCAGTGGATGTGTTATATCTGGACTTTCAGAAGGCTTTCGACAAGGTCCCACATAACAGATTAGTATATAAACTTAAAGCACACGATATTGGTGGTTCAATATTGATGTGGATAGAGAACTGGCTGGCAGACAGGAAGCAAAGGGTAGGAGTAAACGTGTCCTTTTCAGAATGGCAGGCAGTGAGTAGAGGGGTACCGCAAGGCTCAGTGCTGGGACCCCAGCTATTTACAATATACATTAATGATTTGGACTAGGGAATTTAAATGCAACATCTCCAAATTTGCAGATGACACCAAGCTGGGGGGTATAGTTAGGTGTGAGGAGGATGCTTGGAGGCTGCAGGGTGATTTGGATAGGCTGAGTGAATGGGCAGATGCATGGCAGATGCAGTATAATGTGGATAAATGTGAGGTTATCCACTTTGGTGGCAAAAACATGACAGTAGACTATTATCTGAATGGTGGCAGATTAAGAAAAGGGGAGATGCAACGAGACCTGGGTGTCATGGCACACCAGTCATTGAAAGTAGCCATGCAGGTGCAGCAGGCAGTGAAGAAAGCAAATGGTATGTTAGCATTCATAGCGAAAGGATTTGAGTATAGGAGCTGGGAGGTTCTACTGCAGTTGTACAGGGTTTTGGTGATACCACACCTGGAGTATTGCGTACAGTTTTGGTCTCCAAATCTGAGAAAATACATTCTTGCCATGGAGGGGGTTCAGAGAAGGTTCACCAGACTGATTCCTGGGATGTCGGGACTTTCATATGAAGAAAGACTGGATAGACTCGGCTTGTACTCACTGGAACTTAGAAGATTGAGGGGGTTCTATTAGAAACTTACAAAATTCTTAAGGGGTTGGACAAGCTTGATGCAGGAAGACTGTTCCCGATGTTGGGGGAGTCCAGAACAAGGGGTTACAGTCTAAGGATAAGGGGGAATTCCTTTAGGACCGAGATGAGGAAAACATTCTTTACACAGAGAGTGGTGAGTCTCTGGAATTCTCTGCCACAGAAGGTCGTTGAGGCCAGTTCATTGGCTATATTCAAGAGGGAGTTGGATGTGGCTCTTGTGGCTAAAGGGATCAGGGGGTATGGAGAGAAGGCAGGTACAAGATACTGAGTTGGATGATCATCCAGGATCATATTGAATCGCGGTGCAGGCTCGAGGGGCCGAATGGCCTATTCCTGCACCTATTTTTCTATGTTTCTATGTTTCTACTACCTTATCTGCATCCTCTGACTACAAGCAAAAATTCACTTCTTAACCCGTGATGAATCCTACTGTTTCCCTTGTTACCCTTTTGATTTTCATGGACGTTTTCAAAGACTTGGGATTTTTTTTCACCAAATGCCAGCGTGATTTATTTCCTGATCGCTCTATATTCCTCACAGTACTTGTCTGATTTCTTCTTTTACTTCGGCGTCACATGAGTGATTCCGTGAAGAACCCCACCTGTCGGCATGCGCGTCATTACGTCCGAGGCATGGCGCAGCGACCGGCTGGGAGGAGCGGCGCTTCTCCAGCGGTACGTTTTTAAAAGCCTCAGGTAAGTGTTTAACTTATCCAAGGTCTCTGCATTTGGGAATTCTTGTTGCAGGAGGACAAGTGCAGATATGAAAAGATCCGGAACAACGAGGCGAGCCATGCCGACAATGTCTCAACCCCATGGGAGTGCGGGTAGCGAGCGGCCGTCTAGTTCATCAACTGAGTCGTTGAGTGTTAAACCAACGACCACAGACTTGGTGTCGGAGAACACTGTGCCTACGCAGGGAGGGGCGTGAGGCTACCCAATAGTCTGTCCGGCCGATAGACTCAGACGAGTCCGGCCGAGAGGTTTCGACCCTAGAAATGTATACCGCGGAACGGGTATCCAGGATCGAGCTCCTGTTGGAGAGGTTGCTCCATCCAGAGCGCCGGCCTCTCCAAGAGCCCGCGCCAGCAGCACCTGCCGGGCTGCCAAGTATTTTCCACCAGGCCGAGGAAAGTATACCGGGTCAGATGGAATCTGACACCAATTCACAGGGGTCAGCAATAGAGGCTGCCCCACGGGACGAGCTGCAAGCGCCAGAGGTCCCATTCCTGGCAGCCAGGTTTGCCGTCCCTACAGACTCTGGCGAGCCACTTGGAGAGGAGCTGACTGCAAGGAAAAATTACCTGGCCTCCCACCAGCTCCAAGATCAGGATATGGACACTACTACCAAAAAGTACTGCCAAGAACTGTATCCTGCTGAAGGTGCCAACAGTAAATCATGCCATTTGGAGCCATGTGGGGGCAAGTATCCGAGCGCAGGAGATTAAACTGCAGAGGGTGCTCAAGCTCTTGGCGTCTGGAATAACGGCTTTTGTTAGGTCGGTGGATGATGGGCTCCTGACTGAAGTTCAGCAGGATGCCCCAGCTCTTATGCGCAATGTACACTTTGATATGAATTGTCTCAGAAAGAGCGCCATCCTCCCCACCATTAATCCCAGCTTTGCTGCCTTATGCAAGCCCGGCACCGTCCAGCCGCCGAATCTATTATTTGAAGAAGACCTGGCTAAAAGGGTAAAGGAGCTGGACGATGAAGCCAAGACCATCGGGCATATCAACGCGCCAGTAACCAACAGAACTCTCCGACGGCAATACCCCTATAAACAGTTTGCGGAAACCAGGGCTGGGCAAGGACCAAGCCAACTATTTAATGTCCGCAACTGGCGCTCCCCAGCAGGAGCAAGGGGAAACATGCCTTTACCACCCAGGACCAGGCAAAGAGCACCGGTAACCATGGAGGTAGGTGGGTCTGGCTCCTGTCAAAACATATTGCAAGAGAATTACTTACCAGTTGGAGGGAGGTTACACAGCTTTCTGTGAGAATGGTGGAAAATAACCTTGAATGTGTTTATACTGCAGAATATTCAAGGGTTTAAAATTGAATTTATTCCTTGCTGTGTCCACCCACCCAACACAAACCGAAACGGGCACTCATCTTCTCACAAAAAGAGAATTTGACGATCCAAGCTGAAATAGCAAAACTATACCTCAAGGGAGTAATTGAGAAAACAGTCTATCAGACCCATCAATTTGTGTCTAATGTGTTCCCTAGACCAAAGAAGGATGGTGTGTATAGAATGATATTGGATTTAACAGGACTTAATCCATTTGTGCAGTATCAACATTTAAAAATGGAAACTTTTGTTACTGCCAAGCGTCTGTTTTCCAGGGGCTGTTATATGGCATGTATAGATCTCCAAGATGCGTATTATTCAGTGCCTGTTCATAAAGACTATCGCAGATATTTGAAATTTAACTGGATGGGACAATTGTGGCAGTTTTGAGCTCTATCTAATGGTTTAACTTCAGCCCATCGCCTATTTACTAAATTGCTAAAACCAGTACTTGGGTTATTACGATCACAAGGCCATATAATCATGGCCTATTTAGATGATAGTCTAATCATTGGAAACACCTTTGACGAAGCTGAATTATCAGTCTCAGCTGTTCAACTCACGGTGCAGAGGCTAGGTTTCATTGTCCACCCAGTTAAATCGAAATTGGTGCCTGTTAACATAATTGACTATCTGGTTCACAGTTGATTCCAATCACATGTCTGCAACTCTGCCCCAGGGCAAGATAGTAGATTTAATTGAAGGCTGTATCAACTTCTTAAAGGGAAAATCACCTTCAATTAAACAGGTTGTGATTTTAATTGGTAAATTGATAGCAGCCTTTGCAGCAGCCCAATATGGACCTTTGCATTATCAGCATTTACAGAGCGCAAAGGTACAGGCACTGAGAATACATACAAACCATTACAATCAGCCCATGCACTTACCGTCTGAAGCCATCGCAGAGATACAGTGGTGGATTAGAAACATATTAAATTGTTATGGCACAATTTTGACAAATGCACCATCACTTATTTTACAGACTGATGTTAATGCCCTAGGTTGGGGTGCTCCTGATACCAGATTTAGTTGTGGAGGCAAATGGGATATGCATGAGGCACAGATTCTCCAATCACATGGAATTCATTATTTAGAACTGTTAGGAGCATTCTATGGGCTCAAAGCTTATTGTACCACTAAGCATCACTTACATGTTCAGTTGCAGATCGACAACACTGCGGCAGTGGCATATGTCAATCATATGGGTGGAATCAAGTCGAAATCATGTGATGGATTGGCTAACACTATTTGGCACTCGTGCATAAAAAATAATATTTGGATTGCAGCTGTCTACTTGCCAGGCAGACTCAATATGGTGGCAGACACCAGGTCACGCAAATTCAACGACAACACCGAGTGGATGTTGAGTCGTGAAGTCTTTGGTGAAATTATCCTTTGGTATGGTATGCCAGATATTGATTTGTTTGCATCCAGATTTAATCACCAGGTACCGAAGTATGTTTCATGGGAACCAGACCCAGGGGCAATGGCAGTAAATGCTTTCTCACTGCACTGGACAGAATGTTTTTATATGTTTTTCCACCCTTCTGCCTCATCAGCCGGTGCCTGACTAAGATGAAGCAGGACACCGCTACAGTGGTTCTGGTAGTGCCCAACTGGCCTACACAGCCGTGGTTCCCGCTCATTTCAGAAATAACCATGCACCCTATTGTGCAGGTTCCAAAATGTGCACATTTATAGGTGCACCCTGTGACTGGGGACCCACACCCATTGAATGATCGTGTAAATTTGTTGATTTGCAGACTTTAAAAAGGCTATACCAGGGTCTGGGACTGTCCAATCAGACTGTGGATACCATCACATCATCCTGGAGGGATAGCACAACAAGGCAATACCTCTCCCATATCAGGAAATGGGAGGAATTTTGCTTACATGGGAACATCACTAATCACAAGGCCTCCATCCCAGTTGTGCTAGAATTCCTATCTCACTTACATTCCAATGAAGGGCTGAGTTACAGTGCCATCAACAGTGCCAGGAGTGCCCTGTCAGCGTACTTGTGCCGAGGGTCAGCTCTCCAGCCTTTAGGGTCCCACCCGTTAATATCAAGATTCATGAAGGGTGTGTTTATTTCCAATCCTCCTAGGCCTAGGTACTCTCAAATCTGGGATGTGAGCATGGTGCTCTGTCAATGGGGAACAGCAATTGTCCTTACTAAGGACCACCTTCAAATTGGTCATGCTCATGATGCTTACATCAGCGCAAAGGGTTCAGACTCTCCACAAACTGCGTCTGGACAGGATGGTGTCATCACAAAATGACGTTACTTTTGGACGTCCTTCTGCACCACATCCTCGTGGCCGCAGGATGGTCAAATGAATCGACTTTTCAGAGGTTCTACAACAAGCCGCTTGTTGAATCCTGGGTGTTCGCCCACTCTGTGTTTCATAGCTTCTCCCTGGGAGAGCGGAGTTGCTATTGTATTTTTGTTGTTGTTAGTTGTGAATTAAAAGATTAACATCTTAATCAGTATCACGAATCAATGTTGTTACTAATTCACTCCTCCTGAGTCAACTGCTTGCAGTGTGATACGCCTGGATTTGGATCGGCGTGAAATCACAGACCTTTAAAGTCGTCATGGAATCACTCACGTGACTCGGAAGTAAAATAGTAAGATTAAAGGAGAACTTACCAGTTTGAAGTTTGATTTTTATTTTATGAGGAGCTACGATGAATGATTACATGCCCACCGTTCCCAACCCTCATATCATGAAGCTCATCTGGTAGTTCTAGAGTTATAATCTTACTATAATACTTTGAGTGTTGTTTTCTGTTATTTCACACTGCTGCTTTGAAGATCGACGCACATGCCGACTTGCGGGGTTCCTCACGTAATCGCTCATCGTCACTCCTCATAAAATAAAGATCAAACGTCAAACTGGTAAGTTCTCATTTAATCTTACTATTTTTAATCCTTACATAGAGTTCATTTTTCCTTTGAACTGTTACAACCTCTGTGATCAGCCAAATTTCCCTTCCATTATCATGCTTATCCTTCCTCCTTATTGAAACATGCTGGTCTTAAACACTGATCAACTTGCCAGTATGAGTCTCCCATTGGTTAGATGAGTACTTGCCCAATGACAATGGCTCCCACTTTACTCTCCCTAACTCCTGCTAAAAGTTGCTGTAATCTGCAATTCCAGGAATTTAGTACCTTCCCGCAAGGTCCAGGCTTATCGCTCTTCACAACAATCCAGCACCTGTAGTTCCATGTGTCCACATCAAACTTATGGAGTTGTGATCACTGATCCCAAATTACTCTATGGCTGTTACACCTGTCACCTGGCTAGGCTAATTTCAAGGTCTAATATGCCTCTCCAGAAACATAGAAAAAATAGGTGCAGGAGGAGGCCATTCGGCCCTTCGAGCCATCCAGTCATTTGGCCTCCACTGCCCTCTGTGGCAGGGAATTCCACAGGTTCACTACTCTCTGGGTGAAAACAAAATTTTTCGTATTTTGCAGACCTGTCCACGAACGTGCTTTTTAAAGTTCCTGCATCTGACCTGAAGTTCACTTGCTGCAACCAATCAACGGGTTTGCTGATCGGCAATTCAATCCCTCTCTTCCCTGTACTTCAATGTGCCTATCAAAAAGCCTCTTAAATGGCACTATAGTATATGCCTCCAACACTACTCCTGGCAATGTGTTCCGACTTCAAGCCCCCACTATCTGCGTTAAAAGAATTGCCTTGGACATCTTCATTAAACTCCCCCACTCACCTGATAGTTGTGCCTCTCATGTTGGACATTTCTACCCTGACGAAGAGGTTGTGACTGTCGATAAAATGTGTAATGCACTTCCATGATAATCTCAATGTCTCATTTGTGTAGATCTCAATTTTCTTTTCAGTAAAATTATGACAGAGCAGAATTTTTGCCGCTCATTTCATAATTTCCCAAGTTTACAACATCCCCAGAAAGGCTAAGATAAAATGTCTAATTATATTAAGGTTTTGATTGGAAGTATTAAAATACTCTCATCCACTTCATCAAAAGTAACGTTAACGTACTAGGAATAGTTGTTCCCAAGTTAATGCAAAGTGTAATTGTTAATGTTCATCACTTACTTGTTGAAGTTGTGGTCGATGTTGGTGCTGGAAGGAAGACCGTAGTCTGTGTGAATAGGCGGAGTGGAATATCATTCCATTTTCCCCTCGGTTCATAGAACCAGTTCTCAGGATATTGAAGTGGAAACTTCCTGCCATTATTGTAAAATCTCTCCCTGTTATAGGAAAGATGTGTTCAGCTGGAAACGGTGCTGAAAAAATTAACGAGGATGGTGCCGGCACCTGTGGGCCTGAGCTATAGTGAGAGGTTAGACAGGCCAGGACCATAATCCTTGCAGCAAAGAAGAATAGGGGTGATCTGATAAAGGTGTAAAAGATCATGAGGGGATAGGTAGAGGAGATGCAGAACAGGGGGAATCAAGAACCAGAGGACGTAGGTTTAAGGTAAGAGCGGAAAGATTTACTTAATCAAATCTATTAATTTGGGATATCACAAGACAGATCCCTGTCACCATTTCTTGAGCAGAGATGGACGGGCATCAAACGCTAGCCTTACCAGCGGAGCCAGATCAGAGAAAGGAAGAAGCAAGTTATGAGATTAACTCTAACGCAATAGTTGCTGCAGATGCTGCTGTTGAAGATACATATAGAAAATAGGTGGAGGAGGAGGCCATTCGGCCCTTTGAGCCAGCACCGCCATTGTGATCATGGCTGATCATCCCCTATCAATAACCCGTGCCTGCCTCCTCCCCATATCCCTTGAATCCACTAGCCCCTAAAGCTATATCTAACTCTCTTTTAAATCCACCCAGTGATTTGGCCTCCACTGGCGTCTGTGGCAGAGAATTCCATAAATTCACAACATTCTGGGTGAAAAAGTATTTTCTCACCTCAGTCTTAAATTACCTCCCCTTTATTCTATGACTGTGGCCCCTGGTTCTGGACTTGCCCAACATTGGGAACATTTTTCCTGCTTCTAACTTGTCCAGTCCTTTTATATTTTATATGTTTCAATAAGATCCCCCCTAATCCTTCTAAACGCAAGTGAATCCAAGCCTAGTCGTTTCAATCTTTCCTCATATGACAGTCCCGCCATCCCAGGGATCAATCTCGAGAACCTACGCTGCACTGCCTCAATCACAATACAATTGAATTGGGTTGTGACGAATTCAAAATCAGCAGCAATAATTTAAGATTGATGTTCCTGGGATAATATGAGCAGTGTTGAGGTGATGGGGCTATGATTATACCTGTAGTTGATGATGATGTTCACGACAGTGGAAGGGATACAATTGAAGATGTACGTGCAGGGATTACAGAATAAATCTGATTGCACTGATATCAAATAACTATTTGCCAAGTCGTCATTCTAATGTCCATACCTGCGGTTGATGACAATGTTGTTGGCTCTGGAGAGAAAACAGATCAAGATGTAATTTTGCAACTATGCTATCAGTAGAGAGTGGAGAATAGTATGCAATTGGAGGGAATACTGAGGGGTGGGACTGGGGGCATGAAAGAATTTGGAGTAAGTGTGGAAGATTGTTTTGCATCATGTGTTAAAATCTAGGTATTGTTTTTCCAAAGGTTTGCGTGAAGCAGCTTTATACAACAATGTGAAAAACTGAATGAGTCAGATGATGATGGTGCGGCAGGAATTGATTTCGTAATATGGTCTTGTTTTTAAGTTACTGGAGTAAACAAGGGGACATAATTTAATAACCCACTGTGATCTTGTTCTGTCAATATCCAATTTATATAGTCAACCTGTTTTTCCACAAGATATTTCCATTTAAGAGGTATAGTTTCATGTCAAGAGGATCCAGAATGAAAACTGCCATCCAGCTGGTCTATGTTTCAATGGATAATGCCAGTTTGACTGTTGAAAAAACATAAAATTATTGGTGGAGTAGGTTTTATGATTATTAAATGTGTCCACACTGCTTGTTTAATCAACTTGAGTGTCCATGCTCTTATGAATGGGTTATTTGTGGATTGAAACTTGCAGCAACTTGTAAGGGTCACAACCTTTGCTACATTATTATTGCTAACTTATTCCCTGTTGAAGTTGTTGTTTGAAATGTTGATGCTGTAAATCAAGATTTGTCTGTTTAGTTCCAGAGGAATCTGAGCAATTCCATCATTGGGAGAGTTGTTTGGAGTTAAATAAACCCGTGACAAAGGTAACACAAGCAGAGATTCCACACCATTCAATCTGGCTCTTGGAATGGGAGGTGAAAGGAATGTGGAAGCTCAGACTGGAATGGTGGTTTGCAAACAAGTGTTGCAGTGGCTTTATAGAAGATCAGTCGGTTGGTCCATGTATATGAATGATAACAACCTGCTGTGGCCCAGCTGATACCATACCTGTTGTTGAAGTTGGAGTCGTTGTCGATGCTGGAAATGAGACAATTGACCATGTCAGTGTGGAATGTCAAAGTTCAACTCAATCCTGTCCATCTGTCCACCCGTCTATCTTTCCTCATTGTTGCTGCACATATGTAATGTTGCAAAACATTACGTCCGCGCATGTCGCACTGAACGGGCTGAAGGGCACAGCTCCACCAGTGGTAAGTAGAAAACTCGCAGGTAAGTGGTTTTACCTGAGAGTATTTAACTCCGTAAAGCTGGCTTGAGAAGTCAGTAGGAGTTGGTGGTATGGAGCGGTCAGGTAGGAGAGTTCGCTCTAAGCGTGGGTCCACGGATTCACTAAATCGATCGGGTTGGGAGATTAGCGCGGCAATGCCGGTTCCGATACCGGGTGCCGTTTTACCGACTGCAGTTTCATTAGAAAGTGAACTTTCCACTCCAGTTCAATTTACTCAGGAGGTCGAGGCCACCGACAGCCAAAGAAAGGCTAAAAGAAAATCTAATAGACCCGTGTTATCAGACGAGTCTGAAGAAGAATGTGACTCCCCTCCAGATAATAAAAGAATGTGGGGGAGGATGCAGAATATGGAGAAGATGCTCCAAACTCTGATAAAACAAGGGTCTAAGGATCCAGTGATTCCCCAGGCAGCTGTTCAACAAGGCCCATATCAAGAGGAATATGTGGAATGTCAGCAAGGGGATTTCCTTCCAGTGCCTTGTTTAGGACTGGAGGATGCCTCCCTAATATATGACTTGGGAGAAGCGGGGCAGGATGCAGCTGACCCCATGTCTGGTGTCCCTGCTTTTGTGCAAACACCAGAGCACAAGAGCCATGCTCCGGGTGTCCTGGATATTGCAATGAGTTTTGCTATTCCGGAGGGGACTGGTGAGGCAATGGACGAGTACTTTGCAAACAACGTTAGTTATTTAGTGTCTCACCAGCTCCAGCAAGCTATAATGCAGGAGACTACCAACAAGTGCAAAACACCTGTCAAATGTGTAGCATTGAAAGTGCCTACAGTGAACCCAGCTATTTGGGCACCAATGAGTCCTTCTATGAGAGGACAGGACGTTCGACATCAACATGTCCTCCAACTGGTGGCTGCAGTAATTACTGCATTTGGCACTATTGTCAAAGGGACCATGATAAATCAGACACAAAAAGATATGTTGGTTCTGTTATGTAATGCATTTTTTGAAGTAAATTGCATTAGAAAAATCGCCATCAGACCAACTCTTAATCAAAAATTTGCTGCAACGAATATTGGTGAGCCTGAGTTCCTGTTTGGAACGGACCTTCTCAAACAGATATGAGATATTGATGATGAGGCAAAAACAATTGGTTTGATGAAGCCAAACACATCACGGCCACCTTTTCGCAAACCTGGGTTTGTGTACTGAAAATCGGATCCAGGTGCTGGACCAAGCAGGGGGAGGCCAGTGGGGCAACGAGGTTACCCACCAAGACAAAGCGGCTTCAACCCCAATATGATCAGACAGCAGGCTTTCAGGCCAACTGCAGAGGTACAGGGAACTTTTGTTAAAGGTTCTGATGCACAACCATTGAGAAAGCCATTAAGGGCCTGTCCCACCAGCATGCAACTCTATGCGATGAACGCAATCAAACCGGCAGCGGGGGCCGCGCGGAGGTCGGGTGATCCCCTGTACAGGGCCGTTCCCACCAGCATGTGCCTGCATGCGGCAAGCGCAACTAAACCGGCAGCAGGGGCCGCGCGGAGGTTGGGTGAGTGGCGCAAAGCGAGGTGAACTTGAAACAAGTCCAAGGTAAGTTTGCCAGGATTTAGAGGGGCACACAGAGAGGGGCACCGAGATACACACACATACAGGGCCACGGAGCCACAAACATAGAAGGTCACAGAGGCACTTACAAATAGGTTCACGGAGGCACGATGTCCGGGCGGTGTGTAAATGTCGAGGCGACTGCGAGCCGACGAGCCGTTGCCGCGCGGGATTTTTGGACATAGTCGGTTTTTCGGAGCCCCGCGCAGTCTCGGGACGAACTCTGCACAATTCCGCGCGGCTCCGGCGATCGAAGTGGGACTGGCCCCGCGACGCCGGACGGCTCAAGCGACCACGTTAGGTCGCGCTAATCGCATAAAGTTGCATGCTGGTGGGACAGGCCCTTTACTCATTCTCAACAATTTGGGTCTAATATATTCTCCAGACCTAAGAAAGATGGGGGTTGTAGAGTAATTCTGGACCTCACTCATTTAAATTCTTCAGTTCTCTATAGACATTTTAAAATGGACACCTTCGTTACTGCAGCTGGTCTCACAAGGTTGTTATATGGCAACTAATGATTTGCAAGATGCGTATTATTCAATGCCAATTCGTGCTCATTATTGCAGGTGCTTGAAATTTAATTGGATGGGACAGCTGTGGCAATACAAAGCATTGCCTAATGGATTTAGCTCAGCACCTAGGCTATTTACTAAATTGTTAAAACCTGTGCTGGGGCTGTTAAGGGATGTAATCACATTGTCATGGCTTACTTAGATGATGTCTTAATTATCAGCAACACTAAAGAGTCAGTTGAGGAGTCCGTTGCAGTAACCAAAAATGTGTTTGAATCATTAGTTTTTTTTTGGTCCAACTAAGTCCAAATTACAGCCAACCCAAAATATTCAGTATTTGGGATTTCTTATTGATTCAGTTGATATGACAGTAACATTACCAGCAGCCAAGGTTGTGGATATTGCTAATGTCTGTACTTGCCTCACACAAAAACTTTCTCCCTCCATCCGAGAAGTTGCTAAGGTCATTGGGAAATTGGTAGCAGCTTTCCCTGCAGTACAATTAGGTCCTTTGCATTATCAACATTTGCAAATAGCAAGAGAACAAGCACTAAAAGAGCATGCAGGCCATTTTCATCGGGTTATGCTGTTACCAGCCACAGCTCTAGCAGAATTGCAGTGGTGGATTGTTAATGTCAGTGAAGCTACCAATAACATTTTGGTGCAGGAACCTTCAATGATTTTACAGACTGATCCGAGTGCTCTCGGATGGGGGGCTACGGACATTGAGTCCAGCTGTGGAGGTAATGGAATGAACAAGAAGGTTTGATTCTTCACACACAAGGGATAAATTATTTGGAATTATTGGGGGCATTTTATGAGTTATTTTTTAAAAGCTTTATAGAGCAACATGAATAACTAAATGAAGCAGATGAAGATAGTGGGACGGGAATTGATCTCAGAATCTGGACTTGATTTTATGTTACTGAAGTAAACAGGAGGACAGAATTCAATGAACCCACTGGGTTCTTGTGCTGTTAATTAGAAATATTAAATGGTCACCCTGCTTTGCATGAGAAATCTCCAAAGCTTAAATCATGAAATTGTGCTTTGATGAGGTTTATCATGTCAAGAGGATCAGGAATGAAAATTGCCACCGAGCTGGCCTACATTGCAATGGGTAATGTCAGTTTGACTGTCTACAAACATTAAATAATTGGTGGAGTAGGTTCTATGATTATTGGTATTGTCTTCATCGCTGGTTCGGTGATTGACAGGAAACGAAGCGGTGCAAACACATTGATAGCGCCGAAGTAGAGATGATTGAAAGCTTCATGGTCTTAGGAAGAAATATCACTAGCAATTTGTCCTGGACCAGCCACATCAAAGCAATGGCCAAGAATGCACACCAACGCTACTACTTCCTTAGAAGGCTTAGGAAGTTTGGAATGTCCCCAACAATCCTCATCAACCATTACAGATGCGCCTTAGAAAGCATTTTATCGGAATGCATCACAGCATGGTTTGCGAACAGTTCCATGCAAAACTATAAGAAATTGGAGAGAATTGTGGAAATAACTATGACCATCGCACAATTAATTAACTCCATTTACATTTCACATTGCCTCGGCAAGGCCACCAGCAAAAAGGAAGGACATGTCTCACCCTGGTCTCTCTCCCATCAGTCAAGAGGTACAGAAGTTTGAAAATGATATGTCTAGAAACAGGAACAGTTTCAGGTACACTGCCAGAGAGTAGTCTTGACCTTCCATCTACATCATTGGAGACCTTAGAACTATCTTTAATCGCACATTGTTGTAATCTATCTTGCACTAAATGTTAAACCAATTATCCAACATCTGTACACTCTGGACAGCTTGATTGTACAGTCATTTTGCTGACTGTATAGCTTGCAACAAACAGCTTTTCATTGTACCTTGGTACACATGACAATAATAAATTAAATTAATAAATAAATTAAACAATGGACTCGTGTCCGTAAGTGTTCTTGCTCATGCGAGTGGGTTATTTGGGGATTGAAATATGCAGCGACTTGTGAAATTCATGCAAATTGTATTAATTTCCATTGCTAATTTGGTACCTGTTGAGGTTGAAGTTGTTGTTGGTGTTGATGCTGTAAATAAAGATTTGTAGGTTTAGTTCTGGGGAATACTTTAGTTCTGAGTAATGCCATCATCTATTACTAGGAGACTTATTTTAAAGTTGAATAAACACATGGGGAAACGTAACAAACAGAGATTCAACACCAGTCAATGCTGCTCTTGATATGGACAGATTGGGAGCTTAAAGGAGCAGTTGGAGGCTCAGACTGGAATGGAGGTCTGAAAACAAGCATTGCAGTGGCTTTGTAGAAGATCAGTCTGTTGGTCCATGTACATGAATGATAAACCTGCTGTGGCCCAACTGATAACATACCTGTTGTTGACGTCGGAGTTGTTGTCAACGCTGGAAATGAGAAAATTGACCATGTCAGTGTGGAGTGCAAAATTTCATCAGAATAATTCAGCAAGTAACTACCCCTTTCCTTAGATCCCCAGACCTATAAGTTTTTTGTCATGGTTACTGCACTTATGCAATATTGCAAAACATTTCATAGTTTTGGTCCTCCATTTAATCTCTAACATGAAAATAAAAGATTCAAATTATATCGAGAAAATTGTTGAATCTGCCTCTCTTTTCCAAAGATCACTTTCCCACTGTTTCCCCACCATCTGTCCATGTATTTAAATTTGAGATTAATATGAATATACGTGTAAAATGTCATCACAATAATTCAGCAAGTAACCTCCCCTTTTCTCAGATCACCAGATCTGTACGTCTTTCCTCACGTACTTAAATTTGAGATTAACATGAATATATGTGAAAATGATAGGAAGATTTGGACACATATAGGTATCAGCAAACCACTGATAATTTCCTGCAAAGCCTTTTATTATTTTCAAGAAATATTACTCGTGCTCCTGCTTACATTGGAAGTCACCCTCGTAAATTCATGAATTTGATGGGTGGACGTTGCTGAAAAGTGAGGGATTCATGTATATGCAGGATATGGAGATCTTCCAACAGGAAATCTGAATTGTGAAGCCAGTGGAAAGATGTTTAAGGACTACACTTTTCAGACAGCCTGATGTCTTGGCCGAGCTGTGATGTCTCTCGTGCGACTTCTGAGTTTTTATGGGTGGTTTCCAGTGTTTCATTCACTGAGATAAAAGCAGCATTCTGGAAACTCTAGTTTGCCAGTCAGCAGAACATTAATCCTGTTGGTGGCATTGTGTATTGTATGTAGTAGTTATCATCAGGATAGAACCCAGGTCTTTGATGCAGAAAGGCAGCAACCCTACTGTTGTGCAGCTGTGACGTGTCCTTTAAATTTCCCCTCTCTGTTCGGTAAACTAAGCCCTCGGGTTTTTGACACTTACATCCTAGGTAAATATTCTTCCCTATCCATGCCTCTCGGAATGTTATACATTTTATCTTCTCAGTCTGTAGTGCTCCAGAGAAAAGAATGGAAGTTTCTATAAGAAGATTGAGCTAGTTTGTAATATATTTTAGAGGCCAATATTAAGGATGAGGTTTTCGAGTATTTAGCACATGTTAAAATAGGCTGAAGTCAGCATGTGAAGAAGAGATCTTACCTGACAAATTAGTTTCATTTAATTTAGTTTATTAGAGATACAGTGCTGAAACATCTCAGTCCACCAGGGCGGCATCAAAGTCAGTTGCCAGGGCAATGGACGTTCCCATCGACCATATCCTCGCAACCACAGGATGGTCAACTGAATTGATTTTTTAAATGTTTAAATGTTAAATAGGCCGGTTACTGACCCGGGCTATTTGCCCATTATGCTTTGGGTCCACTTTAGCCCCCCCTGAGAGAGGGGTTGCTATTGATTTCTTTATTAACGTAAATCATTAATACATTTGAATCAATGTCATGGTCATTGCGTTGTTAATTATCCACTCATCCCGAGTCAATCGATGCAGTAGGACGCCGGGATTTGAATCTGCGGCATGAAATCACAGGGCTTTGAACCCTTCATGGAATCACTCATGTGACTCTAAAGTAAAATAGTAAGATTAAACGAGAACTTACCAATTTGAAGTTTGATCTTTATTTTATGAGGAATTATGTTGGTGATTACGTGCCCTCCACGCCCAACCCTCTCTCACAAAGGTCATCTGGTAGTTCTCAAGATGCTAATCTTACTATGTTAACTTCGATTTTTGTTATCTGTAATTTCATACCGCTGCTTTGAAGATTGACGTGCATGCGAACTGGCGGGGTTCTTCACGTAATCGCCAACGAAACTCCTCATAAAATAAAGATCAAACTTCAAGCTGGTATGTTCTCATTTAATCTTACTATTAATACCCACAGACTGAAATTGTCTTATCATTCTCATCTTAAGGACCTACCTCGCATTCTAAACACTGCCCAGTCCATCGTCAGCTCTGACCTCCCTACCATTGAGGGGATCTATCTGTCTGAAGCCTATGTCAATTAGTCTCCACAAATCTAGCCTGTCCTGCCCTCCAAGATTTTAATGTGATTCAATTATGTCAACTCTCATTCTATAAACTTTAAACGAACATGTTCACCACAGTTCAGGTGGCAATCTGATCAATTTTCTCTGTAAAATCAGATCTGTTCCATGACAAGAGGCAAAATTACACAGAATATCTAAGATCGGGATTCAGGACCCTCTCTAACCATTGTATGAAATCAACATTGTTTATTGGTAGCATCTTGGACAAAGAACAACCTTTCCCCCTGGGATAATGGGAACAGTGTTGAAGAGATGGGGTTATGGTCATACCAGTGGTTGATGTGGTTGACTCTGGAATGGATACAATTGAAGATTTGAGTGCAAGGATTGTAGAATAAATCTCATTACATATAAATCAAACAACTATTTGTCCAGTCATCAATCTCAACTGCTGATGTCCGTACCTGTGGGCGATGACAATGTTGTTGACTCTGGAGAGGAAACAGTTTAAGATGTAATTTTGTAACTAATCTGCCATTAGAGAGTGCAGTAAAGCAGTTGTTATGCCCCAAAGGATCTATATTTCACATATTCCCTTTAAGCTTTAAAGAGCAACATGAATAACTAAATGAAGCAGATGAAGATGGTGGAACGGGATTTTCTCAGAATATGGGCTTGATTTTATGTTACCAAAATGAACAGGAGGACAGAATTCAATGAACCCACTGGGTTCTCGTGCTGTTAATGTCAAATATTAAATAGTCACCCTGTTTTTCACTAGAAATCTCCAGCTTAAATCATGAAATTGTGCTTTGATGAGGTACATCATGTCAAGAAGATCCAGAATTAAATTATCATCCAGCTTGTCTACATGTCAATGGGTAGTTTGATGACAGTTTGACTGTCCAAAATCATTAAATAATTGCTGGAGTAGGTTTTATGATTATTAGTATAGTCCTCGCCGCTGGTTCTCAGACTGTGATCGACTTCAGGAAACGAAGCGGTGCACACACATTGACAGCGCCAAAGTAGAGAGGATTGAAAGCTTCATGGTCTTAGGAAGAAATATCACTAGCAATTTGTCCTGGACCAGCCACATTGAAGCAATGGCCAGGAATGCACACCAACGCCACTACTTCCTTAGAAGGCTTAGGAAGCTTGGAATGTCACCATCAATCCTCACCAACCATTACATATGTGCCTTGGAAAGCATTTTATCGGGATGCCTCACAGCATGGTTTGTGAACAGTTCCATCCAAAACTATAAGAAATTGCAGAGAATTGTGGAAATAACTGTGACCATCACACAATCCAACCTCCCTTCCATTGTCTCCATTTACCCTTCACACTGCTTTGGCAAGGCCGCCAGCAAAATCAAGGACCTGTCTCTCTCCCATTAGTCAGTATGTACAGAAGTTTGAAAATGATATTTCCAGATTCAGGGACAATTTCTGGGACAGTGCCAGAGAGTAGTCTAGCCCTTCCATCTCCATCATTGGAGACCTTAGAACTATATTTAATCACACTTTGTTAGGAATTTATCTTGCATGTATAGTCTTTTCGCTGACTGTACAGCTTGCAACAAAAAGCTTTTCATTGTACCTTGGTACACATGATAATAATAAATTAAATTAATAAACTAAATTAAACAATCGACTCGTGTCCGTAAGTGTTCTTGCTCATGCGAGTGGGTTATTTGTGGATTGAAATATGCAGAGACTTGTGAAATTGATGCAAATTGTATTAATTTTCATTGCTAACTTGGTACCTGTTGAGGTTGAAGTTGTTGTTGGTGTTGATGCTGTAAATAAAGATTTGTAGGTTTAGTTCTGGAGAATGCTGAGCAATTCCATCATCTATTACTAGAAGACTTATTTTAAATTACAAAAACACATGAGAAAGGTACCAAACAGATATTCAACACTATTCAATGCTGCTCTTGATATGGGCAGATTGGGAGCTTAAAGGAGCAGTTGGAAGCTCAGACTGGAATGGAGGTCTGAAAACAAGTGTTGCATTGGCTTTGTAGAAGATCAGCCTGTTGGTCCGTGTACATGAATGATAACAACCTGCTGTGACCCAGCTGATACCATACCTGTTGTTGAAGTCGGAGTAGTTGTTGATGCTGGAAATGAGAAAATTGACCATGTCAGTGTGGAGTGTAAAACGTCTTCAGAATAATTCAGCAAGTAACTACCCCGTTCCTCAGATCACCAGACCAGTATGTCTTTCGTCATGGTTGCTGCACTTGCGCCATATTGCAAAACTTTTCATAGATTTTTTTTTCAGTTAAGATTTTTAATTTAAAAAATATATATATATATTTATTAGAAGCAAATGTACATGAGTAGAACAAACGGCAATACAATTATACAGTTATTGTACAGCTTCAATTTTGACTTTTTAGCTTTGAATTGGGAAAATAAAAGGGAAACAGCAAGAAAAAGAAAAAGTGAGATGTGCAAAGATAGGACCCCTAGACTACCAAAGTAGTGTAGCCAGAGAGTGGGTAAGAGAAAGAAAGAAGAGATCAATAGGGGGAAAAAAAGGACAAAAGGAAAAAGAGAGAGAAAAGTGGTGCGAAATATGCCACTCGTCCCTCCCCACCGCCTCACCCAGCCCATAGTTAAATTTAAATCCAAAGTTGTGTTGTGCCATACTATCCTTGTAAAATCGGTGAAGGGTGTCCATGTGTTGGAAATGAGATCTTTTTTTTCTGCCAAGACAAAGCTAATATTTTCAAGATGTAGTGTCTTGGACATGTTTGTAATCCACATCTTAGGAGTAGGGATTGATGTATGGTTCCAAAATGTAAGTATTAGTTTCTTTGCCATTATCAGGCCAAATTTAGGAAACGTATTTGAAATAGTGATAGCTCAGAACAGTACCTAGAGTGATCAGTTCCTTGTCGAGATCCAATTTTATTTTCAGTGTTTTAGAAATAAATTTAAAAATTCCCCTCCAGAAATTATGTAACTTTATACAATGGAATGGATTATAGTTGCTTCCTGAAGGAGACATTTATCAACGAGACCTGGGTGTCATAGTACACCAGTCATTGAAAGTAGGCATGCAGATGCAGCAGGCAGTGAAGAAAGCGAATGGTATGTTGGCATTCATAGCAAAAGGATTTGAGTACAAGAGCAGGGAGATTCTACTGCAGTTGTACAGGGTCTTGGTGAGTCTACACCTGGAGTATTGCGTACAGTTTTGGTCTCCTAATCTGAGGAAAGACATTCTTGCCATAGAGGGAGGACAGAGAAGGTTCAACAGACTGATTCCTGGAATGGCAGGACTTCCATATGAAGAAAGACTGGATAGACTCGGCTTGTACTCGCTGGAATTTAGAAGATTGAGGGGGGATCTTATAGAGACTTACAAAATTCTTAAGGGGTTGGACAGGCTAGATGCAGGAAGATTGTTCCCGATGTTGGGGAAGTCCAGAACCAGGGGTAACAATTTAAGGATAACGGGGAAGTCTGTTCAGACTGAGATGAGAAAATCATTTTTCACAAAGAGTGGTGAAGCTGTGGAATTCTCTGCCACAGAAGGCAGTCTCGTATGTGAAGGTATCTAATGTATTGGCTACCTTTCAGATGATATTTCGACTGTAATTCTTAAAATGAGAGAAGAGTTCCCATCTCGTAAAGATCTCCCAGTTTTTAATTCCTAATCTTTCCCAATGTGTGAACGTTTTGTCTAAAATAGACGGCTTGAACGAAAGGTTGTTGGCAATTGGTGAGAGAAGAGATACATTTCTCAGTTTAAGGGTTGACTTCACTTGTTTCCAGATTCGTATTGTACTGTAATAATCAGATTTTTGTCATATAGTGTTTTCTTCAAATTTATTGGAGAGAGAAGAATCGCGCCTATATTAAAAGGTGAACAATCCACTCTCTGCATTATTAACCATTTTACTTGTTGGCATGTGTTGTCCCTCCAATAGATTACGTTTCCAATATTCGTTGCCCAGTAATAGTATAAAATTTGGGGAGAGCCAGTCCGCCAATTTCTTTGGGTTTACACAGATGTCGTTTCTAGATTCTGTGTGTTTTATAATCCCAAATAAAATTTATGATCAGAGAGTTGAGTTGTTTAAAAAAAGATGTTAGGAAGATAAATCGGTATTGATTGAAATAAGTACAAGATTTGTGGAAAGAAGATCATCTTGATGGCATTTAATCTGCCTATGAGAGACATCGGAAGCATTTTCCAAAATTGAGTAAGGGCATTTAGTTTGGTAATTTATGAAGGAAAGTTTGCTTGAAATAGAGAAGTGCATTTTCTAGTTGCGTGAACTCCAAGATATTTAAAATTTTCTATACCAATTCTAAAAGGAAATTTTAGAAGGTGTGTTGGATCTTGAGGTATTATTGACATGATTTCACTTTTGTTCCACTTAATTCTATATCCTTAAAAGCAACCAAGTTCCTCTATAAGATTTCGTAGACTTGCAATGCTAACTTGGGAATTGGTTAAATAAAGTAATACATCATTACTGGGATGTCAGGACTTTCATATGAGGAAAGATTGGATAGACTCGGTTTGTACTCGATGGAATTTAGAAGATTGAGGGGGGATCTTATAGAAACCTACAAAATTCTTAAGGGGTTGGACAAGCTAGATGCTGGAAGATTGTTCCCGATGTTGGGGGAGTCCAGAACAAGGGGTCACAGTCTAAGGATAAGGGGGAATTCCTTTAGGACCGAAATGAGGAAAACATTCTTTACACAGAGAGTGGTGAGTCTCTGGAATTCTCTGCCACAGAAGGTAGTTGAGGCCAGTTCATTGGCTATATTTAAGAGGGCGTTAGATGTGGCACTTGTGGCTAAAGGGATCAGGGGGTATGGAGATAAGGCAGGTACGGGATACTGAGTTGGATGATCAGCCATGATCACATTGAATGGCGGTGCAGGCTCGAAGGGCCGAATGGCCTACTCCTGCACCTATTTTCTATGTTTCTATGTTTCTATCATCTGCATATAATGATATTTTATTATTAGAATATTTAGTGTTATAGCCATGAATATTCAGATGTACTCTCTGCTAAAGGTTCAATCGCAAGGGCAAATAACAGGGGTGATAATGCACATCCTTGTCTATTGCCCCTGGGTAGCTGAAATTTAGGTGAGAGTATATGATTAGTAATCTCTAACATGAAAACAAAAGATTAGAATTATATTGAGAAAATTGTTGAATCTGCCTCTCTTTTCCCAAGATCGCGTACCCACTGCTTCCCCACCATCTTTCCACGTACAATGGTGTCCAATTTGCGATTAATATGAATATATATATATGTAAATACTCATTTTGAGTCTGTGATGTCGTAGTCTAAGTTCCTGAGCCCATGGAAATATCCTTCACAAATCTAGCCTGTCCAGCCCTCCAAGAATTTAATGTGTTGACAACTTTCATTCCTCCTCTCTACTCTCCTCATATTTATAGTCACCCTATGTCAGCTAGAAGTCTCTATAATCTGCCCCTCATTCTGCAGAATCATATCTGTTTCTGAGCCTGGAGGTCAAACTTGTGCACAATATTCTTGATTTGGTGTCATTAAGATGGTTCTTAATTGCCATAAGTAATCTATACTCTTGTATTGTAATGATCTTGTACTAAAGACCAAGTCTCTCACCTTTTAAAATGAACTCAGTAATAAGCTGTGGGAAGCATCTGTTGCTGAACAGCTGAATCTAATTGCAAGTTTAATAATTAGCTTTACTTGGACAAAGTAAAATTAATCAGTACTTACTATCTGGATTGCCTTCGACAACAAATTCTGAAACAGTTGGGAATAAACAATGAGAATAAAACTATTGAGCATTTATTGATTTCGGAGATGTGGCCACTCTGGCAAGACTGGCATTTATCGCCCATTCTGACCTGATTTGCTTGGCTGCACTCCATCCGATGCAGACATTCCAAGCACATTTTCAGAAGCACTCGATCGATGTCCGTCATTATTCCTGATGGGTTGTGGTGAATTTTTTGAGCTTTGATCTGATCTATTGGTTCTGGGATCATTTGCCCCATCGCCTGCCAGCAGCATTTCCCATGTGGCACACATGCTGCAGTTTCACCAGGTTAGCCCAGTTGTGACCCAGATTCAGTCCCCATGAGTGCGAGAGTGATTTGTGACGCGAGACACTCAGGGAATGATTCTGTTGCTGATGCCCCACAGCACTTCACAGAGCTGTTGTCTTCTGAATCTAACCCATTTAGAATGGGATATCACAAGACGTGTCCCTCTTCCCTCCTATTCACAAAGATGATTGGACATCCCTTGCCAATGGAGCCCATATCAGAGATGAACTTTATACCCATAGTGCTGCAGACGCATCCAATTAAATTGGTTTGTGAAGATTTCAAATGACTACCAACAGTTCAAAATGGATGTCTCTGGGATAATGGGAGCTGCGTGTTGAGGAGATGGGGCTGTGATCATACCTGTGGTTGAGGATGTTGGTGACGCTGGAAGGATTACAATTGAAGATATGAGTGCAAGGATTATAGAATAACCCTCATAACATCAAAATCAAATAAATATTTGTCATCAACAGATCACTTCTAAAGGCATACCTGTTGTCGATGATAATGCTATTGACTCTGGGGAGGAAAAAGTTTAAGATGGAATTTTGAAACTACTCTGCCGCTAGAGAATGGAGAGCAGTAATTATCATGCCCTGAAGGATCTACATTTCACCCATTGAATCTGTACCTGAATCTGCATTCTACACATTACACTTGACCCTGAGGCTAATGCTCTCCCGTTGCTGCTGAATGGTGTTGAGCCAAGATCCAATTAGATTCCTATTACCTTATATAGGAACAAGAAGTGACCCTGGATTGCACATTGCAGTAAGTGGGAACAGGCAAGTGGTGTGAATACTGAAGGGGTGGAAAAAGTATAGAGTATGTGTAGAAGATTAGGGAAATCTTTTGTCTGTGAACTGGGAACAAAGAATACTTTCACCGAGGGTTGTCACAAAATGCTGGAGTAACTCAGCCGGACAGGCAGCATCTCAGGAGAGGAGGAATGGGTGACATTTCAGGTCAAGACCCTTCTTCAGTCTCGACCAGAAACATCATCCATTCCTCTCCAGAGATGTTGCCTGTCTCGCTGAGATACTCCAGCATTTTGTATCGATCTTCGGTGAAAACAACTACTGCAATTACCTTCACTTTCACCGAGGGTTTTAACTGCAATATGCACAACTGAAAGAACTACAGGCTAAAATCAACTTTAAAATATTGGGCTTAATTTTATGTTATTTTATGTTATTCGACTCAACAGTGATAGAATTCAATGACCCCGCAGGTCACTTGTGCAGTTCATGCAAATTCATCCAATTTTTATTGCTAACTTGTTACCTTTTGGAGTTGAGGTTGTTGGTGGGTGGAAGTTGCGAGATTTGTTGGTTTAGTTCTGGAGGATGCTGAGCAATCCCATCATTGATCATTGGGAAAAATGCTGGAGAAACTCAGTGGGTGAGTTTGTCTGAAGAAGGGTTTCGGCCCAAAACGTTGGCTATTTCCTTCGCTCCATAGATGCTGCCTCACCCGCTGAGTTTCTCCAGCATTTTTGTCTACCTTCGATTTTCCAGCATCTGCAGTTCCTTCTTTAACATTGATCATTGGGAGATTGGTATAAGTGTTACATAAACACATGCACAACATTAGCTGTGATTCAACTCCATTTAATGTGGCTCATGGACTGGGCAGAATGGGAGGTGAAAGGAACAATAGGACCCTCGGGTCTGAAAACAAGCGTTGCAGTGGCTTTGTAGAAGATCGGTCTTTGGTCCATGTATATAGAAACATAGAATGATAAATGAATGATAAAATATATATGAATGATAATCTGCTGTGGCTCAGCTGATACCGTACCTGTTGTTGAAGTTGCAGTCGTTGTCAATGCTGGAAATGAGACAATTGACCATGTCAATGTGGAGTGTAAAATGCATCACAATACTTCAATCAATCAATCACATTTATTTATATAGCACAACTCGCGTTGAACCAAAGTGCTGTACATAGAAGAATTTGGGTTGCCATACAGCCATACAAATAAAAAGAAAAACACAACACACTCTAGAATTTACCATGAACGTCCCCCCACAGCGGAATCAACGTTTTCTACTGTGAGGGAAGACAATAAAAGTTCAGTCCTCTTCCTCTATGTTCACACGTGGTCTATTGAGGTTGCTGCAGTTGGCGCAGCTGAGGCCCGATGTTTCAGGCCCTCTTGCCGGATGATTGAGCTCCGGCTTCGGAAGAACACTCTCAGCGGCTTGGAGTTCCGAATCGGCCGCTTTCCACTGGAGCCGCGGCTTCCGAAGTCCACTGGCCGAGCAGGGCGGAGCTCCAATACTGGCAACCTCGGCGAAAGATCCCAGGCCTCCGCCATGTTAAAGTCAGCGCCGCCAGCAGCTGGAAGCTCTGCAACCACAGCTCCGCGATGTTGGAGTAGGCGGTCCCGCCACTCCGAACCTTACTACACATCGATCCTTGCTAAGGCATCATCCACTCCACGATGTTACTTCAACGCTGCTCCGCGGCCGAAGCTCTGGCCGGTCTTCTGCAGGAAACACTGCCCCAGACCAGTTGTAGGCCGCGAGGAAGGGGCAAAGATGCAGTTCAGAGGAAAGACGCATCTGGTAGGGACTGAGAAAAAACGTTTTCCCCCTTCTCCCCCCCCCCCCCCCCACATAAAAAGTCTAGAAGAAATCCAATCCAAAACAAAACTTTTTAACACAATAAAAATTTAAAAAAGGGTGAAAGGACGAACAGCTGCTGGCGGGGCAGCCATACTCAATGGCGCCACCCTCCGAAACTTGTTTTGATGTGAAATAAATAATTCAGGATATGGAAAAAGTAACGTGTATAATATTACTTGTCTGTGTAGATGTTTGATCTTAATATGGTGGCATGGTGTTGCAGCAATAGAATTGGTGGCTTACATCGTCATGGACCCGGGTTCAATCCTGATTACAGGTGCTGTCTGAATGAAATTTGTATGTTCTCCCCGTGACGTGCATGGGAATTCCGGAACCAGGAACCAAGTTTCGTCCCACATTCCAAAGACGTACAGATTTGTTGGTTAATAGGTTTGGTAAAATTGTAATTGTCCCTAGTGTGTGTAGGATAGTGTTAGTGAGGATTTCAGGTTGGCGCAGAGTCGCAACTAAACTAAATGAAATAAGGAATTATTTTAATTAAACAAGACTATTCTATTTAATCTCTCACATGAAAACAAAAAAATATTATTAGTGAAAATTGTTGAATCTGCCTCTCTTTTCCCATGTGTCACAATTTAACACAAATAATTGTGAGGTGTTGCATTTTAGGATGTCACACAATAGCAGGACCTACACAGTAAATAGTAGGCCTCTGGGTAGTGTTGTAGAGCAGAGGGCTCTAGGAGCATGGTAGCAATGTGGTAGAGTTGCTGTCTTGCAATGCCAGAGATCCGAGTACAATTCTGACTCTGGGTATTTTCTGTACGGTGTTTGCACGTTCTCCCTGTGACCGCATGGATTTTCTTCGGGTGCTCCAGTTTCCTCCCACATCCCAAAGATGTGCAGGCTTGTACATTAATTGGTCTTTGTAAATTGTCCCTAGTGTGTAGGATCAAACTAATGAACGGGTGATCGCTGGTTGGTCGAAGTAGTTGTTGCTAAGCTGCATCTCTAAAGTAAACAAAATCCTGATGTCCTTGTAAGCTGTTCACTGTCTTTTTCGATTCGCCAATTGTTTTTTTTATTGTAGTCAGGATCGAACCAGAATCTCTGGCACTGTAAGACAGCAATTCTACCACTGCGCCACCGAGCCACCCCATGTGCCAATGTGCTGACCCTTTTTCCTTTCAACTTGAGCGCCCAGGGGCGGAAAAGACTACAAAAAGTAGTAAACACTGCCCAGTCCATCATCGGCTCTGACCTCCCTACCATCGAGGGGATCTATCTGTCTGAAGCCTATGTCAATTAGTCTCCACAAATCTAGCCTGTACTGTCCTCGAAGATTTTAATGTGATTCAATGAGGTCAACTCTCATTCCATAAACTTTAAAGGAACATCTAGCCTCTGGAATTGTTCCTCATTCTGTGCACCCCAGTTTAGGTAGCAAACTGGTCAATAGACAATAGGTGCAGGAGTAGGCCATTTGGCCCTTCGAGCCAGCACCGCCATTCAATGTGATCGTGCTTGATCATCCGTAATCAGTACCCCATTCCTGCCTTCTCCCCATATCCCCTGACTCTGCTATTTTAAAGAACCCTATCTAGCTCTCTCTTGAAAACATCCAGAGACCTGCCTCCATCACCCTCTGAGGCAGAGAATTCCACAGACTCACCACTCTCTGTGAGAAAAAGTGCTCCCTCGTCTCCGTTCTAAATGGCTAAATTCTTAACCTGTGGCCCCTGGTTCTGGACTCCCCCAACATTGGGAACATGTTTCCTGCCTCTAGTGTGTCCAAGCCCTTAACAATCTTATATGTTTCAATGAGATCCCCTCTCATCCTTCTAAACTCCAGAGTGTATAAGCCCAGTTGCTCCATTCTCTCAGCATATGAAAGTCCCGCCATCTCCGGAATTAACCTTGTAAACCTAAGCTGCACTCCCTCAATAGCAAGAATGTCATTCCTCAAATTATGGGACCGAAACTGCACACAATCCTCCAGGTGTGGTCTCATTAGGGCTCTGTACAAATGCAGAAGGACCTTTTTGCTCCTATATTCGATTATAGTGAAAGATAGCTTGTGTTATAAAGGCCAACATGCCATTCGCTTTCTTCACTGCCTGCTGTACCTGCATGCTTACTTTCATAGACTGATGTGCAAGGACCCTCAGATCCCATTGTATTTCCCCTTTTCCCAACTTGACACCATTTAGATAGTAATCTGCCTTTCTGTTTTTGCTACCAAAGTGGATAACCTCACATTTATCCGCATTAAACTTCATCTGCCATGCATCTGCTCTCTGCCCCAACCTGTCCAAGTCACCCTGCATTCTCATAGCATCCTCCTCACAGTTCACACTGCCACCCAGCTTTGTGTCATCTGCAAATTTGCTAATGTTACTTTGAATCCCTTCATCCAAATCATTGATGTATATTGTAAATAGCTGCGGTCCCAGCACCGAGCCTTGCGATACCCCACTAGTCACTGCCTGCCATTCTGAAAGGGACCCGTTATTCCCTATTCTTTGTTTCCTGTCTGCCAACCACTTCTTTATCCATGTGAGCACTCTACTCCCAATACCATGTTCCCTAATTTTGCGCACTAATCTCTCATGTGGGACCTTAACAAATGCTTTCTGAAAGTCCAGGTACACTACTACACCCACTGGCTCTCCCTTGTCCATTTTCCCCAGCACCGATGTCCCCAAATTTTCTCCATTGACTCCAGCATCTTCCCCACCAGCGATGTCAGGCTAACTGATCTATAATTCCCGTTTTCTCCCTCCCACCTTTCTTAAAAAGTGGGATAACATTAGCTACCCTCCAATCCACAGGAACTGATACTGAGTCTATAGAACATTGAAAAATTATCACCAATGCATCCACGATTTCTAGAGCCACTTTCTATCAGCCTTCAGTCCCATCAGTCTATCCAACACCATTTCCTGCCTAATGTGAATTTCCTTCAGTTCCTCTGTCACCCCAGATCCTCTGGCCACTATTATATCAGGAAGATTGTTTGTGTCACCCCAGATCCTCTGGCCGTCCTTAGTGAAGATAGATTCAAAGTACCTGTTCAACTCATCTGCCATTTCCTTGTTCCCCATAATAAATTCAACTTTTTTCGGTCTTCAAGGGTCCAACTTTGGTCTTAACTAATTTTTTCCTCTTCACATACCAAAAGAAGCTTTTACTGACCTGCTTTATATTCTTGGCTAGCTTACCTTCGTACCTCATCTTTTCGCTCCATCATCTTTTTGGTTATCTTCTGTTGTTCTTTAAACATTACCCAATCCTCTTGCTTCCTGCTCTTCTTTGCTACGTTGTACTTCTTCGCTTTAATTTTTATGCTGTCCCTGACGTCCCTTGTTAGCCATGGTTGTCCCTTTCTCCCCTTGGAATCTTTCTTCCTCCTAGGAATGAACTGATCCTGCACCTTCTGTATTATTCCTAGAAACACCTGCCATTTTTGTTCCACTGTCATCTCTGCTAGTGTATCTTTCCAATTAAATTTTGCCAGCTCCTCCCTCATGGCCCCATAGTGCCCTTTACTCAACTGCAACACTGACTCCTCCAATCTACTTGTCTCCCTCTTCAATTGTAGATTAAACCTGACCATGTTATGGTCACTGCCTTCTGATGGCTCATTAACCTCAAGGTCCTTTAACAAATCTGGTTCATTACAGAACAATCTTCAATCTTCATATAACAATGGTCAATCTTCACCTCACTCTGTAAAATCAAATCTGTTCCTGAGCAAGAGGCAAAATTACACAGAATATCCCAGTTTGGGATTAAGGACCCTCTAACCATTGTATGAAATCTACATTGTTTTATTGGGTGCACCTTGGACAAAGAACAACCTTTCCCCCTGGGATAATGGGAACAGTGTTGAAGAGATGGGATTATGTCATACCTGTGGTTGATGTGGTTGACTCTGGAAGGGATACAATTGAAGATATGAGTGCAAGGATTGTAAAACAAATCTAATTACAAATGAATCAAACAACTATTTGGCCAGTCATCAATCTCAACTGCTGATATCCATACCTGTGGTCGATGACAATGTTGTTGACTCTGGAGAGGAAACAGTTTAAGATGTAATTTTGAAACTAATCTGCCATTAGAGAGCGGAGTGAAGCAGTAGTTATGGCGTGAAGGATTTACATTTCACACATTCCCTGATTATAATGCTCTCCCATTGCTGTTGAATTGTTATATTCCCATTCTTTTTTGGAAACAAAATGGGCCCATATTACGCATTACAGCAGGTGGGACCACACAATTGGTAGGAAAACTGAGGGTGGACGAGATGGGGGAGGTTGGTTGAAAAAATAGTAAGTGTGGAAGATAAGAGATTGTTTCTCACTGCGTGATGAGATCAAAAAGTATCGTTTAAAAGCTTTAAAGAGCAACATGAATAACTAAATGAAGCAGATGAAGATGGCGGGACGGGAATTGATCTCAGAATTGATTTTATGTTACTGAAGTGAACAGGAGGACAGAATTCAATGAACCCACTGGGTTCTTGTGCTGTTAATTAGAGATATTAAATAGTCACCCTGCTTTTCTCGAGAAATCTCCAAACTTTAAATCATGAAATTGAACTTTGATGAGGTTTATCTAGACTATAACTAGGACCATCACACAAACAAGATTCAGATTCAGATTCAATTTTAATTGTCATTGTCAGTGTACAGTACAGAGACAACAAAATGCATTTAGCATCTCCCTGGAAGAGCGACACAGCAAATGATTTGAATAAATAACAATAAGTGTCCGGGGGGGGGGTGATTGGCAGTCACCGAGGTACGTTGTTGAGTAGCGTGACAGCCGCCGGAAAGAAGCTGTTCCTGGACCTGCTGGTTCGGCAACGGAGAGACCTGTAGCGCCTCCCGGATGGTAGGAGGGTAAACAGTCCATGGTTGGGGTGAGAGAGGTCCTTGGCGATGCTGAGCGCCCTCCGCAGACAACGCTTGCTTTGGACAGACTCAATGGAGGGGAGCGAGGAACCGGTAATGCGTTGGGCAATTTTCACCACCCTCTGCAATGCCTTCCGGTTGGAGACAGAGCAGTTGCCATACCAAACTGTGATGCAGTTGGTAAGGATGCTCTCGATGGTGCAGCGGTAGAAGTTCACCAGGATCTGAGGAGACAGATGGACCTTCTTCAGTCTCCTCAGGAAGAAGAGACGCTGGTGAGCCTTCTTGATCAGAGTTGAGGTATTGTGGGTTCAAGAGAGGTCGTCGGAGAGGTTGACTCCCAGGAACCTGAAGCTAGAAACACGTTCCACCTCCGTACCGTTAATGTGGATGGGGGTGTGCGTGCCGCCCCTGGACTTCCTGAAGTCTACAATGAGCTCCTTGGTCTTCTTGGAGCTAAGGGCCAGGTTGTTGTCAGCGCACCATGCTGCTATGTGCTGGACCTCCTCCCTGTAGGCCGACTCATCGTTGTTGCTGATGAGGCCAATCACCGTTGTATCATCTGCATACTTGATGATGGTGTTAGTACCATGTACAGGTGTGCAGTCATAGGTGAAGAGGGAGTAGAGGAGGGGGCTCAGCACACAGCCCTGTGGAACGCCGGTGTTCAGGGTGAGGGTTGAAGAGGTGTGCTTGTCTAACCTAACAGACTGGGGTCTGTTGGTTAGAAAGTCCAGTATCCAGTTGCAGAGGGAAGGAGCGATGCACAGATTACCTAGTTTGGCGATCAATTTTGATGGTATAATGGTGTTGAATGCTGAGCTGTAATCGATGAACAGCATTCTTACGTAAGTGTCTCTGTTGTCGAGGTGGGAGAGGGCGGAGTGAAGTGCCGTTGAGATGGCATCCTCCGTACTCCTGTTCTTGCGGTAGGCAAACTGATAGGGATCCAGTGTGGGGGGTAGGAAGCTTTTGAGGTGTGCCAGGACCAGCCTCTCGAAGCACTTGGTGATGATGGGGGTAAGTGCAACTGGGCGGAAGTCGTTGAGGCTTGCCGCAGTGGAGTGTTTTGGCACTGGCACGATGGAGGTGGTTTTAAGGCACGTGGGGACAACTGCCTGGGCAAGTGACAGGTTGAAGATATCAGTCCAGACGTCTGCCAGCTGCGCCGCACAGACCCTGAGCACGCGCCCGGGGATGCCGTCAGGGCCAGCAGCTTTACGTGCATTAGTCCTACTCAGTGCCACGTATACGTCGTAGGGGGTGAGTGTGAGGGGTTGGTGATCAGCAGGTAGCACAGCCTTGATGGCTGTCTCTAGATTGTCCCTGTCGAAGCGGCCATAGAAGTGATTGAGCTCCTCAAGGAAGGAGGCGTCGCTGGATGTGGGGGTGGTGTTGGCGGGTCTGTAGTCCGTGATGGCCTGGATGCCTTGCCACATGTGTCGGGGGTCGGAGTTGTTGTTGAAGTGCTCCTCAATCCTGAGCTTATGGCAGTGCTTGGCCTTCTTGATGCCCCTCTTCAGGTTAGCCCTGGCTGAACTGTAGGCTCGAGCATCGCCTGACCTGAAAGCGGTGTCCCGTGCTTTCAGCAGTAGCCTGACCTCGCTGTTCATCCATGGCTTCTGATTCGGGAATACGGTCACCTGTTTGAGGGAGGTGACACTATTGATGGTGGAGTTTATAAAGTCCAGAACAGAGGATGTGTAGGAGTCAATGTCCGTGTGGGAGTCAAGGGTGGCCTGGGCTGCAAACGCCTTCCAGTCAGTGTTTCCAAAACACTGAAGTGTGAAGTCCGCTTCCTCTGACCAGACTTTAACTGTCCTCACAGATGGTTTAACCCGTCTGATGAGTGGGGAGTACTTAGGGAGCAGGAACAATGAGATGTGATCAGACTGACCAAGGTGGGGGAGGGGGATGGCTTTGTAAGCTTCAGCCACGTTGGTGTAGACTTTGTCCAGTGTCTTGTCTACTCTAGTGGGGAAGGAGACATGCTGGTGGAATTTGGGGAGTACAGTCTTCAGGTTAGAGTGATTGAAGTCACCCGCAACAATGAAGGCTGCCTCGGGGTTGTGTGTCTGTTGATTGCTAATGGCAGTATGCAGTTCTTTCATTGCAAGCTTGGCATTAGCATCAGGAGGGATATAGGCTGCAGTCACAACAGTGGAGGTGAACTCTCTGGGCAGATAGAACGGTCTGCATCTAACCAAGAGGAACTCAAGGTTAGCTGAGCAGTGACTCTCGATGATGGTGGAGTCCGTGCACCATGCTTTATTTACATAAATGCACAGACCCCCACCTCTGGTCTTGCCGGAGTCCGATGTCCTGTCCGCTCGGAGTAAGTGATGCCCCGATAGCTGGATGGCGCTGTCAGGAACGTCAGTGTTCAGCCAAGTTTCCGTGAGGATCAGGATGTTGCAGTCCTTGATCCGGTTGTGGGAGGTGATCCTTAGCCGGAGTTCGTCCATTTTGTTTGCCAGTGAGCGCACGTTGGCGAGGAAAAGGCTAGGAATCGCTACCCTGTGCGGGGCTAGCTCTAACTTGGCCTTTAACCCCCCTCTGCGTCCCCGGCGGTGTTTACGTCTGCGTCGCCGTCTGTTGGTGCTTCTGGTCGGCCGAGCTGGCTTGGTGCGCGCTGGTGTTCTACCGCTCCGTTGCACCCAATTGACTCCATTTACATTTTACCTTGCCTCAGCAAGGCCACCAGCAAAAATCAAGGACCTGTCTCACCCTGGTCTCTCTTCCATCAGTCAAGAGGTACAGAAGTTTGAAAATGATGCCAATAATCAGGGACTGTTTCAGGCACACTGCCAGAGAGTAGTTGTGACCTTCCATTTACATCATTGGAGACCTTAGAGTTATCTTTCATCACACTTTGTTGGAATTTATCTTGCACTAAATGTTAAACCATTTATCCAACATCTGCACACTCTGGACAGCTTGATTGGATAGTCTTTTCGCTGACTGTATAGCTTGCAACAAACAGCTTTTCATTGCACTTTGGTACACATGACAATAATAAATTAAATTAATAAACTAAATTAAACAATCATGTCCGTAAGTGTTCTTGCTCATGCAAGTGGGTTATTTGGGGATTGAAATATGCAGCGACTTGTGAAGTTGATGCAAATTGTATTAATTTTCATTTCTAACTTGGTACCTGTTGAGGTTGAAGTTGTTGTTGGTGTTGATGCTGTAAACAAAGATTAGTAGGTTTAGTTTTGGGAAATGCTGAGCCATTCCATCATCTATTACTAGGAGACTTATTTTAAAGTTAAATAAACACATGGGAAAGGGAACAAACAGAGATTAAACACCATTCAATGCTCTTGATATGGGCAGATTGGGAGCTTAAAGGAGCAGTTGGAAGCTCAGAATGGAATGGACGTCTGAAAACAAGTGTTGCAGTGGCTTTGTGGAAGATCAGTCTGTTGGTCTGTGTACATGAATGATAACAACGTGCTGTAGCCCAGCTGATACCATACCTGTTGTTGAAGTCGCAGTTGTTGTCGATGCTGGAAATGAGAAAATTGACCATGTTAGTGAGGAGTGTGAAATGTCATCGGAATAATTCAGCAAGTAACTACCCCTTCCTCAGATCCCCAGACCTGTAAGTTTTTTGTCATGGTTACTGCACTTATGCAATATTGCAAAACATTTCATAGTTTTGGTCCTCCATTTAATCTCTAACATGAAAATAAAAGATTAGAATTATATCGAGAAAATTGTTTTCCAAAGATCACTTTCCCACTGTTCCCCACCGTCTGTCCACGTATTTAAATTTGAGATTAATATGAATATACGTGTAAAATGTCATCACAATAATTCAGCAAGTAACTACCCCTTTTCTCAGATCACCAGACCTGTACGTCTTTCCTCACGTACTTAAATTTGAGATTAACATGAATATATGTGAAAATGATAGGAAGATTTGGACACATAGGTATCAGCAAACCACTTATAATTTTTTGCAAATTTATTATTTTCAAGAAATATTACTCGTGCTCCTGCTTGCATTGGTAGCCACCTTCGTAAATTCATGAATTTGATGGGTGAATGTTGCTGAAAAGTGAGGGATTCATGTATATGCAGGATATGGAGATCTTCCAACAGGAAATCTCAATTGTGAAGCCAGTAGAAAAACGTTTAAGGACTACAATTTTCAGACAGCCTGATGCCTTGGCCGAGCTGTGATGCCTCTCGTGCGGCTTAGTGTTTATGGATAAATTCCAGTGTTTCATTCATTGTGATAAAAGCAGCATTCTGGAAACTCTAGATTACCTGTCAGCAGAACATTAATCCTGTCGGTGGCATTGTATATTGTATGTAGTAGTTATCGTCAGGATAGAACCCAGGTCTTCGATGCAGAAAGGCAGCAACCCTACTGTTGTTCCGCTGTGACGTGTCCTTTAAATATCCCCATTATCTCTGTTCGGTAAGGTAAGCCCTCGGGTTTTTGACATTTACATCCTAGGAAAATATTCTTCCCTATCCATGCCTCTCAGAATGTTATACATTTTATCTTCTCAGTCTCTAGCGCTCCAGAAAAACGAATGGAAGTTTCTATAAGAAGATTGAGCTAGTTTGTAATATATTTTAGAGGCCAATATTAAGGATGAGGTTTTCGAGTATTTCGTGCATGTCAAAATAGGCTGAAGTCAGCATGCGAAGGAAAGATCTTACCTGACAAATTAGTTCCATTTAATTGAGTTTATTAGAGATACGGTGCTTAAAATAGGGCCTTCAGCCCATTAAGGCCGTACCGACCAGTGACCAGAGGCTGCTAAACAATTAGAGGGAAGTAGCTAGCATGGATAGAAGGTTGGCCAAATAGCAGAAAGCAAACAGTAGGAATAAAGGGTGCTTTTTCTGTTTGGCTGCCGATGACTAGTGGTGTACTGCAGGGTTTGGTGTTGGGACCGCTACGCCTCACGTTACATATTAATGATTTGGATGATGGAATTGATGCATTTGATAGCAGCCCAAGCACCGACCCCTGCGGAACACAAGTCACTGGAAGCCAACCAGAAAAAGCCCCCTTTATTGCCACTCTGCTTTCTGCCATCTAGCAAACCCGCTATCCATGTTACTATCTTCCCTCTGATACCATGGGCTCTCATCTTCTTCAGCAGCCTCATGTGTGCCACACTATCACACTGCCTAAAAATCCAGGTAAACCACATCCACTGACTCTCCCTTGTCTATCATAATTCCTCAATGAATTCCAATGGGTTTATCAGGCAAGATCTCCCTTTCACAAAACCATGCTGACTATGGTATATTTTATCATGTGCTTCAAAGTACTCAGAAACCTCATCCTTCATAATGGACTCTAAAATCTTACCAACCATTGAATTCAGACTTACCGGCTCATATTTTTCCACTCCTGCTTTATTACCTTCTTGAACAACGGAGTAATATTTGCAATTTTCCAATCGTCTGGAACCACCCCTGACTCTAGCAATTCTTGAAAGATCACAACTAATGATCCACAATCTCTAAAACCACTAATTAAATGGATTTAAGAATGAGATAATGTTAATCGGGGTAAATGTTTCCAAGTTGACTTCATCTGGAAGTCCGTTGTGCATGCAATGTATTGAACTGTTGTGTCATTAGAAACATAGAAAAATAGGTGCAGGAGTAGGCCATTCGGCCCTTCGAGCCTGCACCGCCATTCAATGTGATCATGGCTGATCATCCAACTCAGTATCCCGTACCTGCCTTCTCTCCATACCCCTGATCCCTTTAGCCACAAGTGCCACATCTAACGCCCTCTTAGATATAGTAAGGTTAGGGAAATGTCTGTTATGTATGGGGTTAATCGATATTTGTAATTGGGTGATTAAGAGACAACCCCCATGTGGTTTGGCCCTCTGGTTTGCGGGGCATTTAAAAGGCCGTGATCACAAGGCTCAGGGTCGATCTTCTAGTGGAATGCCGGGGACCGCCTACCCTTCTGGTGTGTCTCTGTCTGCGCGAGGGCTAGAGGGTTTGAACACTGGCCTAGAGGGTTTGGACAGATAGACGCTGGATCAAACCTGCGGTGGGGGATAGGTATAGTGTGTGATCTGTGACGCACTTTTGGTAAAATACGGTTGGATTGATTCAAGTGCTTGATTCAGTGTTTTTACTGAAACTAGACTGGACGGAAGCTTAGAAACGAGCAATTATCACCCTAATATATATTTAAAAGACATTTGGACAGGTACATGGATAGGAAAGTTTTTGAGCGATATCGGCCAAACACGGGCATGTGTGTCTATTGTAGATGGGGCAGCTTGGTCGGCATGAGCAAGTTGTGCAAAAGAGTCTGTTTTCATGCTGTAGGACTTTATGATTCTACTTGGTTATTGGTGGAAGCATGACTGGAAAATAATGTATCCTTAGATAGCCAGACTATGACTGCCACTGGGCTTGGTGATTGGGGTTGAAGTATTCACAATCTATAACAGCGATTAGATGGGGGAATCGGAAGGTCACACTTGCAAGTTTGCTGGTGACAGTTAGGCTGGTAGGAGTGTGTGGGTGAACCAGGATGTAACAAAGCTGACCGGCTGAGTGAATGGCTGAGACGGCAGAGGGAGGTTCAAGAGGGTAAATGTGGGGTTATGCACTTCAGTGAATATAACAGGAAAGCAAAATATTTGTGAAATAGTGAGTAATTTGGCAGTGTTATTGTTCAAAGGATCTGGATGTGCTTGTTCACTTAACAAAAAGCTAACATTGCTCATGTACTAGCAAAAATCAAGGCAAATGGTCTGAAGAAGGGTCGAGATCTGAAACGTCCACAGTCCAATTCCCTCCACAGATCTCGTCTGAGCTGCTGAATTCCTCCAGAAGGTGGTTGTGTCAAAAGGCAGATGGTAAGTTAATTTACTATGAGAATATTTCATCTGACCCAGGCCGTCTGATTACAGTTAGAGTCATAGAGTGATGCAGTGTGGAAACAGGCCCTTCGGCAGACTTGCCCACACTGGCCAACAATGACCCTAGTCCCATTTGCCTGCGCTTGGTCCATAACTCTCCAAACCTATCCTATCCATGTACCTGTCCAACTGTTTCTTAAACGATGGGATAGTCCCAGTCTCAACTACCTCTTCTGGCAGCTTGTTCCAAACACCCATCACCCTCTGTGTGAAAAAGTTACTGCTCGGATTCGTATTAAATCATTTTCCCTTCACCTTGAACCTATGTCCTGTTCCTCCAGATGTGCGAGGACTCACTCTGGCAATTGAGGAGCCCCGGGAAAGAAAGGTTAGTATGGGAAGGTTAGGGAGTTGGGGAAGGGGAGTTAGCATCTAGGAGATCCATTAGGCCTAGACCTTGTTCAGCAAAATGGTCACTGTATGCAAGATCTCGGCAATTTACAGGATGCTACATTGAAACATCGTATACAGTAGACAAGGTTAGAGGAGGTGCACATGCAACTTTGTATCACCTGGAAGAACTGCTGGGGTCCCTGGATAGAGGCAAGGGAGGATGTATATAGACAGGTGTTATATCTCCTGTCGTTGCAGGGGAAAGTACCTGGGTGGGGTGGTTTGGGTGGGATGTGATGAGTGGACCAAGGAATTGTGGAGGGAGCAGTCTCTGTGGAAGGTGCAAAAGGGCCGACATTTTGGAGGATGTTATGTTGGATGTGAAAGGTGAAGATCAGGTGAACTCTGTCCTTGTTCCGTCTGGGGAGAGGGGAGGTGAAAGCAAACTGTGGGTCACAGAGGAGATGCGGGTAAGGGATCTATCTATGACAGCAGGGAGGAAACCATGTTTACGAAAGAAAGAGGACATCTCATGTCATAGAATGGATAGTTTCATCTTGGGCACAGATGCAGTGGAGATGGAGGAATTGAGAGAAGGGGATAGAGTCTTTGCAAGTGACAAGGTGGGAGGAAATGTAGTCCAGATAACTGTGGGAGTCGGTAGGATTATAGTTGACATCAGTCAATAGTCTAAACCCTGTTATGGAGACCGAGAGATCAAAAATGAGATGTCAAATATAGCCCAGGTGAATTTGAGGGCAGGGTGAAAGTTAGCAGCAAAGTTAATGAAATCAATGAGTTCTGAACACGTGCAGGAGGCAGTCTTAATGCATTCGTCGGTACAGCAGAGAAAGAGTTAGGGGTATGGTGCCAGTGTAATTTGGAGAAAGTGAGAGGAGCTATAAAAAAAGTTGAGCGTGAGGACAATTTCCACCCAGCAAAGGAGAATGTTAGTAGAGGGAAATTAATTGGGACTCTGTTAGAGTAAGAACCAAAGGGCCTTAAATCCTTCCTGGTGGGGGATGGAGGTGTAATGGCACTGGACATCCTTGGCAAAGATGAAGCAATGGGGGTTGAGAAATTGAAAGTTATTAAAGAGTTGAAGGACAAGTGAGGTGTATCGGCTGTAGTTGGGAAGCGACTGGATAAGGGGGGGATAGAATGGAATGAAGATATGTGGAAGTGTGTTCTGGGGAGCAGGCGCAAGCAGAGACAACGAGTCTGGCAGACTGTATGTGGGTGTTGAGGAAGAGATTGAAATGGGCAGAGTGGGGCTGAGGAACGATAAAGTTGGAGGCTGTGGAATGGAGATCACCAGAGATGATGAGATTAGAAACAGTCTGGGTGATTGTGGCCTGCTGTTGGTCTGTGGGATCATGGTCAAGGGGTAGATATGAGGAGGTGTCAGAGCTGTCCCTTGGCCCTAGCACGGCACCTCCCTTGTGGGTGAGTATAATAATAATGTTGGGATTGTTGTTCTGTAAGTGGAGGGCTATGTGTTCATAGGGGGTGAGATTGGAGTGGGGAAGAGAAGTAGGGAAGTCAAGATGGTTGACTCGACTGCTCTACTCCCCTGTTAGTTGCCAGAAAGAGGGATGATGTTAATGTGAGTTTGAGGAGATTGGTGCTGGTCATGATCACACCCTGATTACCGATTCAGTGATCATTCCCACCCACTAGTTCTGTATCCATTCAGAATCTCATTAATCTGAATGGGAATTACATTATAACAATGACTACATTACCTGTTGTTGATGATGGTCGTGTCCATGAGTATCCACCTGTAATTTTGTCCGTAAAATAAATAAGTAGAAGTTGAAGGATAAACAAGTGAAATCTGGATTTCTAACTGTGCGGAAATGCCGAAGTTGGAGGCTGCAGGAACTGGCTTCATCATACCCAACAATAGTTTTAATGAGGATGCCAGGGTGCCAACTTTTTGCTTTGTAGTAGAAAGGCAGACAGGATGTCCAATGATATGGTCTTCCATTGATGATATTATTTATAGTGTAACACTTTCTCCTCAACATATTTCAGTTACCTCTTCGACTGATCAGTGAATACAGGAGGTTGAACTCGGATGGCGAGTTAGTAACTGCTGCGTAAGTTAATTCTGCATCGCTAACGTGAGGGAAATTGAAAACATTGCATGATTGAAGAATGGTGATAAATTTAATTCCCACCCTTCATCAATTCAGAAGAAGGATGTTTTGCAAAGAGGCAATTTCACTCTACGCAGGAAAATGAGATAGATATTCAGCAGTGTCGGCAGTGCTTGCACGGACTCACATCGTACAAGAAAACCATGTGACAGCTCAAGCAAGATAGAGGCATCACACCTGGTTGAGTTCAATACATTCTACGTTCGCTTCAGAAGGGTGTACATTGATGTGTTTTCTTGGGTACCCACAGCTCCTGAAAGCATTGTAATGTCAGTCACCGAGGCCAGGAGCAGAAAATGCCTCATGTGACCGCTCAGAAAATGTGTGTAACAGGTGTACCTGGCCGTGTTCTCAAAACGTAAGTGAACCAACTCACTGGAGTTTTTACTGATATCTCCAACCTCCCATTACTGAGATCCGAGTTTCCTACTTGCTTTAAAAATATATCAATTATACGTGTACAAGAATAGTACAATGTCATGCAGGAAAAATGTTCCCAATGTTGGGTAAGTCCTGAACCAGGGGCCACAGTCTTAGAATAAAAGGGAAGTCATTTAAGACTGAGGTGAGAAAAATCTTTTTTACCCAGAGAGTTGTGAATTTATGGAATTCCCTGCCATAGAGGGCAGTGGAGGTCAGAGATAGTTGGATAGAGCTCTCGGGGCTAGTGGAGTCAAGGGATATGGGGAGAAGGCAGGCACGGGTTATTGAAAGCGGACGATCAGCCATGATCACCATGAATGGTGGTGCTGGCTCGAAGGGCCGAATGGCCTCCTCCTGCACCTATTTTCTATGTTTCTATGTCTGAATGGCTACTGACCAGTTGTACTAATGTTAATGACGATGAGGTGCTTGGTGACATTGATTTTGGTGCATATTGACTCCTGCCTTGGCAAGCACCTGAACCCACTACATTTTCTGAAGATTTCTCCTGGGCCCAGCATATTGATGCAATCGTAAAGAAAGCCCATCAATACTTCTGCTTCCTTAAAAGATTGAGGAGATTCAGTTTGTCTATAAATATTCCCTTGGACCTCAGCAGGTGTTTGGTAGAGAGTATATTGACTGGTTGCATCACGGCCTGCTTTGCAAACTCAAACGCTCAAGATGAAGGAGATAACAAAGAGTGGTGGACACTGACCAATCCATCATGAATACTGACCTCCCTACCATTTAAGGGATCTACAAGAAGTGTTGGCTCAAAAATTCGGCAAGTATCAACAATCCAAATCACCCTAGGACATTCCAGCGCCCGCCGGGGGCTCCAACTGTGACCTTTGGGCCTAGAGCGGGGCCGTACATCGCCCGGCGCTACCTCAAAGGCCGTGGGACTTAACACCGCCCGCCTGCAGCTTGGACCTCGGGAGAGAGATGGTGCGGGGGAGAGAGAAGACTTTGCCTTCCATCACAGTGAGGAGGAGATTCACTGTGATGGATGTCTGTGTGAATTGAATTGTCTGTGTTTTTTTTATGAATTGTGTATGGCATGTAGAAACGGAGTTTCGTTCGAGCCTCTTGAGGTTCGAATGACAAATAATAAAATCAAATCAAATCAGAAACATTCTCATTTAACTTGTTATGGAAAATTGTATAAGTGTCTGAAAACCGTGACCACAAGGATGAAGAATAGCCTCTTCCCAACAAGTCGCCAGGCTCATTTGTGAGCTTATTTACGCTTGCACTAAGGACTTTGGGTTTTTTAATAGAGGGGTTATTCATTTATTGATTATTTGTTTATTATGTGGTGTCTATATGTATTGTGTTTACAGGCCCCATAAGTTGCTGCATGTGTGGGCTCAGAGGTAGATCTACTGCCTTACAAAGCCAGAGACCAAGGTTTAATCCTGACTATGGGTGCTATCTGTGCACAGTTTGTACATTTTCCCTGTGATTGCATGGGTTTTCTATGGGTGGTCTTGTTTCCTCTCATGTACGGAAGACGTGCAGATTGGTAGGTAAATTGTTTTCCGTAAATTGCTTCTGGTGTGTAGGATACAAAAGTGGGATAACATGGAACTAGTGTTTGGGTGATCGATGGTTTGTGAAGATTTAAAATAACTCCCAACAGTTCAAAATGGATGTCCCTGGGATAATGGAAGCAGCGTGTTGAGGAGATGTGATCATACCTGCGGTTGAGGATGTTGTTGACGCTGGAGGGAATACATTTGAAGATGTGAGTGCAGGGATTAGAGAACAACCCTCATAACATAAAATCAAAGAACCATTTGTCAAGTTATCAACAGATCCCTTATAAAGCCATACCTGTGGTTGATGATAATGCTGTTGACTCTGGAAAGGAAACAGTTTAAGATGGAATTTTGAAACTACTCTGCCGCTAGAGAATGGAGAACAGTAATTATCATGCCCTGAAGGATCTACATTTCACCCAATGAATCTGTACCTGAATCTGCATTCTACACATTACACTTGACCCTGAGTCTAATCTTTCCTGTTGCTGCTGAAAGGTGTTGAGCCAAGAACCAATTAGATTCCCATTATCTTATATTGGAACAAGAAGTGGTCCAGGATTGAACATTGCAGTAAATGAGACCACACAATTTGTGGAAAAACTGATGGGGTGAAATGGTATGGAGTAAATGTGGAAGATTAGGGAAATTGTTTTTCTCTGTGAACTGGGAAGAAAGAATACTATCACCGAGGGTCGTCACAAAATGCTGGAGTAACTCAGCGGAACGTGCAGCATCTCAGGAGAGGAGGAATGGGTGACATTTCAGGTCAAGACCCTCTTCAGTCTCGACCCAAGACATCACCCATTCCTTCTCTCCAGAAATGCTACTTGTCCCTCTGAGTTACTCCAACATTTTGTGAGTATTATTTCATATTTATTTTAGTTTATCTTTTTTTAATATTTTACCTTGTATGTATCGTTAGCTTTTTTGCTTTGAATGGTGCACTGACTGGCTGACATTTTTAAATTTCGTTGTACATGGTTCATGTTACAATGACAATAAAGAAACTATTCTATTCAAAGTTTAAACCAGCATTTGCAGTTCCTTCCCACACATTACAGGAAAGATGCAAGGCCTTTGTATTAAAGAATGAGATGATGATTGGGCAAAGGATAAATGATGCGGAAGGAGAAAATAAGCATTGAAGACAAAATGTCAAAAGGCGGAGATCAGGAATTGCTTCAAATCCTTGCAGAAAGGGCTGGGCTCCAGTATCCACGGGGTTCTCAGACGGGAGTTCTGCAACATCCTCTCTCACTGCTACCCCCTTAGTGCAGGGCTGTCTTAATGCATGGGCACGCTGGACAGTTGCCCGGGGCCCCACCAGCATAGGGGTTCCCATGCTAATCTATGTATTGTCGAATGTTATTGTAGAACATGACAACGGAGAAGAACATCGCAAGTGCATGACAACATATTTGATTTGGCATAAAGAAACTGGAAGTGTAGGGGCCCCAGTGCACTGCTTTGCCCGGGGGCCCACCATGTTGTTAAGATGGCCCTGCCTTAGTGATTTCATTTTACACAAGTTACACATCCTTATCTCTGTATCTCCCTCTCCGTTGACTCAGTCTGAAGAAGGGTCTCAACCTGAAATGTCAAATTCCTTCTATCCAGAGATGCTGTCTGTTCTGCTGAGTTACTCCAGCATTTTGTGTCTGTTCAGTTTAAACCAGCATTTGCAGTTCCTTACCACACAATACAGGAAAGATACAGAGCCTTTGCCCCACAATATCTGTGTCGAACACAATGGCAATGCTTATCTGCCTACACATAATCAATATCCCGTCAATAAAATAAAAGGACTGAGCCGAATGAACATTGGTCAATTAAAGGGAATTTGTACTTGTGTTTCCTTCCGGTCCATCGGGAAGATGTGGAAGAAGCCGTGGTTGCAGTGTTGGGGGTAATATACTGATACAAATAGAAAATGTAAATAGATAGAGATAGTGGTAGGAAAGGTGAACAGAGTAGAAACATAGGTGGACAGGTGAGTGCGCGTGGGAGAAGAGGTTGGGGGTGTAGACTACCTGAATGCAACATTCCTGTCATTGGGTTTTTAGCTACCTAGGTGGAATTGCAGATGTAGATCATTGCCTCCTGATAGCAATGGGGAAGGATGAGGTCCGTTAACTTGGTTTTGGAGTGAAAAGAAGAGTTAATATGAGTGGAATGATCGATCACTTGTTTGTGTGAGGTGATGTGAAGGAGTGAGGGGGCAGACCAAGGAGTGAAGCCTCTCTCCCAACTTTGGCAATTTTTTAAGCAACTACAGGCGACTGGGCTTTTTTCACATGGTCGCAAGGTGACGCCTGTGTCGTCGTGAGTAGTCTCCTCAAGCCGCCTAAAGAGTTGTAATGTTTTTCTGGTTGCCGCTGGATTTTGAAATGTTAAAAACGTTTTGGCGACTGTGGGCTTGACGTAGCTTGTCATCTCCTGTCATAGGTGCTGTCACAGGTTGTCGCCAGGATGACGCAGGTTGTTGCCAGGTGACGTCGGTTGTCGCCGGTGCTGACCGGTGAATTCCATTGGCGACTACCTACGTCAACCGGCGACAAGTACCGGTGACTGAATTATCTTCAGTTGTCGTCGACAGGGTCGTTGCTTGTAGCTTGTCATGGGTGGACATAGGTTGACCGGTTCTCGTAGGATGTCACCTGTGTGGTCGTAGGTTGTCATAGGTGTGGTTGTAGGTGGATGTCTTAAGTCGCAACGATTGGGTCGCCGGTTGTCGGTAGCTTGCCGTAGCTTGACGTCGACTAGGTGGTAGGTTGTCGTATACATTGTCATAGCAGGGGTCCAGTTGCCGCTTTTTCGGCGACCTGCTATGACTGTGACAGTCGCCGAAAAAATTACCTAAGTGGGACAGGTCCTTAACAAAGTAGACCCTGCCATAAGCAGAATAGGAGGAAGAGTGGCTGACTTGACTGCTTGCAGTTGGTCAGGGGAAGCACTTATATATATCGCATAACAGCTTGCGTGGATAGATTTTCAAACCATTTCACTCCACAAAAGTTGTAATTCAAACTCTGATATTATCTGTTTTAGGTGACACAGGAATTGGCAATAAGGATGATACAATGACAAAGGGAGGAGAATGACGGTTTTACAGTGAGGACACTCTATTCATTTTTGTTGGCTGGAATATGTGGATGTCTGGGGAAATGGGCCTGCTGTGTGGTCACCGGAAATAATATACTTCATGCATGAAAGTAAGAGAAGAATTAAGAGTTGCTCTACAAGATCCTGTATTTAAACATTTTTCCTGTAATTTCCCTACATCAGGAGAATCCAATAACATGTGGACATTTATAGATCACAATTTTAAATTAATACCCACAGACTGAAAATGTCTTATCATTCTCATCTTAAGGACCTATCTCTTATTCTGAGTGTCTGAAGCCTATAGCAATTAGACTCCACAAATCTAGCCTGTACTGTCCTCCAAGATTTTAATGTGATTCAATGATGTCAACTCTCATCCTATAAACTTTAAAGGAACATGTTCACCCCGGTTCAGGTAGCAATCTGGACAATCTTCATTTCACACTGTAAAATCAGATCTGTTCCTGAGCAAGAGGCAACATAACACAGAATATCCCAGATCAGGATTCAGGACCCTCTCTAACTATTGTATGAAATCGATATTGTTTTATTGGGTGCATCTTGGACAAAGAACAACCTTTCCCCCTGGGATAATGGGAACATTATGGGGTTATGGTCTTACCTGTGGTTGATGTGGTTGATGTTCTTGACTCTGGAAGGGATACAATTGAAGATATGAGTGCAAGGATTGTAGAATCAAACAACTGTTTGTCCAGTCATCAATCTCAACTGCTGATGTCCGCGTACCTGTGGACGATGACAATGTGGTTGACTCTGGAGAGGAAACAGTTTCAGATGTAATTTTGAAACTAATCTGCCATTAGAGAGTGCAGTGTAGCAGTTGTTATGCCCTGAAGGATCTACATTTCACACATTCCCTGATTTTAATACTTTCCCATTGCTGTTGAAGTGTTATTGGGGAAAAAAAGTGGTCCCATATTACGCTTTACAGAAAGGTGGGACCACACAATTGGAAAGGAAACTGAGGGTGGACGAGATGGGGAGGTTGGTTGAAATAATAGTAAGTGTGGAAGTTTAGAGAAATTGTTTTTCACTGCATGATGAGAACAAAAAGTATCTTTTAAAAGCTTTAAAAAGCAACATGAATAACTGAATGAAGCAGATGAAGATGGTGGGACAGGAATTGATCTCAAAATATGGGCTTGATTTTATCTTACCGAAATCAACAGGAGGACAGCATTCAATGAACAAACTGGGTTCTTGTGCCGTTAATGTCAAATATTAAATAGTCACACTGTTTTTCACGAGAAACCTCCAAAGCTTTGATGAGTTACATGTCAAGAAGATCCAGAATGAAATTATCATCCAGCTTGTCTACATGTCAATGGGTAGTTTGATGTCAGTTTGACTGTCCAAAAACATTAAATAATTGCTGGATTAGGTTTTATGATTATTAGTACTGTCCTCGCCACTGGTTCGGAGATTGTGATCAACTTCAGGAAACGATGAGGTGCACATACATTGATAGCGCCGAAGTAAAGATGATTGAAAGCTTCATGGTCTTAGGATGAAATATCACTAGCAATTTGTCCTGGACCAGCCACATTGAAGCAATGGCCAGGAATGCACACCAATGCCACTACTTCCTTAGAAGGCTTAGGAAGTTTGGAATGTCACCAACACTCCTCACCAACCATTACATATGTGCCTTGGAAAGCATTTTACTTCGGAGTCACGTGAGTGACTTCGTGAAGACCCCGCCAGGCACGCATGCACGATATTGTCGACCGCATGCAAGCGACAGGCAGGGAGGAGCGTTGCTCCTCTACTGCTGGGACCTACAGGTAAGTAAAAAACTAACCTGCAGTCTTTTTCATCCAGGTGGCCCTGTCGCAGGGTCTCGAGGCCGCCTCGGATCTGACTGCTGCGGCAGTCAGCGGCGGCTCCAATAGTTTGGAGTCGGGAAGCCCGTTGACCCAGGAGGGTCCGGGGTTACACGCTCGCCGGCGGAGGACGGCAGAGGCAGCCCGACTCCACACCGCAGCCCGCAGGGGACGCCGCGGGCTGGCGGCACGCAAAGGAGTGGGGCTTGCCGGCTCGCCGTCAAAAGAGCGGCAGCCCCGACTTTGCACTACAGCCCGCAGGGGACGCCGTGGGCTGGCGGCATGCAGAGGAGTGTGGCTTGCCGGCTCGCCGTCAAAGGATTCAACGGCAGAGCGGCAGCCCCGACTTTGCGGGGGACACCGTGGGCTGGCGGTGTGCGTGTAGGAGTGGGGCTTGCAAGCTTGCCGTTCAAAGTTAGGAACGGCAGAGTGGCAGCCCCGACTCTACACCACAGCCCGCGGGGGTGATACTGCGGGCTGGCGGTGTGCATGTGGATAGGGGTTGCAGTGCTTGCCGTGGGCAGCAGCCCCGACTCTACACCGCAGCCCGTAGGGGTCTCTGCGGGTTGCTGGCATTCAGGAAGGAGCAGGCTTGCAAGCAAAGGCAGCCTGACTCCACACTACAGCTGCAGGGATTCTGTGGCCTGTCTACATTAAAGTGCCTTGCTACTCCAGGGTATGCATTTTCTTCAAGAAGTTGAGACTGCCAGCACATAAAAGTTATTAAAGCATGAGAGGCTGGTCACCATACTTCTTAAAGACCCTCAGGTAAGATACTAACCTTGAATAGCTAAGCGTCTGTATTAGAGTTTGCTTACAGATGGATGGAGACCAGAATGAAGGCAGCGAAGCAGGTCTCCAAGGGCCGGGCGACTTCAGATGGGAATCAGCGGCCACCATTCCAGAAGAACGCGGAGGTCGGGGAGCCCTGCGCAGCCAGGACCCGTCTCTCCACCACGGCTGACCATGGGGCCGCAAAATGGTGGAGCACCGCGCGGGAGCAGGGTAGGCAAGACCTTGACTCCCTACCACTGTCACCTAAGCATAGTGACAGTGGGGCAAAGGTGCGTAAACATGTAACCCGCTCGGCGGCTTGTTTGTCTCCCCTACTATGCAGGTACCAGAGCAGGGGGAGAGCTGCGCACAGGTCATACCCCGCTGCAGCAGAAGGCATCGACATACCACCGGGGGTAACCTGCTAGATTGCGGGCCGGTGATGGATCTGCTGGAAGTCGGGGAGCCCTGCAGGAGCAGGAGGTACCGGTGTTCCACCGGAACAGGCTGCCAGAGTGCAGACCGGTGGCAGCAGTTTACAGCTAGGCATCCCCGTTGCTACGGGTAAAGCCGGCTATGCGTCGTCACGGACCCGTGTGGTTAAGGGTGATGGCAAGCCTGCACGGACAGTGGAGCCGGCAATGGGGACCGGCACAGATTCCTTCCCTCTGCCTTCCCACCAGGCAGAGGTGCCGATTAGGTCCGAACGACGGCGGACTAGCGGTATGTCCGTGCAGGAGTCGTACAGCCTGCAGGAGCAGGAGGTACCGGCACTGCACCAGAACAGGCTGCCGGAGCGCAGACCGGTGGCAGCAGAATACGGTTAGGCGATCCCGTTGCTGCGGGTAAAGCCAGCCAAGCGCCGTCACAGACCCCTGGGGGTGAGGGTGATGGTGTGCCTGCACGGACCACGGAGCCAGTATTGGGGACCGGTTCCGACTCCTTTCCTCTGCCTGTTCGTCAGGTAGAGAGGCCGCTAAGGTCGGAGAGACACCGGGCTAGCGGGTTGTCCGTGCGGAAGTCATTCAGCCCCGCAGGAGCGGGTGCTGACGAGTACCTGTCAGCCACTTCGTTGAGGTGTGACCTACTGGCAGAAGCCCCAGCGACTCATCAGGGCCTGGGGAAGTCGACCTGTTGTCCGTGTGTAGCGGCAGCGGTCGCATGGCTAGGATGGCGCTAATGGTGGAGCAACTATATCAGCGGGACCTGGATCGGCAAGAGCAGGAGTCTCAGCGGTCTGGGAGTCGGATCATGCCGTCACCTTCAATCTCACCTTCGTCCATCGGCAGTGCTAGGAGTCAACAGATGGCCGATTTGACGAAGAAGCAGCAGCAGAAGAGCCCACTGCTCTAGATCCAGAAGAAGAAATTGGAGGTAGTGTTGAAATTCTGAAACCTGTATTTCAGGGGAACCGCTGCACTCTACATTGGCAGTAAATATTAATTTCTTGACGACACACCAGTTCCAAGACCAGGTGCTTTCAGAAACCATGGAGAAGTACAAGGATCCTGGAAACTGTGTTACATTGAATGTCCCGAGGGTCAACTCAGCCATCTGAGGGAACATCAGTTCCAATGCGAGGGCACAAGAGGTTAAGAGGCAGGAAATTCTGAAGCTGTTGACGTCGGGCATCACGGCGCTCGTCTGGATGGGGCAGGTGTATCCGCAGAGCAGCAGGATGCTCTAGCCCTCCTGTGTAGCACACTTCAGGAAACTTCTGTTTTAGTCAGAGCTCCATCCGGCCTGACATTAACCCTGAATTCGCTGGGTTGGGTCGTACCTCCACCACACCACCAAGACAGCTGTTTGGGGAGGGCCTGCCCAAGCAGGTCAAAGAACTTGATGAGGAAGCCAAAAGGGTCTGATGAAACCACCAGCATCGGCAAGGGTGCAGAAGACAGCCTTATCCTTCCTCCAAACCTCGGGGGCCATCAAGAACACATTCGCACCAGCTCCCCAACAGCAGAAGCCTTGTTAGGGCAGAGCCAGCATAGACTACCTCACCACACACCAGCTGCAGGAACAGGGATTTACCGAGGCGATCGAGCAGCACCCAGCAAAGACGGAATACCAGAAACCACAACGTCAGGCCCGCCGGTAACCATTGGAGGTAAGGGGGTCTGGTTCTCTTGGAAGTGCTGCATGCATAACCTCACAAGTAGGAGGGAGGTTACATACATTCTGGGGCTCTGTTTGTCACTATCCAGGGAACAGAGCAATAGACATAATAGACGCAATAACAGCCTTGCTTGCGCCAGGGAACCGACTTTTGACATGCTGCTAAGCTATTGGTAAATTGGAGCTACATTCCAGCCACATAATTGGGCCGTTACGCTATCAAAGCTTGGGTGAAAAAGCAAAATCTCGGCATTTAAAGCGAATGCTGGACATTTACGAGCTTATGCAGCTGCCAATCGAAGCATAATTGAGGTACAATGGTGGATTAGCAATGGTTGTGATTTGCATGAGTCTACTTCTCTTCAATTACAAGGAATAAACTGTTTAGAAACGCTAGGATCATGTCAAGGGCTGCGCGTTAATGCACTAATCTGCAGCATACATATGCGTCTTCAAAATAATACCACTGAGGTGGCATATTAAACCTTATGGGTGGTGTCAAGTTAATATCTTGGGATGAATTGGAAACATTAATTTGGCTCTGGTGGATTGAAAGAAATTTGGGTTCAGCTATGTACCTTCTGGATAAGCTCAATATGGTGGCGGACACCAGGTCACAAGTATTAATAAAGACATCAAGTAGATTGAACCTCCAAATATCTGCTAAAATTATAGCCTAATATGGAATACCAGATATCGACCTCTTTGCGTCCAGGTTGAGCCATTGGATACCAACATGTGTCTCTTGAGAACCAGATCCTGGGGCAGTGGCGATGGACGCGTTTTCGCTACATTGGGGGGAAATGCGGGTTTTCTATGCTTTCCCCATTCTGCTTCATCATACAGGTGCTGCAGGATATGCAACCAGGCTCTGCAACATAAAGGACCATGGACGTCAAACAGCATCGTGCCGAGAGAGTCCAGTAGGAAGCAGTACCTCGCCTACATAAGGATATGGGAGGTTTCTGTAGTCGGACCTAGACCATCTACATATCTGCTATACTCTCCAAGGTGCTGGAATACTCATGGGTCGTCATTATGATGAGTCCCTCAGTTACAGTGCTGTATACAGTGCCAGGAGTGCATTGTCATTCTATCGCTAGATTGGAGTGGGATCTCACCAGCTGGTGTCCAAACTATGAGGAGTATGGTCTATCTGTCCCTCCCCGAACATGATATTATATTACCTGAGATTGGAGGTAGCGTTGACCCTCCTCAGGAGCTGGTCGCCTATGATGGACTTGCTCACCTTCAAAGTGGTTATGGTAATGGCACTGAACACAGCACAACGGGTCATGACTTTACAGGAATTAAACCTGGATAGAATGACCGGACCATAATAAAGTAACTTCTTTATAGAAGAGTTGCTTACACTACACAGACCTGGGACTACAGGTCTGAAAATGGGCATCGGGTATATGGAGACGGGTCTGTTTCAGCCATGGAAACCCATGTCACAGGGTGATTGTGCAGACTATCTCCAGATGACTCAATGTGGTATTCGGTGCATCAGGTAAGACACTAACATTTTAAATGTCATTCTACCAGGGCTGCATCCACATCAGTGGCAAGGACTATGGCGGTGTTCATGGATTATGGCCTTGCAATAGCGAGCTGGGCCAGTGAATCTACATTCAGCGGTTTTATAACTGACTTATAACCGCTCCAGCAACGTTGGCAGATTCAGTTTTAAGTGCTGTTCCCTAAACATTTGTCCCCGAGTTCAGGGGGTTATTGTTGTATTAACAAATGTTATTATTTTTCAGCTTGTTCAAATCTGAAATACGTTAACATACTTCCTCCATCAGAATTACGGCAGTGTGTGAGCATGGGCGTGGTCCAGGGCATGTAATCACAGAGCTTTGAAATCTTCACGAAGTCACTCACGTGACTCCGAAGTAAAATAGTAAGATTAAACAAGAACTTACCAGTTTGAAGTTTGATCTTTATTTTATGAGGAGTTACGATGAGGGATTTCGTGCCCTCCGCTCCCAACCATCTATTATAAATTCAACTGGTATGGTCAAGTTTTAATCTTACTCTCTTCGGTTTGTGATCTGTGATTCCACATCGCTGCTTTGAAGAATGTCGCGCATGCGTGCCTGGTGGGGTCTTCACGAAATCCCTCATCGTAACTCCTCATAAAATAAAGATCAAACTTCAAACTGGTAAGTTCTTGTTTAATCTTACTATTTTATCGGGATTCTTCACAGCATGGTTTGGGAACAGTTCCATCCAAAACCATAAGAAATTGCAGAGAATTGTGGAAATAACTGTGAACATCACACAAACCAACCTCCCTTCCATTGTCTCCATTTACGCTTCACACTGTTTCGGCAAGGCCACCAGCAAAATCAAGGACCTGTCTCACCCTGGTCTCTCCCCCATCAGTCAACAGTTACAGAATTTTGAAATTGATATTTCCAGATTCAGGGACAGTTTCTGGGACAGTGCCAGAGTGTCGTCTTGACCTTCCATCTCCATCATTGGAGACCTCAGAACTATCTTTAATCACACTTTGTTGGAGTTCATTTTGCATGTATCGTTTTTTCGCTGACTGTATAGCTTGCAACAAAATGTTTTTCATTGTACCTTGGTACACATGACAATAATAAATTAAATTAATAAACTAAATTAAACAATCGACTCGTGTCCGTAAGAGTTCTTGCTCATGCGAGCGGGTTATTTGTGGATTGAAATAAGCAGCGACTTGTGAAGTTGATGCAAATTGCATTAATTTTCATTGCTAACTTGGTACCTGTTGAGGTTGAAGTTGTTGTTGTTGTTGGTGTTGAAGTTGTAAATAAAGATTTGTAGGATTAGTTTTGAAGAATGCTGAGCAACTCCATCGTCTATTACTAGGAGACTTATTTTAAAGTTAAATAAACACATGGGAGAGATAACAAAGAGATTCAACACCATTCAAAGCTGCTGTTGATATGGGCAGATTGGGAGCTTAAAGGAGCAGTTGGAAGCTCAGACTGGAATGTAGGTCTGAAAACAAGTGTTGCAGTGGCTTTGTGGAAGATCAGTCTGTTGGTCCGTGTACATGAATGATAACCACCTGCTGTGGCCCAGTTGATACCATACCTGTTGTTGAAGTCGGAGTAGTTGTCGATGCTGGAAATGAGAAAATTGACCATGTCAGTGTGGAGTGTAAAATGTCATCAGACTAATTCAGCAAGTAACTACCCTTTCCTCAGATCCCCAAACCTGTACTTCTTTCGTCATGGTTGCTGCACCTATGCAATATCGCAAAACATTTCATAGTTTTTGTTCTCCATTTAATCTCTTTTTTTAACGGTAAGATTTATAATTTTTTTTAATTTTAATATTTTTATTTATTAGAAGCAAATGTACATGAGTAGAACAAATGACAAATACAATTATACAGTTATTGTACAGCTTCAATTTTGACTTTTTAGCTTTGAATTAGAAAAAGAAAAGAGCAAGAAAATGAAAAAGTGAGATGTGGAAAGATAGGACCCCTAGACTACCAAAGTAGTGTAGCTAGAGAGTGGGTAAAAGAAAGAAAGAAGAGAGGGATACAAAAAAAAGGACAAAAGGAACAAGAGAGAGAAAAGTGGTGCTATACCTGCCTCTCATCCCTCCCCACCCACCTCACCCAACCCAATAAGTTGTGTTGTGCCATACGATCCTTGTAAGAAATCAGTGAAGGGTGTCCATGTCTTGGAAAAATGATCTGGTTTTCCTGCCAAGACAAGTCTAATATTTTCAAGATGTACTGTCTCGGACATGTTTGTAATCCACATCTCAAGAGTGGGGACTGATGTATGTTTCCAAAATTTAAGTATTAGTTTTTTCGCCATTATCAGGCCATAATTAAGGAAACGTCTTTGAAATAGTGATAGCTCAGAACAGGCTTCTGAAGTACCTAGAGTGATCAGTTCCGTGTCGGGATGCAATTCTATTTTTAGTGTTTTCGAAAAAATTTCAAAAATTCCTCTCCAGAAATTAAATAACTTTATACAAGAGGCAAAGGAATGGGTTATAGTTGCTTCCTGAAGGAGACATTGATCACAAATAGGAGAAACATTTGGGAAGATCTTATTCAGTTTGGAATTGAATAATAGAGTCTGTGCAGTATTTTAAACTGAATTAACGAATGCCTAACGTTAAGAAAACAGTTGTGTATGTATAGAAGGCTTTCCGCCCATCTGTCCTTAAAACATTTTAGGCCAAGTTCATCTTCCCAAACTCTTCTAATTACTTCCGACGAAGGAGTTTGCATATTTAAAAGGGTATTATACGGGTATGATATTAACTTGTTTGAATCCGAGTTTCTATTCATACATTTGTCTAGTGCGTCTGGGAACATATTTTGATAGTCTTGGATATATGATTTCAGATAGTCTCGTATTTGAAAGTATCTAAAGTATTGGCTACCTTTCAGATAATATTTCGACTGTAATTCTTGAAATGAGAGAAGAGTTCCCAGCTCATAAATAATTCCTAATCTTTCCCAATGTGTGAACGTTTTGTCTAAAATAGACGGCTTGAACGAAGGGTTGTTGGCAATTGGTGAGAGAAGAGATACATTTCTCAGTTTAAGTGTTGACTTAACTTGTTTCCGGATTCGTAGGCTAGTGTGGATAATCGGACTTTTCTCATATAGGGTTTTCTTCAAATTTTTTGTTGAGAGAAGAATCTCGCCTATATTAAAAACCAAACAATCCTCTCTCTCCACTATTAACCATTTTACTTGTTGGCATGTTTTGTCCATCCAATAGATTATGTTTTCAATATTCGTTGCCCAGTAATAGTATAAAAATTGGGGAGAGCCAGTCCGCCAATTTCTTTGGGTTTACATGGATGTCGTTTATGGATTCTGTGTGTTTCATAATCCCAAATAAAATTTGTGATCAGGGATTTGAGTTGTTAAAAGAAAATATTAGGAAGATAAATCGGTATTGATTGAAATAAGTACAGGATTTGTGGAAGGAAGATCAACTTGATGGCATTTATTCTGCCTATGAGAGACATAGGAAGCATTTTCCAAAATTGAGTAAGGGTATTTAGTTTGGTAATTTATGGAGGAAAGCTTGCTTGAAATAGAGAAGTGTATTTTCTAGTTACGTGAACTCCAAGATATTTAAATTTTTCCGTAGCAATTCTAAAAGGGAATTTTAGAAGATGTGTCGGATCTTGACGTATTATTGATATAATTTCACTTTTGTTCCAATTTATTCTATATCCTTAAAAGCAACCAAATTTAGCTATAAGATTTCGTATACTTGCAATGCTAACTTGGGAATTGGTTATCTAAAGTAATACATCATCTGCATATAATGATATTTTATTATTAGAATATTTAGTACTATAGCCGTGAATATTCAGATGTACTCTTATACTTTCTGCTGAAGGTTCAATCGCAAGGGCAAATAACAGGGGTGAGAATGCACATCCTTGTCTACTCTCCTGGATAGCTGAAATTTAGGTAAGAGTATATGATTAGTAATCTCTATCATGAAAACAAAAGATTAGAATTATATTGAGAAAATTGTTGAATCTGCCTCTCTTTTCCCAAGATCGCGTACCCACTGCTTCCCCACCATCTTTCCACGTACAATGGTGTCCAATTTGAGATTAATATGAATATATGTGAAAATACTCATTTTGAGTCTGTGACGTCACAGTCTGAGCTCCTTAGCCCATGGAAATATCCTTCACAAATATAGCCTGTCCAGCCCTCCAAGAATTTAATGTGTTGACAACTTTTATTCCTCCTCTCTACTCTCCTCATATTTATAGTCACCCTATGTCAGCTAGAAGTCTGGATAATCTGCCCTTCATTCTGCACAATCATATCTGTTTCTGAGCCTGGAGGTCAAACTTGTGCACAATGTTCTTCATTTGGTGTCATTAAGATGGTACCTAATTGTCGTAAGTAATCTATACTCTTGTATTATAATAATCTTGTACTAAAGACCAAGTCTCTCACTTCTTAAACTGAACTCAGTAATAAGCTGTGGGGAGCATCTGTTGCTGAACGGCTGAATCTAATTACAAATTTAATAATTAGCTTTACTTGGACAAAATAAAATAATTCAGTACTTAATATCTGGATTGCCTTCGACAACAAATTCTGAAACACAGTTGGGAATAAACAATGAGAATAAAACTATTGAGCATTTATTGATTTCGGAGACGTGGCCACTCTGACAAGACCGGCATTTGTCGCCCATTCTGACCTCCTTTGCCTGACTGCACTCTATCCGATGCAGACATTCCAAGCACATTTTCAGAAGCACTCGATCGATGTCCATCATTATTCGTGATGGGTTGTGGTGAGTTTTCTGAGCTTTGATCTAATCTATTGGTTGTGGGATCATTGGCCCCATCACCTGCCAGCAGCATTTCCCATGTGGCTCGCATGCTGCAGTTTCACCAGGTTAGCCCAGTTGTGATCCAGATTCAGTCCCCATGAGTGTGAGAGTGAATTGTGAGGTGAGACACTCAGGGAATGATTCTGCTGCTGCTGCTGCTGATGCCCCACAGCACTTCACAGAGCTGTTGTCTTCTGAATCAAACCCATTTATAATGGGATATCACAAGACTGGTCCCTCTTCCCTCCTATTCACAAAGATGATTGGACATCCCTTGCCAATGGAACCCATATAATAACAATTACAGCACGGAAACAGGCCATGTCGGCCCTTCAAGTCCGTGCCGAACAACATTTTTCCCTTAGTCCCACCTGTCTGCACTCATTCCATAACTCTCCATACCCTTCTCATCCATAAGCCTATCCAATTTATTTTTAAATGATACCAACGAACCTGCCGCCACCACTCCCACTGGAAGCTCATTCCACTCCGCTATCACTCTCTGAGTAAAGAAGTTCCCCCTCATGTTACCCCTAAACCTCTGCCCCTTAATTCTAAAGTCATGTCCTCTTGTTTGTATCTTCCCTATTCTCAAAGGGAAAAGCTTGTCCACATCAACTCTGTCTATCCCTCTCATCATTTTAAAGACCTCTATCAAGTCCCCCCTTAACCTTCTGCGCTCCAGAGAATAAAGACCTAACTTATTCAACCTATCTCTGTAACTTAGCTGTTGAAACCCAGGCAACATTCTAGTAAATCGCCTCTGTACCCTCTCTATTTTGTTGACATCCTTCCTATAATTGGGCGACCGAAATTGTACACCATACTCCAGATTTGGTCTCACCAATGCCTTGTACAATTTTAACATTACATCCCAGCTTCTATACTCAATGCTCTGATTTATAAAGGCTAGCATACCAAAAGCTTTCTTTACCACCCTATCTATATGAGATTCCACCTTCAAGGAACTATGCACGGTTATTCCCAGATCCCTCTGTTCAACTGTATTCTTCAATTCCCTACCGTTTACAATGTACGTCCTATTTTGATTTGTCCTGCCAAGGTGTAGCACCTCACATTTATCAGCATTAAACTCCATCTGCCATCTTTCAGCCCATTTTTCCAACTGGCCTAAATCATTCTGTAGACTTTGGAAATCCTCTTCATTATCCACAACACCCCCTATCTTGGTATCATCTGCATACTTACTAATCCAATTTACCACCCCTTCATCCAGATCATTGATGTACATGACAAACAACAAAGGACCCAACACAGATCCCTGAGGCACCCCACTAGTCACCTGCCTCCAACCCGACAAACAGCCATCCACCATTACCCTCTGGCTTCTCCCATTCAGCCACTGTTGAATCCATCTTGCTATTCCTGCATTTATACCCAACAGTTGAACCTTCTTAACCAACCTTCCATGAGGAACCTTGTCAAAGGCCTTACTGAATTCCATATAGACAACATCCACTGCTTTACCCTCATCAATTTCCCTAGTAACCTCTTCAAAAAATTCAAGAAGATTAGTCAAACATGACCTTCCAGGCATAAATCCATGTTGACTGTTCCTAATTAGACCCTCTTTATCCAGATACTTATATATTATCTCTAAGTATCTTTTCCATTAATTTGCCCACCACTGAAGTCATACTAACCGGTCTATAATTGCTAGGTTTACTTTTAGAACCTTTTTTAAACAATGGAACAACATGCGCAGTACGCCAATCCTCGGGGACTATTCCCGTTTCTAATGACATTTGAAATATTTCTGTCATAGCCCCGGCTATTTCTACACTAACTTCCCTCAATGTCCTAGGGAATATCCTGTCAGGACCTGGAGACTTATCCACTTTCATATTTTTCAAAAGTGTCAGTACTTTTACTTTGAAACTCATAGTATCCATAGCTGCTCTACTAGTTTCCCTTACCTCACATAATTCAATATCCTTCACCTTGGTGAATACCGAAGAAAATAAATTGTTCAATATCTCCCCCATCTCTTTTGGCTCTGCAGATAGCTGACCACTCGGTCTCTCCAATGGACCAATTTTATCCCTTGTTATCCTTTTGCTCTTAATATAGCTGTAGAAACCCTTTGGATTTACTTTCACCTTACTTGCCAAAGCAACCTCATATCTTTTAGCTTTTCTAATTTCTTTCTTAAGATTCTTTTTACATTCCTTATACTCCTCAAGCACCTCATTTACTTCATGCTGCCTATAATTGTTGTTGATCTCCCTCTTTTTCCGAACAAGATATCCAATTTCCCTTGAAAACCAGGGCTCTTTCCAATTTTTACTGGTTCCTTTCAACCGAACAGGAATATAAAGATTCTGTACTCTTAAAATTTCCCCTTTAAATGTCCTCCATTTCTCCTCTACATCTTTCCCATAAAACAAAATGTCCCAGTTCACTCCTTTTAAATCATCTCGCATCTCGTTAAAGTTAGCCTTTCTCCAATCAAAAATCTCAACCCTAGGCCCAGTTCTGTCCTTCTCCATAATTATATTGAAACTAATGGTATTGTGATCACTGGACCCGAAGTGTTCCCCAACGCATACCTCTGCCACCTGTCCTGTCTCATTTCCTAACAGGAGGTCCAGCACTGCCCCTCCTCTAGTAGGCACCTCTATGTATTGCTGCAAAAAACTATCCTGCACACATTTTACAAACTCCAAACCATCCAGCCCATTTACAGAATGTGTTTCCCAGTCTATGTGTGGAAAGTTGAAATCTCCCACAATCACTACCTTGTGCTTACTACTAATATCTGCTATCTCTTTACATATTTGCTCTTCCAATTCTCGTTCCCCATTTGGTGGTCTATAATATACCCCTACTTCTTTCCCACTTCTCAGTTCCACCCAAATAGCCTCCCTAGATGAGCCCTCCAATCTATCCTGCCAAAGCACTGCTGTAATATCTTCCCTGACTAGCAATGCAAGACCTCCACCTCTTGCCCCTCCAATTCTATCACACCTGAAGCAATGAAATCCTGGAATATTTAGTTTCCAATCACAGCCCTCCTGCAACCATGTTTCACTGATCGCCACAACATCATACTTCCAGGTGTCTATCCAGACTCTAAGCTCATCCACCTTTCTTACAATGCTCCTAGCATTAAAATATGCATATTTAAGAATCCCCTCATCTCTTATTCTCCGTTTATTTCATTTTTTTCCTTTCTCCTCTTGTGTCCGAGTGTTTCCCTTTTCTGCTTCCTGCCTCCCATTCTGTCTACTAGCTTTTGCTATTTGCATCCCTCGCCCCAACCATTCTAGTTTAAAGTCTCCCCAGTGGCCTTTGCAAATTTCCCCGCCAGGATATTGGTCCCCCTCGGGTTCAAGTGCAACCCATCCTTTCTGTACAGGTCCCACCTACCCCAAAAGAAGTCCCAATGATCCAGAAACTTGAATCCCTGCCCTCTGCACCAGTCTTTCAGCCAAGCATTTATCCTCCACCTTGCTCCATTTCTACTCTCACTGTCGCATGGCACAGGCAGTAATCCTGAGATTGTTACCTTTTTGGTCCTTTTCCTCAACTCTCCTCCCAAGTCCTTAAATCCTCCCTGCAGGACCTCTTCCCTTTTTTTACCTATGTCATTGGTACCTATATGTACCACGACCTCAGGCTCCTCTCCCTCTGATTTGAGGATATCTTGGACGCGTTTAGACACGTCCAAGACCTTGGCACCAGGGAGGCAGACCACCATCCTGGTCTCCCGACTGCGTCCACAGAATCGCCTATCCGACCCCCTAACAACAGAGTCCCCAATTACTATTGCCCTCTTTTTTCCCTACCTTTCGGAGCAACAGGGCCAGTCTCTGTGCTGAAGGCCCGTCCGCTGTCGCTACCCCCGGGTAGGCTGTCGCCCCCATCCGTACTCAAACAGGAGTACTTATTTGCCAGGTGTACTGACATTGGAGTACTCACTCGTTCATGCCTCTGCCCCTTGCCCTTCCTTAGCGTGACCCACATGTCTCTCTCCTGTGGTTTTGGAGTAACCACCTCCCTATAACTCTCCTCTATCACCTTTTCACTCTCCCTGACCAGGCAGAGGTCTTCGAGCTGCTGCTCCAGGATCCTAATACGGTCCCTTAGGAGCCCCATCTCTCTGCACCTGATGCAGATGTGGACGTCAAGAGGGCCACCCGACACCATGACCTCCCACATCTGACATGCAGTACAGTACACTGCTCTGGCTGACATTCTCTCGCCTCACCCTGGATCTGATACCAGTATAATATAATAGAAACTGCTGTGAGAAATCAGCAGGTATCTGACTCAAACAACTGCTCCCTCTTGACCTTTAACCTACACCTTTATTATACAAACCAAAAGCACTGTACCTTTACTAACCCCCTGCACCTTTACTAACCCCCTGTACCTTTACTAACCCCCTGCACCTTTACTAACCCCCTGCACCTTTACTAACCCCCTGCACCTTTACTAACCCCCTGCACCTTTACTAACCCCCTGCACCTTTACTAACCCCCTGCACCTTTACTAACCCCCTGCACCTTTACTAACCCCCTGCACCTTTACCAACCCCCTGCACCTTTACCAACCCCCTGCACCTTTACCAACCCCCTGCACCTTTACCAACCCCCTGCACCTTTACCAACCCCCTGCACCTTTACCAACCCCCTGCACCTTTACCAACCCCCTGCACCTTTACCAACCCCCTGCACCTTTACCAACCCCCTGCACCTTTACCAACCCCCTGCACCTTTACCAACCCCCTGCACCTTTACCAACCCCCTGTACCTTTACCAACCCCCTGTACCTTTACCAACCCCCTGTACCTTTACCAACCCCCTGTACCTTTACCAACCCCCTGTACCTTTACCAACCCCCTGTACCTTTACCAACCCCCTGTACTTTTACCAACCCCCTGTTCCTTTACTAACCCCCTGTACCTTTACTCACCCCCTGTACCTTTAATTAGAAAGCAGAAATACTAACCAGAGGCTCCACCCAATCAGCTGCTTCCTCTAGTCTGCTTCCACCAATCAGCGGCTTCCACCAGAAACCTCCCTATTCAGTATGGAATGTTCCGGATTTTGGTAAAAACAAGCCCCTGACCCTCCCCCACTCGCACCAACGGTCCCGGGCCTCTGCCTGAACAAGCCCCGCGCTGGATTTATCTACTCACTGCTCCTGACCCTCCCCCACTCGCTCCAACTGTCCCGGGCCTCTGCCTGAACAAGCCCCGCGCTGGATTTATCTACTCACCGCTCCTGACCCTCCTCCACTCGCTCCAACGGTCCCGGGCCTCTGCCTGAACAACCCCCACGCTGGATTTATGTATTAACCGCTCCTGACCCTCCTCCACTCGCTCCAACAGTCCCGGGCCTCTCAAATATCAGAGATGAACTTTATACCCATAGTGCTGCAGACACATCCAATTAAAGATCCAATTAAATTGGTTTGTGAGGATTTCAAATTAAAGATCCAATTGGTCTGTGAAGATTTCAAATGACTACCAACAGTTCAAAATGGATGTCCCTGTGATAATGGGAGCAGCGTGTTGAGGAGATGGAGCTGTGATCATACCTGTGGTTGAGGATGTTGTTGACGCTGGAAGGAATACAATTGAAGATGTGAGTGCAAGGATTATAGAATAACCCTCAAAACAGAAAAATCAAAGAAATATTTGTCGTCATCAACAGATCCCTTCCAAAGCTATATGTGTGGTCGATGATAATGCAGTTGGCTCTGGAGAGGAAACGGTTTAAGATGGAATTTTGAAACTACTCTGCCGCTAGAGAATGGAGAACAGTAATTATCATGCCCTGAAGGATCTACATTTCATCCATTGAATCTGTACCTGAATCCGCATTCTACACATTACACTTGACCTTGAGTCTAATGCTCTCCTGTTGCTGCTGAAAGGTGTTGAGCCAAGATCCAATTAGATTCCTATTATTTTATATTGGAACATGAAGTGGTCCTGGATTGCACATTGCAATAAGTGGAAACACGCAACCGGTGTGAATACTGAGGGGGTGAAAAAGTACGGAGCAAGTGTGGAAGATTAGGGAAATTGTTTTTCTCTGTGGACTGGGAACAAAGAATACTTTCACTGAGCGTAGTCACAAAATGCTGTTGTAATTCAGCCGGACAGGCAGCATTTCAGGAGAGGAGGAATGGGTGACATGTCAGGTCAAGACCCTTCTTCAGTCTCGACCAGAAACATCATCCACTCCTCTCCAGAGATGCTGCCTGTCTCGCTGAGATACTCCAGCATTTTGTGTCAATCTTCGGTGTAAAACAGCTTCTGCAATTACCTTCACTGTCACCGAGGGTTTTAACTGCAATGTGAACAACTGAATGAAGCAGATAAAGATGGACAGGCTAAAACCATTCTTAGAATATTGGGATTAATTTTATGTTATTCGACTCAACAGTCTGACAGAATTCAATGACCCCGCTGGTCACGTGCAGTTCATGCAAATTCATCCAATTTTTATTGCTAACTTGTTACCTTTTGGAGTTGAGGTTGTTGGCGGGGTTGAAGCTGCAAGATTTGTTGGTTTAGTTCTGGAGGATGCTGAGCAAAGCCATCATTGATCATTGGGGAAAAATGCTGGAGAAACTCAGCGGGTGAGTATGTCTGAAGAAGGGTTTTGGCCCAAAACGTTGCCTATTTCCTTCGCTCCATAGATGCTGCCTCACCCGCTGAGTTTCTCCAGCAATTTTGTCTACCTTCGTTTTTCCAGCATCCGCAGTTCCTTCTTTAACATTGATCATTGGGAGACTGGTATACAAGTTACATAAACACATGCACAACATTAGCAGTGACTCAAGTCCATTTAATGTGGCTCATGGACTAGGCAGAATGGGAGGTGAAAGGAACAATTGCACCCTCGGGTCTGAAAACAAGCGTTGCAGTGGTTTTGGTGAAGATCGGTCTGTGTATATGAATGATAACAACCTGCTGTGGCCCAGCTGATACCATACCTGTTGTTGAAGTCGGAGTCATTGTCGATGCTGGAAATGAGACAATTGACCATGTCAATGTGGAGTGTCAAATGTCATCACAATACTTCAATCAATCAATCACATTTATTTATATAGCACATAGAAAATAGGTGCAGGAGTAGGCCATTCGGCCCTTCGAGCCTGCACCGACATTCAATATGATCATGGCTGATCATTCAACCCAATATCCTGTACCTGCCTTCTCTCCATACCCCTGATCCCTTTGGCCACAAGAGCCACATGTAACTCCCTCTTAAATATAGCCAATGAACTGGCCTTAACTACCTTCTGTGGCAGAGAATTCCAGAGACTCACCACTCTGTGTGAACATTTTTATCCCTCATCTTGGTCCTAAAGGAATTCCTCCTTATCCTTAAACTGTGACCCCTTGTTCTGGACCTCCCCAACATCGGGAACAATCTTCCTGCATCTAGCCTGTCCAACCCCTTAAGAATTTTGTAAGTGTCTATACGATCCCCCCTCAATCTGCTAAATTCTACTGAGTACAAGCCGAGTCTATCCAGTCTTTCCTCATGTGAAAGTCCTGACATCCCAGGAATCAGTCTGGTGAACCTTCTCTGTACCCCCTCTATGGCAAGAATGTCTTTCCTCAGATTTGGAGACCAAAACTGTACGCAATACTCCAGGTGTGGTCTCACCAAAACCATGTACAAACTGCAGTAGAAGCACCCTGCTGCTATACTCAAATCCTTTTACTATGAATGCTCTCATACCATTCGCTTTCTTCACATTTAAAAACAACTCACGTTGAACCAAAGTGCTGTACATAGAAGAATTTGGGTTGCCATACAAATAAAAAGAAAAACACAGCACAATCTAGAATTTACCATGAACATCCCCCCACAGCGGAATCAACGTTTTCTACTGTGAGGGAAGGCAATAAAAGTTCAGTCCTCTTCCTCTATGTTCACACGTGGTCGGGGCCTATTGAGGTTGCAGCAGTCGCCGCAGCTGAGGCTCGATGTTTCAGGCCCTCTCGCAGGATGATGGAGCTCCGGCTTCGGAAGAACACTCTCAGCGGCTTGGAGTTCCGAATCGGCCGCTTTCTATCGGAGCCGCGGCTTCCGAAGTCCACTGGCCGAGCAGGGCGGAGCTCCAATACTGGCGATCTCGGCGAAAGATCCCAGGCCTCCGTCATGTTAAAGTCAGTGCCGCCAGCAGCTGGAAGCTCCGCAACCACAGCTCCGCGATGTTGGAGTCGGCGGTCTCAGCACTCCGAACCTTACTACACGACGTTCCTCGGTAAGGCATCCGCTCCAGGATGGTACTTCAGCGCTGCACCGCCGCCGAAGCTGAGGCTCTGGCCGGTATCCGGCAGGAAACGCCGTTCCAGTCCAGGAGGGGGCGGAGATGCGGCTCGGAGGAAACACACATCTCCGACCAGGTAAGGGTTCAATCCTGACTGCGGGTGCTGTCTGTATGGAATTTGTATGTTCTCCCCGTGACCTGCATGGGAACTCCGGAACCAGGAACCAAGTTTCCTCACACACTCCAAAGATTGGTTAATTGGTTTGGTCAAATTGTAATTGTCCCTAGTGTGTGAGGGATAGTGTTGGTAAGCGAGGATTTCAGGTTGGCGCAACTTAGTGTGTCTGAGGGCTGTTCCCACGTTTTATCTCCAAACTAAACTAAATGAAATAAGGAATTATTTTAATCAAACAAGACTTCTATTTAATCTCTCACATGAAAACAAAAAAAATATTTTTAGTGTAAGAGAAAATTGTTGAATCTGCCTCTCTCCCCCCATGTGTCATAATTTAACACAAAGAATTGTGAGGTGTTGCATTTTGGGATGTCATCCAAGGGCAGGACCTACACAGTAAATAGTATGCCTCTGGGTAGTGTTGTAGAGCAGAGGGATCGATGAGCACAGTAGCAATGTGGTAGAGTTGCTGTCTTACAATGCCAGAGATCCGGTACAATCCTGACCATGGGTGTACAGTGTTTGCACGTTCTCCCTGCGACCGCATGGATTTTCTCCGAGTGCTCCAGTTTCCTCCCACATCCCAAAGATGTGCAGGCTTGTAGATGAATTGGTCTTTGTAAATTGTCCCTAGCGTGCAGGATCGAACTAACGGACGGGTGATTGCTGGTTGGCCGAAGGGGTTGCTTCCAAGCTGCATCTCTAAACTAAACTAAATCCTGATGTCCTTGTAGCTGTCCATTGGCTTTTTCGATTCACCAACTGTTTTTATGTTTTGTAGTCGGGATCGAACCAGAGTGTCTGGCACTGTAAGACAGCAACTCTACCACTGCGCCACCGAGCCATCCCATGTGCCACTGTGCTGCCCCTTTTTCCTTCCAATTTTATTTAGATCTTTAGATTAGTCTGTGGTAGATTGAGGTCGATTTTCAGACTATTTAAATCCACAGCCAATTCACTACGATCTTATCTTGTGTGAAAGTAGAGGAATGCTTGCCAACATACAGCAGAATGTTGGTGCGACAGAGACTGGGAGGTAACGGGTGAAACCAGATGTGAAGGGAATGATGGACAGCAGACACATGTGGGGGACACATAGAGGTAGGAAAGGTGAACAGAGTAGAAAAATAGATGGGCAGGTGATGTGCATGGGAGAAGAGGTTGGGGTGTAGGCTACCTGAATTCAGTGTTCATAACATTAGGTTTTTAGCTGCCTAAGTGGAATTGGAGATGTAGATCATTGCCTCCCCATAGTAATGGGGAGTCTGAGGGGGGTTAACTTGGTTTTGGGAGTGAAAAGAAGAGTTAAAATGAGTGGAAATCACCTTGTTTGTGTGATGTGATGTGAGGGAGTGAGGGGCAGACCAAGCAGTTACAGATTAGGCCCTGCCGGAAGCAGAATAGGAGGAAGAGTGGCTGACTTGACTGCGTGCAGTTGGTCAGGGGAAGCACTCATATATACCACATGACAGCTTGAGTGGATAGATTTTCAGACCATTTCACTCCACAAAAGTTGTAATTCACACTCTGATATTATCTGTTTTAGGTTACACAGGAATTGGCAATAAGGATGATACAATGACAAAGGGAGAAGAATGATGGTTTTACAGTGAGGACACTCTATTCATTTTGGTTGTGCAGAATATGTGGATGTCTGGGGAAATGGGCCTAATGTGTGGTCACTGGAAATAATATACTTCATGCATGAAAGTAAGAGAAGAATTAAGAGTTGCTCTACAAGTATGTAAACAGCATTTTCCCTGTAATTTTCCCACATCAGGAGAATCCAATAACATGAGGACATTTATAGATCACGATTTTAAATTAATACCCACAGACTGAAAATGTCTTATCATTCTCATCTTAAGGACCTACCTCTCATTCTGAGTGTCTGAAGCCTATAGCAATTAGACTCCACAAATCTAGCTTGTCCTGCCCTCCAAGAATTTAATTTGATTCAATGATGTCAACTCTCATTCTATAAACTTTAAAGGAGCATGTTCACCACAGTTGAAGTAGCAGTCTGGTCAATCTTCACTTCACTCTGTAAAATCAGATCTGTTCCATGACAAGAGGCAAAATTACACAGAATATCCCAGATCGGAATTCAGGACCCTCTCTAACCATTGTATGAAATCAACATTGTTTTATTGGGTGCATCTTGGACAAAGTACAACCTTTCGCTCGGGATAATGGGAACAGTGTTGAAGCGATGGGGTTATAATCATACCTGTGGTTGTTGTTGACTCTGGAATGGATACAATTGAAGATATGAGTGCAAGGATTGTAGAATAAATCTCATTACATATAAATCAAACAACTATTTGTCCAGTCATCAATCTCAACTGCTGATGTCTGTACCTGTGGTCGATGACAAGGTTGTTGACTCTGGAGAGGAAACGGTTTAAGATGTAATTTTGAAACTAATCTGCCATTAGAGAGCGGCGTGAAGCAGTTGTTATGCCCTGAAGGATCTACATTTCATACATTCCCAGATTTTAATGCTCTCCCATTGCTGTTGAAACGTGTTATTTTCCCATTCTTTATTGAAAAAAAAGTGGCCCCATACAACGCTTTACAGCAGGTGGGACCACACAATTGGAAGAAAACTGAGGGTGGCAAGATGGGGGAGGTTGGTTGAAAAAATAGTAAGTGTGGAAGATTAGAGAAATTGTTTCTCACTGCGTGATGAGAACAAAAAGTATTGTTGAAAAGCATTAAAGAGCAACATGAATAACTGAATGAAGCAGATGAAAATGTTGGGACGTGAATTGAGCTCCGAATATGGGCTTGATTTTATGTTACTGAAGTGAACAGGAGGACAGAATTCAATGAACCCACTGGGTTCTTGTGCTGATAATGTCAAATATTAAATCGTCACCTTGCTTTTCTCGAGAAATCTACAAAGCTTAAATCATGAAATTATGCTTTGATGAAATATATAATTTCAAGAGGATCCAGAATGAAAATTATCATCAGGCTGGTCTACATTCCAATGGAGATAGAGCAGTCTTGACCTTACATTTACATCATTGGAGACCTTAGAACTATCTTTAATCACACTTTCTTGGAATTTATCTTGCACTAATTGCTATAACCTTTATCCAATATCTGTACACTCTGGACACCTTGATTGTAATAATGTATAGTCTTTTCGCTGACTGGATAGCTTGCAACAAAAAGCTTTTCATTGTACGTTGGTACACATGACAATAATAAATTAAATTAATAAACTAAATTAAACAATCGACTCGTGTTCGTAAGTGTTCTTGCTCATGCGAGTGGGTTATTTGGGGATTTAAATATGCAGCGACTTGTGAAGTTCATGCAAATTGTATTAATTTTCATTAGTAACTTGGTACCTGTTGAGGTTGAAGTTGTTGTTGGTGTTGATGCTGTAAATAAAGATTTGTAGGTTTAGTTCTGGGGAATGCTGAGCAGTTCCATCATCTATTACTAGGAGACTTGTTTTAAAGTTACATAAACATATGGGAAAGGGAACAAACAGAGATTCAACACCATTCGATGCTCTTGATATGGGCAGATTGGGAGTTTAAAGGAGCAGTTGGAAGCTCTGACTGGAATGGAGGACTGAAAGCAAACATTGCAGTGGCTTTGTAGAAGATCAGTCTGTTGGTCCGTGTACATGAATGATAACAGCCTGCTGTGGCCCAGCTGATACCATACCTGTTGTTGAAGTCGGAGTCGTTGTCGATGCTGGAAATGAGACAATTGACCATGTCAGTGTGGAGTGTAAAATGTCATCCCAATAATTCAGCAAGTTACTACCCCTTTCCTCAGATCACCAGACCTGTACGTCTTTCGTCATGGTTGCTGCACTTATGTAATATTGCAAAACATTTCATAGTTTTGGTCCTCCATTTAATCTCTAACATGAAAACATCAGATTAGAATTATATCAAGAAAATTGTTGAATTTACCTCTTTTCCCAAGATCACTTTCCCACTGCTTCCCCACTATCTGTCCACGTATTTAAATTTGAGATTAATAAGAATATATTTGAAAATGATTGGAAAATTTGTACACAAATAGGTATCGGCAAACCACTGATAATTTTCTGCAAAGCCTTTTATTATGTTCAAGAAATGTTACTCGTGCTCCTGCTAACATTGGAAGTCACCCTCGTAAATTATGAAAAACCAATTTCACTGTACCTCGGTACATCTGACAATAAAGTACCATTAAACCATTGATAATATAACCATTGACAGTGCTGTCTTGAATTCTAGGATTGTGGATGCATCATCATATTCTACATACTTTCGCAAGAAATAGCTATATTTTGGTTTCACACATGGTCATGAATTTGATGGGTGAAAGTTGCTGAAAAGCGAGGATTCCATTTATATGCAGGATTTGGTGATCTTTCAACAGGAAATCTCAATTGTGAAACCAGTAGAAAGATGTATAAGGACTGGCAGCTTAATGTTCCAGGGTTCAGGTGATACAGGAGATACAGCAGTGGGGATATAAAAGGAGGGGGTGTTGCTTTATTGATTAAGGAGAATGTGATGCAGTAGTCCCAGATGACATCCACTAGTGATGCAAATGGTGGTGCTGAAAAACTAAAACGGGGATGATCACCTTATTGGCAACGTAATGCAGGCCCCCATATAGTCAATGGGAATTAGAGTAATAAATATGCCAGGGGATTGCAGGCAGGTGCAAGATTAATAAGGTTGAACATAAGGCTGGAGAAACTCAGCGGGTGAGGAAGTATCCATGGAGAGAAGGAATTGGCGACGTTTCGGGTCGAGACCCTTCACACTGATGTCAGGGGAGAGGGTAAAACAAAGAAAGAATGTAGGCGGAGACAATGTGACTAGTTGGAGGACTGAGAATTTGGGGAGGGAAATGAAGATAGAGAGCAATGTCTAACTGAAGTTAGAGAAGTCAATGTTCATACTGCTAGGGTGTGAACTACCCAAGTGAAATATGAGGTGCTGTTCCTCCTATGTGCGCTGAGCCTCACTCTGACAATGGAGGAGGCCCAGGATCGAAAGGTAAGATTGGGAATGGGAGGGGGAGTTGAAGTGCAGAGCCACCGGGATATCAGCTTAGTCAAGACTTCTCTAACTTCAGGTAGCCCTTGCTCTCTCTTCATTTTCATTCTTTATCCTACCCCCTCCCCTGAGATTGCAAATTCCTTCTCTCCATAGATGCTGCCTCACCCGCCTTTACCTGTCTACCTTCGATTTTACCAGCATCTCAAGATTCAAGAGTCAGGAGAGTTTATTGTCATGTGTACCAGATAGGACAATGAAATTCTTGCTTTGCTTCAGCACAACAGAATATTCTAGGCATAAATAAATACAAAACAGATCGGTGTGTCAGTGTCTTCTTTCTTAAACAAGATTAATAAGGTTGGCCTGGTAGGTGATTTTAATTTACTCAAAATAGACAGGGACTGTCATAGTGCAAAATACTTAGACAGGGTGGAATTTGTCATATGTGTTCAGGAAAGTTTCCTCAAGCAATATGTGGAGCAATATCCTACACGAGAGAGGCCAAAGCTTGGTCTACTCTTATGAAATTGGGAAGGGCAAGCGACTGATGTGTTCATGAGTGAACATTTTTGGACCAGTGACCACTGTTTTATTAGCTCAAAGGAAATTATGTGTCTTTTTGTGTCTATCCTCGGTGTAAAACAGCTTCTGCAATTACCTTCACTTTCACCGAGGGTTTTAACTGCAATGTGAACAACTGAATGAAGCAGATAAAGATGGACAGGTTAAAATCAATGTTAGAATATTGGGATTAGTTTTATGTTATTCGACTCAACAGTCTGACAGATTTCAATTACCCCGCTGGTCACTTGTGCAGTTCATGCAAATTCATCCAATTTTTATTGCTAACTTGTTACCTTTTGGAGTTGAGGTTGTTGGTGGGGTTGAAGCTGCAAGATTTGTTGGTTTAGTTCTGGAGGATGCTGAGCAATCCCATCATTGATCATTGGGAAAAATGCTGGAGAAACTCAACGTGTGAGGCAGTATCTGTGAAGCAAAGAAAATATGCAATGTTTCGGGCCAAAACTCTTCTTCAGATGTCTGATAAAAGGTTTTGGCCCAAAACGTTGCCTATTTCCTTCGCTCCACAGATGCTGCCTCACCCGCTGAGTTTCTCCAGCATTTTTGTCTACCTTCGATTTTCCAGCATCTGCAGTTCCTTCTTTAACATTGATCATTGGGAGACTGGTATACGAGTTACATAAACACATGTACAACATTAGCAGTGATTCAACACCATTTAATGTGGCTCATGGACTGGGCAGAAGGGGAGGTGAAAGGAACAATTGCACACTCAGGTCAGAAAGCAAGCATTGCAGTGGCTTTGTTGAAGATCAGTCTGTTGGTCTGTGTATATGAATGATAAAAAATGCTGTGGCCCATACCTGTTATTGAAGTCGGAGTCGTTGTCGATGCTGGAAATGAGACAATTGACTATGTCAACGTGGAGTGTAAAACGTCATCACAATACATCAATCAATCAAATTTATTTATATAACATATTTAAAAACAACTCACATTGAACCAAAGTGCTATACATAGAATAGGTGTGTTACAAAACTTACCTTCAGCGGCGCAGCAGTTCTGTCACTACCCGTGTGCGCGACTTTGGCGCCTTTGAGAGGAGGGGGGGGGGGGGGTTGGGGTTAAAATGCGGTTTTCCCCTGCCTGCCGGAGTTTTATTTTCTTGGGGTGCGAGCTTTTGCTGATGATTTGTTCCGACTGCCGGTTTGTGATTTCTTTTTTAATGGCCCGACAATTTCAGGGCTGGAGTAAAATAAAAATGAGCTTCTAATGCCGTGAACGCCGACAACTGGGACTGATTTCAGGTACGGGACAACTAAAGGAAAGCCGTTTATTTTACATATAAACTTGCTTCTTAGGATGACCTTAATCCACATTTTATGTTGCGAAAAGGTGATTTAGGCCCCATACGAACCGGCAGTATTTTTCCTGCCGATATGGGGTTTAAATTCACCGCAACCGCAACGTTCCAACTGATCGCATTCCACAAAAACCCACTCACAAGATGATTAAAATGGCCATTAATTTACGGGAATTAAGCATTAAATTCCTTCCATTTGGCCTATAAATTCATGACAATGAGATTTAAAAATCATTTCTTTCAGTTCTCTTAATTTTTATGAACGTTATGGGCTTTTGACTGTCCTCGATCACAGCTTTTGTGTTAAGTCAATGGAAAAGCAATAGGGAACAAGATGCTAATTTCAGAGTATGAAAATGGCCATAACGTTTTTAATACTGAATATATGAAAGTGAATTAGATGTCAAATTAAACTTTTTATGCTTTATCTGATGGGATAGATTGCAGACTTGATTTTTTAAATCTCAAAATTCTGTAACATTACAACATAGAAGAATTTGGGTTGCCATACAGTCATACGAATCAAAAGAAAAACTCAGCACACTATAGAATTTAACATGAACGTCCCCCCACAGTGGAATCAACGTTTTCTACTGTGAGGGAAGGCAATAAAAGTTCAGTCCTCTTCCTCTATGTTCACCCGTGGTTGGGGCCAGGAAGGACATCCTTGTGATTGAGGCAGTGCAGCGTTGGTTCACAAGATTGATACCTGGGATGGCGGGACTGTCATATGATCGCGGGTCAAATGAGATGGAGGAACTGAGTGAAATCCAGGTTAGCCGGAAAGTGGTGTTAGGTAAATTGAACGGATTAAAGGCCGATAAATCCCCAGAGCCAGATAGGCTGCATCCCAGCGTACTTAAGGAAGTAGCCCCAGAAATATTGGGCAAATGCATGGCAGATGCAGTATAATGTGGATAAATGTGAGGTTATCCACTTTGGTGGCAAAAACAGGAAAGTAGACTATTATTTGAAAGGTGACCGATTAGGAAAAGGAGAGATGCAATGAGACCTGGCTGTCATGGTACACCAGTCATTGAAAGTAGGCATGCAGGTGCAGCAGGCTGTTAAGAAAGTGAATGGTATGTTGGCATTCATAGCAAAAGGATTTGAGTACAAGAGCAGGGAGGTTCTACTGCAGTTGTACAGGGTCTTGGTGAGGCCACACCTGGAGTATTGCATACAGTTTTGGTCTCCTAATCTGAGGAAAGACATTCTTGCCATAGAGGGAGTACAGAGAAGGTTCACCAGACTGATTCCTGGGATGGCAGGACTTCCATATGAAGAAAGACTGGTACTCAGCTTGTACTCGCTGGAATTGAGAAGATTGAGGGGGGATCTCATAGAGACTTACAAAATTCTTAAGGGGTTGGACAGGCTAGATGCAGGAAGATTGTTCCCAATGTTGGGCAAGTCCAGGACAAGGGGTCACTGTTTAAGGATAAGGGGGAAGTCTTTTAGGACCGAGATGAGAAAATCATTTTTCACACAGAGTGGTGAATCTGTGGAATTCGCTGCCACAGAAGGTAGTTGAGTCCAGTTCATGGCTGTATTTAAGAGGGAGTTAGATGTGGCCCTTGTGGTTAATGGGATCAGGGGGTATGGAGAGAAGGCAGGTACAGGATACTGAGTTGGATGATCAGCCATGATCATATTGAATGGCGGTGCAGGCTCGAAGGGCCGAATGGCCTACTCCTGCACCTATTTTCTATGTTTCTATGTTTTATGAGGAAAGATTGAAAAGACTAGGCTTGTATTCACTGGAGTTTAGAACGATGAGGGGGGATCTTATAGAATCTTATAGATCTTAATTATCTTATAGATATTATATTATAGATATTATCTTATAGAATCATAGATATTATTATAGAATCTTAAGATCTTATAGAAACATATAAAATTATAAAAGGACTGGACAAGCTAGATGCAGGAAAAATGTTCCCAATGTTGGGTGAATGTTCCAGAACCAGGGGCCACAGTCTAAGAATAAAGGGGAGGTCATTTAAGACTGAGCTGAGAAAAAAACTTTTTTACCCAGAGAGGTGTGAATTTATGGAATTCCCTGCCACCGACGGCAGTGGAGGCCAAATCACTGGATGGATTTATGAGAGAGTTGGATAGAGCTCTGGGGGCTAGTGGAGTCAAGGGATATGCGGAGAAGGCAAGCACGTTGTATTGATAGCGGATGATCAGCTATGATCACAATGAATGGTGATGCTGGCTCGAAGGGCTTAATGGCCTCCACCCGCACCTATTTTTCTATGTTTCTATTGAGGTTGCAGCTGAGGCTCGATGTTTCAGGCCCTCTCGCCGAATGATGGAGCTCCGGCTTCGGAAGAACAGTCTTAGCGGCTTGGAGTTCCGAATCAGCCGCTTTCTACTGGAGACGGAGGCTTCCGAAGTCCACAGGCCGTGCTGGTCGGTGCTGTAGTGTTTGCACGTTCTTCCTGTGCCGCATGGGTTTTCTCCGGGTGCTCCAGTTTCCTCCCACATCCCAAAGATGTGCAGGCTTGTACATTAATTGGTCTTTGTAAATTGTCCCTAGTGTGTAGGATCAAACTAATGAACGGGTGATCGCTGGTTGGCCAAAGGAGTTGTTACTAAGGTGCATCTCTAAACAAAACTAAATCCTGATGTCCTTGTAAGCTGTTCACTGTCTTTTTCGATTCACCAACTGTTTTTATGATTGTAGTCAGGATCGAACCAGAGTCTCTGGCACTGTAAGACAGCAACTCTACCACTGCGCCACCGAGCCACCCCATGTGCCAATGTGCTGCCCCTTTTTCCTTTCAACTTGAGCGCCCAGGGGTGGAAAAGGCTACAAAAAGTAGTAAACACTGCCCAGTCCATCATCGGCTCTGACCTCCCTACCATCGAGGGGATCTATCTGTCTGAAGCCTATGTCAATTAGTCTCCACAAACCTAGCCTGTACTGTCCTCGAAGATTTTAATGTGATTCAATGAGGTCAACTCTCATTCTATAAACTTTAAAGGAACATCTAGCCTCCTGAATTTTTCCTCATTCTGTTCACCCCAGTTCAGATAGCAGTCTGGTCAATAGACAATAGGTGCAGGAGTAGGCCATTTGGCCCTTCGAGCCAGCACCACCATTCAATGTGATCATGCCTGATCATCCCCAATCAATACCCCGTTCCTGCCTTCTCCCCATATCCCCTGACTGCTATTTTTAAGAGCTCTACCTAGCTCTCTCTTGAAAGCATCCAGAGAACCTGCCTCCACCACCATGTGAGGCAGAGAATTCCACAGACTCACCACTCTCTGTGAGAAAAAGTGTTTCCTCGTATCCGTTCTAAATGGCTTTTTCCTTATTCTTAACCTGTGGCCCCTGGTTCTGGACTCCCCCAACATCATGAACATGTTTCCTCCCTCTAGTGTGTCGAAGCCCTTAACAATCTTATATGTTTCAATGAGATCCCCTCTCATCCTTCTAAACTCCAGAGTGTACAAGCCCAGCTGCTCTATTCTCTCAGCATATGACAGTCCCGCCATCCCGGGAATTAACCTTGTAAACCTACGCCGCACTCCCTCAACAGCAAGAATGTCTTTCCTCAAATTAGGGGACCAAAACTGCACACAATACTCCAGGTGTGGTCTCACTAGGGCTCTGCACAATTGCAGAAGGCCCTTTTTGCTCCTATATTCGATTCCTCTTGTTATAAAGGCCAACATGCCATTCGCTTTCTTCACTGCCTGCTGTACCTGCATGCTTACTTCCATAGACCGATGTACAAGGACCCCTAGATCCCGTTGTACTTCCCCTTTTCCCAACTTGACGCCATTTAGATAGTAATCTGCCTTCCTGTTTTGGCTATCAAAGTGGATAACCTCACATTTATCCGTATTAAACTTAATTTGCCTTGCATTTGCCCACTCCCTCAACCTGTCCAAGTCACCCTGCATTCTCATAGCATCCTCCTCACAGTTCACACTGCCACCCAGCTTTGTGTCATCTGCAAATTTGCTAATGTTACTTTGAATCCCTTCATCCAAATCACTGATGTATATTGTAAATAGCTGCGGTCCCAGCACCAAGCCTTGCGGTACCCCACTAGTCACTGCCTGCCATTCTGAAAGGGACCCGTTAACCCTACTCTTTGTTTCCTGTCTGCCAACCACTTCCCTATCCATGTCAGCACTCTAACCCTGATACCATGTTCCCTAATTTTGCCCACTAATCTCGTATGTGGGACCTTATCAAATGCTTTCTGAAAGTCCAGGTACACTACTACATCCACTTGCTCTCCCTTGTCCATTTTCCTAGTTACGTTTTCAAAAAATTCCAGAAGATTAGTCAAGCATGATTTCCCCTTCATAAATCCATGCTGACTCGGACCGATTCTGTTACTGCTATCCAAATGTGCGGCTATCTCATCTTTTATAATTGACCAGCATCTTCCCCACCACCGACGTCAGGCTAACTGGTCTATAATTCTCCGTTTTCGCTCTCCCGCCTTTCTTAAAAAGTGGGATAACATTAGCTACCCTCCAATCCACAGGAACTGATTCTGCGTCGATAGAACATTGGCAAATTATCACCAATGCATCCACGATTTCTAGATCCACTTACTTAAGTACCCTGGGATGCAGACCATCAGGCCCTGGTGATTTATCAGCCTTCAGTCCCATCAGTCTATCCCACACCATTTCCTGCCCAATGTTGATTTCCTTCAGTTCCTCTGTCACCCCAGATCCTCTGGCCACTACTATATCAGGAAGATTGTTTGTGTCCTCCTTAGTGAAGACAGATCCAAAGTACCTGTTCAAGTCATCTGCCATTTCCTTGTTCCCCGTAATAAATTCACCTTTTTTGGTCTTCAAGGGTCCAACTTTGGTCTGAACTAATGTTTTCCTCTTCGCATACCTAAAGAAGCTTTTACTGTCCTGCTTTATATTCTTGGCTAGCTTACCTTCGTACGTCATCTTTTCTCCCCGTATTGTCTTTTTGGTTTTCTTCTGATGTTCTTTAAACATTACACAATCCGCTTGCTTCCCGCTCATCTTCGCTTTAATTTTTATACTGTCCCTGACATCCCTTGTCAGCCAGATCGGGATTCTGGACCCTCTCTAACCATTGTATGAAATCAACATTGTTTTATTGGGTGCATGTTGGACAAAGAACAACCTTTCCCCCTGGGATAATGGGAACTGTTGAAGAGATGGGATTATGGTCATACCTGTGGTTGATGTTGTTGACTCTGGAAGGGATACAATTGAAGATATGAGTGCAAGGATTGTAGAATAAAGATCATTACATATAAATCAAAAAACTATTTGTACAGTCATCAATCTCAACTGCTGATGTCCATACCTGTGGTCGATGACAATGTTGTTGGCTCTGGAGAATAAACAGTTTAAGATGTAATTTTGTAACTAATCTGCCATTAGAGAGCGGAGTGAAGCAGTTGTTATGCCCTGAAGGATCTACATTTCACACATTCCCTGATTTTAATGCTCTCCCATTGCTTTTGAATTGTTATATTCCTATTTTATTGGAAAACAAATGGGCCCATATTACGCTTTTCAGCAGGTGGGACCACACAATTGGAAGGAAAACTGAGGGTGGACGAGATGGAGGAGGTTGGTTGAAAAAATAGTAAGTCTGGAAGATTAGAGAAATTGTTTCTCACTGCGTGATGAGAGCAAAATATGTATTTTAAAAGCTTTAAAGAGCAACATGAATAATGAAGCGGATGAAGATGGTGGGATGGGAATTGATCTCAGAATCTGGGCTTGATTTTATGTTACTGAAGTAAACAGGAGGACAGAATTCAATGAACCCACTGGGTTCTTGTGCTGCTAATTAGAAATATGAAATAGTCCCCCTGCTTTTCTCGAGAAATCTCCAAAGCTTAAATCCTGAAATTGTGCTTTGATGAGGTTTATCATGTCAAGAGCATCAGGAATGAAAATTGCCACCGAGCTGGCCTACATTTCAATGGGTAATGTCAGTTTGACTGTCTATAAACATTAAATAATTGGTGGAGTAGGTTTTATGATTATTGGTATTGTCTTCATCGCTGGTTCGGTAATTGTGATCGACTTCAGGAAACGAAGCAGTGCAAACACATTGATAGCGCCGATGTAGAGATAATTGAAAGCTTCATGGTCTTAGGAAGAAATATCACTAGCAATTTGTCCTGGACCAGCCACATCAAAGCAATGGCCAAGAATGCACACCAACGCTACTACTTCCTTAGAAGGTTTAGGAAGTTCGGAAAGTCCCCAACAATCCTCATCAACCATTACAGATGCGCCATAGAAAGCATTTTATCGGGATGCATCTCAGCATGGTTTGTGAACTGTTCCATCCAAAATCGTAAGAAATTGCAGAGATTTGTGGAAATAACTGTGACCATCACACAAACAATTGACCCTGGTCCGTCTCCCATCAGTCAAGAGGTACAGAAGTTTGAAAATGATATGTCTAGTTTCAGGCACACTGTCAGAGAGTAGACTTGACCTTCCATCTACATCATGGGAGACCTTAGAACTATCTTTAATCACACATCTTTCGAATTTATCTTGCACTAAATGTTAAACCATTTATCCAACACCTGTACACTCTGGACAGCTTGATTGTACAGTCTTTTCGCTGACTGTATAGTTTGTCACAAACAGCTTTTCATTGTACCTTGGTACACATGACAATTATAAATTAAATTAATAAACTAAATTAAACAATCGACTCATGTGCGTAAGTGTTCTTGCTCATGCCAGTGGGTTATTTGGGGATTGAAATATGCAGCAACTTGTGAAGTTGATGCAAATTGTATTCATTTTAATTGCTAACTTGGTACCTGTTGAAGTTGTTGTTGGTGTTGATGCTGTAAATAAAGATTTGTAGGTTTAGTTCTGGAGAATGCTGAGCCATTCCATCATCTATTACTAGGAGACTTATTTTAAAGTTGAATAAACACATGGGAAAGGGAACAAACAGAGATTAAACACCATTCAATGCTGCTGTTGATATGGGCAGATTGGGAGCTTAAAGGAGCAGTTGGAAGCTCAGACTGGAATGGAGGTTTGAAAACAAGTGTTGCAGTGGCTTTGTGGAAGATCAGTCTGTTGGTCCGTGTATATGAATGATAACAACCTGCTGTGGCCCAGCTGATACCATACCTGTTGTTGAAGTCGGAGTCGTTGTCGATGCTGGAAATGAGAAAATTGACCATGTCAGTGTGGAGTGTAAAATGTCATCAGAATAATTCAGCAAGTAACTACCCCTTTCCTCAGATCCCCAGACCTTTATGTTCTTTGTCATGGTTACTGCACTTATGCAATATTGCAAAACATTTCATAGTGTTGGTCCTCCATTTAATCTCTAACATGAAAATAAAAGATTAGAATTATTTCGAGAAAATTGTTGAATCTGCCTCTCTTTTCCAAAGATCACTTCCCCTCTGCTTCCCCACGATCTGTCCGGGTATTTAAATTTGAGATTAATATGAATATACGTGTAAAATGTCATCACAATAATTCAGCAAGTAACTACCCCTTTCTTCAGATCACCAGACCTGTACGTCTTTCCTCACGTACTTAAATTTGAGATTAACATGAATATATGTGAAAATGATAGGAAGATTTGGACACATATAGGTATCAGCAAACCACTGATAATTTCCTGCAAAGCCTTTTATTATTTTCAAGAAATATTACTTGTGCTCCTGCTTACATTGTAAGTCAACCTCGTAAATTCATGAATTTGATGGGTGAATGTTGCTGAAAAGTGAGGAATTCATGTGCAGGCAGCATATGGAGATCTTCCAACAGGAAATCTCAATTGTGAAGCCAGTGGAAAGATGTTTAAGGACTACAATTTTCAGACGGCCTGATGTCTTGGCCGAGCTGTGATGCATCTCGTGCGGCTTCTCAGTGTTTATAGATGTATTCCATTTTTATGGAAACATTCACTGAGATAAAAGCAGCATTCTGGAAACTCTAGTTTGCCAGTCAGCAGAACATTAATCTTGTCGGTGGCATTGTATATTGTATGTAGTAGTTATCATCAGGATAGAACCCAGGTCTTTGATGCAGAAAGGCAGCAACCCTACTGTTATGCCGCTGTGACGTTTCCTTTAAATACCCCCATTATCTCTGTTCGGTAAGCTAAGCCCTCGGGTTTTTGACATTTACATCCTAGGAAAATATTCTTCCCTATCCATGCCTCTCAGAATGTTATACATTTTATCTTCTCAGTCTCTAGCGCTCCAGAGAAATGAATGGAAGTTTCTATAAGAAGATTGAGCTAGTTTGTAATATATTTTAGAGGCCAATATTAAGAATGATGTTTTCGAGTATTTCGCGCATGTTAAAATAGGCTGAAGTCAGCATGTGAAGGAGAGATCTTACCTGACAAATAAGTTCAATTTAATTGAGTTTATTAGAGATACAGTGCTTAAAATAGGGCCTTCAGCCCATATAGCCGTACCGACCAGTGACCAGAGGCTGCTAAACAATTAGAGGGAAGTAGCTAGCATGGATAGAAGGTTGGCCAAATGGCAGAAGGCAAACAGTAGGAATAAAGGGTGCTTTTTCTGTTTGTCTGCCAGTGACTAGTGGTGCACCACAGGGTTTGGTGTTGGGATCGCTATGCTTCACGTTACATATTAATGATTTGGATGATGGAATTGATGCATTTGATAGCAGCCCAAGCACCGACCCCTGCGGAACACAAGTCACTGGAAGCCAACCAGAAAAAGCCCCCTTTATTGCCACTCTGCTTTCTGCCATCTAGCAAACCCGCTATCCATGTTACTATCTTCCCTCTGATACCATGGGCTCTCATCTTCTTCAGCAGCCTCACGTGTGCCACACTATCACACTGCCTAAAAATCCAGGTAAACCACATCCACTGACTCTCCCTTGTCTATCATAATTCCTCAATGAATTCCAATGGGTTCATCAGGCAAGATCTCCCTTTCACAAAACCATGCTGACTATGGTATATTTTATCATGTGCTTCAAAGTACTCAGAAACCTCATCCTTTATAATGGACTCTAAAATCTTACTAACTACTGAATTCAGACTTACCGGCTCATATTTTCCACTCCTGCTTTATTACCTTCTTGAACAATATTTGCAATTTTCTAATCATCTGGAACCACCCCTGACTCTAACAATTCTTGAAAGATCACAACTAATGATCCACAATCTCTAAAACCACCAATTAAATGGATTTAAGAATGAGATAATGTTAATCAGGGTAAATGTTTCCAAGTTGACTACATCTCGAGGTCCGTTGTGCATACAATGTATTGAACTGTTGTATCATTAGGTTAGGGAAATGTCTGTTATGTATGGGGTTAGTCGATATTTGTAATTGGGTGATTAAGAGACAACCCCCATGTGGTTGGCCCTCTGGTTCGCGGGGCATCTAAAAGGCCGTGATCACAAGGCTCAGAGTCGATCTTCTAGTGGAACGCCGGGGACCGCCTACCCTTCTGGAGTGTCTTTGTCTGCGCGAGGGCTAGAGGGTTTGAACACTGGCCTAGCTACACTAGTCCCACTTGCCTGCGCTTGGTCCATAACTCTCCAAACCTATCCTATCCATGTACCTGTCCAACTGTTTCTTAAATGATGGGATAGTCCCAGTCTCAACTACCTCTTCTGGCAGCTTGTTTGAAACACCCATCACCCTCTGTGTGAAAATGTTACCGCTCGGTTTCCTATTAAATCAGTTCCCCTTCACCTTGAACCTTAACAAAGAATACTATCACCGAGGGTAGTTACAAAATGCTGTAGTAACTCAGCAGAACAGGCAGCATCTCAGGAGAGAAGGCATGGGTGATATCTTGGGTCGAGACTGAAAGGGTCTTGACCTGAAATGTCACCCATTCCTCCTTTGCTGCCAGTCCCTCTGAGTTAGTCCAGCATTTTGTGTCTATTAAGTTTAAACCAGCATTTGCAGTTCCTTCCCACACGTTATAGGAAAGATACAAGGCCTTTGCACACAATATCTGTGTCGAACATAATGCCACAAAGATATGGAGATCTTCCCAACAGGAAATCTCAATCGTGAAGCTAGTGGACAGACGATTAACGACTACAATTTTCAGACAGCCTGATGTCTTGGCCGGGCTGTGATGCCTCTCGTACGGCTTCTCAGTGTTTATGGGTGGTTTCCAGTGTTTCATTCACTGAGATAAAAGCAGTACTTCTGGAAACTCTAGAAAGCCAGTCAGCAGAATATTATTCCTGTCGGTGGTATGGTGTGTTGTATGTAGTGGCTCTCCTGTATTAGAACATTGAACATAAAACAGTACAGCACAGGAACAGGCCATTGTAGCAAACATGATGTCAAGTTAACCTAATCTTCTCTCCCTGCACCTAATCCATATCTCTCCATTCCCTGCATATCCATGTGCCTTACAAAAATCTTCCTATCATTTCTATGTACTTGACCAACCCTAGCAGCGAGTTCCCAGCACCCACTACCCTCTGCATAAAAAAACATGCCCTGCATATCTCTTTACTTTAGTTTAGTTTAGTGTGGAAACAGGCCCTCGACCTACCGAGTCCACACCGACCATCGATCACCATAGACTAGTTCTATGTTATCCCACTTTTGCATCCTACACACTAGGGGCAATTTACAGAATCCAATTAATCTACAAACCTACATATCCTTGGAATGTGGGAGGAAATCAGAGCACCCGGCGAATACCCACATGGCCACAGAAAACATGCAAACACCACAAATGCAGCAGCCGTAGTCAGGATAGAACACAGGTCTTTGGCGCAGTAAGGCAGCAACCCTACTGTTCTGCCACTGTGCTGTTTCCTTTAAATGTTGCCCCTATGTTCAGTAAGGTAAGCCCTCAGGTTTGTGACATTTACATCCCAGGCAAAGATTCCTCCCTATCTATGCCTCTCAGAATGTTATACACTTTATCTCTTCAGCCTCTAGTGCTCCAGAGAATAGATTGGATGTTTCTATAAGAAGATTGAGCAGATTTGTAATAGATTTTAGACGCCATTATTAACGATGAGGTTTTTGAGTATTTTGCACATGTTCATTTCCACTCCTGCCTCATTCCCTTCTTGAACAGCAGAGTAATGTTTGCAATTTTCTAATCGTCTGGAACCACCCCTGACTCTAGCGATTCTTGAAAGATCACAACTGAAGATCCACAATCTCTAAACCGACCAATTAAATGTATTTAAGAATGTGATGATGATTGGACAGAGGATAAATGATGGGGAAAGGAGAAAATAAGCATTGAAGACAAAATGTCAAAAGGCAGAGATCAGGTAATGCTTAAAATCCTTGCAAAAAGGGCTGGACTCCAGCATCCGCGGGGTTCTCCGATGGGTGTTCTGCAACATCCTCTCTCGCTGCTTCCCCCTCAGTGATTCAATTTTACACACCTTACACTTCCTTATCTCTGTATCTCCCTCTCCGCTGACTCAGTCTGAAGAAAGGTCTCGACCTGAAATGTCACATTCTTTCTAATCAGAGATGCTGTCTGTCCAGCTGAGTTACTCCAGCATTTTGTGTCTATTCAGCTTAAACCATCATTTTGAGTTCCTTACCACACAATACAGGAAAGATACGGAGCCTTTGGCCCACAATATCTGTGTTGAACACAATGGCAACGCTTATCTGCCTACACATAATCAATATCCCGTCAATAAAATAATAGGACTGAGCTGAATGAACATTGATCAATTAAAGGGAATTTGTGCTTGTCTTTCCTTCCGGTCCATCGGGAAGATGTGGAAGAAGCCGTGGTTGCAGTGTTGGGGGTAATATACTGATACAAATAGAAAATGTAAACAGATAGAAATAGAGGTAGGAAAGTTGAACGGAACAGAAACATAGATGGACAGGTGAGTCTCCTCAAGTCGCCTAAAGAATCGTAGCCTTTTTCTGGTCGCCGCTGGATTTTGAAATGTTCAAAACTTTTCGGTGACTGTGGGCTTGACGTAGCTTCTCTTCTTCTGTTGTAGGTGCTGTCATAGGTTGTCGCCAGGATGACACAGGTTGTCGCCGGGTGCTGACTGCTGAATTCCATTGGCGACCACCTACGTCAACCAGCGACAAGTACCGGCGACTGAATTATCTTCAGCTGTCTTTAGTTGTCGCCGACAGGGTCGTTGCTTGTAGCTTGTCGCGGGTGGACGTAGGTTGTCGTCTGTGTGGTCGTAGGTTGTTGTAGGTGTGGTCGTAGGTGGACGTACTAAGTCGCAACGATTGGGTTGCTCATTGTCGTTAGCTTGACGTCGACTAGGTGGCAGGTTGTCGTATACGTTGTCATAGGAGGGGCCCAGTCGCTGCTTTTTCGGCGACCTGCTATGACCGTGACAGTCGCCGGCAGTCGCTGAAAAAATTACCTAAGTGCAACAGGCCCATCACAAAGTAGACCCTGCTATAAGCAGAATAGGAGGAAGAGTGGCTGACTTGACTGCGTGCAGTTGGTCAGGGGAAGCACTCATATATACCGCATGACAGCTTGAGTGGATAGATTTTCAGACCATTTCACTCCACAAAAGTTGTAATTCACACTCTGATATTATCTGTTATGGGTGACATAGGGATTGGCAATAAGGATGATACAATGACAAAGGGAGGTGAATGATGGTTTTACAGTAAGGACACTATATTCATTTTGATTGGCTGGAATATGTGGATGTCTGGGGAAATGGGCCTAATGTGTGGTCACCGGAAATAATATACTTCATGCATAAAATAAATCTCAATTGTAAAACCAGTAGAGAGATGTATAAGGACTGGCAGCTTAATGATCCAGGGCATACGGGAGATACAGCAGTGGGGATATAAGAGGAGGGGGTGGTGCTTTATTGATGAAGGAGAATGTCATGTGCTAGTCCTAGATGACATCCACTGGTGAGGCAAATGGTGGAGCTGAACAATTAAAAAGGGGATGATCACCTTGTTGGCAGTGTACTGCAGGCCCCAATATATTCAATGGGAATTAGATTAATAAATATGCCAGCGGATTGCAAACGGGTGCAAGGTTAATAAAGTTGGACACAAAAAGCTGGAGAAACTCAGCGGGTGAGGCAGCATCCATGAAGAGAAGGAATTGGCGACGTTTTGGGACGAGACCCGTCTTCAGACTGATATCAGGGAGCAGGTAGAACAAAGAAAGAATGTAGACAGAGACAATGGGACTAGTGGGAGGACTGGGAAGAAGGGGCGGGAATGAAGAGAGAGAGCAAGCGCTAACTGAAGTTAGAGAAGTCAATGTTCATTCCACTACAGTGTAAACTACGCAAGCGAAATATAAGGTTCTGTTCCTCCAATGTGCACTGGACCTCACTCTGACAATGGAGGAGGCCCAGGACCGAAAGGTCAGATTGGAAATGGGAAGGGGGAGTTGAAGTGCAGGGCCACCGTGAGATCAGCTTGGTCAAGACTTCTCTAACTTCAGATAGCCCTTACTCTCTCTTAATTTTCTTTCTTTTTCCTATCCCTCCCCTGAGATCAGTGGCCAATTCCTTCTCTCCATAGATGCTGCCTAGAGAGGATTGAAAGCTTCATGGTCTTAGGAAAAAATATCACTAGCAATTTGTCCTGGACCAGCCACATTGAAGCAATGGCCAAGAATGCACACCAACGCCACTAATCTCTTAGAAGGCTTAGGAAGTTTGGAATGTCACCAGAAATCTCATCAACCATTATATATGCGCCATGGAAAGCATTTTATCGGGATCCCTCACAGCATGGTTTGCGAACAGTTCCATCCAAAACCGCAAGAAATTGAAGAGAATTGTGGAAATAACTGTGACCATCACACAAACCAAGCTCCCTTCCATTGTCTGCATTTACCCTTCATACTGCTTCGGCAAGGCCACCAGCAAAATCAACGACCTGTCTCACCCTGGTCTCTCTCCCATCAGTCAAGAAATACAGAAGTTTAAAAATTATATCTCCAGATCCAGGGTCAGTTTCTGTGACAGTGCCAGAGAGTAGTCTTGACCTTCCATCTACATCATTGGAGACCTTAGACGTACAGTGGCTTGCAAAAGTTTTCATACCCCTTGAACCTTTCCACATTTTGTCACGTTACAACCACAAACGTAAATGTATTTTATTGGGATTTTATGTGATAGACCAACACAAAGTGGCGCATAATTGTGAAGTGGAATGAAAATGATACATGGTTTCCAAATTTTATTAAAAATAAATAACTTAAAAGTGTGGTATGCAAACGTATTCAGCCCCCCTGAGTCAATACTTTGTAGAACCACCTTTCGCTGCAATTACAGCTGCAAGCCTTTTGGGGTATGTCTCTACCAGCTTTGCACATCTAGAGACTGAAATTTTTGCTCATTCTTCTTTGCAAAATAGCTCAAGCTCAGTCAGAATGGATGGAGAGCATCTGTGAACAGCAATTTTCAAGTCTTGCCAGAGATTCTCAATTGGATTTAGGTCTGGACTTTGACTGGGTCATTCTAACACATGAATATGCTTTGATCTAAACCATTCCATTGGAGCTCTGGCTGTATGTTTAGGGTTGTTGTCCTGCTGGAAGGTGAACCTCTGCCCCAGTCTCAAGTCTTTTGCAGACACTAACAGGTTTTCTTCCAAGATTGCCCTGTATTTGGCTCCATCCATCTTCCCATCAACTCTGACCAGCTTCCCTGTCCCTGCTGAAGAAAAGCATCCCCACAGCATGATGCTGCCACCACCATGTTTCACAGTGGGGATGGTGTGTTCAGGGTGATGTGCAGTGTTAGTTTTCCGCCACACATAGCGTTTTGCATTTAGGCCAAAAACTTCAATTTTGGTCTCATCAGACCAGAACACCTTCCTCCACATGTTTGCTGTGTCTCCCACATAGCTTGTGGTAAACTGCAAACGGGACTTCTTATGGTTTGTTTCAACAATGGCTTTCTTCTTGCCACTCTTCCATTAAGGCCCGATTTGTGGAGTGCACGACTAATACTTGGCCTGTGGACAGATTCTCCCACCCGAGCTGTGCATCTCTGCAGCTCTTCCAGAGTTACCATGGGCCTCTTAGCTACTTCTCAAATCAATGCTCTCCTTGCCTGGCCTGTCAGTTTAGGTGGACGGCCATGTCTTGGTAGGTTTGCAGTTGTGCCACACTCTTTCCATTTTCGGATGATGGATTGAACAGTGCTCCGTGAGATATTCAAAGCTTGGGATATTTTTTTATATGCTAACCCTGCTTTAAACTTCTCCACAACTTTATCCCCGACCTGTCTGGCATGTTCCTTGGGCTTCATGATGCTGTTTGTTCACTAATGTTCTCTAACAAACCTCTGAGGCCTTCACAGAACAGCTGTATTTATACTGAGATTAGATTACACACAAGTGGACTCTATTTACTAATTAGGTGACTTCTGAAGGCAATTGGTTGCATTGGATTTTATTTAGGGTTATCAGAGTAAAAGGGGCTGAATACATTTGCACGCCACACTTTTCAGTTTTTTATTTGTAAAAAAATTTGAAAACCATGTATCATTTTCCTTCCACTTCACAATTATGTGCCACTTTATGTTGGTCTATCACATAAAATCCCAATAAAATACATTTACGTTTGTGGTTGTAACGTGACAAAATGTGGAAAAGTTCAAGAGGTATGAAAACTTTTGCAAGCCACTGTATCTTTAATCACACTTTGTTGGAATTTATCTTGCACTAATTGCTGTACCCTTTATCCAATATCTGTACACTCTGGACATCTTGATTGTAATCATGTATAGTCTTTTCGCTGACTGGATAGCTTGCAACAAAAAGCTTTTCATTGTATGTTGGTACACATGACAATTATAAATTAAATTAATAAATTAAATTAAACAATCGACTCATGTCCGTAGGTGTTCTTGCTCATTCGAGTGGGTTATTTGGGGATTGAAATAAGCAGTGACTTCTGAAGTTCATGAAAATTGTCTTAATTTTCATTGCTAACTTGGTACCTGTTGAGGTTGAAGTTGTTGTTGGTGTTGATGCTGTAAATAAAGATTTGTGGGTTTAGTTCTGGAGAATGCTGAGCAATTCCATCATCTATTACAAGGAGACTTATTTTAAAGTTAAATAAACACATGGGAGAGGTAACAAACAGAAATTCAACACCAGTCAATGCTGCTCTTGATATGGGCAGATTAGGATCTTAAAGGAGCAGTTGGAAGCTCAGACTGGAATGAAGGTCTGAATACAAGCATTGCAGTGGCTTTGTGGAAGATCAGTTTGTTGGTCCATGTATATGAATGATAACAACCCACTGTGGCCCAGCTGATACCTTACCTGTTGTTGAAGTCGGAGTTGTTGTCAATGCTGGAAATGAGAAAATTGACCGTGTCAGTGTGGAGTGTAAAATGTCATCCCAATAATTCAGCAAGTTACTACCCCTTTCCTGAGATCACCAGACCTGTACGTCTTTCGTCATGGTTACTGCACTTATGCAATATTGCAAAACATTTCATAATTTTGGTCCTCCATTTAATAGCTAACATGATGATAAAAGATTAGAATTATATTGAGAAAATTGTTGAATCTGCCTCTCTTTTCCCAAGATCACTTTCCCACTGCTTCCCCACCATCTGCCCACGTACAATGGTGTCCAATTTGAAATTAATATGAATATATGTGAAAATCATAGGAAGATTTGTCCACAAATAGGTATCAGCAAACCACTGATAATTTTCTGCAAAGCCTTTTATTATGTTCAAGAAACATTACTTGTGTTCCTGCTAACATTGGAAGTCACCCTCGTAAATTATGAAAAACCAATTTCACTGTACCTCGGTACATCTGACAATAAAGTACCATTAAACCATTGATAACATAACCATTGACGGTGCTCTCTTGAAATCTAGGACTGTGAATGCATCATCATATTCTACATACTTTTGCAAGAAATAGTTATATTTTGGTTTCACACATGGTCATGAATTTGACGGGTGGATTCCATGTATATGCAGGATATGGAGATCTTTCAACAGGAAATCTCAATTGTGAAGCCAGTAGAAAGATGTATAAAGACTGGCAGAATGTTCCAGGGTACAGGAGATACAGCGGTGGGGATATGAAAGGAGGGGGTGTTGCTTTATTGATTAAGGAGAATGTCATGCAGTTGTCTGAGATGACATCCACTAGTGAGGCAAATGGTGGTGCTGAAAAATTAAAAAGGGGATGATCACCTTGTTGGCAGGCCCCAATATAGTCAATGGGAATTAGAGTAATAAATATGCCAGGATATTGCAGGCAGATTCAAGATTAATAAGGTTGGACACAAAAAGCTGGAGAAACGCAACTGGTGAGGCAGCATCCATGCAGAGAAGGAATTGGTGACGTTTCGTGTCGAGACCTTTCTTCAGACTGATGGCAGGGGCGAGGGTAGAACAAATTGCCGACTACCATAAAATCAACACCCCCCCCCCCCGACAACGCCTCCCTCCCTAATGAACTAAACCACTTCTATGCTCGCTTTGACCGGGACAACAAAACTCCAGCCATCAAAGTTGCTCCACCCCCGAATGAACAACCCCTCAGTCTCTCCACCTCTGCTGTACAAGACGCACTGAGCAAAGTGAATGAGCACAAAGCTGCCGGCCCCGATGGCATCCCCGGGCGGGTGCTCAGGGCATGTGCTGGACAACTATCCCTGGTCCTCACTGACATTTTCAATCTGTCACTGGCCCAGGGTGTCGTCCCCACCTGCCTCAAGACATCTACCATTGTGCCAGTGCCCAAACAATCAGCGACAGGGAGTCTCAACGAGTACCGGCCAGTGGCACTCACCCCTGTCATCGCTAAGTGCTTTGAGCGGCTGATCCTGGCTCACCTCAAAGCCAGCCTACCCCCCCCCCCCCACACTGGACCCCTACCAATTTGCCTATCGGACAAACAGGTCTACAGAGGACGCCATATTGGCAGCCCTACACTCTGCCCTGACCCACCTGGACAGCAACAACACCTACATCAGGCTGCTGTTTATTGACTTCAGCTCCACCTTTAACACTGTCATACCCGCTAGCTTGATCACCAAACTCAGCGGTCTTGGCATCTCCACCTCCCTCTGCAATTGGACACTGGATTTCCTCACTAACAGACTACAGTCTGTTAGGGTCAACAACCTCACCTCCTCCACCATAACACTGAACACAGGCGTGCCACAGGGCTGTGTGCTCAGCCCTCTCCTCTACTCCCTCTTCATGCATGACTGCATCCCTAAGTATGGCTCCAACGCCATCATAAAATTTGCCGACGACACCACGGTGGTAGAACTGATCAGTGACAATGACGAATCAGCCTACAGGGAGGAGGTCCAGCACCTGGCTACCTGGTGTGCCAACAATAACCTCGTCCTCAACTCCCTGAAGACGAAAGAAATCATTGTTGACTTTCGGAAGAACAGAGGGGGCAGACACCCCCATCCATATAAACGGGACTGAGGTGGAGCGGGTCTCCAACTACAAATTCCTCGGGGTACACATCTCGGAGGATCTGTCCTGGTCCCTCAACACCTCAAAGCTGATCAAAAAGGCACAGCAGCGCCTTTACTTTCTGAGGAGGCTCAAAAAAGCCCACCTGTCCCCCCAGATCCTGAAGAACTTTTACCGCTGCACCATCGAAAACATCCTGACCACCTGCTTAACGATATGGTACAGCAGCTGCACCGTGGCAGACAGGAAGGCACTACAACGGGTGGTGAAAACCACCCAGTACATCATCGGTGCCCCGCTCCCTGCCATGGATGCCCTCCACCGAAAACGGTACCTGAAGCGGGCCGGGAAGATCATCAAGGACCCCTCACACCCTAACCATGGACTGTTTGCCCTCCTACCATCAGGGAGGCGGTACAGGAGCCTCAGGTCCCGCACCAGTAGGACGAAGAACAGCTTCTTCAACTACACCATCAGACTGCTGAACTCGGAGTCCCGCTGATAGATGTCCTGTCTGCATCCTGTATTTATTTATTTTCCATATTGCTACCACTGCACTCTGTATTTATTTTTCTATATCGCTATCACTACGAACGACGCTAAACTGCATTTTGTTGTACCTATACTTGTATTTGTGCAATGATATTAAACTTGAATTGAATTGAATTGAAGAAAGAACGTAGGTGGAGACAGTGGGACTAGTGGGAGGACTGGCAATGGGGGAGGGGGAAAATGAAGAGCGAGAGCAAGGGCTAACTGAAGTTAGAGAAGTCAGTGTTCATACCACTAGGGTGTAAACTACCCAGGCAAAATATGATTGCTGTTCCTCCAATGTGCGTTGGGCCTCAGTCTGACAATGGAGGAGGCCCAGGATTGACAGGTCAGATTGGGAATGGGAGGGGGAGTTGAAGTGCAGGGCCACCGGGAGTTGAAGCTTGGTCAAGACTTCTCTAACTTCAGGTAGCCCTTGCTCTCTCTTAATTTTCTTTCTTTGTCCCACCCCCTCCCCTGAGATCAGTCACCAATTCCTTCTCTCCATAGATGCTGCCTCACCCGCCTTTACCTGTCTGCCTTTGATTTTACCAGCATCTAGAGTTCTTTCTTAAACAAGATTAATAAGGTTCGACAGGTCAGATTGGTGCAATGAGAATTGAGGAGCATACTTAAGAAGGAAATCAGAGAGGCAAACAGGGGGCAGGAAATCACTCTGGCAGACAGTACATTAAATCTTGTTTGTGCTGATGCCAAGATAAACTGATCTCATCTGCATGTATATGATCCATATTCCTCTATTCCCGGCACTATCACTTAACTACCAAAAAGAGACTTCGATGCCACTATGGTGTCTGCCTCCACAATCACCCAGGGCAATACGTTTCAGGCCCCCACTATTCATTTCCTTCCACCACAATCCTCCATCTTCTATGAATAAGCCAGCTTTGAATCTATGAATCCAGTTCATCTTAATCTTCTCGATCAGCCTACCATGAGGAACTTTATCAAAAGTCTTACTAAAATCCTTGTTTACAACAGCCATCATCCTATCTTCATCAATCTCCCTCATCACCTCCTCAAACAATGCAATCAAGTTAGTGAGACACGTCCTGTCGCAAACAGAGCCATGCTAGCTATCCTTAAATAGCCCATTCTCTTCCAAATGGGAGAAATTCCTATCTTGAAGAATTTTCTCCAATAATTTTTCCACCACTGTCTCACTGGCCTAGATTTCCCAGTATTTTCTTTATTTCACCTGAAACAAAGGAAAAACATTGACCATTCTCCAGTCCCCCAGGATCTCACCTGAGGCTGGAGAAGAACCAAAGATCCTGATCAAGGCCCCCATTATCTCCTCTCTTGTCTTCCTCAATAATCTGGGTAAATCCATTCAAGCCCTGGGGATTTAACCACCTTAATGCTCTTCAAGAGTCTCGCACCACCTACTTCTTGATCTCAAACTGCCCAAGCATATTTGTGTAGTGAGCATCAGTGTGCATATCTACACATTGATCTTGCTGTCGTTCAAGTCCATCGTCTCGGTAAATACAGATGCAAGTTTAGTGCTTTCCCTACATCCTCCAATTCCAAGCATTATTTCCCTTCTTTATCCTTGAGTGGTCCTAACTTCTCCCTGGTCAACCTTTTGTTTCTAATATGCATCTCGTACAAAAGACCAAGTCTCTCACCTTTGAAACTGAACTCAGTAATAAGCTGTGAGCAGCATCTGTTGCTGAACAGCTGAATCTAATTGCAAGTTTAATAATTAGCTTTACTTGGACAAAATAAAATTAATCAGTACTTACTATCTGGATTGCCTCCGACAACAAATTCTGAAACACAGTTGGGAATAAACAATGAGAATAAAACTATTGAGCATTTATTGATTTAGGAGATGTGGCCACTCTGGCAAGACTGGCATTTGTCGCCCATTCTGACCTCCTTTGCCTGGCTGCACTCCATCCGATGCAGACATTCCAAGCACATTTTCAGAAGCACTCGATCGATGTCCGTCATAATTCCTGATGGGTTGTGGTGAGTTTTCTGAGCTTTGATCTGATCTATTGGCTGTGGGATCATTTGCCCCATCGCCTGCCAGCAGCATTTCCCATGTGGCTCACATGCTGCAGTTTCACCAGGTTAGCCCAGTTGTGACCCAGATTCAGTCCCCATGATTGTGAGAGTGTTTGTGAGGTGAGACACTCGGGGAATGATTCTGCTGCTGTTGCTGATGCCCCACAGCACTTCACAGAGCTGTTGTGTCTTCTGAATCTAACCCATTTAGAATGGGATATCACAAGACGGGTCCCTCTTCCCTCCTATCCACAAAGATGATTGAACATCCCTTGCAAATGGAACCCATATCAGAGATCAACTTTATACACATAGTTGCTGCAGACACATCCAATTAAAAATCCAATTAAATTGGTTTGTGAAGATTTCAAATGACTACCAACAGTTCAAAATGGTTGTCCGTGGGATAATGGGAGCAGCGTGTTGAGGAGAAGGGGCTGTGATCATACCTGTGGTTGAGGATGTTGTTGACGCTGGAAGGAATACAATTGAAGATGTGAGTGCAAGGATTATCGAATACCCTCATAACATCAAAATCAAAGAAATATTTGTCAAGTCTTAAACTGTTTCCTCACCAGTTAACAGCATTATTATCGACTCGGTAACCTCATCCTGTATAATGGACTCTCAAATCTTACCAACTACTGAAGTCAGACTAACCGGCCGATAGTCTCTGCTATTCTGTTTTACTCCCTTCTTGCACAGCGGTATAACATTTGCAATTTTCCAATCATCTGGAACCAATCCTGACACAAGTGATTCTTGGAATATTGCTACAATCTCTAAAGCTAACTCTTTCAGAACCGTCTGGTGCAGTCCATCTAGACCAGGTGACTTATCCACCGTCAGCCCTTTCAGCTTCCACTCCCTGACTCTCTTGAATTTCAGGCATGTTGTTGGTGTCTTTCATTATCAAGACTAATGCAAAAAAGTTGTTCAATTCCTCTAACATTTCTTTATTCCCCATTATCACTTCTCCTGCATCATTTTCTAGTGGTCCAAAGTCTCTTTCTTACTCTTTATACATTCGAAGAAACTCTTGCTATCCTCTTTTATATTATTGGTTAGCTAATCTTAGTATTTCATCTTTTCTCCCCGTATTGTCTTTTAAGTTACCTTCTGTTGTTCTTTAAAAGCTTCCCATTCCACTAATCTTGGCAATGTTATATGCCTTCACTTTTAGTTATATATACTGTCCTTGACTTCCCTTGTCAGCTGTCGCACCTGATTCTCCGCCTAGAATCTTTCTTCCTTTTTGGAATTAAAAGATCGTGCATCTTCCGAATTATTCCCTGAAATTCCTGCCATTGCTGTTCCACCGTTATTCCTCCTAGGGTCACTTTCCAGTCAACATTGGCCAGCTCCTCCCTCACGCCACTTTTGTCCTCTTTGCTCAGCTTTAATACCAATACATCCAATTTCATCTTCTCCCTCTCAAATTCTAGGTTAAATGTTATCATATTGTGGTCGCTACCTCCTACCTACTCCTACCTCATCCAACCAACACTAAATCCAGAATTGCTTTTTTCCTGGCAGGCTTCACTACAAGCTGCTCTAAGAAACTATCTTGGAGGTACTCTACAAAATCTCTTTGTGGTCCAGTCACAACCTGATTTTCCCAGTACATCTACATATTAAAATCTCCCATGACTACCTTAACATTGACTTTCTTAGATGCTTATTGTATCTCCTGATGCAACTTGTACCCACTATCCTGGATACTCTTTGGGGGCATGTAAATATTTCCCACTAGGGTCTTTTTACCCTCGGAATTTCTCTTGTCCTATGTCACCCCTCGCTAAGGACGGAATTTAATTCCTTAACAGCAGAGCTACCCCCGCCCCTCCGTCCACCTGTATGTCTTTCCGATAGGACGTGTAACTGTGAATATTCAACTCACAGCTCCAATCCTCTTGCAGCCAAGTCTCTGTAATGCCTATGCGCCTACCGTTTTCTAACTGCTACAAGTTTATCCACTTTGTTCCTTGTACTCCGTGCATTCAAATATGACACCTTTAATTGCCCTCTTCTCACACCGGTCCCAATTTTACCCAACCATACTCTATTATCCCTTCTTAGATATTCCGTCCAATTACTGCTGGAGACTTCTGTAACTTTTCCTGCACTCTCTTTCCCTTTCACTCTTTATGAGTGTTCATGTTCATGTGAGTGGGTAATTGGGGATTGAAACGTGCAGCAACTTGTGCGGTTCATGCAAATTCATCCAATTTTTATTGCTAACTTGTTACTTTTGGAGTGGAGGTTGTAGGCTGGGTTGAAGCTGTAAATAGAGATCTGTACGTTTGGTTCTGGAGGATGCTGTGCAATTCCATCTTTGATCATTGGGAAACTGGTATAAGAGTAAATCACATGCACAACATAAGCAGTGATTCAACACCATTTAATGTGGCGCATGGACTGGGCAGAATGGGAGGTGTAAAGAACAAATGGAACCTCAGACTGGAATGGAGGTCTGAAAACAAGTGTTGCAGTGGCTTTATAGAAGATCAGTCTGTTGGTCCATGTCAGGCACGTGCCGTGAGTAATAACTCAGGTTAGGCACTCAGTCCGCTTTAAAAAAAAATTAAACCGCGCATGCGCAGATTGTTCTTCCCGTTAAATAAATAAATCAATACAAACTGTGACATTTCAATTTGCCCTTCCTAGGCTTCCTAGTCCTAGACCAATTGGGGGAACAGTTCCTTTCACAGCGTGTGGAGAGTCTGTGCCAGGGGTAAAGTTGTGGGGAGGGCACGAGTGTTGAGAAGGAGGGGGTCAGGGGTACTACCAGTAACTCACTCACCGCTACCACAGCTCTTCGGGCGCGAAGCCATGCACTGTAGCTGGGGATAGAAGCAGCTCGGGGAGCGGCCACTGGGACCCGACAGCAGAACTGGCTGCCACTTCAGCGCCTTCTGCCGGCCCACTCACCTTTGGCAGTGCTCTCCGTCGGAACACCTGTCATTCGCCGACTTCGCTCATGTCAGCGACTTCCTGCAAATCCTTAAATTCCCACAGCCGAGTAACCTCAATCGCGCTGTCGGAATTTAAGGACATGAGTGAGGCCAGCGAGCGGCAGGAGAAAGGTTTTTAGATGGAGAGCTGCCAGAGGTGAGCAGGGACCAGCAGAAGGAGCTAAGGTGGCGGCTGGTTCCACTGTCCGGCCCGGCGGATGCTCAGCCACCCGAGCTACTTTCCCTCCCCCCCCCCCCCCCCCAGCCTCAATGCGGTGTCATTGCATGCCTCCGTGCAAGCAGCGTCGCAAGTGACATTATCCCAATCCCCTCATTCATAACAATCGTGCCCTTCCCGCAACTTTACCCCGGGCCAGACTCCCCAAACGTTGTGAAAGGAGCTCTCCCCCCACCCCATACCCCGGGAAATACGGTATTTAGAAACATAAAAACAAAATGTACTTACCACATTATTGGTACACAAACTCCATTCTTCTCTCTTTGTTACCTAACATACACTTAAAATATTGACAAACCATATTTGAAAACCCCGCCAAGAAACTTGCGCTGTGCATGCACAGTAGACTGATGCACGTGCGCAGTACAGCAAAGGCAGAATTTCTGCTGCTTCAGCCCCGCTTGTAACTGACTGCTTCAGGCAGCGCTGACGGCACATGGGCTGCACAGAGCTTCCCGTGTCACACGCTATGCGGATGAAAGGCACGGAGAATTATGCCTACCTAAGAGATCGGTCTCTGACATCGGCATAATTCTCCCATGCCTTTATTATTTATATTTAGTTATTACTATGTTATAATTTTAGTCAGGGTAGGCAGTGCCTACCTTGCCGACCCTGACGGCACGTGCCTGGTCCATGTACATTAATGATAACAACCTGCTGTAGCCCAGCTGATACCATACCTGTTGTTGAAGTCGGGGTCGTTGTCGATGCTGGAAATGAGACAATTAACCATGTCAGTGTGGAGTGTACAACCTCATTACAATACTTGTTTTGATGTGAAAAAAGTAATTCGGGAGATGGAGAAAGTAATACGTTTCATACTTATTTGTGGAGATGTTTGATCTTAATAAGGCAGCATGGTGGCACGCGGTACAGTTGCTGCCTTCCAGCGCCAGAGACCCAGGTTCAATCCTGACTGCTGGTGCTGTCTATATGGAGATTGCATGTTCTCCCCATGACCTGCGTGGGTTATCTCCAGGAACTCTGGTTTCCTCCCACACTCCAAAGACATATAGATTTGTTGGTTATTTGGCTTAGTAAAATTGTAAATTATCCCTAGTGTGTTTAGGATGGTGTAAGTGTGCTGGGACCTCAGCTTGGCCTGGACCCGGTGGGTCTGAGGCCCTGTTTCCACGCTGTATCTGAATAGGGAATTATTTTTATCATACTAGACTCATCTATTTGATCTCTCCAAGGAAAACAAAAGATTATTACGTTGAAGAGAAAATTGTTGAATCTGCCTCTTTTCCCATGTGTCAGCATACTTGTTTAATATTAATTTGACCTTATGTGAAAATTGTAGGTAGATTTGTGCACATAAAGATATCAAATGTCCCATAGACAGTTTTTTAAAATGTCTTATTATATTTGGTTGTGGAGTATTGTGGAATATTGTGGATCGGTTTTGGATAAAACTACATTGAAGGAACATTCCCAGTGCTCCTACTTACATTGCTGTAACCCTTGCAAATGGTAACATAATGATTGACTTTACTGACTGTAAACCTAGGACTGAATGCATCCTTATATTCCATCTTCCTTTGCCAATAAACATCTGGTTTATCACATCAGGAACTGGCTCCTACTGGAAGCTCCACCCTGGTATTGAGGAGTGAGGAAGAATTTTAGGTGCACCAGTGCACCCTTGAAACATTACAATTCCGAAGGCCAATATTATAGCATTTGTTTTTCATGCATTGCCCTTCTTCCCCTCAACTTCATCACGATCACGTTCGCATCCTGCAAATTGTTGTCCTTCAGTCAATGGGAAGTATAATTGTCAACGTGTTGTTCATTACTTACCTGTTGTTGAAGCTATGGTCGATGTTGGTGCTATAAAGAAAATAGGAGTTGGTGTGTGAATAGGCGGACAAGAATAGCATTGCATCATCTCCTTGTTCACAAAACTAATCTCAGACTGTTGAATTGTAAGCTTCATGCATTTATTGTACAAATCCTTCTTGAACTAGAGAACCAGAGAATATCATAACTGTGGTAGAAGGTTTAGTTGTCATTGCTAAATATAATATGAACGATGAGAGTGTGGGGTGAACAGAATGCATGAATTGCACTGATAGTAGTAGATCAGTTGACAGATATCAGATGGACAGTGCACTTTTTCCTATTGAGCAGCAAATTGTAATTTTCCTTCATCCAAAATTATACCCTTGTTAAAATTAGAATATCCATGCATTTGAAGGGACTGTAGAGCAGAGTGTTACATTAGTATATAGTTTTAATGGTTCAATGGTTCTTCATTGTCACGAACGCACAGCACACTGAAATTCTTTTGCACAACCCACAAATACACATTTGCCATATTTCGGCACCATTTACAAAGAAAAAGTCACAAAGTCCAAAGTGCGGTCCACATGTTGGGAATACTGGAGCATCCGTGATCCAGGTAATCCCAGGTAAGCACCAGTCTGCTGTCCCGGGAGGTGCCTCCTGCAGCCGACATTGAAGGTGCTCCTACCTACCCACTCCTACCGGCCCACTCCCCTCATCCGTAGCCACCAGCGGCTCCATCCTCTTGGAGGCTTCAGATGCCTCCGCTGTTTTCTTCAATACAGGCTCAACCAGTTGGCCCCAGTAAAGCTTGGCTAAACTAATTCTCGCAGTGAATCATTTCTTTCTCAATCCTGTCAGTTTGAACCTATCAAAGGCGTACTTGGGAAGTTGCCTGAGCCCAAGCTCTGCCTGACCTTGGGTGCCAAAGGGCTACAAAAACAGGTAATGTTGTAAGTCAGGAAATTGCTGAGACTCTAACAACAATTTTCAAATCTTTGCTGCCCACAGGTGCCAGGTGACAGGTAGACAGGAAATGTGGTGTCTTCATTCAAGGAGGTCAGCAGGAATAAGCCAGGTAATTTTAGTCATACAACTCATATATCATGGAAACAGACTCTTCAGCCCAACTTGCCTATGCCAACCAAGTTAGCATTCTGGGCTAGCCCCATTTCCGTGCCTTTGGCCCATTTGCACTCAGCCGTTCCTATCCATACACCCATACAAATATCTTGAAAGTTGTAATTGTATCCAATTCTCCAGATTCTTCGGGTAGTTCATTCCAGATACAGACTTCCCTCTGAGATCCCTGTTAAATCTCTACCCTCTCGCCTTGAGCCTTTGACCTCTAGTTCAAGATTCCTTACTCTGAGGAAAAGACTGAATGTTCACTTTACTGATGTCCCTCATGATTTTGTGCACTTCAATAAGATCAACAACCCCCAGTCTCCTATGCTCCAAAGATAAAAAGTCTCAGCCTAACCAGCCTCTTCCAGTAAGTCAAGCCTGCAAGTCCAAGTAATGCCCTGGCAAATTTCTATTGCTGGGTGACCAGAACTGCTCCCAGAATTTCAAGTCTAGTCTCACCATGACTTGTACAGGCATGTCTTGTTGTCGCAACTTCTTAAGTCGCAACTCAATACCCTTCTTAATAAAAGCAAATCTTACCGAATAGTGAAAGGCCTGGATAGAGTGGATATGGAGAGGATGTTTCCACTAGTGAGAGAGTTTAGGACCAGAGGTCATAGCCTCAGAATTAAAGGACATTCCTTTGGGAAGGAGATGAGGAGATTTATTTAGTCAGAGAGTGGTGAATCTCTGGAATTCATTGCCACAGACGGCTGTGGAGGCTGAGTCAATTGATATCTTTAAGGCAGAGATAGATAGATTCTTGATTAGTGCCAGGGGTTATAGGGAGAAGGCAGGAGAATGGGGTTGAGTGGGAGAGATAGATCAGCGATGATTGAATGGCAGAGTAGACTTGATCGGCTAAATTAGCTTGAAGCATTAGGTTCCAAAGACATCAATCAGGAGGAATGTTGCCTGTGCATATTGCATCATGAATCTGATAATGAAGAAGATGAACTATACCACTTGTTGAAGTCTGAGTTGACATTATGGATGTAGGATGAGCAGGTGTGGGCACTGGAGCTGGAAAACAGAAATTTGAAGATATAGAAATTAAATAGGCACTGTACCAGTAGATTTGTACTGTATCCGCTAGTTGATTGCTGGTTTTTTTTCTGAAATAACTTTAATATTCAAGGTTATTAATGTTTAAGTTGATGCTGTAAAGGAAATGGATAAAATCGCACCGCTGAGACAATTTTCACTAAAATGTAGGAGAAAGTGACAATTATATATATATATATACATATATATACACACACACACAAAGCCACCTGCATATCTCCTTTGTTACTGAAGACTCACTGGTCGGCAATGAAATTAATGAAATGTTTTGGGACAGTGAATCTTCAGGACCTGGCCAAAGGAAGCAGAAGGTAAAACAACATAATTGAAAGGACATAAGGCACTGCGCTGAGACAGTGACCATCACTGTTGGGTTCATTGTGTGACATCACTATGTGACATATCCCACCAAACCTGTCCTATCCATGTGCCTTCCTAAATGTTTCTTAAACGTTGGGATAGTACCTGCCACAACACCCTCCTCTGGCAGCTTGTTCCATACACCCTTTGTGTGAAAAAGTTACCCCTCAGATTCCTATTAATTTTTTTCCCCTTCACCTTAAACCTATGTACTCTGGTCCTCGATTCACCTACTCTGGGCAAGAGACTCTGTGCATCTACCCGATCTATTCCTCTCATGATTTTATACACCTTTATTAAATCAGCCCTCGTCCTCCTGTGCTCCAAGGAATAGAGTCCCAGCTTACTCAACCTCTCCCTGTAGATCAGACCATCTAGTCCTGGCAACATCCACATAAATTTTCTCTGTACCCTTTCCAGCTTGACAACATCTTCACTGTAACATGGTGCCCAGAATTGGACACAATACTCTATATGAGGCTTCATCAAAGTCTTATAAACTGCAACATGACCTCCCAACTTCTATAAATGACTTTTTTTACCACCCTATCCACCTGCGACTCCATGTTCAAGGAGTCCTGCTCCTGCACCTCTAGATCCCTCTGCTCTACAACACTCCCCAGATCCCTACCATTCACTGCTTCTCTGAATTGCTTCCATCCATCACATTTCCTAAATAAGGAGACCAGTATTTATGGTGCACATACTCTTAATGTAGTCACATCAATGGCCCATGTAACGGAAACATAACCTGCATACTTTTGTGTTCAATTTCCCAAGCAATTAGCAACAACATTCCGAAACATTTGCCCTATCTGTATACCAAGACTTTATAGATCATGCATTAGGACAACCAGAATCTGCTTTGTCTCAGAGATCAGCATTCTCTTGCCATTTTGCTAACGTGCTTCTTTTATTTTTCCCGCCAAAATAGGTAATTTCACATTTTCCCATATTGCTACATTGTGTTTAATTTGTCAAAAGTTTGCCCACTGAACTAATTCTGGGTTAAACCAATTTTCATGTGCAAATCACATTTTTATTTTGAGTTTTGGGAAGATATTGCTAGCATTCAGTAGACTTCGGTGTTAAATTGCAGAGGATAACTGTTAGTGTTCGGTTTTTTTTGTATATATCCCTGGTTAATAGATGTGAACGTGAGATTTGAAGAACTTTTAAGAAACAAAACAACTTGCACATTATTTTTAACTAATTAAAGATAAACTATGCATTTACCTAACAGATTTGTAAATAGATCATTATTTTGTAAAACAATTACTGTATTATTGTAAGGTGAAAGGGGGGAAGTTTAATTGAAAATTGCAGGGCAAGATTTTTTTTACACAGAGAGTAGGGAGGACCTGGAACACATTGCCGGGGGTGGTGGTGAAGGTAGATACGATAGTGGCATTTAGGGTTAGGTTATAATTTATTGAACAGTGGGACAATTCCAACCACAACTAAGTATCTGGAGATATTAATTTTTCTTCTACTGTAGGCATCAGTCAGGGTCCACCCAATGTGTGAGCTTTTGCTAAATTAAGGCCGTTTGGCTCTCCCGTCTGTAACACTTCAATCCATTTCCTCTCTGCCCTCTTCCTACGCCCGGTTGACTCATTTATGATTGTTTCTAGGCCCATGATCTCGAGGGACTGGATCACATGCTGTGGGAAGTGTCTGCCAATGAGTTTGGACTGGTCGCCCCTGGTGATGTTGCTGAGGTATCCTGTCAATGAGGCTGTTACTCGTTTCGCCTATGTACAGTAAGTTACACTCTACATTTAATTGGATCATGCACAGACAAATGAGATCAGTTTAATTGGCATTATGTTTGGCACAACCATTGTGGGCTGAAGGGCCGATTCCGGTGCTGTACCGTTCTATGTTCAAACATCAAAACCAAATTGCAGTACTTACCACATGGCACACAACGCTGCTGTGTTTGGTCAAAGAACTCATCTATGCTGCAATTGTAACAACCTAATAACAAAGAAATTTAATTTTATCATTTATTATTAGTAGAGCCAGGAAGTTTAGGCACTAAAAAAACTCTGAAATAAGCATGCAAAAGGCATAATAAAATTACAAAGAAGGCATTTATGGACAAAATAGGACTAAAAAAGCATGTATTTCCACCACCAAAATATGGTTAAAAATGATAATATTATGGTATACGCCATTAAATGACCAAAGTTGCCTGGTTGCACATAATTACTAGCAATTTTATCAAATTATCTGGTGATAAACTATGCCGTCTGTCAGACAGAATAATCTTCAGTTGTGAAAAACTTATTTCTACCTCAGCTGAGGTCACTGGTGCATACCCAAAACAAGCTACAGACTCTATATTCATGTCCATATCTTGTGCATTACAAATACCTTTGAGAACTTTAGCTATGTTTTGTATTTCTTCAAGATCTTTGTTAGCTAAAATCACTCACTCACATTGTATGTTTTTACCTACATCGCCAGGAATTTTACGAATATCATCAGTTACTTTGTTGATAAACCTGCAAGTTATTCACTAATGTTTCGCCACATTTCTCAAGGGAAGTGATAGCTTGTGGGAAGTTTGCAAAATTGGAAGCAAATTGGAAGATCGCGGTGGAGGGACTTTTTCTGCGTGATTTCACTGACGTTCCTGCCTGGGGCACATTCTTCTTAAAAACAGTTGACTATTTCTTTTATATTTTCAAAATTTGCTGCATAGTAGAGTACAGCAGAGAGCCATGTACCCCACCTAGTCAAAACGGGCTGATGAGGTAGTGGAATCTCGAGTGCCATTTCCTTGAACAACTGCACATGTGACAGTGCTTTGAGGAAGATTTTCTTCCTCAAATTGGAAACTAGGCGATCGACATTTGGAAAAAAGCTACCTATGTATTTGACAATTCTATGAAGTCCTTGAGATTAGAAGCATGTCAAATGCAACATTTTGGGGAATAAGATTTTAAGAGCATCAGCAGCTTTTTTCATGTACGGAGCTGCATCAGTAACAAACAGAAGAACATTCTCGTGTTTTATACCTTCTTGCCAAAGTACAACAAGTGAAAATATAAACAACTGAGCGATAGTGCAGCTGTTTGACTTATCCAATACTCCGATGTCAACAAATACTCCTTTGATGGTTGGCCTGCCTTCAGTGTACCGATGACCACATTAGCAACATATTTCCTGACAGCATCGGTTGTCCTGTCTATTGAGATCCATATTTTGTTGCATGCAACTTCATCTCTAATTTTCTGCACAACAATGTTGAAGTTGCTATCAACATAATTTTTCCGTAATGATGACTCACTTGGTATATGTTCCTTTGTGTATTTCTCTAAAAAACCTCAGAGATTTATTTTCCAATTTCCACAATGGAATTCCATCATCAATGAATGCCTTGCACAGATCACTTGAAAACTCCGATTTGCGACTGGAGCCAGCAGTAAATGTAGTGAGGAGACAAGCTTGGGTATTTCGCTTGGGTAGTCTACACCCCAGCAGTATCAACATTGACTTCACTATTTTAGATAGCCTTTGTCTTCTCCCTTCTCCCCCTCCCCCTTCCCAGCTCTCTTTCTAGTCCTACTGTCTCCACCTCTTCCTTTCTTTTTCCCGCCCCCCCCCCCCACCCACATCAATCTGAAAAAGGGTCTCGACCCAAAATTTCACCCATTCTTTCTCTGCCTGCCTCACCCGCTGAGTTTCACCAGCATTTTTTGTCTACCTTCGATTTTTCCAGCATCTGCAGTACTTTCTTAAATAGATCTTGGAGAAAACGGAACCAGCGGGCAGCGGCACGAATGAATGAATGACCGACGGTGGCGCCCCAGTGGTGGAAATTTTCTTGTAAGTTATACTATATTAACACGTTAATAATAACATTTATATTAATGTGTTAACATAGAAAATGTAATTGTAATCATTGTACAACTAGAGAAAATAGCACCACCTTTTAGCAAAACGGCAAAAAAAATTTAGACACTCGATCGTGAAAAGGACATTATCCTGGCAAAATCATCAAAAAAGGCATGAAAAAAGGCATGGCATTTATGGCAAAATCCTGCCTCTAGTTATAAGGCTTTAAAGTCTTTTTCCTGTTAATTAGATACCACACTATTTAACATTACATGGAACAATGTTCTGATAATTGAATGTAGAATTATTCATCAAGCACAAGTAATAGTAAATAGTGCTAGACTGTAAAGTTGTTACTGATTTATCCACAATGATATAAAAATTACTTTGGACGGAAATTATTTTCACCAAATGCCAGCCACAACAGGAAATGTAACTTAATTAGGAATATAATCTGTACTGTACCTTCCATATTTGACTTTGAGAAGCTCCAAGGAGCATTGGGGCACAAGCAAGGTTGATAGTGCCAGTTGCATTTGATGTCACCGTCATATTTATAAATGTTAGTATCTTGCTCATGAGTATTGTAGAAATCACAGTTTACAGCTATAAGATAGTTTAAATGAATTATTATTATTATGACAACTAATAGTAATACTAGATCTAATTGTATACATTAATCATGAATATAATGATGATTGAACAATATCTCTCTTTCCCTTTCCCCCGACTCTGTCTGAAGAAGGTTCTTGACCCGAAACGTCACCTATTCCTTTTCTCCAGAGATGCTGCCTGACCCACTGAGTTACTCCAGCTTTTTATGTATATCTACAATTTAAACCAGCATCTGCATTTTCTTCCTACACAAGAAGCTCAACACAATTGTTTTGTTATTGCACTTATTTTCAATAGTTGATGAATTTCATAACAGGTTCTTGATGACCTGAGTCTGCATTATTTTCATAACAACTGATAAAGCAGGAGGAGGAGTTGATCATCTGGCCCTTGCACTTCCTTGTGTACAGCTAATCCTATCTTTGTTCCCTTCTTCCCTTTTCTGCCTGATCCACTCTTGTTCAAATATCTCTCCCAGTGTTCAATGTACTGAATGGCTCAGTATACCCAATAATCTGAAGGATAGAGACAAGATGCTGGTTTCTAAGAAAGGACACAAAGTGCTGGAATAACCTGGTTGGGTGGCACCTCTGTAGAACATGAATAAGTGAAGATTTGGTTTGGTACCCTTCTTTAGATTCAGGCATGAATATGCTACATTTCGGCTTGGAATCCAGGCTCTTAGATTTGAGGGACAACAGCATGGCGCAGCGGTAGTGCTGCTGCGTTACAGCACCAAAGAACTGAGTTTGATCCTGACTACGAGTGCTGTCTGTATGGAGTTTGTATATTCTCCCTCTGACCATGTGGGTTTTCTCCACGTGCTCCAGTCTCCTCGCATATTCCAAAGAGGTGCAGGTTTGTAGGTTAAATGGCCTCTGTAAATTGCCCTTGTGTGTAGGATAGAACTAGTGTACAGATGGACGCTGTTTGGTGCGGAGTCAGTGGGCCAAAGGGCTTGTTTCCATGCTGTATCTCTAAACTAAATTAACCTAAAAACTAAGAATAGGAAGGGTGGAAAGGAGATGGACTCTCCACGGCACTGGGCTGGAGGAGACCATCTTACTCCTGATGGGTGGAGTGGCCACCGAGACCAAATCACTTCTCGGGCAGATAATCTGCCAGCTGTGTTCAATAACAATACTTCACAGTGATGTATAAAAGTTAAAAATAAATAGGAATAAAATATTTAAAACATGTGCAATTCAACTAGCGCTGTTCTTATATATAGGTAGTAGAATAATTGTTTCCATAATTCACTGTGCGAGCAATGCAAAATATCCCATGTAGTTTGTCAGAAAACTATTTGTATGCTAGACACACACACATATACATAGTTGGATTTTCTTTAATCAATGTCCCTTTTGATCTGTTGTTTTCACACCTGACCTCTCTATATCTCCCTCTCCCCTGACTCTCAGATATCACCCGTTACTTCTCTCAAGAGATGCTGCCTGACCGCTGAGTTGCTACAGACTTTTGTGTCCTTTTTACACACACACACGTATATATATATGTGTGTGTGTGTGTGTGTAAACAAAAGTATACACACAGACACACATAAACATATGCAATAATAGTGAAAAAAGACAAAAAAACACTATATTGTTATACAGATAGTAAAACTTACGACAAAAGTCTGGGGTTCTCCAGTCGATACAGACCCCGGCATCTAAGCAAGCTTTAGCAAAGGCTGCAACAGCATCACAGAGACACTCGCAATCCCCAACCAGTTCACAACCACACGCATCTCTGTTACATTTATCATAGTATGGAAACCAACGGAGCTGGAACAAAGAAAATTGAACAGCTCATTTGAAATCTCAAAAACGTGATGAAAATAAATCTTTATTTATAGCCATTGTCGTCATCTGTACAAATATGACTAATTTTAATCCAGATTTATTGCAAATATTGCAAATAAAATTTTGTTTCCAACTTTAATCCAAATTTAATAATACATCTCAGATTGTGTTTTAAAAACTCATTCTCAGCTCGATTAGTGATGTGGGCAATTTTGATAAAAATATTTCCTATAGTATTCAAAAATGTAATGACCTGCAGGAATTCTGGACCTTAGACATGTATTTCGTAAAGCAGGTTATTGTTCAATTATCTTCCACAGCTAACGTTTTAATGTCCTTTCTTAACATTCAGTGTTATGAATTCCTTCAAATTATGCAGAAACACAAGAAAATAGGTGCAGGACAAGGCACCTGGTTCCTTAAGCCTGCCCTACCATTCACTGTTTATTGTTACTCTTCAGCTGGTCTCAACTCCATCCCTGTGCTGTATAAAATAACAGGACAATAGGTGCAGGAGTAGGCCATTTGGCCCTTCAAGCCAGCACCGCCATTCAATGTGATCATGGCTGATCATCCCCAATCAGTACGCAGTTCCTGCCTTCTCCCCATATCCCGACTCCGCTATTTTTAAGAGCCCTATCTAGCTCTTGAAACCATCCAGAGAACCTGCCTCCACCGCCCTCTGAGGCAGAGAATTCCACTGACTCGCCACTCTGTGTGTGAAAAAGTGTTTCCTCGTCTCCATTCTAAATGGCTTACTCCTTATTCTTAAACTGTTGCCCCTGGTTCTGGACTCCCCCAACATCGGGAGCATGTTACCTGCCTCTAGCGTGCCCATGCCTTTCCATTACCACCACACCCGACACACATCATTCACAAATGTATCTACCTCCACTTTAAGTAGTTCAATTGGACCACCCTCCACAATTGTCTGGTGTAGAGAATTCTAGAGCCTCGGCTAGAATCAATTTCTTTTTACCTCAGTTGTAAAAGACTAAATCCTTATCTTTTTTTTTTTCTCACCTCATTTGAGATTCTCCTCTAACTGGCCATGCCCCCTAAACCTCTCCTCCCTCCCAGTTCACAACTGTGTCCATCGTGTCTCGAGTCCCAGTGTGCTGTGTTCACAGTGTCTCCAGTGTGCTGCGCGCACTGTCTCCAGTTCCAGTGTGCTGTGCTTACGGTGATTTTGAAAATATATATTTATTATATTTTGTCTGTTTATTTCATTTTGAATATTTTTTTTTTAAGTCGTGGGAGTCCGAGACATTCAGAAGCCCTGTAAAGCTCTTAGAGTTAAGCTTAAGGCTGTGTTTTGGGGCAGCACACTGGCACAGCTTGCACAGCTGCTGTGGTTCCGAAGACCCTGGTTCAATCCAGACCTTTGGCCTGTACGGAGTTTGCATGTTCTATCTGTGACCCCGTGCCTTTTCTCCAGGTACTCTGGTTTCCTCCCACACCCCATAAATATGTGGCTGGATGGGTGGTGGCCACATACTTTGTGTCTAAAGGACCTGTTAGTGTGCTCTATGACTCACATTGTTGTGGGTGACACTCGCTTGGACCTGCTCAGTCACCCGTTATATTGCACTGGCCCCTTAGTTCCAGGGGAGCTTTAAGCCGTGGATACTGAGTAACGTGCAGATTGATATCAGCATAAGTGATCATAAGTGATAGAAACAGAATTAGGCCATTCGGCCCATTAAGTCTACTCCGGCATTCAATCATGGCTAATCTATCTCACCCTTTTAACTCCATTCTCGTACTTTCTCCCCAGAAACCCCTGACACCATGATTGACACGGCAGTGGCAATCTCAGTCGGCAGCCCATCCTTTCCTTACATTGCTTCATACAGTTTATCCCTTTAGATCAACCAGCATCTGCACTTCCTTCCTACATTATCACTTCAGATCTCCTGTCCTGCCTGCCTTTTATTTTCTTCAATCTCAACTTGTAGAAATTGAATCTGCCACAGAATTTAAAACTGATGAAATGCAGTGAAATGAAACAAACTGAAGTATATTTCCTCTCCTGAACTCCCAAATTAAAGGGAACTTCACTCAAACTTGGATGTAAAACTGAGTTTACTACTTATCCATGGGATTTATTTAAGTAATACATTTCAGAACACTGGAGATACTTACCAACTTGTGACACGGTTGAAACACATCACTGGGAATTATTTTGCATCGCTTCTCTGCCCATGACTTTCGATATGGATTTTTTGCACATGGGTACACAACTTCAGTCACATCCTCACACATGGGATCATCTTTCCAAGAGTTTACAAAGCTCATTAAAGTGCAAGCTGAATAGTGGGTCTGAGTTATCAGCTCATCTTTAATATTGCCATTGGCATTGCCACAGAGTCCACACACTGAAAACTAAAAATGCAGTAGAATTTTAGCTACTGTAAAGGTTAAATGACATTGAGCTTACACACGAATTGAATTCAAAGATTCTGTATCTTTTAACATTATAATCGGTCAAACAGTTATTCAGCTTAATCTTTCAGCCCAACTCATCCATGCTGACCGAGGACTTCCTGAGCTAGTCCCATGTACCTGCTTTGGCCCATATCCAACTAAACCTTTCCTATCGATGAACCTATCCAAATGTCTTTTAAACATGATAATACCTGCATCTACCATTTTCTCTGGCAGTTTGTACCACATACCCACCATCTTCAGTGTGAAAAGTTGCCCCTCAATTTCCACTCAATTCTTTCTGCTCTCACCTTAAATTTATGCCCTCTGATTTAACTCTAAACCTCGGGGGAAAGAGACTGCAACCATCTAGCTTGGTTATAGTGCCCCCCCTAGGATTTCATAAACCTTTACCAGATCACTACTCTGATTCCTTTGCTCCAGGAAAAACAGTTTCAGTCTATCCAGCCCGTTAATTAGCTGAAAAGAGCTTAAATGCTTATAATCTTTAGGGCGGCTAAAGGAGATAAATTCAAACCCTCCAGGCATGGCACTATCCTTGCAAATCTTTTCTCCACCCTCTCCAGCTTAATCACATCATTTCCTCAGGTATGGCAACCAGAACTGCATATACATTCCAGGTGGGGCCTCATCAATGGCTTCAAAAGCTGTAACATGATGTGCCGACTCTTGCACTCAATGAGTTATCTAAGGAAGGCAAGCATGCAAGGTGAGGAAGCTTGTCTACCCTGCGTCACCATTTCCAGGGAACTGAGTATTTGTAGGGCCTTTTCATTGACTGTAAATGTCCTACCCTGGTTTAACTTCCCAAAATACATCACTTCGCACTTAATGAGGGTTAAAGTGGTGGGATGGAAGTGGGATTCGGGTGGTGGAATAGATCGTGGTGATTGTCTTGAAGGGGGTAAGGAGCCTTCTCTAGAGAATGGACAGGAAGGAGTGATTTTGGGAGGATAGGCTCCCCTGACTCTCAGTCTGAAGAAGGATCAACCAGCATCTGAATCTCGATCCGAATCATCATCCATTTCTTCTCTCTGGAGATGCTGCCTGTCTCTCTGAGTTACTCCAGCATTTTGTGTCTACCTTCGGTGTAAACCAGCATCTGCAGTTCCTTCATACACATTTAGGCTGGAAGGATCTTGGGATGGAAAATCTGGCCGGAACAGATTTACCCAGTAAAAAGTTTCAAAAAAATGAACTCTCATTCTTCTAAGATCCAGTAGGTATTGGCCCAATCTGCTTTACCTTTCCTCAAATCAGTCTGGTGTCCGAGGCTGAGGATCGCCAATGGAGCAGATCTACTGCATTGGAATTTGGAGACATTGTAGAACGAAGGACCTGTCCGATGTTCTATATGTGGGCAATACTCACCAGTGCAAGATCTTACTCAGCTTTACTCACATGCTGTCAAACCCAACCTACAATTCTGCCTCAGTTTAGGTCAGCTCCCTGCTTGAATCTTGCAGGAATCCTTGGGACCCGAACCAAATTTACATCCACGGGAGTGCCATGGACAGGGCAGGGCAGGGGCAAGCAGGTACACTGGCGCCATTGTGGTTTGCAGCTGGGCAGGCATGTTATTTCGAGACCACATTCAGCAATGGTCAGTGGTTCCTTTAATTACACTCCCGGAAAGCAGCGGGCTGGGACACGCCTGCAGGCTCAACACGCCCGCTGCGATTAGACAACAGAGGAGGACTCGCCACACAGGAGCCTAGTGAGAAGCGGAGAAGTGGTGGAAGCGAGGTGGTCATGTCGAAGCCCAGAGGTCGAGTGGGAGCCCCTGAGGTTGAGTCGAAGCCCCCAAGGCTGGGTCGGCCCGGTCTGAGGATGAGCTGGAGCCTCAAGATCGTGTAGGAGTCCCCGTGGACTAGGTCGGGACAAGGGCAAGGTCAGGTCGGAGCCTCAAATGGTGTTGGGCTGAAATGGAGCCTCGGAGTCATGCTGGGCCGAGGATGGGGTCGGGCCGAGATGGACGGGCCATGTTGCCGAGAACTAAAGGGGACACAGCGAGGGGGGGGGGGGGGGGAGGAGGACGAAGAAGGAATGAGCACTTTTTGTAACTTTGTCGGCACCTTTGTGGCGACTCTTTTGTGTACTTTGTATGCAAAAACGAAAAAAGTTCACTGCACCTAGCTAGACACAAGTGACAATAAAGTATCATCATCATCATACTGGCATTTTACAGAATGAGTTATAAATTGATATAACATTCTCCCATGAATTTTTCCATCTAAAAAAGTTGTATTTGATGAATCCCTTTTAAAGCGAGAGAGCAAATGGATTATAAATTAACTTTACCTTATGTTTATAAGTATTATTTTCCTATTGTTTATACCAAATGCCATCTGTAGATGAACAGTTATGTCTACAAGTATAAATATAACATGCTGGGAAAGGTACCTTAGATAACCCAATAATCTGGATGTATGTATTCATCTTTAAATTCCATGTAACTATTAGCTGAAGAGTTTCAGGATCTCCAAACGTGAATGTGAGATACATCTGGTTATGAATTACTGTGAATTTCCCGACAGCACTTTCTGGTATGACCTTGTAGGAGGCATCTGTCATTTTGATTAGAAAATCCTGGAAACAAAGGTATCAATTAAGTATATTAATTTATTTAATTAAAGCTAACAGCAAACAGAAATCACTGGACTTCATTATTAAAGCACAATTCACTGCAGGCATGCCCAATTAGTTTCAGCATATCAGCACCCAGATGGAGGAAAAACACATCATATATTTCTGACGTCTAGTTACTATTGTTTCAGATACGAACACAGAGCCAGACCCCACTATTTGCAGAGTAAAAATGATCAATGCTCTGGAGATGTACATTAGGTTTCACACCAGGAAATCTCTCAGAAAAATAATGCCACGCGTTCACAGGTCAATTATACAAGGAACATGACTGTCATTTATCTTCTACGAAAAGGCACCTCTGCTGTGCCACGTCCTCTTAGCAATCACACACAGTTGACAATCCCCGAATGTGTTAGCTGAAATTTTATGTTCGGATTTGTGAGACTTGAACGAGCAACCAGTATGCAGTGATGACTGAAATCCAGGCACCACCTAACATGCGATAGTCTTAGTATCTTGGTTAAGATAAGATGCTGACTGTGGAGTCTTTTACTTTTAGTGAAAACTAGGTGCTTCACATTATTACTATGGCAGTACTTATAAACACAATAAACGTTAAAGAAAAAGAAGGGAATCAAGGAAATGGAGGATCAAGGATAAGAAGAGATTTACACTTGGTTGGAGGATGTTGGTGAAGTACTAAACAAGTGCGTTGAATCTGTATCGATGTACCTAGGAAGACCCTGCTCAGCTCGACACACGACGGATCACGGCTTCAGGGGGAGCCAGCTGAGCGGGTCCCTGCGGCCGAACGGAAGGCCCAGTGGATCGCGACCGGCAGCAGGAACCCGCCGACTGCTGCCCTGGGAGGGGGAAGCCGCTGTGCTGGCCCCTGCTCGTCTCCCAAAGACCAGAGACCCGCAGGATGGAGCCTGCGATGGGCGACTAGGAGAGGAGAGGGAGCCGGGGTCTGGTCTACCGCATGCTCGCGGTTGGCAGGGAGTGGGACATGGTGTCCAAGGAAGGAGATGGTTGGAGGCCGCAGGAACCTGGGACATGCCTGGTACGGGCACTGCTCATAAGAACTGGTGCATGGTGTTAGAAAATGATGCCAAAACATGGGACCTCTTACATGTGGATTATTTCTGTACACTTGCTAATCGGGGATCAGGGGTATGGCAATACTGTACTGGACTGTTTGTAAGACAATTAATTTCACTATGTTAGCACTTCACTCGTGATAATAAAAGCATGATTGAACCATTGAGGACGACTTGGAGGACAGTCAAATCAGTGTGGAGAATACAAATATGCCAGGGCAGTTTGACATAGAAAAGGAGGTGGTGCTGGGGCTCTTGAATAGCATTCAGGTGGATAAGTCTCCAGCGGCTGATGGGATCTATCCCGGGTTATTGAAGGAGGCAAGAATGGAGATTGCAAGGCCCTTAATGAGGATCTTTATTTCTTCTCTCGCCACAGACAAGGTCCCCAAGAGCTGGAAAGCGGCCAAAGTTGTTCCTTTGTTTATGAAGAGAAGTAGAGAGTCCAGTGAACTATAGGCCGCTGAACATCACATCAATGGTGGGAAACTATTGGCGAGAATTCTTTGCGACGGGATTTACTCCCATTTGGAGGAGAATAAGTTAATTAGGGATACCCAGCACAGTATTGGATGGGGCTGGTCATGTCTTACCAACTTAATTGAGTTTTTTGATGAGGTGTCAAAGGAGATTGATGAAGGCGGGGCAGTGGATGTTGTATACATGGATTTTAGTAAATCTTTTGATAAGGTCTCTCATGGTAAGCTGAATTAGAAGATGGCATGGCATTCACAATAACTTGTCTTAATGAGTGGTAACTGACATGCATAGAAGACAGGATTGTGGTGGAACGAAGATATACAGGCTGGAGGTCTGTGACCAGAGGAGTTCCGCAAGGATCTGTGCTGGGACCTCTGCTGTTTCTGATATATAAATGACTTGGACGTATATATAGATGGTGAGTAGGTTTGCTGACAACACCAAAATTGGAGAAGTTGCGGACAAGGAGGAAGGCTGTCAAAAGATACAACTAGATATAGATCAGCTTCAGAAATGGGCGGAGAAATGGCAGATGGAGTTTCACCTGAGCAAGTGAGAGTTGTTGTACTTTGGAAGGTTGAATGCAAGGGGAAAGTATACAGGCACAAGATCCTGAACTGTATTGAGGTGCTGAGGGATCTTGGACTCGCCCCATTACAGGAAAGATGTGGAAGCTTTGGAGTGGGTGCACAGGAGTTTTATGAGGATGCTGCCTGGGTTAGAGAGTCCCAGCTACGGATAGACTTGAATTGTTTTCTCTGGAACGTTTGAGCCATAGAAGTATGTAAAATTATGAGAGGCATAGATAGGGTAGACAGTCAAACTTTTTCACAGGGTGGAAATATCCAACACTAGAGGGTGAGAGGAGGAAAGTTTAATGGAGTTGTGCGGGCAAGTTTTGTACACATAGTACGGTGGGGGCTTGGAACGCATTGCCATTCGTGGTGGTGGAAGCAGATACGATAGTGGTGTGGAAGATACTTTTGGATAGGCACAAGGAAATCCAGGGAATAGAGGGATATGGATCATGTGCAGGCAGATGAGATCAGTTCAGCACAAATCTGTGGGCCTAAGGGCTCATTCCTGTGCTGACATGATCTATGTTCTTTGACAGCAATTGTGGTAACTTTTTTCAAGAAAAGCAGCAGGAAAAAAAAACATGGATATTATGAACCCATGATAATATTAAACAAATATTGCAGAAAACATTTTTTAATGAATTATAAAAATTAAATGGCTGATTGTATTAAAGATATTATGTAACATTACTGTCACTCAAAAGGCTATATAAAATTGATTAAAAGACAGAAATACTAATTACCTGGAAGTACACCTTTATCGCCTTGGTGCAAACGGTTTTTGAGCGGCTGCAATAGACATATTCTGCCACTATCTTGAATGATGGCTGTAAGTAGATGGCAGAACAAGCATCCTGAAGGAATAATGCAATTAAATTAAGTTAAATTGTACACAGCAAACAATAAATGGCTTAAAAGATAGAGTATAATCCTATTCCTTAATAACTGGATCAATTACGCGGAATGATGTATTGTGACAATAAAAAGCATCCAAAATCAAATTCAAAATCATGTTATTCTGTGAATTAACATCAATCACAGATACATGGTGCTTCTTTTTATCCAGTGATCTTGTTATAAATTAAAATGTGTAAGCAGTGGATAAACGCAATTTGGTCTTAGTTTTAAAGAACTGCTATCAGATTGGTTGTGACTAGTTATAAATAAAATATCTATTTAAATTAGTAATTTACTGTAAAAGGCTATCTCACAGGCATTGGAAAGAAATTGGAGCAACTCAGCAAGCAAAGCAGTATCTGTGAAGGGTAAAGGATAGAAGTCATTTCAGGACAGGATCCTTCTTCAGCCTGGTTTTAGGAGAGCTTCAAAATACACATAGACACAATAGTTTCAGTGGAGCAGTAAAATGAAGACATAAGAGACTGCAGATGTTGGACTCTTGACCAAAAAAAAAAGATGTGCTGGAGGAACTCAGTCGGTCAGGCAATATCTGTGGGGGGGAAAGGCACAGGCAATGTTTTGGATATAAACTTTCTGAGCCTAAACATTGTTTATCCACTTCCGTTCGCAGATGCTGCCAGGCCTGCTGACATCTTCCAGCACTTTGCCTTTAGAAAGGAAATGTGATTAATTAAATATTGAAGAAAAAATTTGTGAATACATTTCAGTTTTACCTGAACTAAAATATATTCGCAGTTCCCATCAAAGACATATTGCTTTCCATCAAATGTGGTGACGTGTCCTTCTCCATGAACCATACACGTTGACGGACACAGTTCACTCCCCTGGCAATTCCACTTTCCTCTGGTGCAAAAGCTGTGAAAACAAACAGAGGGCCCATTAAAGAACATTAAGAACCACCATAAAATCTGCAAATGAGCAAAATTGGGTTAAAATTAGTTTAAGGCACTTTTGGAGGAGACTAGAGAGGCAGAGAGGTTTAAGCAGAATATGGTGGAGCCTTCTCTTGACAATTGAAACTCTTCCTACAGAATATGTAACTTTTATTTGGGAATGGGCAGAGACCTCTGTGGGAGGGTTGTGGGGCTTGTAAATGAATGTCACCATTAAAGGGAGGGGAGGGTCAACAAAACAAAACATACCTTGCAATATTAAAACTGTTGTTTACACCCTGCCCAAGTGAAAAACAAGGTATTTTTAACGTGTACGAAGGAACTGCAGATACTGGTTTATACCAAAAATAAAGACAAAATGCTAGAGTAACTCAGCTGGACAGGCAGCATCTTTGGAGAGAAGGAATGGGTGACATTTCGGGTCGGGACCCCTTTTCTGTATTTTTAAGCATTATTTAAGATGGTTATAACATTCACTATTGAAAATGCTCCCATCTCAACATTCTTCATCATCAACATAAATATTCTGCCTTTTATACAGAAATATTCTGCCTTCTCTACCTTGGACATACAGTGTACTCCCTAATTAACTATCGGTGGAGATGGCCCCACCCCATCTTTCGGAATATGAATAGCAATATGCCAAACATGTTTGCGTGGATGTTAGAAGAAGGTGTTACATTTGCAAAGGCAATTTGCAGGACAGATGCCTGGCAGACAGTAAATTTTGGAACAGGCAACTGGGGAGCTGAAGTGTGTATGCCTTTGTAACAAGAATGTTATGACTGTAACTCATTTAAAGATTATGTCATTTTACTAACTGCTATCTGGGTTGCATAATAGTCTGTAGAAAGTTCCATTGAGGCAGTCTGCAAATACCCCTTGAATAAACCATACTTATTTTCAGCTTGAAGGTAGGCACAAAATGCTGGAGTAACTCGGCAGGGCAGGCAACATCTCTAGAGAGAAGGAATGGGTGATGTTTTGAGTCTGAAGAAGGGTCTCGACCCAAAACGTCACCCATTCATTCTCTCCAGAGCTGCTGCCTGCCTTACTGAGATATTCCAACATTTTGTGTCTGTATCCGATGTAAACCACCATCTGCAGTTCCTTCCTACTTACTTTCAGCTTGGTATCTTTTAAAAAAAAAGAATCTTTCAAGATCTGGGCACCATCGACAAGGTTAGAATTATTCTCAATCCCGAACTGCTGTTGCGAAAGTAGGAGTGAGCCACATTCCCAAACTGCTGTAGTCCTTTAGATACGGTAATCCTCCAGTGCCATTGGGAAGGGAGTTCTAACATTGAGGCCCAACAATGATGATGGACTGGCAATATAATTCTGTCGACCAAAGGGATTGGGACTTTTGTTGATATAGATATAGATATAGAGATAGAGCGAGAGAGATAGAGCGAGAGAGAGATATAGATATAGATATAGATATATATATATATATATATATATATATATATATATATATATATATATATATATATATATATATATATACACACATACATACATATATATATATACATATATGTCTTCAATGATTGAATGAATGTGTTAATGAATGAAACGTTATTATCACATGTGACATGTCACAATGAAACTCTTTGCTTTCCGTACACAAGTAAGCAAAGAGTCACCACATCTAGGGGGCCGATAAAGTTACAAAGTGTTCCATTTAGTTCCCGATGGTCCTCCCTTGTTCCCGTTGGCCTCCCCACAGCGGGTCCCCCTTTGTTATCTTGGCGGACCCCCCACGCCGGGATCCCTTATGTTTTCTTGGCGCCCCACCCCCACCCCACGCAGGGTCCCTCTTTGCTCTCGACGACGTGGTTTTTGGATGAGACAGTATGTGATCTGATACTGTTTATAGATTACATGAAAAATGGTGGAGTCATAGATAGTGAAGAAGGTTGTTTAAAATACAGTGGGACATAGATCAGCTAGAAAGTTGGGCAGACTGGAGGCAGATGGAATTTAATCCAGTCAGATGAGGTAATGCATTTTGGGGGGTTACATTTTTGTAGCACACATAGAGTTAATGGCAGGGACCTTGACGTACCGAGGGATCTGGGGGAGATAGATCATTGGAAGTAACAACACGGTGATAAAGTAGTGAAGAAGGCCCAGTGTGCTTGCCCTCATAGGCTGTGGCATTGACTATAAGGATTGGGATATTGTGTCACAGATGCACAAAATATTAGGTGTATTGTGTGCAGTTCCAGTTGCCTTCTGAAGAAGGGTTTCGGCCCGAAATGTTGCCTATTTCCTTCGCTCCATAGATGCTGCCGCACCCGCTGAGTTTCTCCAGCACTTTTGTCTGCCACACTACTGATATATCCGTGGACACTGGGGGCACCTAAAGAGGGAATTGCAGGAGCTCTGGCTGAGATTAACGAGTCCTCATTAAATTCAGGCAGGGTGCAGGAAGACTGGAGGGTGGCAAATGTGCCTCTATTCAAGGACTGCGGGGAAGAGGGTGAGAACAACAGGCCAATGAGTTCAACATCTGTGACCAGAAAGTTACTAGAGAGTATTCTGAGGGATAGGATATACATGCATTTAGATGGGCAGGACTGATTAAGGATAGTCAGCATGGTTTTGTACGTAGGAGGACATGTCTCATGAATCTGATTGAATTTATTGAAGACGTGATCAAAAAGTTTGATGAAGGCAGAGCTGTAGATGTATATATGGATTTTAGCAAGGCGTTCAACAGGGTTCCGCATGGTAGTCTGCTCTCGAAGGTTATGTCCCATGGGATCCAAGGAGAGTTAGCTGAATTAATAGAAAATTGGCTTCATGGAAAGAAGTAGAGGGTGCTGGTAGAAGGTTGCTTCCCGGACTGGTGGCCTATGATGAGAGATGTGCCTCAGGGTTCGGTGCTGGGCCCATAGCTCTTTGTCATCTAGAAGAATGATTTGGATGAGAACATACATGGCATGATGAGCAAGTTTGCGGATGAGACAAAAGTGGCCGGTGTTGTAGCTAGTTGTCAAAAACTGCAGATGGATCTTGATCGGTTGAGCAGGTTGGCTGAGGAATGGTTGATGGAATTTAACACTGAGAAATGTGAGATGTTGCATCTTGAGAACACGAACATAGACAAGACCTACACAGTGAATGGTAATGCTCTGGGGAGTGTGGAGCAGAGGGATCTTGGAGTGCAGATAAACAGGTTCTTCAAAGTGCCATCACAGGTAGATACTGTGGTCAAAAAGGCTTTTGGCACATTGGCCTTGATCAGTCAGGATATTGAGAATAGAAGTTGGGAGGTCATGTTGCAGTTGTATAAGACATTGGTGAGGCCACATTTGACGTATTGTTCCGTTCTGGGCACCGTGTTATAGGAAAGATGTTGTCAGTGCTGTGCAGTTTCATGACCCTGTAATCGTATGCTGTCTCCCAAACCTACAAAGCTGTTGCAAAGCTTTGTGCAAATATTTCAACATTGTTAGTTCACCTGAATGTAAACTGACATTCCAAAGAGTACACCATGGTTTAACTTAAAGGCGAAAAAACGTTCCCATTTCCTGATTTTTGTTGTCGTTCAGGAGAGCAGTGTTTAACCAGTGTTGCACAAGCCAGGTGAAATGCTCATCTCTCCCAGACTTTATCAAGTGGACAATGCTGCATGTGAATAGAACTCTTCCTTCCACAATGCCCCGCTTGTTAAAATCTTGAGTAATTAGGGAAAGAAAGTACACCATCTCTTACCATGTCATACAGTTCTTCACAATGACTTCACCCTGTTCATACGAATGTCCTCCGTATTCACAAGAGCAATCGTCAGGGTGAACACATCCTTTCCCTTCATCCAGCACCAATCCATCGGGACAAACGCAGCCACACACGCATTTTGTTGCCAGCTGGGAAGATTGAAGAAGCAATTTTTGAAATCTAAGCGAAGTAAACCCTCGTTATAATGAATTATTTGGGGGGGGGGGGGGAGGGCATGGTGTCCTTTATTGCCAATTTCCCACCATAATCGAGTAAGGTATTATCATGCTATAAGTAGTAGAGCCAAACAACTGCACTTGGAAGTTAATAGTTAAGGACACAAAGTCCTGGAGTAACTCAGTGGCTCAGGCAGCTTCTCTGGAGAACATGGATAGGTGACATTTCAGATGAGACCCTTTTTCAGACTCTCAGTCCAGAACTGGGCCTGGAATTCAGCTGATTTGACGGCCGCCACCTGCTGGTGCCAAGGGTGAGGCGAAGATCAGCCGAGTCAATGGGCCTGACACGCGGGCGGCCGGGCCGGCCGGAGGGCAGGTAAGGGTCAGCGGTGGCATGTGTGGCCTGATTGCGGCTGAGGAAGCCGTGTGGGTCGGCAGTAGCTGCAGTGGCTGCAGTCTGGAAGTGGCGCGAACTGTGTGTGGGGCGGGCAGCCGGCGCTGTGAGTGGTCGACAAGGTGGTGCAAGCTGGGGGTGGCGGGTCCAAGCTGGCACTGTAAGCCACTAGGGAGGTGACGCAGATAGCCAGGGAGGTGGTGCGTGCAGGGGTAGGACAATCAAAATCCATTATAAAGAGGTCCGTTAAAACAAGGGTTTACTGTACTCTTAATTTGTTCATTACAAGTAAAAGATCTGCTTGGTGGCTTGATCAGTAACTTTAAGCGCGTCTTGTACTTACACACTGACTCTCTGCAGCAAGCATCTGACATGTCGGCGCACAGGCAGCTCCATATTCACCAACTTGCGCATTCTCACAATTGAAATAAATCTTGGGAGGGAAACAGCGTTCTGGAAAATGACAGACAAATCAATTTGAAAACTATTCTGCTTAAAATTTCCAATCCTTATCCATAAGTGATAGAAGCAGAATTATGCCATTTGGTCCATCAAGTTTACTCCGCCATTCAATCGTGGCTGATCTATCTCTTGCCCTCAACCCTTCTACTGCCTTCTCCCCATAACCCCTGACACCCATACTAATCAAGAATCTATCTATCTCTGCCTTAAAAATATCCATCGACGGCCTCCAGTGGCAATGAACTCCACAGATTCACCACCCTCTGACGAAAGAAATTCCTCCTCATCTCCATCCTAAAGGAACATCCTTTTATTCTGAGGCTATGACCTCTCTCACTAGTGGAAACATTTTATCCACATCCAGTCTATCCAAGCCTTTCACTATTCGATGTTTCAATGAGATCCCCCTCATCCTTCTAAACTCCAGCAAGTACAGGCACAGGCGCCATCAAATCTTCATCATATATTAACCCACTCATTACTGGAGCTAAGGCCGTGCCGGCGATGTAAGGCCCTGCTCCGGATCTTAATGTTAGAGCCCCCGGCAGGCGATGGCAAGTCCTGCAGCCATTAAAGCCGCACCGGGCGATGTCAGGTCCCGCTCCGGGTCATTTTCAGCCCCGCAACTCGGTCGTGAGAATCTGCCGCTGCGGGAGCTCCAGAAAACGGTCTCCCACCAGGGACCCGCGAGCTCGCCATGTCACCGTCCACCGGGCCTGCAGCTGGAGCCACCGAAGCCCCGAAGTCTGGTCGCAGCCGCGCGCCATCACACCTCTCCACGCTCCGAGGCCGGCCAGCCCCACGATGGTAAGTCCACAGGCTCCGCGACTGGAGCCCCCAGGTTGTTCCCGCTAAGGTTTCCTTAGAGTCTTTCACTGTTAGCTCAGTTGTCATTTTGGTCTGTTCTTTATTTGCTTATCATCCCTCTGCCATTCCTCCCTCCTATCCCCTCCCAGCATCAACTCTTTGTTGTAGATAAATGTAACTTCATCTGAGCACAATTAATTCCATACCTATCTTTCCGATCCATATTATATACATGCATATTATGCATTTAAATATTTTGAAAACTTGAAAGGAATACAACAAAATGTTCCTACCTTGAGGGTCCTGACCAGTGCACTTCAGAATTCCGTTCTGACATACACTGTCGAATAAAATACCAGTTTACTTTGATTAATAGTTATAAGAGCGATAATTATAACAGTTATAATTGTGTTCAGTTCTGGGCACCATGTTATAGAAAAGGTGCTGTCTGGCTGGAAAGGGGATAGGGAAAATTTACAAGTATGTTGGCAGGACTAGAGGGTCTGAGCGATATGGAGAGGTTCAGAAACCTGGGACTCTATTCCTTGGAGTGCAGGAGAATGAGGGGTCTTATTGAGGTTTAAAATCATGAGTGGAATAGATCGGGTAGATGCACAGAGCCTCTTGCCCAGAGTAGGGGAATTGAGGACCAAAGGACATAGGTTTAAGGTGAAGGGGAAAAGATTCAATAGGAATCTGAGGGGTGACTTTTTCACACAAAAGCTGTTGGGTGTGTGGAACATGCTGCCAGAGGAGGTAGTTGAGGCAGGGACTATCCCAATGTTGAAGAAACAGTTAGACAGATACATGGATAGGACAGGTTTGGAAGGATATAGGCAAAACACAGGCAGACGGCACTAGTGTAGCCGCGACATGTAGGCTGGTGTGGGTCGAAGGGCCGGCACTGTGAGAAAGTCACATACTTGATACACTTGTCTGGAAAACTTCCAGCAACTGTAGAAGACTGATGACGTTAAAACAAAGCAGCCCAGAATGAGTGCACATGCCTGAGCTTCATCAATTACCGTGTCCCCCACCCACACATCTTGTGTACACCAATTTCAACCCATCAACATTTCTTTGAAGCAGATCACAAACCTCTAACCTCTAGCACAGAAATCAGTGGGCAGCAGCTATAATGGAACACCAACACTTCCAAATGACTGTATATGTCACGCTTCCTGACTTGAAGATACATTACTATTATTGAACTGTCACTCAATCTAATTGCTATGCCTGGCTCTGTTACGGCCCGGTAGCCACAAAGTTGCCAGCAGTTCCAGTAAGTGGTACTCTATCATGTTACCAAGGTCAATTTGGATGCTTCAATAAACACGAGCCTTGCGAGAAACACTGGCATCCCATGATTGAATACTTTGTAAATTACGGGCATCAAAGATCAGAGCATCTTTCCAAATTACACAGGGGAGTTTAGTTTAGTTTAGAGATGCAAAAACAGGCCCTTCGGCCCACTGAGTCCGCGCCGACCTGCGATCCCCACACATTAACTATCCTACACCCACTAGGGACAATTTACAACTTTAGCAAGGCAATTAGCCTGCAAACCTGTAGGTTTTTGGCATGTGCGAGGAAATGTGAGAGGAGCTTCTGGGGAAGTCCCATGCAAGTCACGATAAAACATGAAAACTTACACGGAGAACCCGTAGTCAGGATTGAACTTGGGACTTTGGTGCTGTAAGGCAGCAACTCTACCGCTGCGCTACCGTGCCTCCCCAACTTCTTCCTGGTATCGTGGTCAAATTAATTGCCCAATGTCAATAACACATCCCATGGTTGTTATTAGTTTGCTGTCTGTGGGACCTTCTGTACACATCATTCTTTGTAGTAATAATGATAATATTTCAACCGTTTGTTCTTTCTTTCTATTTTCCTTTATTACCCTGAAAGCAACTGGAAGAGGAAATTCACCCACTAGCATGCACGTTGGGAATTGCTGCAGGAATTCTTGCAATTACTCCCATAGCTGTGCACCAGGGTTTTTGCTGTGCAGTGTCTGTAGAATCAGCTATCCTTGGTTACTGGGGTAAAGCTCACTGGTCCCAGAGGGTTGATGATTTTCCTTTTATAAATCCCACGAACCATGAAATAATTGCACTTTATAAACTATCCCATCATTAGTTTGATCTGTCCAGAAAATGTATGTAATGTGTGTGAAGGAACTGCAGATACTGGTTACACCGAAGATAGACACAAAATGCTGGAGTACCTCAGCAGGACAGGCAGCATCTCTGGATAGATGGAATGGGTGGGTCGGGTCGAGACTCTTCTTCATAGTCTCTGTGTTTCCCTCTCCCCTGAGTCTGAAGAAGGGTCTCATCCAAAAACGTCACCCATTCCTTCTATCCAAAGATGCTGCCTGTCCCGCTGAGTTAGACACGACATTTTGCGTCCATCCAATGGTACGATCGACCTACCATGTTCCGCCGTTAAGAGTTATCTGCTGGTTGGCATGCGCCACGGCTATGTTAGCCAGGAAGCAAGAGCACTCGTCAGCGCCCACGCATTGTCCACTGATGTCCTGGTAAGTGTTATCTGGGCAGTTGCAGCCATCCACTGGAGGATCCACTGACATGCACTCAAAATCTGGATTGGACAGTGACAGACAGGTGCGATGGCAGACCCTGGAGTCGTAACTGAAGACCTGATTGTAGGGGCAAGATAATCCTGGGGGAAAGAGATCAATGTTTCAAATAACGTTGCATCAATTTATATATAAACTGTTCAATCAAATTCCAAAAGCTCTTGTTAAGGTTTCTGTTCTCATTTCCCTTGACACATGTAATTTTTTACAACGTAGGCCTTGCACAACATTGCTGTTTGCTTGAATTGAATTCCTAGAATTGCATTCCAGATGTTGCTGCTACCAAAAGCAAAGAGCCTGGCCAGCTGTGACTACCCTTGATACCATCATTGACATCCCATCCCAGATGGATAACCCAGCTGTATCCTTGTTGGACAACCTCAGCTGAGAATCTGCTCAAAGCAGCCAATGATTGTTTGCACGGAAGAATGTACTCTTCCACATGCTGCTATCTCCACACATGGTGCAACAGTTGTTAACCAACCTCACTGTTGCCCACAGTGTGTGGGTGGTTAACCTGCATGTTTGACCAAGATGTAACTGATTGTTTTTTTACGAGCTGCCCCCCCCCCCCCCCCCCCACACCATCCCCCCCATCCCCCCCTCTTACCGTTGCCCTCAAACTGATAATTATTCCCCCTGACTGGAGGTTCCCACAGTGTGATAGTTGTTCCCTCCAATTAGGTCCTCCCCACATGTAATCTACCCAGTGAGGCATTGTGTTCATGGGCTTGTTTGCCCCCCAGTTGTTACCCACAGTGTGATAGTTGTTTCCTCTCCTGGGTGTCCCCCACAGTGTGATGATTCTTCTTCCTGGGAGTTGTATTGGATGTGATGTTACACTGTGTTTAGAACCAAACCCCAGATATTCAGACCCCACTCTTCTGCTGATGAAAGGGCTGCACAGTTTGGGTTTCACTTTTCTGGAACACCTCAGTTAGAACAGAAAACCGCAGCAGGACTGTTCTGTTTCATGACCACCCCGTGCCCCGGCTTTGTGCCCAGGCATACTAGCTAACCTCCATCATCACTTGCTCACCTCCATCCTTTACACAATACCATGAAGTGCATCTTCTGAGCTCCACAGACAGTCGGGCACCTCCTCATGCAACAATGGACCATTGTGGGCTCCTTGCCTATCAGTTCGGGCTCTGATTTGTTCTGTACCTTTACATACCTGAAATTTCCCTCTCCCCTGGCTCTCAGTTTTAAGAAAGGTTTCAACCCGAAACATCACCTATTCTTTCTCTCTAGGATGTGGCCAGTCCCGCTGAGATGCTCCAGCCTTTTGTGTCTTTCTTCTCCCTTGGTTCACCTTTTCTATCCCTAACCCCACCTGGATTATCTGCCCATCATCCCTCCCATTTCTGCCCCCCCACACCCCATCATCTACCAGCTTCTGTCACTATCCTTCCCCCTCCCCACCCTACATGGGGACATCTGCATAAATTTTCCCCTTTTTTTATTTCCTTGTGTTTCCACCTTTCACTTACCAACTGCCTTGTCTCAACACTTTCCCTTCCCTCCCCACAGAGCTTCATCTTCCCATCAATTCTTCTCCCCACGCCCCATCCGGTTCCACCCATCACCTCTCCTCTCTCAGAGACCAAGTCTTCCCTCATCCTCATTACACTGAGACCATCTTCCCTCCATGGTCTTAGTGTTGGTGTAGAGCCTCAAACCGAAACATCGACTATCCTTTGCCTCCACAGATGCTGCTGAACCACAGTCCTGCCAGAGGTTTGGTTTTTTTTTTGACACTTTCTCTCAGGACTCTTCTCTTTGGCTCGGGGCGGCTTTGATGTTCTGAGGCAGATAGCATTTTGAATGTATAGGAAGGAACTGCAGATGCTACTTTAAACCAAAGATAGACACAAAAAGCTGTAGTGACCCAGTGGGTCAGACTGTATCTCTGGAGAAAATAAATAGTGAAGTTTCGGTTCTGAAGAAGGGTCTCGACCCGAAATGTCACCTATTCCTTTTCTCCAGAGATGCTGTCTGACCCGTTGAGTTACTGCAGCTTATGGTGGAGATCTTAGCTTTTTGAATGTGCTCGTTGCTGTCAACCTGCTCATATGTCCACGTCACATAGGTCAGGCATCCACTAATTTAAAGGTTTCCCACCAACTGAATGTACTTAGCCATCCCACTGACTGAATTGAGTTTGCCTTTGAAGATATGGACGCGTTAAGACTTTCAGATCTTGCTTATAAAGTGAAGCTTTCAAGTTGTGTGGTAGTTATTATCGATTACTTACTGCAGCCGTCCATAACATTTCTCCAGCCTGTCAAGATTATGCCTCTTTTCGCACAAGCAATGGCATATGAATCGAGGCTTGCACACATGAAGTCATTTGTTTGTTCATAGTTGCACGTTACAAATTTACAGTTCTGAACAAAAAGAAATGAACAGAAAGGCTTGAATTATTAGCTCCATTAGAATTAAAAAAGAGAACATTGGAACAACTCAGCGGGTAAAGCAGCGTCTGGAGTACACAAATGTCACTTGACCTGCTAAGTTCTCCCTTCGCATAAACAAGTTACGTGCTTTTTAGATTATTAATCTCCTTAAAACGGGGGAAACATCTAAAAAAATATCTTAAAGAGGGCAGTGGGGTGTGGAAGGGCTCAATGGGTGGAGTCAACAATGTGGACGTGTATGCGTGCAGTTAACGGGAAAGAGAGTGTAGGAAAGGTCACGTTTAAACTAACAGGGCAGGGGGATGGGAACCAATGCAAGGAGCTAGAGGGCCATAAAAGGAGGACAGAAGCAAAAGGTAGCATAATGAAAAGGGAGATAAGAACAAACCTGAAAGTTTTGTGCCTTAATGCAAGGAGCATTCGTAATAAGGTGATGAATTGAATATGCAGTTAGTAGTTAAGGAATATGATATAGTTGGGATTATGGAGACATGGCTCCAGGGTGATCAAAGCTGGAAGCGAAATATTCAATATTCAGGAAGGATAGACAGAAAGGAAGAGGAGGTGGGGTGAAATTGCAGGTTGAAGAGGGGATTAATGCAATAGCAAGGAGAGACATTAGCTTGGATGCTGCAGAATCGGTATGGGTAGAACTGCAAAATAGCCAAGGGCAGAAAATGCTTGTTGGAGTTGTACACAGACCACCAAGCAGCAGTAGGGAGGTTGGGGATAGCATTAAGCAGAAAATTAGGGATGGGTGTAGCAAAGGTACAGCAGTTATCATGGGTGACTAATCTACATATAGATTGGGCCAACCAAATTGATAGCAGCGCTGAGGAGGAGGATTTCCTGGAATGTATACAGGATGGTTTTTAAACCAATATGTAGAAGAACCGACCAGAGGACAGGACATCCTAGACAGGGTATTGTGTAATGAGGAAGGATTAGTTAGTGATCTTGTTGTGCAAAACCCCTTGGGCAACAGTGACCATAATATGGTGGAATTCTGCATTAGGATGGAAAGTGACACGGTTAATTCAAAGACTAGGGTCCTCAACCGAAAGAAAGGAGTCTTTGAAGGTATGAGACGGGAATTGGTTAGGGTAGACTGGCAAATTATGCTTAAAAGGTTGATGGTGGAGATGCAGTGGCAAAGATTTAACATGGTTGAACTCCAAACATTGTTCATCCCTGTCTGCCGAAAAAATAAAACTGGGAAGGAGGCACAACTGAGGAAAATCAAGGATAGTGTTAAATCAAAGGAAAAGGCATATAAATTGGCCAGAGGAAGCAGCAAACTAGAAGACAGAAAAATTTAGAACTGAACAGACGATGACAAAGGGATTAATTAAGAGGGGAAATAGAGCATGAAAGAAAGCTTGTGAGGAATATAAAAACTGACACTTAAGGCTTCTTCAGATATGTAAAAAGGAAAAGATTAGTGAAGACAAATGTAGGTCTCTTACAATCAGAAACAAGTGAATTTATAATGGGAAACAAAGAAATGGCAGAACAGTTCAATTAGTATTTTGGTTCTGTCTTCACACAAACAATCTCCCAGAAATACTAGGGACTGAAGATCTAGTGGGAGGGAGGAACTGAAGGGAATTAACATGTCAGAAAATGGTGTTAGGTAAACTGTTGGGACTGAAGACAGATATATCGCCAGGGCCTGATGTTCTGCATCCCAGAGTACTCAAGGAGGCGGCCCTAGAAATCTTGGATGCATTGGTGATCATTTTCTAATGTGGACTGGAGGGTAAATCCACTTTTTAAGAAAGGAGGGAGAGAAACTATATAGACCAATTAGCCTTACATCGGTAGTGGGGAAGATGCTTGAGTCGATTGTTAAAGATGTTATAACAGCGCATTTGGAAAGCAGTGACAGGATCGGTCAGAGTCAGCATGGATTTATGAAGGGGAAATCATGCTTGTCCAATCTTTTGAATTTTTTTGAGGATTGAACAAGTAGAATGGATAAGGGAGAGCCAGTGGATGTGGTGTATCTGGACTTTCAAAAAGCCTTTGACAATGTCCCACACAGATTAGTGTGCAAAATTAGAGCACATGGTATTGGGGGTAGGGTATTGACATGGATAGAGAACTGGTTGGAAGACAGGAAGCAAAGATCAGGAATTAACAGGTTCTTTTCAGAATGGTAGGCAGTGACCAGTGGGGTGCCACAAGGCTCGGTGCTGGGACCCCAGTTATTTACAATATATATTAACGATTTAGGAGAGGGAATTAAATGTGACATCTCCGAGTTTACGGATGACACAAAGCTGGGTGGCAGTGTGATCTGCGATGAGGATGCTATGAGGCTGCAGGGTGACGTGGATAGGTTGGATGAGTGGGCAGATGCATGGAAGATGAAGTATAATGCAGATAAATGAGGTTATCCACTTTGGTGGCAAGAACAGGAAGGCAGATTATTATTTGAATGATGTCAGATTAGGGAAAGGAGAGGTGCAACGAGACCTGGGCAAAGAAAGCTAATGCATGTTGGCCTTCTTTGTGAGAGGGTTTGCATTTAGGAGCAAGGAGGTCCTATTACAGTTGTACAGGGCCCTGTGCAATTGTGGTCTCCTAATTTGAGGAAGGACATTATTGCTATTGGGGGAGTACATCATAGGTTCACCAAGTTAATTCCCGGGTAGCCAGGCCTGACATATGATGAACGAATGGGTTGACTGGACTTGTATGCACTGGAATTTAGAAGGATGAGACGGGATCTTATCGAGACATAAAATTCATAAAGGATTGGACAGGCTAGATGCAGAAAAAGTTTTCACAAAGTTATGGGTGTCCAGAACCTGTGGTCACAGTTCAAGATGGGTAGGCCATGTAGGACTGAGATGAGGAAAAACTATTTCGCCCAGAGAGTTGTGAATATGTGGAGTTCTCTGCCGCAGATGGCAGTGGAGGCCGATTCACTGGATGTTTTCAAGAAAGAGTTAGATTTAGCTCTTGGGGCTAATGGAATCAAGGGATATGGGGAAAGCAGGAACGGGGTACTGATTTTTGATGATTAGCCATGATCATATTGAATGGCGGTGCTGGCACGAAGGGCCAAATGGCCTACTCCTGCACCTATTTTCCTATGGTTCTTGAATTTCAGGGTGCATATCGCATTAAACAATTTTCAGAAAGGTGAAACCTCCCGGTACAGAACTGTAATGAACAAAATATTGCTCCATGCCTGTGGAATATGTGCCAGGGGTCTTCTCCATTCTCACACATTCATTTTCACCTTAAATTATTTGCACTCTCATTGCAGGATTTATCTGCAGAAATTGGAGGCTGCAGGGTGGCACAGTGGTGCAGCAGTAGACCTCCTGCCTTACAGCGGCAGGGTTCGATCCCAACTATGGGTGCTGTCTGTACAGAGTTTGCACATTCTCCCTGTGATCATGTTGGTTTTATCCAGGTGCTCGGGCTTCCTCCCACATTTGGACCTGCATGTTTGTAGGTTAATTCGCCTCTGTAAATTGCTGTTAATGTGTAGTTTAGAATGCATGTAGGGGTGACGTTTGGTCGCCATGGACTTAGTGGGCCGAAGGGCCTGTTTCCACATTGTATCTTCCAAAGGGTTACCACTGTTCCACCTGCCACTTGAGAATAACATTTGATTTTCACAGCAAGTGAATGCACACCCCATCAAGGAACCATATGAATACATATAGGAGTGTTCCTATAGGAGTGTTTGGTAATCCGAATGAACACAATATCAGGACAATATAGCAAGGTATTGTCTTTACCGATCAAGATTCAATTTAATTTATTTTCCAGAAGAATAAAAAATTGCAGTCAATCTCATTAAAAGAGCATTTATCTTCCCTTTTTGAATTTGAGGGGGCAGATGATATTGAACGGTAATGAATGGCAGCAAAAAGGCCGATTTCCGTGAGAAACCTGTCAACCTCACCAATGTCTGATATATTCGTGGCTAACAAAATAAGAGAATAATTTGGTGAAAAGAAACAAGAAATTACTTGCCTTATAAAATTCTGTAGGATCTAAAAACTCATGACATTCTCCAAATATAGAGGTCTCTTCCAACAATGCTGAACAATGGGATTCTGCAAAGATTTCTATAAAAATGCAAAATAAACCATTTTAGTTCTCAGCTCCAACAAGTATGAATTCCTCAGGAATTTTGACCAAGAGAGCCGAGTCAAGTGTGTTTTATTGTCATAAGTCCCCAAAACAGAACAACGACTTTCTGATTTGCAGCAGCAGTGCAGCACGTTTGTAAACACAGTACTTAATACTAACATCACAAACAAACAAATAGTTCAATAAATTAAAAAGACAATATTATGCAAAAGTGAAACAAAGTCACAAGTGCAACCAAGGCAGTTTGTAATTCTATGTTTAGATTGTGTTCACAGTGTCTAATAGCCTGATGGTTGTGGAAAGAAGCTGTTCCTGAGCTTGGACGTCACGGTTTTCAGACTCCTATACCTTCTTCCCGATGGTAGTCATTGAGGTGTCATCTTACTCTTCTTAGGCACCAGTATTACTGATGTCCTTTTAAAGCAAGTGGGAAACTCATACCTCGGTAATGACAGGGTGAAGATGCATGCAATCATTCTAGCCCGTTGGTCAATGCCAACCAGGTACACCATCAGGTCCAGACACTTCCTGAGGGTTCACCCAACTGAAGGATATCCTGACATCAACCTCGGTGACTGAGATTGAAATACCTACAACCTTCCCTCCATTGATGAACTGTACACTGCAAGGGCCAGGAAGCGAGCGGGCAAGATCATCTCTGACCCCTCTCACCCTGGCCACAAACTCTTTGAATCACTTCCCTCTGGAAGGCGACTCCGGACTGTCAAAGCTGCCACAGCCAGACATAAAAACAGTTTTTATCCACGAGTAGTTGCTCTACTCAACAGTCAAAAATCTGTAGCCTCCCTATGATCTGGTATTTTGTTGGTTCGCATGCTTGATCAATTGTGTTTTATCATTAATGTTTTATTATTATTAATGTTTAGTGTTTTTTGAGTCATTCGTAACTGTTGCTGTATGTCATGTTGTTATTGTGGGTGGAGCACCAAGGCAAATTCCTTGTATGTGAATACTTGGCCAATAAACTTACTTACATCGGATGTTATGGGGCATCTGATCCTGATGATTCTCAAAATCACCAAAAATTAATTTCTCATGTCAGCAACACTCCTTAATAACAAACAATCTGCCTGAGGAACAGTGGGTCGTGGGGGGAAATGAATTATTAATGTTTCTGGTCAAAAACCTGCATCAGGACTGCGGAGTTCCTCCAGCAGATTGCTTATCGCTCCTCATTCCAGCATTTACAGTCTCCTGTATCTTCATCCTAACACACTTTTTCAACCTTACTTGACTTAGATGACAGGACTGGGTATGCCTTTGCCAAATCAGCCCATGAAAAAAATCATCAAACAATACGGCACAGGAACAGGCCTTTTGTCAATGCCGAACATGATGCCAGGTTAATCTCCTCTGCCCACACGTGGTCCATATCCCTAAAGGGCCTGTCCCACTGTACGAGGTAATTCAAGAGCTCTCCCGAGTTTTAAAAAAAATCAAACTCGTGGTAAGTACGTAGAATGTACGTAGCGGGTACGTCGGAGCTCGGGACGTCTCTTAGCGGCTCGTAACGCTAATGGCAGATACTCGGGAATCGCGGTAAGCTCGTGAAGATTTTTCAACATGTTGAAAAATGTCCACGAGAGCCCCGAGTACATACGAGTGGCTATTACCGTAATTCTCCGAGTTCGAAACAGGGGCAACTCGGGAGAAGTCTTGAATTACCTCGTACAGTGGGACAGGCTTTTTAATTTCCTGCATATTAATGTGTTAATCTAAAAGGCTCTTAAAGACCACCATTATATCTATCCCCATCACCACCCATGTTAGGGCGATTCAGGCAGCCGCTACCCTTTGTGTAAAATGTTTTACCTTTACATTGCCTTGAAACTTTCTCCTTCTGACTTTAAAGCTGCGTCTTCTAGTATGTGAGCAAAAAAATCTAGGAACATTTTTCCAACTGTCTATCCTATCTCGGCCTCTCATAATACACTCTAATCCAGACAGCATTCTGGTAAAGCTCTTCACTCTCTCCAACACATCCATATCCTCTCTGTATTCTGGTGACCAGACTGCAGAACCCTTGAACTCCAAATGCAGCCTAACCAAAGTTTTAGAAAACTACACTTGTCTGCCTAATTTGTATACTCAATACCTTCACCAATGAAGTAAGCACACCATATCCCTTTACCATTTTATCTACTTGTGTTGCCACTTTCAGGGAGGTATGGATCTGGACCCTGAGGTCTCTCTGTACATTAATGCCGTTAAAGATCTTGCCATTAAACATACAACTTTCCCTTTACATTCAACCTCCCTAAGTGCAACTCCTCAGACGTGCTTGGATTGGACTCCATCTATCATTTCTCTACTCATATCTATAACTGATCTAAATCCAATGCGGAAACTTTGACAGGTAGAGATGCTACACTTGTCTCTTCACCTCCCCCATCCACTCCTTTCAGGAAAGATGCTACACTTGTCCCTTCACCTTCCCATCCACTCCTTTCAGGGACCCAAGCAGTCATTCCAAGTCCGACAGAGGTTCACCTGCACCTCCTCCAACCTCATCTACTGCATCCGTTGCTCCAGATGCCAGCTGATCTACATCGGTGAGACCAAGCGGAGGCTGGGCGATCGTTTCGCCGAACACCTCCGCTCGGTCCGCAATAACCAACCCGACCTCCCAGTGGCTCAGCACTTCAACTCCCCCTCCCACTCCGTATCCGACCTCTCGGTCCTGGGCCTCCTCCACGGCCAGAGTGATCAACACCGCAAGTTGGAGGAACAGCATCTCATATTCCGCTTGGGGAGTCTGCATCCTCTGGGCTTAAACATTGAATTTTCTCAATTCTGTTAACCCAGACTGCCCCCTCCCCCTCCCCACCTCTCCCTCAGCCCTCAGGCCCTGACATTCCTTCTCCATCTCCCCCACCCCAGTCGCACTAGCTTCTCATTTTCACACCACAAACAGCTTACATTGGCCTGTTTCCTTTATCATCAATACTTTTTTGCATATCTTTCATTCATTGTTCTTTATCTCTCCACATCACTGTCTATATCTCTCATTTCCCTGATCCCTGACCAGTCTGAAGAAGGGTCTCGACCCGAAACGTCGCCTATCTCCTTCACTCCTTAGATGCTGCTGCACCCGCTGAGTTTCTCCAGCTTTTTGTGTAACCCCCGGAAACTTTGACAGTTTTCCTCACTGTACCCACCAACGTTGGAATCATCCACAAACTAGCTAATCAGCCTATTTATATTTATGATCAAGTCATATACACAGCACAAACAACAGAGGTCCCAACATACGTAGATCCTTGTGGAACACCATTGGTCATGAATGTCCAACCAGAATAATACCCTTTCTTCACTACTTTTCGGCTTCTAAGGGTTAGCATGTTCTGAATCCAAATGGCCAAGTCACAGTGGATCCCATGCATTTTAATCATGGATCGGCCTAGCATGAGACCTCTATCAAATGTCTTACTAATATCAGTGCAAACAACATCAACTGCCTGGTGCCTCAACAATCACCTTTGTTACATCCTCAGAATACTTGATTGTTAGTAATTGGAGTGTGTTGAGTGGTGTGAACTGAATTACCTGCAGCTCAACACCGACAAGACTAAGGTGTTGTTGGTGGACTTTAAGAGGAGAGGAACACCCGTCTCCTGTCTCCATCAATGGTGTGGATGTGCAGTTTACCAATGAGTACAAATACCTTGGAGTATACCTGGACAGTAAACTGGACTGGTCCAGGAATGCTGAGGCCCTGTACAGAGCCGGCTGTACATTTTGAGAAGGCTCCACTCCTTCAACATCTGCAGTATTTGGCACTTACCATTCACTTGACTTAACGAGCATGGGTCTGACTCCTCATCGCAAGCAGGTCCACAATTTGCTGTAACTTTCCAAGAATTCACAAAAAAACTTGGTCTCTCTTCTATGATTTTCATACTGCTTTTAAAATCATCTGTGCAGTCTCCATTGAAGTTACCACATAGCCCTTCAAAAAATAAATAAACCAGATAAATACCATTAACCCAAATATAATGTGAGTAATACAAAATTAGCTCAGTTACGTAAACAAATAGGCTGCAGAAAACTTACACTTTTCCTTAAAGAACATTGTTAGTTTACTGTTAGTTCTGAAAATTAAAACATATACATTTCTTCATATGATATGCTATTTCCAATACAATATTTAAAGGTATTCTTCTCATATCTGGCCTTTAATTACAGAGGCAGAAAACCAGGGATTATTCGTGTTCATAAAATGAATGATGATATAATATACATCTGTAACAATATTTATTGGAATGATGGAAATTTAAAGAAATTAAATGCAGATAAGTACAAGGTGTTGAATTGTGGAAAGTCATGTCAGGGTTGGACATTTACAGTGAATGGTAGGGCACGGGGAGTGTTGTAGAACAGACAGATCTCGGAGTGCAGGTTCATAGTTCCCTGGAAGTCATGTCACAGGTAGATAGGGTAGTAAAGAAGGGATTTGGAACATTGGCCTTCATTGGTTAGGTATTGTGTATAGAAGGCTGAAGAAGGGTCTCGACCTGAAATGTCACCCATTTCTTCTCTCTAGGGATGCTGCCCATGTTACTCCGGCATTTTGCGTCTATCTTTGCTTTGAACCAGCACCTGCAGTTCATTTCCTACAAATAATGTCACCATCATCTGTACAAGATATTGGTGAAACTGCATTTGGAGTATTGTGTTCAGTATTGGTCACACTGCTATTGGGAGCATGTCATTAAGCTGGGAAGAGCGCAGAGAATGTTCATGAGGATGTTGCCAGGACTCACTAGAGGTCTGAACTAGAGGGAGAGGTTGGACAGATTTGGACTTAGAGTGAATGCACAGAGTATTTCACTGAGGGTAGGGAATCAGAACCAGAGGTTTCAGATGAGAGGGGAAAGATTTAATGGGAACCTAAAGGGTAAACATTTCACTCAGAGTGGGGTGGGTATATGGAACGAGCTGCCAGAGAAGGTAGTTGAGGTACTCACTTGAACAGCTTTTAAAAGACACATTGATGCATACATGAATAGGAAAGGTTTAGAGAGATATGTGACAAAGGTGGGCAAACTTTGATGGTGCATCCTGGTTGGCATTCACAGGTTGAGCCAAAGGCCAGTGAAGGTTAGAGAGAGAAGCAGTGAGAACGAGTATTGGCTGAAAGAAGGTGTCAGGGGGAACGGGGATTTAAAAAGAGAGCCAAAGGCACAGGTTCAAGCAATTTACAAATTAGCCCTAAAGTAGTTGATTAGGTAGGAGATAAAAATAAGTGCAGCTAAAGCAAGCGGCCTTGTTGAGGTGAAGTGTCTTGGTGAGTAAAGTGCGAGTCTTTGGCTCGAGAGACTTCAGCGAGGAGACTAGGCTTAAAGGTAGGGAAGGTGAGAGCCACAACCAATTGGGATTTGTCTACTGAAGTAATAGCAGGTAAGTTGTTGCTGTGTGACTCGTGCAGGATATGGGAAGGCAGGGACACCGCTGGTGCCTCTGACAAACAACTGCACCTGTGGAAATTGGGTCCAGGTGCAGCTCCTGGAGACCGTGTCAGGGACCTGGAGCAGCAGCGGGGTGATCTCAGGACCATCCGAGAAAATGAAAGCTTCCAGGACAGGACCTCCAGTGAGGTTGTTACACCAAGGATACAAGAAGAGCGAAGGTGGGTGACAATGAGGAAGGGAAGTAAGCGTGGAGTGCAGGAGACTGAAGCAATGGCTGCAGCTGATGAAAACAGGTACACCCTCTTGGAAGCTGTCGCGACAGACGACAATTCCAGTCTGAGCGGCGGACAGGACTTTCAATCAAATCCTGGCGCTGAGGCTCAACCAGAGAGACCTACGTCAGGTAACGCCGTAATGGTAGATGACTCAATAGTGAGAGGTATGGGCAAGAGCTTCTGTGGCAACGGGCGAGACTCGGAGATGTTGTGTTGCTTCGCTGGTGCCAGGGTCCAAGACATCCTGAAGGGGGAAGTGGTTGTGCATGTCATCACAAACAATGTCGGGAAGAAGAGGAAGGAGGTTCTACAACGTGGGCTTAGAAAGTTAGGACGAAGGCTGAAAAGCAGGACCTTAGGGTGCTTATCTCGGTTTGCTTCCTGTACCTCGTGCTTGTGAGGGCCCAAACAGGGAGATAGGGGATCTAAATTGTGGCTGAGGAGCTGGGGCAGGGGACATGGATTTAGATTTATAGACCACTGGGATCTCTTCTGGTGTAGGGATGACCTGTACAAAAGGGGTGGGTTGCATCTTAACTGGAGGGGTCACTCTGGCAGGCAGGTTTACTAGTGCTACACGGGTGGGTTTAAACTAAATAGCGGGGGGAGGGGTTGACAAATTGGAAGTATAAGGATGGAGTTAAAGGGAAAGAGAGTACAGGAAAAGTTATGAAAGACACCCAAATTAATGGGACAGAAAGTTCAAGAAGGGATAAGAGAGTAAGGTCAGGTGAAATAGGAACCGGTATGAGAGGGAAAGTGAATACCAAATTAAAAGCGTTATATATGAATGCGTGAAGTATAAGAAATAAAGTGGATGAGCTTGAGGCTCAGCGAGGCCACACCTGGAGTATTGTGTGCAGTTTGGTCTCCTAATTTGAGGAAGGACCTTTGTGCTATTGAGAAATTGCAGTGTAAGTTCACAAGGTTAATTCCCGCGAGGGCGGGACTGTCATATGATGAAAGAATGGAATGACTGGGCTTGTATTCACTGAAATTTAGAAGGATGAGCGGGGATCTTATAGAAACATATACAATTATTAAGGGATTGAACAAGAGAGATGCAGGAAACATGTTCCCAATGTTGGGGGAGTCCAGTACCAGGGGCCAAAGTTTAAGAATAAAGGGTAGGCCATTTAGAACTGAGTTGAGGAAAAACTTTTTCATCCAGAGAGTTGTGAATTTGCGGAATTCTCTGCCTCAGAATGCAGTGGAGGCCAATTCACTGGATGCATTCAAAAGAGAGTTAAGGGGCTGTCCCACTGTACGAGCTAATTCAAGAGTTCTCCCGACTTTCCCCTGATTCGAACTCGCAGAATTACGGTAATAGCCGCTCGTAGGTACTCGGGGCTCTCGTGGACATTTTTCAACATGTTGCAAAATCTTCACGAGTCTTCACGAGCTTACCGCGTTTCCTGCGTATCTGCCGTTAGTGTTATGAGCCGCTAAGAGACGTCCCGAGCTCCTACGTAGCCGCTACGTACATTCTACGTGCTTACCACGAGTTTGATTTTTTTTCAACTCGGGAGAGCTCTTGAATTAGCTCGTACAGTGGGACAGCCCCTTTAGATAGAGCTCTTGGGACTAGCGGAATCAAGGGATATGGGAAGAAGCTGTGGTGTTTGTGGACGTTCAGTCATGATCACATTGAATGGCAGTGCTGGCTCGAAGTGCCGAATGGCTTACTCTAGGACCCATTTTCTTTGTTTCAATATCATATAATTCTGTATCAATTGTTTCATTGCTGTAAGGCCCTCTGGTTCTCTATGGCTGTCTTTTAACCTGCTGTAATAATATTTCTGGGTCAAATTAGAATACTATCTTAAGGTTGAGTATCATTTTCCTGAAGCACGACCATAAAGCTATATTGTCAGAAAATGCTTAACATGTCAGTGTCCCATCCTACATACAAAACACCGAGATTACATTCCACCTAGAGGATAAAACTAAATTATAAACTCAATAGATTCTGCAATTTTCAGTTAACTAAACATTAATTAAACATTAACGTATGCAACAAAAAGCAGACCAGCAAATCGTCAATTTATTTCCCCACGTATGCTGCTCGACAGAGTTCCTCCAGCAATTTGTTTTTTTACTCCAAACTCCAGTATCTGCAATCTTTTGTGTTACCATTTGCATACGCAATGTTATTCTTCACTTCAGACCAAATCACAGGTAAAAGAAACATAATCAAATAGATGTGCATAAACGTCATGGTGTGGGGAAAATACTTGCATATTTCTTTATTCCTGCCCTTTAGTTACTGGCACGGAAACAAACCAACACACATGCTGGAGAGCTGAACTCCAAACTGAAAATGCTAAAAATACACAAAGTCTGGCAGCATCTGTGAAGATACTGCTGATACCTTCTTGAAGTTCAGTATCGTATTACAGAAAAAAAACATTGGCAGAAAATACTTAACACTGCAGTGTCCCATTTTAACATACAAATATTAGTTAAACTTGTGGAAGAGACTGCAGTATCCAGATTGCATTCACCAGTGACTCCACAAAGCCACAGGAGTCATCCACAATCTCAAGGGATTGCTGAGAAGGAGGAGAATACTGATTTCATACCATTGGTGCTTCCAAGGAACCTCACTCCAGCCATAATATACACTTGGAAAACTTCTGTAATCTTAATGAGCATCCCTAGGCCACAGTCAGTGTCCATTTGAATGTAGCTGGAAGACCGTTTGTAGATTTTGATATTCCCTAAAAGAAAGCAAATGATTACATAATTAAGAGACACATTAATATACACCTCAAGATACAGTTCAAGCAGAATGGGCTGGAGAGAACTTTCCCCAGATCAGGCTGCTACAGTCCTCTGTAAAGGGGCAATGATTTATGTCACATCGTCAGAAGTGGTGGGTGGAGGAGGGACAAACATTACATTTGCCTACAATATATAACAAAAATATTAGTAAATTAGAAAATATTAATAAATCCTATTGCAATGTTCACATTTTATGTATTTAATATTCCATTTATTTGTTTATATCCTGGGCCTTATATTTTACATCCTTTATTACTTCTGAATAAAATAAAAGCAGACAAGGAGGCTGTTTGTCCATCGGGTCCTTTGAGTCTCTGCTCGTCTGTCCATGCAATTGCCCCTCCCATGTAGCTTTACTGTCAGTGCTGTTAAGTTCCCTTGTGAAGATATAGATTGATTCTGCACCTATTACCCTATCGGGCAGTGAGATCCATATCTTAAATAATTGAAAAAATCTTTCCTGGTACATCGACCTTCTGTCCATCAAGACAGCATCTTTCTGCTCACCTTCGCTAAACCAGTCATCATTTTATCCATCTTAACCAACCTCCTCAGAACCTTCTATGTTCCAAGAAAAAAAACAGCTTCCCTAAGTTAGACTGGTGCTGAAATCCCTCTTCCCAGCCATCATTCTCGTCCATCATATCTTCAGCTGCCTTTATATCCTTTACAAAGTGAGGCTGCCAGAATTAGACACAATAGTCCAGTATTGTGAGTAGGAAGAAACTACAGGTGCCGGTTTAAACTGAGGATAGATACAAAATGCTGGAGTAACTCAGCGGGTCACACAGTATCTCTGGAGGAATGGAATTGGTAACACTTCTGGTCGAGACCCTTCTTCCATCATCAGTCTGAAGAATGGACATGACCCTAAACGTCACCTATTCCATTTCTCCAGTGATGCTGTCTGACCCGCTGAGTTACTCCAGCTTTTTGTGTCTATCTTTAGCCCAGTTTTATGTACTGTCCAAAGAATACCTCTCTACACTGTGCTTCAGTGTATGACTCCCAGGATCTTGTATGCTGCACCAATAACTCTCTCAATATGCTCAGCCACTCTTTGGGATTTATGTCCACCTACCCCCAGGTCCCTCTGCACCTCAAGGACCACCTCAAGGGTCTGTTATTTCATCCATTTTGCCTCCTTATTCTTTTTGCTGATGTGTGGCGCTTCTCTCTGTTAATATTTTTCTGCAATTCACTCTGCAGTCTATTACTTCCCTGCTCACTGCTTACCGTGTAGGCAAGCATCACTTCATTCACACATGCAGAAACCCAGTCCTCCACACCCATGTCTCTGTTATTGATATTAGAAGAAGCTGTAGCCTGGGCCATGGGGAACTCCACAAACAGCCTGGAAATGCTGTTAATTGTTCACTCATTGGCTTCTGTCTTTGAGATAATTACCCTTCATCGCTTCATCTCTGCAAGTGACCCTTTAATTCCATGGGCTCTGCAGCCCTCTTGTGAGGGACTTTATCAAATCCCATTTAAAAATCCATGTAAACAATATCCACTCCATTCCTGTCATCACCTCATCCAGTTACCCTCATCTATTTCCCTCATGAATTAATACACCTCTATACAATCACACCTCACCCTCTTGTGCTCCAAGGAATATGTTTCTAGCCTACCCAATCTCTCTCTATATTTCAGGCCCTAGATTCCTGGCAACATCCTCATAAATCTTCTCTATACCCTTTCCAGATTAATGGCATCGTTCCCATAGCTGGGTGGCCAAAACTGAACACAATACTCTAAATGTGGACTCACAATGTCCTTGCATCACGGTAACATAACATCCTAACTTCTGTACTTATCTTCCTGACTGATCAAGGCCAGCATGCTAAAAGTCTTTTTCATCACCAAATCTAACTGCAATGCCACTTTCTGGGAACCATGCACTTGTACTCCGAGATCCCTCTGCTCCACAACACTTGACACGACCATACATTTAACTGTGAAGGTCCTGTCCTAGTTTGACTTCCCAAAATGTCATACCTCATGCTTCTCTGAATTAAGCTTCTTTAGCCATTTCCTAATCTACTTGCCCAGTTGATCAAGATCTCGTTGTAATTCTTGCTAGCCATTGTTACCATTTACTCTACCAACTATTTTAATGTTATTTGCAAACTTATTAATCATACCTTGTACATTCTCATCCAGATCACTGATCTAAACCACAATGGACCCAGGACCGATCCCTGAGGCCCACCACCGGTCACAAGCCTCCAGTCTGAAAAGCAACCTTGCACCACCACCATGAAGCCATTTCTGTATCCAGTTTGCCAACTCTGTCTTGGACTCACACAATATAACCTTCCAGAGCAGCCTACAATGCAAACCTTATCAAATGTCTTGCTGAAGCCCATAAAACCTTGGTCAATGGCCCTGACCACATCAACCTACGGCCCTGGTAATGGTCACATTTACCAAGATACCGTGAAAAGGTGTTATTTTGCTATCCTGGAAAATTAAATAATTCATGAGTACAACAGGCAATGCAAAGGAGAAATAAACAGTATTGTTATGGCGATAGAGAAAGTGCAGGTAAAAATAAGAAATGCAAGGGTCCCAATGAGGTTCGTTGGAGGATCAGAAATTCATCACTCGCATATGGGAGGTCCATTCAAGACTCTGATTACAGTGGGGAAGAAGCTGTCCCTAAATCTGGTGCTTTCAAGCATTTGTATCTTCTGCTCGATGGGACAGGGGAGAAGAGGGAATGGTTGGGGTGTCAGTGGTCCTTGATTTTGTTTCCAAAAAATGCAAGTTTTGTCAGTTGTTTAGTTTATCTCTTTAGCTTAGTTTAGAGATACAGTGCAGAAACAGACACTTCAGCCCACCGATTCCATGCCCATAACCATGTTCTACTGCTGTCCCCATCCCTATTGTACAGGTCACCTCTGTCGCAGGAGAGATCCCAATGATCCCTAACCCCACCCCCCCCGTAAGAACTCCTCATGTTCATCTGTCCTATCTTCCTGTTCTCCCTCACAAGCACATGGCACCAGAAGTAATCCAGAGATCACTACCCTGGCAGTCCCACTTTTTAACCTTTTGCATAGCTCTCAATATTCAGGACCACTTCTCTTTTCCTACCCATGACATCATGACTTCCCAACTCTTATACTCAATGCCCCGACCGATGAATGCAGGCATCCCATTCACCTTCTTTTCCACTCTCTCTACTCATCACTTTCAGGGTGCTACTGTACATGCACCCACCCTCCAATCCTGTCTACATTTCAATGAAATCTCTCATTCTTCGAAACTCTCAGGAGTATCAGCCCAGTTTGTTCAGTCTCTCCTCATATGACCAGTCTGTCATCCCAGGCATCAGCTTGGAGAATAATTTGCTGCACTCCCTCTACCACATGTATATCCTCCTCAGGTACGGAGAACAGAAAGCACTCCAATAGGGAGGACAGAAAACAATCAAACAGAATAACGCTCCAGGTGATGGATGCGCCACTGTCCTCTACATTTGGAGCAATCCTACTCTTCCCAACATCTCTTGCTGTAAAGTCCAACTTGCTTTGCAGATTTTTTGCTGAAGCTGGAGTTTAAAGGGCCTGTCCCACCTGGGCGTCATTCGCACGTCATTTACGCGACATAATTTACATGTCATTACGCATGATGAGCGCATGGCGTGTATTACGCGCGCACGGTGCGTGGTGACGTAGGCAGTGATGCGTGGTCGCCCCAGGATTTTGTTATTCACAAAATCTTTGCGTGCCACCTGCAATGACGCAAATGATGCCCAAGTGGGACAGCCCCTTAACTTTCATTGATCTGTGCACAAGAACTCATGGGATCCTTGAGAACAATAGCACATTTACACCGCTAATCTCACAGTTAAAAATACCCTGCCTGTTACTTCCAGCAAAGTGAAGACCTCACATTTTTCCACACTGCATTCCATTTGTTGGGAAAGTCAGCAACAATTCAGGGAAGCTCTTTATTCTGGCGAGAGCTTCCCTGGGAATTAGCAATCTGCCCCCATCGAAGTCACGGAGGCAAATGTCCTTGATGCACTTAAGCTGAATCCAGTTAGGAATGTGGGACAGGGGAGGAGACTGACTGAAAAAAAGCTGTGATTTAGTTAAATATAAACACAGGCAGAAACTTGCTGGGGGATGGAGTCATACGTTCCATGTGAAAACATTAAAATTAGAATGATGCATGGTCTCAAGAAAATAGAAGAAAATTTGATGTTAATGAAAATCAAAGATGTAGCTGTGGAGGCTGAAGTATGATAATGTCACAAAGCTAACTTATGGAAGGAACTATTAGTCAGAGCTGTACTGCACAGACACAGGCCCTTCAGCCCACCACACCATGCTGACTGCCTTGCCCAACTACATTAATCCCATTTATTTGCAATAGAACCACATCTATCTATGCTAATATCTGTCCGAATGCCTCTTAAGCACAGTGATTGTATCTGACCACCATCTTCTCCGCTGAGTTACTCCAACATTTTGTGTCTACCTTCAATGTAAACCAGCATCTGCAGTGCTTTCCTACAGATTTTGTCCGCTCCACTGCAAAATCTCCTCTAGGTATGTTTACTTTGATATCTCCAGAGATGCTGCCTGACCCGTTGATTAACTCCAGCATTTTGTGTCTACCTTCGATTTAAATCAGCATCTGCAGTTCTTTCCTACACATTTTGTCCTCTGGCAGCACGTTCCAGATCAAACAATCTACCCATTGAATCCCTTTTAAATCTCACAAACCTTTTTGGTGACAAAAAGGATTCTGACTATCTAATCTGCCTCTCGTAACCTAATATACTTTGATTAAGACACTCTTATGGACAGAAACCTTCTGATAATCCATAGATGTTAATCTTCAATGTTCAAATGGCCAAGACTTCCTTGACTAGCAGCCAATGTGGTCTCATGAATACCCAGATTTGGTTATTTAAAAGCATCAAGTAGTTGCAAACACATGAGTAGAATATCAGTCTGGGTGTGAGGTCTCATTCTCCCCAAAATAAAAAGAACAAACTCGGGTAATATTCATACTCAACCGGCAAAATTACCATAAATCGATTTTGTTCTTACCTGCTCGAAATGGTAAGTCTTTGAATTGATTATTGACTTCTATCTTGCTACTCATTGTGAAAACTATCTTGATCTGTGAAACAGAATTTGTGTTGATGAATAAAAGTCGTTTTTCAAAATTGGTTCAAAACAATGACATTGCAGGAAATGGTACACAATTACGAAGTCTGAAGAAGGGTCTCGACCCGAAACGTCGCCTATCTCCTTCACTCCTTAGATGCTGCTGCACCCGCTGAGTTTCTCCAGCTTTTTGTGTAACCCTCGATTCTCCAGCATCTGCAGTTCCTTCTTTAACACGAAGGATAATTTATTGCTTTGCTGTATGGAAAACCACAGGGTCATTGGGGACATGGTGGGACTGCTGAGACAGGAGGCTTATTGTGGGCAGTCTCTGCAATGCAACAGGGTGAAATGTGGAGCAACAAGATTGAATTAATGCAAGAACGATAAGCTTTGTGGAATGATTCATGTGTTCTTTTGCAGAAGGAGCAAGATGTGCTTATGAGGAGTGCCATCCTCACTAAAGGAGCCGGAGTGGTTATTTAGACCTAGGGACCACTATCATCCAATATTCGTATGGTGATACAAAGAAGAATATTTATCCCAGCACATTCCAGGCGGAAATCCCACCAATTTCACTCTTCTTTTCCTGCAATTTCCCTGCAATTTACTCTCTCTCTCTCTCTCTCTCTCTCTCTCTCTCTCTCTCTCTCTCTCTCTCTCTCAAATGCCCATCAACTCCACTTTCCCCCACTTACAGTAGCCGATTAACCTTCCAGTAAGTTGTTGGGATGTGGGAGAAAACCAAGGCATTCTCCACACTGTCCCAAGGAGAATGTGAAAACTGCACGGAGATTGCACATAGATTACACCTGAACAATGACATTTATTCACTTGGATTAGTGTTCTCTGGAGCATCTGAGGCTGAGGGGAGACCTGATGGAAGTATATAAAATTATGAGAGACATAGATAGGGTATACAGTCAAAAATTGTTTCCAATGGTGAAGATATAAAAGACTAGAGAGCAGAGATTTAAGGTGAGAGGGGCAAATTTTAAAGGAGTTATGCAGAGCACGTTTTTGTTAATGCAGTGTGGTTGGTGCCTGGAATGTGCTGCCAGGGATGGGGGTGGAACCAGATACATTAGGGACATTTAGGAGATTTTTGGATTAGCACATGGATATGATGGGAATGGAGGGATATGCAGTATGCAGTGTGATGCTTGCAGTATGTGGGAGGTCAAGGACACTGCTGGTGCCTCTGGATGCTACAAATGTGAGAAGTGCGAAATGTGAGAAATGTGATATGAGTATGCAGTGTGATGCTTGCAGTATGTGGGAGGTCAAGGACACTGCTGGTGCCTCTGGATGCTACAAATGTGAGAAGTGCATCCAGGTACAGCTCCTGAAGGACCGTGTTGGGGAACTGGAGAAACAAGTGGATGACCTCAGGTTCATTCGAGAAACTGAGTCGTTTCTCGACAAGTCCTTCAGTGAGATTGTTACACCCAAGGCACTAGAAGAGAGAAGGTGGGTGACGGTGAGAAAGGGAGGAAAACATGGGACGCAAAGGTCCCCGGGTGTTGTACCTCTTGTGAACAGGTTCACCCACGTGGAAGCTGCCGGGACAGAAGACGGTATCCCACTGAGCGGCGGACTGGCTTGCCAAACAAAAAGGGCTGATGAGCCAAACCCACAGAGGCCAAAGTCGGGCAACGCCATTGTAGTTGGAGACTCCATTGTGAGAGGTACGGACAGGGGTTTTTGCGGCAACAGACGGGATTCCAGGATGGTGTGCTGCCTTCCTGGTGCCAGGATCCAGGATGTTACGGACAGAGTGCAGACAATCCTCAAGGGCGAAGGTGACCAGCCGGAAGTGGTCGTGCATGTTGGCACAAATGATGTTGGAAAGAAGGAGATGAATTTTTTGCAGCGGGACTTCAGAGAGCTCGGAAAAATGCTGAAAAGCAGGACTTCCAGGATTGTTATCTCCGGTTTGCTTCCAGTTCCTCGTGCTGGCGAGAGCAGGAACAGGGAGATATGCGACCTGAATGTGTGGCTGAGGAACTGGTGCAGGGGGCAGGGATTTAGATTCTTAGATCACTGGGATTTTTTTTATAGTAAGGGGGAACTGTACAAAAGGGACGGATTGCATCTTAACAGGTGGGGGACCAGCATTCTGGCCGGCAGGTTTGCCACTGCTACACGGATGGTTTTAAACTGAATAAGGGGGGTGGGGTATCAAATGGGATAGACGAGGACGGAGTTAGAGGGAAAGAGAGTAAAGCGATGGTTAATGACCCCAGAATTAACGGGGAAGAAAGCTCACAAAGGGATAGGAGAGTATGGCCAAGTGTAATAGGGCTCGATGTGAAAGGGGCCACTTGTCAACATAATTGTATAAGGAGTAAGAGTGTTGTAAAAACAAGCCTGAAGGCTTTGTGTCTCAATGCGAGGAGCATTCGTAATAAGGTGGATGAGTTGAAGGTGCAGATAGCGATTAATGACTATGCTATAGTTGGAATCACGGAGACTTGGCTCCAGGATGACCAAGGCTGGGAGCTGAACATCCAGGGATATTCAATATTCAGGAGGGATAGACGAAAAGGAAAAGGAGGTGGGGTAGCGTTGCTGGTGAGAGAGGAGATTAATGCAATAGAAAGGAAGGACATTAGCGTGGAGGATGTGGAATCGATATGGGTAGAGCTGCGAAACTCTAAGGGGCAGAAAACGCTAGTGGGAACTGTGTACAGGCCACCTAACAGTAGTATTGGAGTTGGGGATGGCATCAAACAGGAAATTAGAAATGCGTGCAACAAGGGTAACACGGTTATAATGGGTGACTTCAATCTGCATGTAGATTGGGTGAATCAAATTGGCAGGGGGGCTGAGGAAGAGGATTTCCTGGAATGTATGCGGGATAGTTTTCTCAACCAACATGTGGAGGAACCAACGAGAGAGCAGGCTATTCTAGACTGGGTATTGAGTAATGAGGAAGGGTTAGTTAGCAGTCTTGTTGTGCGTGGCCCCTTGGGCAAGAGTGACCATAATATGGTTGAGTTCTTCATTAGGATGGAGAGCGACAAAATTAAGTCAGAAACAAGGGTTCTGAACTTGAACAAAGGTAACTTTGAAGGTATGAGATGTGAATTGGCCAAGATAGACTGGCAGGTGATTCTTAAAGGGTTGACAGTGGATGTGCAATGGAAGGTATTTAAAGACTGCATGGATGAAGTACAAAAGTTGTTCATACCAGTTTGGCAAAAGAATAAATCGGGGAAGGTGGTGCATCCATGGATAACAAGGGAAATCAGGGATAGTATAAAAACAAAAGATGAGGCATACAAATTTGCCAGAAAAAGCAGCCTATCGGAGGACTGGGAGAAATTCAGAATCCAGCAGAGGAGGACAAAGGGCTTAATTAGGAAAGGGAAAATAGATTATGAAAGGAAACTGGCAGGGAACATAAAAACTGACTGCAAAAGTTTTTATAGATATGTAAAGAGAAAGAGACTAGTTAAAACAAATGTTGGTCCCTTGCAGTCAGAAACAGGTGAATTGATCATGGGGAACAAGGACATGGCAGACCAATTGAATAACTACTTTGGTTCTGTCTTCACTAAGGAAGACATAAATAATCTGCCGGAAATAGCAGTGGAACGGGGGTCAAATAAGATGGAGGAACTGAGTGAAATCCAGGTTAGCCGGGAGGTGGTGTTGGGTAAATTGAACGGATTGAAGGCCGATAAATCCCCAGGGCCAGATAGTCTGCATCCCAGAGTACTCAAGGAGGTAGCCACAGAAATAGTGGATGCATTAGTGATAATTTTTCAAAATTCCTTAGATTCTGGAGTAGTTCCTGAGGATTGGAGGGTAGCTAATGTAACCCCACTTTTTAAAAAAGGAGGGAGAGAGAAAGCGGGGAATTACAGACCAGTTAGTCTAACATCGGTAGTGGGGAAACTGCTAGAGTCAGTTATTAAAGATGGGATAGCAGCGCATTTGGAAAGTGGTGAAATCATTGGACAAAGTCAGCATGGATTTACGAAAGGTAAATCATGTCTGACAAATCTGATAGAATTTTTCGAGGATGTAACTAGTAGAGTGGATAAGGGAGAACCAGTGGATGTGTTATATCTAGACTTTCAGAAGGCTTTCGACAAGGTCCCGCATAAGAGATTAGCATACAAACTTAAAGCACACGGTATTGGGGGTTCAGTATTGATGTGGATAGAGAACTGGCTAGCAGACAGGAGGCAAAGGGTAGGAGTAAACGGGTCCTTTTCAGAATGGCAGGCAGTGACTAGTGGGGTGCCGCAAGGCTCAGTGCTGGGACCCCAGCTATTTACAATATATATTAATGATTTGGACGAGGGAATTCAATGCAACATCTCCAAATTTGCAGATGATACCAAGCTGGGGGGTATAGTTAGGTGTGAGGAGGATGCTTGGAGGCTGCAGGGTGATTTGGATAGGCTGAGTGAATGGGCAGATGCATGGCAGATGCAGTACAATGTGGATAAATGTGAGGTTATCCACTTTGGTGGCAAAAACATGAGGGTAGACTATTATCTGAATGGTGGCAGATTAGGTAAGGGGGAGATGCAACGAGACCTGGGTGTCATGGTACACCAGTCATTGAAAGTAGGCATGCAGGTGCAGCAGGCAGTGAAGAAAGCAAATGGTATGTTAGCATTCATAGCGAAAGGATTTGAGTATAGGAGCAGGGAGGTTCTACTGCAGTTGTACAGGGTTTTGGTGAGGCCACACCTGAAGTACTGCGTACAGTTTTGGTCTCCAAATCTGAGGAAAGACATCCTTGCCATAGAGGGGGTACAGAGAAGATTCACCAGACTGATTCCTGGGATGTCAGGACTTTCATATGAGGAAAGATTGGATAGACTCGGTTTGTACTCGATGGAATTTAGAAGATTGAGGGGGGATCTTATAGAAACCTACAAAATTCTTAAGGGGTTGGACAAGCTAGATGCTGGAAGATTGTTCCCGATGTTGGGGGAGTCCAGAACAAGGGGTCACAGTCTAAGGATAAGGGGGAATTCCTTTAGGACCGAAATGAGGAAAACATTCTTTACACAGAGAGTGGTGAGTCTCTGGAATTCTCTGCCACAGAAGGTAGTTGAGGCCAGTTCATTGGCTATATTTAAGAGGGCGTTAGATGTGGCACTTGTGGCTAAAGGGATCAGGGGGTATGGAGAGAAGGCAGGTACGGGATACTGAGTTGGATGATCAGCCATGATCACATTGAATGGCGGTGCAGGCTCGAAGGGCCGAATGGCTTACTCCTGCACCTATTTTCTATGTTTCTATGTTTCTATGATATGGTTCACATCCAGATTGAAGACATTATTTTAACTTGGCATCATGTTTGACATAGATGGTGTGTGCTGAAGGGTCTGTTCCTATTGCATACAGTTCTGTGTTCTATGTTCTTACAAACCATGAGAATATATGCCTAGTTTGCTTAATCTCTCCTCGTATGTCAAAGCGCCGTCCCAGGAATCAGTCACTGTACTCCCTCAATCGCTAGTTGATCTGTACCCAATATTCCAGGTGCAGTCACACCAGGGTCCCACGCAATTTGAACTCTCCCATGTAATATCCTCCAACAATAAAGAAATGATGTACCCAGAGGTCCATTAAAAGAACAACACCTTTTAATCTCGAAATATTAGGTGTGGAAGCAATCGCCAAATAAGATGGGATTCCACTGTTGTGGAGACAGGAACTGCAGATGATGCTGTCTGATCTGATGAGTTACTCCAGCTTTTTGTGTTCATCTTGGGATTCCACTGTTCCTACATTACCAGTTATTCAGAATCATTTTATCAAAGTTATTGCTTTGTCATGTCACATTGCACCAGGAGGGATGGAGGGCTGAGTCACAGTGAGGACGTACAAACTCTACACGGCCAACACCAAGGTCAGGATCAAACCTGGGTCTCCGGCGCTGTGAGGCAGTAACTCTACAAGCTGCGCCTCTGTGCCGCCCTAAGATATTGTTGGGCACACGTGCCAATTAGCATACCTCCACCTCGGTTGGAAAACATCACTGCGCTATCTTAATACACCTTGCTATCATGTATTTTTATTTAAACAACACTGCAGACTTGACTTCAACACTTACCTCGTGCGTTGCATAGATGACACTTGACAAACGTGTTTCTGTGTATGTGCTGCCACATTGTTCAAATGCTGCCTCTATGGTGCCATGGTTGGGTATCTGAAGAAAATAGTGATTCATGACAGTGAGACTGCTCAAACTTGACATACTTGATGTACACAAAGAATGAAGGACTCTAGGAAAGCTCATGAAATCCCACCTGCTGTGTTCATTTCCCAGGACCCCAGCTGTCTCTAACCGACGGTACTCCCTACAGCTGACCAGGCGCTGCATGCTCCTGCCTTCCTTTATCTTCTCTGCAAAGTGCAGAATGAAAGCCCTCATGCCGGGCTGGTATAATGTGCTTCTGCAGACCCTCTAGAAATGTGAGTCCTGGCAACATCCACGTAAATCTCTGCACCCTTTCCACCCTGACAACATCCATCCTATAAAATGGTAACCAAACGTGAACACGATACTCCAAATGTCCTCGCCAATGTCTTATACAACTGTACATGATCTCCCAACTTCTATACTCAATATTCTCGCTGATGAAGGCCAATGTGCTGAAAGCCTTTTTGACCACCCTATAAACCAGTGATTCCACTTTCAAGGAGCTATGTACCTGCGCTCCTAGATCCCTCTGCTCCACACCTCCCAGAGCCTTGCAATTCCTGTAGTTCCTGCCCTTGTTAGACTTCCCAAAATGCAACACCTTGCATTTGTCTGTATTATTAAATTCCATCAACCATTCTTCAGCTCACATGTCCAACCGATCAAGATCCTGCTGCAATTTCTGACAACTATTTCCACTATCTACAATACCACCCACTTTAGTGTCAGTGACAAATTTGCTAATTAAGCCTTGTATGTTCACATCCAAATCGTTGAAATAGATGACGGGCCCATCACCAAACCCTGAGCAACACTACTAGTCACAGGCCTCGAGTCTGAAAAGCAATCTTCCACCATCACCCTCTGCTTCCTTCCATGAAGGCAAAATTCTATCCATTCAGCTATCTCTCCTTGGATTCAATGCGATCTGACCTTCCAGACAGTCTACCATGCAGAACCTTGTCAAATGCCTTTGCTGAAATCCATGCACATGTCCACAGCTCTGCCCTCACCAATCTTTAAGGTCACATTGTCGCAAATCTCAACCAGATTCATAAGACACAATTTTCCACGGACAAAATCACGCTGACACATTTCCTTCAGACCACTTTAGGTATATCCAACCGATGTTATCCGAGAAGACTTCAATTCGGCAACCCATGCTGTTCGACGACTGGCTTTCAGTGCAGCTTTGCCACCTATTCCAGTTACCTGAACAATCACTGACACCTTCCTCAATGCTTCACTGCTGCTTGGCAAAGACGTCAGGCACCACGTCACCTTAAAATAAACAACTGTGCTTTATTCTCGAGCTGAATGTGGCCAATTTTGACTTGATTGGGCCTGAAATAAGACAACCAAGCTTCGATATAACAGTCTGAAATTGGCGCACACCGCAATCTATTAGCACTTGCACAAGGCACATTTTAAAATGTGGTCCTTTCATTTAGCTCATTCTTCAAACCGCTTCAATAACGAGGACTGAGTACTCAACCCACAGATCTCAATCCACTTCCCTTCCTGCCACCCCTGCAGATGCTTCTTCTTGACCTGCTGAGTTCCCCCAGCAGATTCCGGATTCCAGCATTTCCAGTCCCTTGTGGGGTGGAAGATTGCAACCTTCACGTGGTCCGCCCTGTTTCGACGAATGAAATCAACCTGGCGTGCACAATCAAATAAGATCAAATAGAACAAGTTGTCCTCCAACTTTAGGCTGTGCACGCCATACGCAGGAAGAAGATGATCAGCCATGATCATATTGAATGGCGGTGCAGGCTCGAAGGGCCTACTCCTGCACCTATTTTCTATGATGAAGAAAACATTGGGCGTTTTCACTCTCCCAATGTCTTGGTCACAATATTAAATTAACAGAACTTAGGAATGGTTCAGATTATGTATATGATTTTTCAGAGCACCTTTGCTCAATAAAGATTCTTACAAGAAAAGGTTTAAGGCCACTGCAATGATAAATTCAGCAGCATTTTAGCAATTTCCCTCGACAGATGTCAACTTACCCCAACAAGTAAATACTGACAGTCCCCATGAAATCGGTATGTGCTTTCATCAAATGTGCTCACAAATGAGCCTCCTTCAACTGAACAGGTTCCAGGACATTGAATGTCAGAGCAGTCCCACTGGGCGCCAACACAGGTGCTGTGAATTCAAGACAAAGTCACTGAAAATGTCTTGAAAAAGTTTGCGAATATTGGGTCCAGTATTTTCCCAAAGTTGACCATAGGTTTTAAAACAAAAATAGATACATCTAATCTTGTATTCAATCAACACTTTGCAACATTTGTACTTTATTTGAATTTTTAAATGATGTTATTTTGGAGATGCAAATTCCTTTATTTTCTTTATTAAAGGAGAACCATTCTAGTTATTCGGAGGCCATTTCTGAATACTTTGCTTAACCCTGGGATTTGGACTTTGTAGTACACTGATTTGAACAATGTACAAATTGGACAATATTTTGACTATATAGTACGACAATTGCCATAGGACCCGATCCCTGGGTAAATGATGACTGAATACACACATTGCATTGCAGGAATTAAAATAGATCAAGTAGGGATATTTTAAATATTTAGTTGAATAGACACAAATAGATGATTAAAACAGGGATGGCAGTGACAAAGTTATGAGATATATTATTAATTCAAAACTAGAAAATATATAGAGTTTCTTTCAGTAAATGCATTTTTCAGACAAAGATTGGGATATAGAGGATCTTAGGGATCAAAAACATGCATTATAATAAGGAGATTATTCATTGATTTGAAGGCAAAACATTTACAAAAGATATGCAGTAAAATTTTGATTTACCAGGAGGAACACAATGTATCTTTTTTTTGTCCAGGAGCATATATCTTCCCATTTTGAACACAAGGGCACTGATTGCGAGGGATGCATGTATATTTAGAGGTAATGTAATCAAGAACAGTCCCTGCAGCAAATTAAGCACAATAATTACATAGGATTCGTCATTGCATTTTTAATTTCTTTACTTTATTTCTCTATGCAATAATTTAAGTTAAGGCGACAGGCCAAAAATTGACATTGCTACTTTGCACGGTGTTTAATGGAAAGGTTAAATAAAAATTACTCTGATAATTCAGACTTACAGATTAACTTGGATCTCTATTCCCCAGATGATGCCAAGGCAAATGAAATGACTGAGATAAATGTGCAGTATGCCCAGGGAACAAAATAGAGAACTCCCATTCATTTATTTACATATCTGTTATATTGTACACTAATGATTTAATGTGTTTATGGTAGCTGAGAGAATAACCTCATGCAGAACAGAATAAAATGATTAGAAATACTCAGGAGGTCAGGCAGCATCTGTGGAGAGAGATACAGAATTAGTGTTTCAGGTCAAACACTCATTAGAGCTTGGATCTGTTAGAAACAAAACATGATGACCAAGAGAGACTGCATGAGAAACACAGTGGTGGTGTCTGTGAAGAAAGGGGTGTTAATGGTAGCTGATGTTTGTAGGTGGTTTACATAGGAGGAAATAAATGAGAGTGGAGGTGAGTGAACACCAATGTCGGAACTGAGATAACAAAATACAGCAATTGGTGGAAATCTGAAATAAAATTGAACAGAGGAGATACTTAATAGGCTAGACCAACTTGGTGGCTCAGGCTGCATCTCTGGAGAACATGGATAGGTGGCGTTTCGTGTTTGGACCCTTTTATCAGACTGGGGAAGGGTCCCGACCAGAAACGTCCCCGATCCATGTTCTCCAGAGATGTTGCCTGACCTGCTGAGTTACTCCAACTTTTAGTGTCTTTGTTCGTAAACCAGAATCTGCAGTCCCTTGTATGAATAGAAGATACACAGCAGGTCATGACATCTATGGAGAGAGAAACTGAGCTAACAAGTAGAGTCCCGACTTGAAATATCGCCTATCTATGTCTTCTCGATTACTGCCTGATTCACGCTGAGTTACTCCAGCACTTTGTGCTCTATGCTAGATTCCAGCATCTGCATTTCCTTGTGTCTCTAACATTGGAAGTCGATGACAATTGATAAATTACAAAGTAATGGTTGGAGGCTGACTCATTTACATCAAAGCCAACACTAGACATTGGATACAATGAATTAGAAAATCATTCAGATGACTCCAAACTAAATGCCACTGAAAATGTTGCCTTAGCGTAGAAAAATGTTGTGGACATTTTTTTTAAATTAGGAAGAACTGGGAAACCTATTTCATTTTTCAGTGAGTTTTGAATGCTTACTGAATACTGTAGCACTAATTTTGCAGCACAAGGTTCCCCCCATTGATATTTGCGGAGTGCATTGACCTGCAGTGAGTTTTCAACCATAATTTATACATGCTCTCTGAAGCCAAGCTGCTTCAGGAGCTAATAAGAAAGATAGACACAAAATGCTGGACAAATTCTGCGGGGCAGGCAGAATCTCTGGATTGCATGAATGGGTGACTTTTCAGGTTGAGTCCCTTGTTCGGGCATTCCTTCTCTCCAGAGTTGCTGCCTGTCCCACTGAGTTACTCCGGCATTTTGCGTCTATCTTCGGGGTAAACCAGCATCTGCAGTTCCTTCACATTTCGTCAGGAGCTAATAATCCAACTGCATTCTTTGTCACAAGTGCGATCTGTGACATCAACCAAGTGCCTGGGCTGCTTTGTCAAGGGATGTCACAGTCACTGTCGCTCTCTCCTCCTTGGCCTCTGACTCCGCACTCAAGGTGACTCCGCACTTCAGTTCTCAGGAGCAGACAGATCAGCGCAGAAACTCAAAGCTTCCCTTCAATGCAGGTGCACAGAGACAATACCACCCCACCACACTTGCTTTATTTCAGCACAGCTGGGACCTTATCCACTAAACAGCCGGACAAATGTCAGTACAAATTAGACTACAACAAAAACTAGTTATATTCTTGAGAGGCATAATGACTCCGTTGCTTGTAATTACAATCACAGATGCATGTGACGAGACGTTTCCTGTACTCCCATTCCCCTTGCTGACTTTTCTGTCCTGGGTCGAAGATCATCTTTCTGTCCTGGGCCTCCTCCTCTGTCAGAGTGAGGCCCAACGCAAATTGGAGGAACAGCAACTCATATTTAGCTTGGGCTGCTTACACCCTAGCGGTATGAATATTGACCTCCAACTTCAAGTACTCCTTGCATTCCCTCTCCCACCATTCCTCCCCCATCCGAGTTCTCTGACCAGGCTGAATGGCCTCCTGATTAAATTTTACATCTGTATGCTTCCTTGTCAACTTCTCCTAGCTAACAATGATCTATTCTCCATTTTCCTTGATTTTCGACCCCTATGATTTCTCTTTTTCACACCTTACCCTTCCTGTCTGTCTTCCTCTCCCCTGACTTTCAGTTTGAAGAAGGGTCTCGACCCAAAGCGTCACCCATTCCTTCTATCCAGAGATGCTGCCTGTCCCGTTGAGTATTTTGTGTCTATCTTCAGCATCTACTGTTCATTCCTGCACACTATTTTCATGCATGGTCTAGATGTAGAAAGCCTATTCCTGCAACACTCTCAAGATAATGTTAAAATGTAATTCAGTCCAGAGGGAAGGTCTGAACCTCAAACGTTATCTGTCCATTTCCTCCACAGATGCTGCCTGACCCAGTGAGTGCCTTCAACCACTCTCCTTTGTTGGTTCCAGACAATAACCTTACCTTCTGGGCAGAAGCAGCCAGGTTTGCAATAACTGTCACAGGTGAACTGTGGGTTCAAGCAGGTAGATAAGCAGGGTGATCCACATTCCTGGTAAACCTGGTTTGCGGGACAGTCAGCCATAGCTAAAATAGAGAAAATAAACAATAGAGTCGTGTAACAAGTGTCAAGTAGCGTTGATTATGAAATTTTCTCCTGATCAGCAGAAACATTCGACGCAATACAACACCCTCTGAGTTCTTCTATAGGCTTTTGCCTTCCATCCATTTTAAACAATTCACTGTTTAATTCCAGGTTAATAATCTCATATTTGGGGATTGAAATTTCCGTGTTATGTTGACGCCTTATCAATTTGTTTATATTGGAATACAATGTCCCTATTTCAATCAACTTAAACATTGAAGTTAACCTGGACAATTCTAAATAAAATCAATGGATTTTGTTTATCTGAAGAAAGGTCTCGACCCGAAACGTCACCTATTCCTTTTCTCCAGATATGCTGCCTGACCCGCTGAGTTACTTCAGCCTTTTGTGCCGTCGGTTTGGGCACCATATCTGAAGAAGGATGTGCTGGCTCTGGAGAGGGTCCAGAGGAGGTTTACAAGAATGATCCCATGAATGAGTGGGTTAACATATGATGAGCATTTGACGGCACTGGGTCGTCAAGGATGAGGGGGGACCTCATTGAAACTTACTGAATAGTGAAAGGCTTGGATAGAGTGGATGTGGAGTGGGAGCGTCTAGGACTTGAGGGCATAGCATCAGAATTAAAGGATGTTCCTTTAGGAAGGAGATGGGGAGCAATTTCTTTAGTCAGAGGGTGTGGAATCTGTGGAATTCTTTGCCACAGCAGGATGTGGAGGCCGTCAATGGATATTTTTAAGGCAGAAATAGATAGATTCTTGATTAGTAGTTTAAGAAAGAGCTGCAGATGCTGGGAAAATCGAAGGTGGCCAAATGCTGGAGAAACTCAGCAGGTGAGGCAGCATTTATGGAGTGAAGGAATAGGTAACATTTCGTGTCGAGACCCTTCTTCAGGCTGATGTGGAGGGGGGGCGGGAAGAAGTAAGGAAGAGGTGGAGACAGTAGGCTGTGGGAGAGCTGGGAAGGGGAGGGGAAGGAGGGAGAAAGCAAGGACTACCTGAAATTGGAGAAGTCAATGTTCACACCGCTGGGGTGTAAACTACCCAAGCAAAATATTAGGTGGTGCTCCTCCAATTTGCGGTGGGACTCACGCTGGCCATGGAGGAGGCACAGGACAGAAAGGTCAGGTTTGGAATGGGAGGGGGAGTTGAAGTGCTGGGCCACCGGGCGATCAGGTTGGTTATTGCGAACTGTGCGGAGGTGTTGGGCGAAGCGATCGCCAAGCCTGCACTTGGTCTCACCGATGTAGAGCAGCTGACGCCTAGACCAGCGGATGCAATAGATGAGGTTGGAGGAGGTTCAGGTGAACCTCTGCCTCATCTGGAAAGACTGCTTGGATTCTTGATTAGTACGTGCGTCAGTGGTTATGGGGAGAAAGCAGGAGAATGGGGTTAGGAAAGAGAGATAGATCAGCCATGATTGAATGGCGGAGCAGACTTGATGAGCCAAATGGCCTAATTCAGCTCCTATCACATATCACCCAATGACCTGTCAGTGTTAGGTATGTTTCATCCATACAGCATATTTCTCGGGTTGCAGAATCCGGCCTGTCCATTCCCTCTTGCGTTACCGCAAAGAATCCTCTGTACAGAACCTCCAACCGAGAATACTCAGCCCAGCTACCAGAGCATTTAAGGGAATGGGGAATATGATTGTGAAGGAAAGGAGATAAAATCACACCAATGAGGAAGGCAATGAGGGCAAGGTCACATTTAATGCAGGGCCGCTTGACAGGAAATAGTTTTACATTCTACATCTACAGGGAGAATGAATAAATTGAAGGTAGATTTTTAATATAATTATTAGTTGCAAAAGTAAGGATATTAATTTATTATGTATGATAAGATTGCCCAGATAGTTCAACCTGCATGCACTACACAATGAAACTACAATAATAATGAACAAATAACCACATCAATTACTTATAACCATGGAATACAGAAGTGACTGATATACCAATTATATGAGCCACTGGGCTTCATCAGTTTGGCATCAAATACAGACACGGGGAGGTTATGCTCTAACTTTTTAAAGCTTTGGTCAGATCTCATCTGGAGTACTGCGTGCAGTTCTGGTCACCAAGGTACGGGAAGGATGTGATGATGCTCATTAGAGCGCATCCCTGGACTGGAGCAGTTTAGTTATGTATGACTGGAGAGGTTGAGTTTGTTCTCCCTGGAGCAAGTGAGGCAAAGATGAGGCATGATTGAAGGATATAGAATTATGAGGGCTAAAGATAGGGTAGGCTGCAGGAAAGTTCTGTCCATGTCAGAAACAGGACACAGGTTTAAGGTAAAGGGATAGAGATTCTGAGGTAATTTAAGAGGGACCTTTAACTTTTGAGAAGGGCATGAGTACTTGGAATACACTGCCAAAGAGATCACTAACAGCACTTAAGAAGTGTCTTGATCAGCTTGAACAAAGAGTGTCATGGACTATGGAGCCAGCGCAGAGTGAAGGAGTTAATGCGGAAGGATGCGCACTGGTCGCAGTGGATGGGTTTGGCCGAATGGTCTATTTCAGTGTTAGACAATTCTACTATTGTATGAATTGTACTTACGGCAAAATGTGCTATTCCTCCAATTGCAGACCGGCTGCAGGGCCCTAGAACACTGGCGCGAGAACTGAGAAAGGGTCGCACAAGCACAATTCCTGTCTCCTCGCACCAAGCACTGGGACAAATCCTGCTGGCACTCCATGATGTAATCCGACCGATCGAGCTCACAGAAAGGAGCTACAATGTTCAGCAGCTGAATGCACAAGAACTCCTGAAATACAGACAGACAGTTATGAATTTTAGTTTAGTTTCGTTTAGAGATACAGTGTGGAAACAGGCCCTTCGGCGCACCGAGTCCATGCTGACCAACGATCCCCGCACACTAATACTATCCTGCACACGCAAGGAATAATTTACATTTATACCAAGCCAATTAATTTGGAGTGTGGGAGGACTGTAGATACAGAGTGATGGGACAGTGTCATCACTTGCAGCTCTGGGTGGAGCTCATATGCTGAATAAAGGGGACTGTTTCTGCAGATGCAAGTCAGGTCTAATTTATTGCCAAATGCACAGGAACAATGAAAATCTTGGTACAGAAACAAACACAATGAAATTCTTACAGCAGACACATAAACACATTAAAAAAAAAATTATGTATAAATTATGCAGACATTCTACAAGACAGTGAAAATAAAAAGGCCTGTGTAGAAAGTTCCAAAAATGAAGCATTAGTGCAAAATATAAGACAAAAACAAAACTCAATAGGGAAACAAGTCCACTCAGCATAGGAGCACCGCAAGGCTGCGTACTCTCTCCTCTCTACATCAACGACTGCACCATCCACAGACACCTCTGTCAAGCTTCTTAAGTTTGAGGATGACACAACCCTGATTGGACTCATCCAGGATGGGGAGGAATCTGCCTACAGACAGGAAGTGTCACAGCTGGCGTCCTGGTGCCGTAGCAACAATCTAGAGCTCAATGCTCTTAGGACAGTGGAATTGATTGTAGACTTTAGGAGAGCTCCCCCTCCCCTCACCCCATTCACCATTAACAACACCACAGTCACATCTGTGGAGTCTTTTAAGTTCCTGGGATTCTCATCTCCAAGGACCTTAAGTGGGGGGCTACCATCGGCTCCACTGTCAAAAAGGCACAACAGAGGATGTACTTCCTGCGGCAGCTGAGGAAGCACAATCTGCCACAGGCAATGATGGCCCAATTCTACACGGCCATTGTAGAGTCTGTTCTCACCTTCTCCATCATGGTCTGGTTTGGCTCAGCCACCAAGCACGACACCTGGAGGCTGCAGCGAATAGTCTGATCAGCAGAGAAGGTTATTGGCTGCAACCTTCCCTCCATTGATGAACTGTACACTGCAAGGGCCAGGAAGCGAGCGGGCAAGATCATCTCTGACCCCTCTCACCCTGGCCACAAACTCTTTGAATCACTTCCTTCTGGAAGGCGACTCCGGACTCTCAAAGCTGTCACAGCCAGACATAAAAATCAGTTTTTATCCACGAGTAGTTGCTCTACTCAACAGCCAAAAATCTGTAGCCTCCCTTTGATCTGGTATTTTGTTGGTTCACATGTTTGATCAATGGTGTTTTATCATTAATGTTTTATTATTATTAATGTTTTGTGTTTTCTGAGTCATTCGTAACTGCCACTGTATGTCATGTTGGTACTTGTGGGCGGAGCACCAAGGCAAATTCCTTGTATGTGAACACTTGGCCAATAAACTTACTTACTTATATAGTGCAAGAGGTGGTCTGTAGTGATCCACTGTGCAAGTAGAATTAGGATTGTGGATGAGTAGAGAATGGTGGGTATTACATAGGTGTCTGTTGTGCAGTCAAGAATGAAGAGTGTTTTATTGTCATATGTACCGAAACAGAACAATTAGATTCTTACTTGCAGCGGCACGTCAGGTTTGTAAACACAGTGCTCAATAGATAATATAAAACAATACAGATATTAATTGCACAATGAATAAAAAAACTCAGTTTAGTGCAAAAAAAATAAAATAAAACCCAAAGTCCCTAGAGCAACCAAGGCAGTTCAGAGTTTAATTGTAGTTTGTAGAGTTCAATAGCCAAGTCAAGAGTCAGGTTAAGGGAGTTTTATTGTCATGTGTCCCAGATAGGACAATGAAATTCTTACTTGCTCCGCAACAGAATATGGAAACATAATTCAAAACGGAAGATAAAGGTTCAGAGCGTCTATAGACCATAGACCATATATACACAATAAATAAACAATGTTGGTCATTGGGAAGAAGCTGTTCCTGAACCTGAACTTTACAGTTTTCATACTCTTATACCTGCTTCCCAATGACGGAGTGAAATGAGAGCATGGTCAGGGTGATGTGGATCCTTTGTAGAGTGGCTACATTTTTGAGACTGCGCCTTCCATAGATCCCTTTGAAAGTGGTGAAGTCAGTACCCATGATGGATTGGGCAGTGTTCACCAATTTTTGTAATCTCCTTCATTCCTTGGTGTTCGGGTTGCTGAACCAATCAATATACTGTCTATCATACACCTGTAGAAGTTCAAGAGAGTATTCACGGATATACCGAATCTCCCCAAATGTCCTAAGGAAGTGGAGGCATTGATGGGCTCTTTATGAATGCATCAATGTGCTGGGTCCATAGACAATAGAGAATAGGTGCAGGAGGAGGCCATTCAGTCCTTCGAGCCAGCACCGCCATTCACTGTGACCATGGCTGATCATCCAACAACAGATCATCAGAGATACTTGACGTTGTTGACTCTCTCCACCAATGAGTCATAATGAAGTCAGGTTTGTGGATCGCAGCTACCCTCTTCTAAAGTCAACAATCAGTTCCTTGTTTTAACTAACATTGAGAAATAGGTTATGAACAATAGCCTGACGTATGTGCCTTTATTGTCCAAATGGTCCATCGCAGAGTGGAAAGCCAGTGAGATCGCATCCCCCGTTGACCTAGTGTCGGAACCTAGAGTTCGAAGCATGCATGTTCCTGTTGGAGTGATGGGCCAAGCAGGTGGGAGTTAGGAAGCTAAGGTGATGAGAGAAATTGAGGCTCCGATCAGGATAAAGAAGGAAGCATGGGGCAGGCATAGCAAACTGGGATCAAGTATATCCTCGGAGAAGTTTCGGGAACTGGCTTGGAGCCCTGGCTTCACGGGCGGGAGATGAAGCCTTGCGGGACGAAGCCCGTGGCCGACAGAGCCTGGGTCTATGGAGCCCACAGCAGGGGCCTGGGTCGGCGGCATGGAGATGCCCGGAGAGGACCCGGCAGCGATAGCGGAGAGGTTGGTGCCGCAGTCGATAATGGAGCTGACCGAGGGACGAGGAGGGACCATGTGGAAATGAGGGCACTGCTGCCGAGGGAAAGAACAAAGGATGACCCGGCGTGGGGAGACCGCCGTGAGGGTGGGGAAGGGGGGAAGAGCAAAGGGGAACCTGGTGTGGGGGTACTTTGTAAGCGACTATTTGTATACCTTGGGTATGCAAGTAAAGAATGCCACTGTGACTTGTCACGTGACAATAAAGTATTCAATTCAATTCAACTGAGGAGCATAAGAAAAAAATCAGAAGAGCAAAAATGGGGCAGGAGATAGCTCTGGCTGATAATATTGAGGGAAATCCAATGAGAATTTATGTACATTAAGGAAAAGTGGGTAACTAGAGAGAGAATAGGGCCCCCTTGCAAATCATAGTGGACATTTCCGTGGAGCTGAAGGAGGTGGGCAAGATCCTTAATCAATATTTCTCCTCTGTTTATTATGGAGAAAGATGTGAAGTCTGAGGAAATGCAAGTGTCTTGAGGACAGTCCGTACTACAGCTGAAGGGTGCTGAACATCATAAGGCATGTGAACGTGGATAAATCTCCCGAGCCACATCAGTGGACAATGTGGAAAGCTGGAGAAGAAATTGCAGGCGCACTGACTGAGAAACATGAATCATCATCAGATATGGGTGAGGTGCCAGAAAACTGGAGGGTGGTTAATGTTGTGCCTGTATTTAAGAAGGGTTGCAAGGAAAAGCCTGGGAACCATAGAACAGTGACCAGCAGGTCTCATAAACATGATTGACATTTTTGGGGACGTAACTAAAAAGATTCATGAGGGCAAAATCCGTATACGTTCTCCATATGGATTTCAGTAAGGCATTTGATAAGATTCCACATAGATACAGAGAAACTAGGTGCAGGAAGAGGCCATTCGGCCCTTCGAGCCAGCACCACCATTCATTGTTATCATGGTTGATCGTCCCCTATCAATAACCCGTGCCTGCCTTCTCCCATATCCCTTGACTCCACTAGCCCTTAGATCTCTATCTAACTCTCTCTTAAATCCATCCAGTGATTTGCCCTCCACTGCTCTCTGTGGCAGAGAATTCCATAAATTCACAACTCTGGGTGAAAACTTTTTTTTCTCACCTCAGTCTTAAATGACCCCCCCTTTATTCTAATCATGATCTGTATACAATCATGAGTGGATTAGATAGTGTAAATGCACTATTAACCAGAGAAGGGGAATCAAGAAGCAGAGGTTATACATTTAAGGTGAGATTTAATAGTCAAGAATATTTTATTGTCATATATCCCAAAATGGAACAATGACATTCTTACTGGCAGCAATACAACAGATAGGTGAACCTAATAGTCTGTAAAACCCATAATAAACAACAAAATTATATATATATATAATACACAAACAGACAAATAAACAAACAATGATAGTGCAAAGTCAACAGTAACTCCCCCAAGTCTATGTAGTTCTGTGCCTATTTGGAGGTTGTGGTGTTTAATAAACTGTATATTACAGTTTTCAGGCTCCTATTTCTTCTCAATAGCATCAGTGAAATGAGAGTGTGGCCAGGGTGGTGTGGGTCTCTGATAATGCTGGCTGCGTTTTTCATTCCTGGGCGTACAAGTTGCTGACCCAGACCGTGATGCAGCCAGTCACTATGCTCCCTACTGTACACCCAGAGAAGTTCAAGTGTATTTGTTGACAAACCAAATCACCTTCTATGGAAGTAGAGGCATTAATAGGCTTTCTTTATGATTGCATCAATGTGCTGGGTCCAGGATAGATCTCCAGGTAACTTGAAGTTGTTGACCCTCTCCATCACTGTCCCATCGATGAAGACAGGTTTGTGGATCCACTTCCTTCCTCTTCCAAAGTCCACAATCAGTTTCTTGGTCTTACTGACGTTGAGAGCCAGGTTCTTGTTCCCGTGTCATTCGGCCAGTCGATTGAGTTCCCTCCTACACTTTGACTCAACATTTATAATATGTCCAACATCGATGGTGTCATTGGTGAACTTGAAGATGGAGTTTGCACTACCTCATGTATAGCTTGATTTGACTAAGGGTGGTTCTGCAATGCATCGCCATGGTGGTGGTAGAGGCAGATGCAATACTGGTTTTAAGAGGTTATTAGATAGGCACATGAAAGTGCAGGGAAGAGAGGGATATGGATCATGCGCAGGCAGATGAGATCAGTTCAGCTGGGCATTGTGTTCGACACAAACATTGTGAGATAAAGGGCTCGTTCCTGGCCTGTACTGTTCTATGGTCTATGTTTACTTGCAAGCAGTAAATTCTTTACCCAACATTTCATTTGCGTTTGAAACCAGCCAAACAATGCTTTCAGTGTTTGTTCCGTGGTTCCCAAGACACCATTTGAAAAGTTTCTGAACTTACATAGATGATGTAATCTGTGGTCAGGTACAATTGATGCTCAGCATGGCAATCTTCGGAAGGGTCATCCATCTGATGAATTGCGACATACTCATCGATGTCTACGCTCTCACCTACACAAGAGAAATATTTCAATTAGATATCAGATAGCAATTCAATATCATGGATACTTCAAATCACTCCAATCTGTGTGCACCTGCACACATCAATAATCAGGATTAATAGGACCACTTCAGAAAAATGAGCACGAAAGGGCAGATTGACCCAATGGTGACATGCTAGTATATTACCACTGTGTGCACCTTCAGCTAAAAGTAAAATGCCAGTCCTTCTGCTAAAGCACGTGGTGCCCTTCTGACATCAGAACCCCTAAAGCTGGTGTGTTGCCCTTTGTTACACTGGTCTGTGTTAGACCTGGACCTGTCCGAGCTGACACCAGACATTCATTCTTACTGCCTTGACAACACTTTGAAAGTAAAACACTTTGCAAGTGTGAATAAGTAATACAAATATTTCCTTCTGTAGTTATAACATTGCTCATGAAGTGCAAAGGGGCTGTCCCACTTGGGCGACCTAATCTGTGAGTTCTGGCAAGTTTGCCCTCGACTCATACTTGCAGCATGGCCGACACGAGGTCCTAGGAGGTCTTTGTAACTCTCATTTATGCTCGAGAATAGTCCCCGCGTACTCGAGGCCTCAGCTAGGTTGCGGCGTATTTTTCAACATGTTGAAAAATGCCCGTGAGTTAAAAAAGGTGGCTATGGAAAAAATCGATACTTTTTTTACTTCTAGGTTTAGTCGTAGTAGGTCGTAATAGGTCGTAGTAGGTCGTCATATTATTCGTAGGTAATCGAGGGTAGTCAAAGGTAATTGAAGGTAATCGAAGGTAGTCATAGATAGTCTTCATCATAGTCGAAGGGAGGTCGAAGGAAATCGAAGGAGGTCGCCTTCACTCTCCACTATTCGGTGTCCAATTTCCCCGAAGTTAGTCAAAGCTAGTCGAAGCTAGTCTTCAACAAGTTGAAGGAGGTCGAAGGAGGTGTTCTACATAGTCGAAGGAGGTCTTCAACATGTCATTTTTTCCAAACTCTCCTAAATTTTTCTAAACTTGCCAATTAGGTCGCCCAAGTGGGACAGCCCCTTAACTCCAATTTCCAGCTTCATACAACTGTAAGGCATGGTGAACTTCAACACATACACACTCATGTCAACATTAACACAACCTGCCCTCCTGAGTTACTTTCAACAATGTCAATTCCTTCAAAGTTTGACCTCCCACCCAGTGTATAAAGTTATCAGTGGAAGGCAAAAAAACAAAAAGTGCTGGCAACAGCTCTGGAAAACATGGATTGGTGATGTTTTGGTTCGGGATCCTTCTTCACTGATTGTGGTTGGATGGAGAATGCTAGAAGAGAGGTGGGGGTGAGACAAATCAAGCAACTGATAGATGGATACAGGTGAGCTGGGCTTTGAAAGGCAAATGGGTGGACCAAGTCCAGTGATCAAAATGGAACAAAGGGCTGTGAGATAAGGAGATAAGATAAGTGCATTGTGAGGCCAGAGGAAGGGACATAGCTGCAAGGGGAAGGGGGGAAGGGGGGAAGGGTAAGGGAAGGGTGGGATAGTGGGAGAAATATGAGCCCTACCAGGGTACAGGAAACACAGGGGGAGAAAAAAGATGGGGTGGCTGGTTACCAAAAATTTGAGAATTCAATGCTCATATCATTGTATATGACCCCACTCTGGTAATGGAGGAGGTCCAGGACAGAAAGGTCGGTATCAAAATGGGATGAGGAGTTAAAATGGTTTGCAGCTGGGAGATCCAGCAGGTCTGAGTGGACTGAGCATGTGTTCAATGAAACGTCTGTATAATCAATGCTTGGTCTCACCAATGTTCAGGGGGTCACAGCGAGAGCACCGAATGCCATAGATAAGGTAGGAATAAGTGCGTGTGAGCCTCTGTCTCACCAGGAAGGGTTGTGTGGTGCTTGGATGGATGTGAGGGCAGAGTTATAGGGATAGGTGTTACATCTCCAGTGTGGCTGGAAAAGGTACCAGCGGAGGGGTAGTTTGGATTGGAAGGGTTGTGTGAACCAAGAAGTTGAGAAGGGAGTGGCGTCTATGGAAAGAGGTGGGGATGGAGAACTTAGGTGGCCTGATTAGTAAAATGCAGATGAAGATGATAGAGTATTCGTAGGTGGTTTAAGTTTAAAGTTGTTGCGGAACAAAGATCAGTTGGAAAATTGGACGGAGTGGTGGCAGATGGAATTTAATCCAGTCAAATGTGTAGAAATGCACTTGGGGAATTCAAATTCTGGTCAGATGTATAGAATGAATGGCAGGGAGCATTGATATACAGAGAGATGTTTGGGGTGTAAGTCCACAGCTCTCTGAAAGTGTCAGCACGTTGATAGGGTAGTAAAGGCTTTTGGTAAGTTTAGCTTCAAGAGGTGTGGCGTCATATTGGGAGCAGTTGTGATTGGATATGTCCACAGATGTCATGTAAGAGTCCTTCGTAGGCCAGCTGATCAAAGTGCAGTCTCAGTGTGGTTCAATAAGGAGGAGGGATAAGACAGCAAGGTTAGTATACAGTAGTTGACCAAGGAGGTTGTAAACTTGGTTAGGAGGGAAAAGTAAACCTATGTCAGGGAAGAGTCGAAGGAGAAGTTGTTAAGAGTAAGGACCAGCACCGTTAGACAGAGCAGAGTATTGGTGGAGGGAAAATTAGCTGGTTCTGCGTTTCAAATGTAGCAGAGATAGCGTTCAGGGGGAGGGCCAGTGTATGCCTGGAACAGGGATAAACATGTCAGTGTAGGGGAGGCAATTTCCCTGTCCGGAAGTCATATTACAGGTCTATAGTACTTTAGTTAGGCCGTATTTGTGGTATTGCGTGCAGTTCTGATCGTCCTATTAGTCGTTCTGGTGGTTCCTGGATTAGAAGGTTTTAGCTTCAGGGTGAGGTTGGATACACTTGGCTTGTTTTCTCTGGAAAATCGGCAGTTCAGGGGAGACTTGATTGAAGTAAATAAAATTATGAGAGGCATAGATAGGATAGACAGTCAGAACCTTTTACCCAGTGTGAAAAAGGCCAACACTGAGGGGAATAACTATAAGGTAAAAGGTGAAAAGAGGGGTAAAAGTTTAATGGAGATGTGCGGGGTAAGTGTTTTACACAGAGAGTGGTGGGGGCCTGTAACGCATTGCCAGGGGTGCTGGTGGAGGCAGATATGATAGTGCCTTTTAAGAGGCCTTTAGATACGCACATCAAAGTGCGGGGAATAGAAGGATATGGATCATGTGCAGGCAGATGAGATCAGTAGGTATCATGTTCGGCACAAACATTGTGGGCCTAAGGGCCCATTTCTGTGCTGTGCTGTTCTATGAGAGAAGATGAGCACATATATCAGGATGGATCTGTCGAGTTGTATATCTTGTTTAAGTGCAGTAGTAACACAGCCTATACTCAGAGAGCTAATTGATCCCAACTTCACAAATGTCAAATAATGAACCATTAGCATATTTTCCTATTGAGATGAAGATGCAGTTCAATATAAAAGAAAATATTTTGAAAATGGAAGCATTTCCATTTGGTTCTTCATTAACTAATGGCAAGCAAGACTCAGGGGCAGGGTGAATGGAGGAAGGAAGTGCATTGATTCTCAAACCAGAGAAATGCTTGTGAAATACTGGGCCCCATTATTGCCAATTCATTCTACTTGAGGGTGACTTCTTACCATTAAAAACAAATTCAGGAAAATCAGGAGAACCATTAAATTCTCCACACAAGCCGCAGGTTTTATTCTGATGTCGATCACCAAGTTCAACCTGTGGATTAAATGAAATGAATTACACGTTGGGTTTTCACCGACACTTTAACTTACAAAATTTAGTCTTGATGTGTATCAAGTGGCAGAGTTAGCGGTATGAATTTGTCAGGTAAAGTGTGACATTGCTCTGGCCAGTTTGGCTAAATTTGAGCAAAGGATTCTCTTCAGCTAACCAACAGGGAGATAAAGTGGAGGTAAACAACATGGGAGATAAATTAGAGGCTAGGTGGGGACATGATTAGAATATATAAAATTATGAGTGGTATAGATGGGGAATACTGTATAAAACTGCTCCTTATGAGAGGCAATTAAAACCAGAGGGCACCGGTTTTGGATAAAAGGAAAATGATCCCAAGGAGATCTGAAGGGAACCTTTTTTACCTGGAGTGAGCCAAGGGTATGCACTGCGTGGGAGAGTATCCGAGGCAGAGGCATTAACAGCAATTAAGAAATATCTAGACTAGTTTTGGCAAAAAGGGCTATGGCCCGAATGCTGGGTGAAGGGACTAATATAAATGGGTGCCGACTGGTCGGTGTGGAAGTGGTTGGCAGAATGGTCTGCCCCCATGTTCTACAACTCAATATCATCGGATACGATACCCCCAGACATTTTTGAGTTTGCAGATAACACCACCGTACTAGGCTGGAGTTTAAGCTATGAGTACAAAAAGGAGACAGGGAGCTTCGTAACATGGTGTCGGGACAATAGCCTCTCCCTTAATGTCAGCAAGATGAAGAAGTTGATTATTGACTTCAGGAAGTGCATGCCCCAGTCAGTATCAATGGTTCTCAAGTGGATATAGTCAAGAGCTTCACGTTCCTAGGAGTAAATACATTGTTCTGTGGTGGTGTTATTAGTGATAATTTTTCAAAATTCCTTAGATTCTGGAGTAGTTCCTGAGGATTGGAGGGTAGCTAATGTAACCCCACTTTTTAAAAAAGGAGGGAGAGAGAAAGCGGGGAATTACAGACCAGTTAGTCTAACATCGGTAGTGGGGAAACTGCTAGAGTCAGTTATTAAAGATGGGATAGCAGCGCATTTGGAAAGTGGTGAAATCATTGGACAAAGTCAGCATGGATTTACGAAAGGTAAATCATGTCTGACAAATCTGATAGAATTTTTCGAGGATGTAACTAGTAGAGTGGATAAGGGAGAACCAGTGGATGTGTTATATCTAGACTTTCAGAAGGCTTTCGACAAGGTCCCGCATAAGAGATTAGCATACAAACTTAAAGCACACGGTATTGGGGGTTCAGTATTGATGTGGATAGAGAACTGGCTAGCAGACAGGAGGCAAAGGGTAGGAGTAAACGGGTCCTTTTCAGAATGGCAGGCAGTGACTAGTGGGGTGCCGCAAGGCTCAGTGCTGGGACCCCAGCTATTTACAATATATATTAATGATTTGGGCGAGGGAATTCAATGCAACATCTCCAAATTTGCAGATGATACCAAGCTGGGGGGTATAGTTAGGTGTGAGGAGGATGCTTGGAGGCTGCAGGGTGATTTGGATAGGCTGAGTGAATGGGCAGATGCATGGCAGATGCAGTACAATGTGGATAAATGTGAGGTTATCCACTTTGGTGGCAAAAACATGAGGGTAGACTATTATCTGAATGGTGGCAGATTAGGTAAGGGGGAGATGCAGCGAGACCTGGGTGTCATGGTACACCAGTCATTGAAAGTAGGCATGCAGGTGCAGCAGGCAGTGAAGAAAGCAAATGGTATGTTAGCATTCATAGCGAAAGGATTTGAGTATAGGAGCAGGGAGGTTCTACTGCAGTTGTACAGGGTTTTGGTGAGGCCACACCTGGAGTACTGCGTACAGTTTTGGTCTCCAAATCTGAGGAAAGACATCCTTGCCATAGAGGGGGTACAGAGAAGATTCACCAGACTGATTCCTGGGATGTCAGGACTTTCATATGAGGAAAGATTGGATAGACTCGGTTTGTACTCGATGGAATTTAGAAGATTGAGGGGGGATCTTATAGAAACCTACAAAATTCTTAAGGGGTTGGACAAGCTAGATGCTGGAAGATTGTTTCCGATGTTGGGGGAGTCCAGAACAAGGGGTCACAGTCTAAGGATAAGGGGGAATTCCTTTAGGACCGAAATGAGGAAAACATTCTTTACACAGAGAGTGGTGAGTCTCTGGAATTCTCTGCCACAGAAGGTAGTTGAGGCCAGTTCATTGGCTATATTTAAGAGGGCGTTAGATGTGGCACTTGTGGCTAAAGGGATCAGGGGGTATGGAGAGAAGGCAGGTACGGGATACTGAGTTGGATGATCAGCCATGATCACATTGAATGGCGGTGCAGGCTCGAAGGGCCGAATGGCCTACTCCTGCACCTATTTTGTATGTTTTCTATGTTTCTATGTTCTGGACCAACCAGCTAGGGCCAAAAAAACACACAAATGCCTTTACTTCCTCAAATGATGAGCTTCCTTACTCATATATGATGCTTCCTTACAGCTTCCTTACCAAGATGCACGAGAAAAAGTATCTTATCAGATTGCGTCACACCTTGGAGATACAAGGTACTGCAGTTGCAGAAGAAGGGTCCTGACCTGAAACGTCATTGATCAATGTTCTCCAGAGGTGCTGCCTGACCCATTGAGTTACTCCAACATTGTGTTGTGTTTAATTTAGTTTACTTTAGAGATATAGCGTGGAAACAGTGCCTTTTGCTCATCAGTTCCACGCTGACCAGCGATCCCCGCACATTAACACCACCCTACACACACTAGGGACAATTTACAATTAAACCAAGCCAATTAACCTACAAACCCTGTACATCCTTGTAGTGTGGGAGCACCCACACGGTCACGGGGAGAACGTACAAACTCCGCACAGACAAGCACCCGTAGTCAGGATCAAACCTGGGTCTCTGGCATTGTAAGGCAGCAACTCTACCGCCACGCACTGTATTTTAAAAAAGTACTACGTACCATTAGAAAACATTCATTGTCCCAGGTAATAGCTATGTCAAGCTCTGGCTTATTTACTATTAGTCTGCATTCGTTTCCAAATGGAAGGATTTGTATTTCATTTCCTCGGTAGGGCACAGTAATGGGCCTGAAAACAAGGAGAATTGTGAAATCACTCAAATAATGCAACCAATTTCTTACTCAAAATATGACTTACACTTGTTTTAAGCATAATTATATACATCTGTTTTGAATTCCTACAAGAGTGTGTTTCTTCCTCTGCACTACAGTTACTAATCTAGTCAACTATCTCACTAAATAACACTCACATTCAACTGAATTGTTTTTCATATGTATATATTTTTACCCTTCCTTACCCTTCATGTGAATCGCACTGTTGGATTAACTTTTTAAATTTTGTTGCACCATATGCAATGACAATAAAGAGATTCTAATTCTAATTCTAATTCTAATTCTAATTCTAATTCTATGCAGACACAAAGTTACTTCTTGTGTCTGCTGGTGGAAGTAATCAGGCTTAAAATTAGAATAGTAAGTGCTGGAAATACTCAGCAGGTCAGGCAGTACCTGTGGAGACGGACATAGTTAATGTTTCAGATCAAAGTCCCTTCATCAGGACTGAGAACAAAAGAATGCAAAAAAAACAAAACAACTGTTGCTACTGGAACTTTGAGTTAAAAAATAACATTTTCAGTCAGGACGTTTCTTCAAGTTCATGTCCCAACCCGAAACGTCATCTGTCCACAGATTTTCCCTCCACAGATGCTGCCTGACCCGTTGAGATCCTCGGTCAGTTTGTTTTTTTAAGCGAAAGAGCAAGTTAGCCTAAGAAAAGGTGGGGGAAGACAGTGGATGATGCAAAGGAAATATGGCGTTGAGGCTGTTACATAGTCTGGCCTGTTATTCTCATTGCAACACAAACTCAGTTATCACCAGGCAGATTAAGCAAATGTGTTACCATAGGCAAGTTTTCATTCTTTGAACAAAATATTTTTATTTCCCATGAAGTCAGAATGACCATAGTGAGATTTTAAATTCTTAGCTGAAAGTAAGAGTATTGACAGTAGAAAGCATGCATTGTGGTATAACACCTCCCCCTTTGTTTCTGGGTGCTGCACTGGACCCACGTGCGTTGCTGGGGTGATGCATGGTTGCAGCAGAAAGGCCAGTTCCAACCCAACAGGTACAACTGGGGATCAGAGCCGACGCTTACATTTCGTCTCAGACTAGTTTAGTTTAGTTTAGTTTAGGGATACAGCGTGGAAACAGGTCCTCTGGCCCGCGTTGTCCATGCCGACCAGCGCTTTCCGTACACTCGCACTATCCTGCACACACTTGGGACAATTTACAATTATACCAAGCCAATTAACCTACAAACCTGTAGGTCTTTGGAGTGTGGGAGGAAACAGGAGATCCCGGAGAAAACCCACCCAAGTCACGGGGAAAATGTACAAACTCCATATAGACAAGCACCCATAGTCAGGATCGAACCTGGGTCTCTGCCGCTGTAAGGCAGCAACTCTACCGGTGTGCCACCGTGCCGCACCAATGTAATGTTGGCATAAAGAAATCGAACAATGACACAAAAGCTTGGAAGAATCAATCAACAAAACATACCCTTGATCATTCACAAAGATATTTCCATTCTCAACCTTGGTAACAGTATTAAATATCTGGATTATGATTCTCAGGATGTTCCCGCCAGTTCCTCTACGGAGCTGAATGTTGAAATCTCCGAGCTTGTCACTGGCAAATATATAGTTGCAGGTAGTGCTGATGACAAATATTTTATTGTCAAATGTTTGGAAGTGGTTAGATCCCCAGGTATAACAAGTTCCTTTTGTAGGATCTGCGAAAGAAGCAGTTTTTAAAGTTGTAAAAATGCACATTACTCGGAGTAAAGACTGCATTGTATCAGACACTGCAGCACTTTAAAACATGCCCATGGACAGGAACCGTACAGGTTTATGACAGCTAAATACTAAAATAATTTCCGGGCAAGAGACTTTGGGATTAAACTGTGGGGAAAAATGCAACATCATTCAAAGCAATTATTTCTTATACTCATCTATTCTGTATTATTGACATGATCCATTTCAGAATCAAGATGAAGAATTGATTTGTGGTGAAGATAGATTAAAAATGCCGGAGTAACTCAGCGGGTCAGGCGGCATCTCTGGAGAAAAGGAATAGGTGACGTTTTGGGTCGAGACCCTTCTTCAGACTGAGAGTCAGGGGGGAGGGAAACTGGAGGAATGGAAAAGTTTCAGAGCAAATCAGAGTTGGCACTGATGATCAAGGAAAGGTGGAGCCCACAATGGTCCATTGTTGGCTGTGGAAGATTTGTGGCATCTCACTTCGCCACCTGGTCTGTGAACAGCACAGGAATGTTACCAGCCAGGATGTTTGTAAGTATTGAAATGAAGATGACCAGAAGTGGTTTCTCATCCCATCAGCTATATATTGACATCATGCTACTTTGGTCAAAACTGCATCATCAGGTTACAGTCAACGATTCAGTGGCTGCTTTATAAAATATTCTTTACATCTAATTACAAATAAATCCATGTTTTGTGTCAGATGGAGCCCCATGAGCAATGGGATTGTTCTGCCTCTGGTCGTGGAAAGCTAAGATAGAACCAGCAGCTAAATGCCCTTTGATAGAAAAAGGGACTGGGAAAATCAAGGATATCTTCCAGTGCTCAGTGCTGGAACTCAGGGTTAAAACAGTGGATGGCAGTTAAAACTAGTGTGAAAATGATGGACACCAGAACATTTAAGGAATGGGATAAAGGATTGTAATGTAACTAAACAGATGGTACAGTTTTCTCTAAGGAAAATTACGAACACAGAACATAGAACAGCAAGAGCGGAACTCACTATCAAAACATGGAGGGGACCGAGGGGGGACCGAGGGACGGGGAACACATTTTTTGGCGGCCGCGCGCGCATGCGCACATGCACACTCGTGCACACTCACACACACATGCACGAGGCTTCGGAGGCTCAATCCAGCGCTAAATGCAGCTCAACTCTGCCTGTCTTGCCGGGTTAACTACAGCCCCGACTGAACTGACGGGACAACAGCGCTGCTTCTCCACGCTGGCCGTATTTCCCGCAAGCCCAGGCAGGTTAACCAGGCAGAGTGAGCTGGGTTTAGCGCTGCTTCTCTGCCCTGGTTGTGGGCCTGGGGGCGCCGTGCCCGTCTGACTCCTGTCCTGTCTGGCCACCCGTGGGGGGGGGGGTGGGTGCACTTGGGTGGGGACGGGACAGCGCCGGAGACCCGGCCGGGATCGATCCTGGCTGCGGATGAGGCGCAAGTCTGTGCCACGTCTCCCTCCTCCAATCACCGCACTCTATCCTCAGTCCCCACGCCTCCCTCCTCCAATCATCGCGCTGAATCATCATGTCCCGCCCACATTGCCTGCTAACCGACATCTCTCTCATCCAATCGGCGCCCACGATCAACAGTCCCACCTCCACTGTCTCGCGGAAAGCGGAGATTTTAAAATCCAGATTACAAAAACTTGGGGGGGATGTCCCCCACCTCTCAAAACATGGGGGGGGGGGCGTGTCCTCTCTGCCCCCCCACCCCCCCCCCCCCGTGTTTTCCGCCCCTGTAGAACAGTACAGCACAGGAACATGCCTTTCTGATCCACAATGTCTGTGCCGAACATGATGCCAAGTTGAATTCATTTCTACTGGTGTATGTGATCCACATTGTTCTGTTCCCTGCATATCCATGTTTCTATCCAAAAGCCTCTTAAAAGCCACTACCTTATCTGCGTCCCCCACAACCACCCCTGACAGTGCGTTCCAGACACACCTCACCCTTTGTAAAAAATTTGGCCCGCACATCTCCCTTAAACGTACTCCCTCTAATCATAAAACTATGCTCTCTTATCTGATATTTCCACCCTGGGACTTTCTGATGGTCCACCATATCTATGCCTCTCATTATTTTAAGTATCTCTATCAGGTCTCCCCTCAACCTCTGACGTGCCAACGGACAAAAGGACAAAAAGGCAAAGGACATTTATTGTCACATGCACCAATTGGTGTAGTGAAATTTGACTTGCCATGCAGCACACAGATAAAGATAAGACACAACACTAAAGAATTAACAATGAACATAAAAACATCCCCCCACAATGGTTCCCACTGTGGGGGAAGGCACAAAGTCCAGTCCCATCCCCAAGTCCACCCATAGTCAGGCCTATTGAGGCCTCCGCAGTCGGCGCTACGGCGGCCCGATGTTTTAGGCCTTCTCGCCGGGTGATGGTGCTCCGGCGTCGGGAGACTCCTCACAGCGGCTTGGGACACCTGGAACGGCCGCTTCCTCACCGGAGTCCGTGGTTTCCGAAGCCGACAAGGCCGCGCTGGATGGAGCTCCACAACTGGTGATCTTGCCGAGAGATCCCAGGCTCCCGATGTTAAAGTTCAGCGCTGCCGCCTGCAGCCGGCCGCCCCACAGTCCCGCAGCTCGCGGTGTTCACCTGCGGTCTCAGCATGCCGGAGTTCCAGCGCGGCGACCCAGGCAAGGTATCGCCCGCTCCACTCCCCGATGCTGCTCCAGCGCTGCGCCGCTGCCAAAGCCGAGGTTCTGGGCGGTCCCCTCAGGAAACGCCGCTCCAGGCCCGCTGGTAGGCCGCGAGGACGGGTCGACGGTGCAGCCCGGAGAAAAGCTGCCTCTCCGACCAGGTAGGGACCCTGAAAAGTAGCTTCCCCCTTCCCCCCCCCACCCACCCCCCACACAAAAAAGACTAGAACTCTAAAACAAAACACTAAAACTCACTAAAAATAAAAGAAAGAAAGAAGTTAAAAAACAGACAGCTGCAGGCTGGGTAGCCATACCAACTGGACGGCGCCAGAGATAACAATCCAAATTTGTGCAACCTGTCCTTATAGCTAAAACCATCTAAACCAGGCAGCATTCTGGTAAACCTCTTCTGCAACATATCCAAAGCCTCGACATCTTCCCTGTAATGGGACGATTAGAATTTCATGACTCTTATACTCAATGCCCTGACTATTGAAACCAAGCATTCCACATGCCTTCTTTACCTCTCTATCTACCTGTGTTGCCACTTGCAGCGAGCTAAGAATTTTGAGCTGAAGATTTCTCTGCACATCAATGCTGTTAAGGATATTGACATGAACTGTAAACCTTCCTATCATATTCAATCTTCCGAAGTGCAACCTCATACTTTTCAGATTAAACACTACCTGCCATTACACTGGCCATATCAGCAACTGTATTATATCTCGCTGGATTATTTAAGTCTTCCTCACTGTCTGCGACTCCACCAATTGTGGTGTTGTCGGCAAAGTTACAACCCAACCCATTTAATTTATGTTCAAGTCATTTATATATATAGACAATCACAAATGACCGAGGTCCTAGCACAAATCCCATACATGTTAACCTTCTGCATCAGCCTATCATGAGAAACTCTCTCAGTTGTCTGACTAAAGTCCACTGCCCTATCCTCATCAATCATCTTTGTTTCCTCCTCAAAAAAATCAATTGTTAGTAAAACATCACCCACCATTGACAAAACTATCCTTAATTAGCCCATTCTCTTCTAAATGCAAGTAAATCCAATTCCAAAGTTAAAGCCATCCACTACAACAACACTATGGGTCTTACATCCATTTGGAATCTGTCTGGTCCTGTATCTTCCATGTATAGGGTGGCCTATAATATAATCCCATTGCATTATATGCAACAGACTGGTTCCACCAAGATGCAGGACATAACGCCACAGGAGATCCTTCTTCCCTGAGGCTATTAAACTGTACAACTTTATCCCCCTTCTGTCGTGGGGTAGACTGAGACTGACTCCCTTCACCCGCAATCTTCGCACATCCCCAATCCTTTCCACTTGTCACTTTAATTTCATGTTTCATGTATTTTGTGTTTTTATGAATTGGCAGATCAATTTGATCTGTTGTTGACTAATCCAGGCTCCAAATTCATCAGCTTTACCCATAATACTCCTTGCATTGAAGTAAATGCACTTCAGCCCTTCATTATCCCCTTACTCAGGAGCAGTGACTCCATGCCTGTCCTTCCATTGAGACTTACTTATCATAACCTCCACTTTCTCATCAGCTTTTCCATTTGCTGACCTACTTTTCTGGTTCCCATCACCCTGCCATTCTAGTTTAAACCCTCCCAAGTAGCACTAGCAAACCTCCCTGCAAGGATGTTGGTGCACCTCCCAGTTCATCTGCAACCAGTTCCTCTTGTACAGATCAACACTGCCCCAGAAGAGATCCTAATAATAAATCTGAATCGCTGTCCCCTGCACTAGCTCCTCAGCCATGCATTGATCTGTCCTATTCTCCTATTGCTACCTTCATTAGCACATGGTACTGGTAGCAATACAAAGATTGGCATCCTCAAAGTCCTGCATTTTAACCTCATACCTTGTTCCCTATATTCACTCCACAGGACCTCATCCCTTTTGCTACCTATGTCATTTGTGCCGACATGCGCAACAACTTCTGGCTGCTCAACCGTCCCCTTGAGAATGTTCTGCAGCTGCTCCAAGACATCCTGGACTCTGGCACCAGGGACGCAACAACATCATGGAGACTCCTCCAACACTGCCCCTTGGATACCCCTACCTGCCACACTCCCAGTCACGCCCTCTTTCCCCTGGTCATGGACCAAATTGGAGTAGTTGATCTAACAGATGCGACAGTCTCCAGAAACACAACGCCCAGGTAATTCTCCCCATCTTTCATGCGTCACTGTGTTTGAAGCTCAGTTTTGAGACCGAATCCCTCGAGCAACCAACATATGCTGCAGATGTAGTGACCGAGAATCACACTGGAGTCCACTAACTCCTACATCATGCAGCTGCAGCAGCTATAGCACATCACGTGATCCTGCATCCCTATTTTATTTATTTCCAAAGACTCCTGATACTTTATTTATTCCCAATGGCTTCTTTTTATACTTCCACTGCTGCTGTTCCATCTGTGGGCTTGAAACTGACTTGCTTTCGAGCTCAGCACTCTGCACTTTTTGAAGAAGTAACCAAACGGGTAGATGAGGGCAAATCCGTAGACTGTAAGTTGTCTATATGGAGTTCAGAAAGGCATTTGATAAGGCTCTGCATGGTAGGTCGCTCGGGAAGGTTGTATCACATGGGATTCAGGGGGCGCTTACCAACTGGATAGAAAACTGCTTCATGGAGGCAGAGGGTGGTGGTGAATGGTTGTTTTTTTGAACTGGATGCTTGTGACGAATGGTGTGCCCATTGCTGTTTGTGGTTCATATCAAACATTTAGAGGAGAACATCCAAGGCTATGATTTAGTAAGTTTGCTGATGACACTAAGTTGGGTGGTATCGTAGACAGCAAAGATAAGTATCAAACATTACAGCAGGATCTTAATCAGCTGGGCAAGTGGGCTGGGTAATGGCTAACGGGGTAGAATGTAGATAAGTGTGCGATGTTGAATTTTGGGAATTTGAACCAGGGCTGGACCTTCACAGTGAATGGCAGAGCCAAGGGGGGGTGTCATAGAGTAGAGGGATCTAAGAACAGGACCTTGAAAGTGGTGTCACATGTAGAAAGGGTGTTAAAGAAGGCTTTCAGCACATTGGCCTTGATCACAGACTATTGAGTATAGAAGTTTGGATTTTATGTTACTGTTCTACAAGGCATTAGTGTGGCCAGAATTGGAGTATTGTGTTAGTTTTGGACACCCTGCTATAGGAAGGATGTTATTAAGCTGCAAAGAGGGCAGAGAAGATTTATGAGGATGTTCTTTAGGACCTTGGAGCGCTGGAAGTTGTGGAACGATTTTAGAGAGGTGTATAAGATCATGAGAGAAATAGATAGGGTAAATGCATAGAGTCTTTTAAGGGAATTAAGAATCAGGGGACACAGATTTAAGTTGAGAGGGGAAAGATTTAATAGGAGCCTAAGGAGAACCTAACCTGGTGGGTATAAGGAATGAGCTCCAGATGAGCTAGATAAAGAATGTACCACGATAACATTTAAAAGACATTGGGACAGGGCCATAGACAGGAAAGATTTAGAGGGATTTGTGCCAAATGTGGGCAGGTGGGGCATCTTGGTTGGCGCGGGCAAGTAAGGCCAAAGTGCCTGTTTCAGTGCTGTATCACTCTATCTGGCCAATTTTACTGACAAAATAGCGACTATATGCTATCTGGCTATTATATGTTGCAACTTTAGAAAACTCTGTTTAGGCCGAACAAGCAGGATTGCATTCATGACAGGAAGGACGTATTGTGCTAGAGAGGGTGCAAAGGAGATTCACCAGGTCATTAACTGGATTGGAGCAATTTAGTTATGGGGAGAAATTGTATAAATTGGGCTCGCTTTTCCCAGAGGGAAGGAATCTGTGGGATTACCTGATAGAAGATTATATAAGATTATGAGGGACATTGAAAGGGTATAGAATCAGAATTACTTTTTTCCCCATGGTGGGGATATCAAAAACAGAAGGGCTTGGGTATAAGGTGAGAAGAATGAGTTTAAAAGAGAATCCTGAAGAGTAAGTACTTTTTTTAACACAGTGAGTGGTTGATTTCAGGAACACACTGTCTCAGGAAATCGTGAAATCAAATGCAACCATTATGTTTAAGGGGTACTTCAACAAAAACTTCAATGGGCAAGCCATAGAAGGATTAGGACATAATGCGGGGAACCCGAATTAGTGGAAGGACACCAAATCTCTGTAATGGGATATGGATCGATTAAGTGATTAATGAGAAAAGCAAAGTTAGGAAATGTTGGTACAAATGACAGGGCACTGGTGAGCACTGCACCCATTTAGGATGACCTTATTTATATTGAACTAAAGGCAGTTCAGATAAAGTTCACAAAGTTCATTCCTGCTATACATGCATGCTTACTTTCAGTGACTGATGTACAAGCACACTCAGGTCTTTTTTTCACCTCCCATGTTCCTAATCTGACACCATTCAGATAATAATTTGTCTTCCTGTTCTTGCCACCTCACATTTATCCACATTATACTGCATCTGCCATGCATCTGCCCTCTGATGATGATGATGTACGGGAACTGATTAGACCAAAGCTCATTGAATTTCAGAAGATTGAGAAGTAAATGTAACATCTCCAAGTTTGCGGATGACACAAAGCTGGGTGGCAGTGTGAGCTGGGAGGAGGATGCTATGAGGCTGCAGGGTGACTTGGATAGGTTGAGTGAGAGGGCAGATGCATGGCAGATGCAGTATAATGTGGATAAATGTGAGATGGCAAGAACAGGAAGACAAATTATTATCTGAATGGTGTCAGATTAGGAACATGGGAGGTGAAAAAAAGACCTGAGTGTGCTTGTACATCAGTCACTGAAAGTAAGCATGCATGTATAGCAGGCAGTGAAGAAACCAAATAGCATGTTGGCCTTCATAGCAAGAGGAGTATAGGAGCAAGGAGGTCCTACTGCAGTTGTGCAGGGCTCTGGTGAGACCACAACAGGAGTATTGTGTGCAGATTTGGTCTCTTAATTTGAGGAAGGGCATTCTTGCTATTGGGGGAGTGCAGTGTAGGTTCACCAGGTTAATTCCAGCGATGGCGGGACTGACATATGATGAAAGAATGGATCGACTGGGCTTATATTCACTGGAATTTAGAAGGATGAGAGCGGATCTTAAAGAAACAAGTAAAATTCTTAAAGGATTGGACATACTAGATGCAGGAAAAATGTTCCTGATGTTGGGGGAGTCCAGAACCAGGGGCCACAGTTTAAGAATAAGGGGTAGGCCATTTAGGACTGAAATGAGGAAACGTTTTTTTATCCAGAGAGTTGTGAATCTGTGGAATTCTCCACAACAGAAGGCAGTGGTGGCCAATTCACTGTATCTTTTCAAGAGAGAGTAATATATAGCTCCTAGGGCTAACAGAATCAAGGGATATCGAGAGAAAGCAGGAACGGGGTACTGATTTTGAATGATCAACCATGAGCATATTGAATGGCAGTGCTGGCTCGAAGGGCTGAATGGCCTACTCCTGCACCTACTTTTTATGGTTCTAATCTTAATGAATCTTAATCTATCAGATTTGAAGATACCTGACAGGGTGGTTACTGAGATGGAGGAATCTCAAGCAAGATTGCATGGGCTCATGATAAAGCAGATGTTTCTATTTTTCATACTAATTATTGAATAGTGCATTTACTTAATACATCTCCAGCAAGTGCAATTACTTTGTAAAACATAAATAATAATTGCATTAATGTCATTACACCAGGAAACTACTGAACCTGATGTGCTGCTACTTCAATAGTTTGAAAATGGACAAGACTAAGATTTGAAAGATCATTAGGTTAAAATGCTCACAAACTTCTGGACGGGAATATTCAATATAACTTCTAAAATACTTAAAATTCAATTGGAGTCAGATTCAAAATTAATAATATTAGGAATGTCAGACGGCTGCCATAATCTAGCGATATCTCAAAGACGTTTCCTTGACTATGATTTAATAACTGCGTAAAAACGTATACTTAAATTCTGGAAAAAGATAACAGTCCACACAGTGAAGATGTGGATCACATAAATGACCGAGACACTATATCGAGAAAAAATAAGGCTTGTCTTGACTGACAAACCAGATCAATTTTCCAAAATATGGTCTCCTTTCATTGAATTTCTTCAACAACATAATGGTTGAACACAAACTCAAAGATTCTAGGGTCGGGTGAGCGGGCGTAGGGAAGGGTAGTGGGACATATCTCCGCTTCTTTCACTTCTTCGTTATGTAGATTACTTTCTCCTTGTACAATTACTTCTAATAAAATAAATATTTAAAATACTCACAGTAAAAATTAAGTTGATGTGTCTGTGGATTTGAATATTTGTAGCCATATTCTTGTATATGGTTGTCTAGAAATATAAAATAAAATTAAATGGCAATACAACATTTAATATAGGTATATATATGAATTTTACAGATGATCATCCCCATGTCAAAACGGATGATCGAAAATGCAGTCTTCCTCATTTGTCTTGGAAGATTAAAGATTTTTTAACTGTCTGTACAATAAACAAATTGAACATGAAATATTCAACAAGTATGCATTCAGGATACTCTGTTCCCATCTCTCAGCATTATTTGCCTGTGTGAAAAAAATAATACTAACAAAGTGCAAAGGAGCTTCATATAATGCTGCCCCATGGAATCATATACAGATATAGATATAGCACAGAAACAGGCCATTCGACCTATCAAGTTCATGCCTCTATCAACCATCCATTTACACAAAAACCTACACTAATCCCAATTTATTCTGCTCATATTCCTATTAACTCCCCACATATTAATACAGTTTAGTTTAGTTTAGTTTAGAGTTAAAATGTGGAAACAGGCCCTTCGGCCCACCAAGTCCACTGCCAACCATGGATCACCCATACACTGGCTCTATAGCCTACGCACCAGGGCCAATTTACAGATGCCAATTAACCTAAAAACCTGCATGTGGGAGGAAACTGGAGCACCCGAAGAAAACCCACATGGTCACAGGGAGAACGATCAAACTCCACACAGAGCGCATTCTTGGTCAGGATAGAACCCGGGTTTGAGGCAGCAACTTTACTGCTGCGCCACCATGTGGCCCTGATTCGATCACTCACCCGCACACAGGGGACAATGTACGATGGTCAAATAACCTAATACTTTTTCTGTGACACTAGGATTTCTCATTTTAATTCAACATGAATAAATATTCTTGAGCCATCAGTAATATCTATCAAATGGGGATATAATTCAACAAGATTGGCTGGATGTAGCTTTTCTTTCAGTTTAATCGTGAAATTTCACAAGAAGTCTGCCATTTATTACAAATTAAACTACTGTTACAGAGTAAGCAGAACAGACCACACACTTGTGTACATTCAGTGGCACTCATTACTTAGTTACTTACATAACTTAGTTACTTAGGGAATGGGAGTTCCCCTATTCTATCACAGACGTATGTATCAGTTGGGATATCGCAGGAAATCTGCTCTTGCTCCTCCTCCCCCCGTCACAACTGGGACAACTGAGTCCCCTTAGTTCTCAACATTAACCCCATCATCTTTCGCATACAGCACATAATCCCCTGACATTTTCACCACCTCCAACGGGATCCCACCACTAGCCACATCTTCCCATCACCACCCCTTTCCGCTATCGCCAGAGACCATTCTCTCCGCAACTCCCCAGTTAACTCACCCCTTCCCATCCAAACCACCTGCTCCCCAGGTACTTTTCCCTGCAACCACAGGAGATCAAACACCTGTCCCCATACTTCCCCCCTCGACTGTCCAAGGACCCTGACAGTCCTTTGTGAGGCAGAGGTTCACTTGCTCCTCCTCCAACCTCATCTACTGTATCCGCTGTTCCCGGTGTGGACTCCAATAGATCGGCGAGACTCGGCAATCGTTTCGCTGAACACCTCCGTTCAGTCCGCCTAAACCTACCTGATCTCCTGGTTATTAAACACTTCAACTCCCCCTCCCATTCCCACACTGACCTTCCTGTCCTGGGCCTCCTCCACTGTCAGAGTGAGGCCCAGTGCAAATTGGAGGAACAGAACTTCATATTTCGCTTGGGCAGCTTGCACCCCAGTGGTATGAATATTGACTTCTCTAACTTCAAGTAACCTTTGCTTTCCCTCTCTTTCCACCCTTCCCCCATCCAGTCTGACTGTCCCTCTGATTAAATGTTATGTCTGTATGCTTCAATGTTACCTTCTCCTAGCTACCAATGATCTATTCACACCTTACACTTCCTTATATCTGCGTCTCCCAATCCCCTGACTCTCAGTCTGAAGAAGGGTCTCGACCCAAAATGTCACCCATTCCTTCTGTCCAGAGATGCTGCCTGTCCCACTGAGTTACTCCAGCATTTTGAGTATCTCAGTGTAAACCAACATCTGCAGTTCCTTCCTATAAATATATTTTCCATCTTGCTTTATTAACACCACCTAATAGTTTGACGCCCTTTTCCCAGATTTCCTCTTACCCTTCACCTTGATCTGAGAGTATCTCTGGCTTCATTGCTAACATAGGCCTTTAGCCGATATGGGTCGCACTATCATGTAACCCAATCTAACATTAAGCCTCGTGATCTCGTTATCCCATCCAGCTGCGGCTGATAGTTATCAACAATATTACTCACTGCTTCCTGCATATCCACCATCTCCATAGTGGCTTGGCTCTGAGGGGAGAAAGGAAAAACATTTAGTTAAAAACATGTGGTCTACATGGCAGTGGAGCTGTGATCCATGCATTTCTTTCAACTTATCTTATCCTGGGCAATCTTCCACAATATAACACTCAAATTAGTCAAATGTGAAAATACATATTTTATTGTTTTGCAAGCGCATGATAAGCAAATTCTAAATTACAGGAAACTTCCAATTGTTGGCAAATTAATTTGTAAATTTAAACTGACAGAATGCAGGATCAATTCAAAACACATTGTTTATTTTTCGTACCACTTGATCAGAACTAAAGCACTAACAATTATCACCAGCTGAAATGTTCAACAACATGGTCACAACCAATTATTATACCAATACTACCAATCATCACCAACACTAACAAGGACAGTCATGCAGCAAAGATAATCATGAATTTTAAATTCTCACATTTAGTTTTGTTTAGTTTAGAAATACAGCGCGGAAACAGGCCCTTCGGCCCACCGAGTCCTTGCTGACCAAGGATCCCCACACACTTATCCTATCCTATCCTATACAGACTCGGGACAATTTACAATTATACCAGGCCAAATCGACAAACCTGTACGTCTTTGGAGTGTGGGAGGAAACCGGAGCGCCCGGAGAAAACCCACGCAGGTCATGGGGAGAACGTGCAAACTCATGGTCAGGATCGAACTAGGGTCTCTGGCAACTTCAATGCTGTGCCTCTGTGCCGCCCCTGAAATAATTTAGTAACACTAGAGGGACAGAATATTTTATTTGATGAAATTTGGTTAAACTTTATGGAACAACAGCAAGGGCCAATGATTGTTAAATGGAAAGGAACGTTGGTGGCAATGAATTCATAAATATATGGAGCAACAGACTTCCTGAGTCATGGTAACTGGTGTAATGGAGCCGAGCATGTCAATGGAACTTCTAAGTTCTAATATTGAGTAAGTGCAGCTTAGGTTCACCAGGTTAATATTGAGGGAGCGCAGCCTAGGTTCACCAGGTTAATTCCCAAGATGGCAGAACCATGGCCGTCCGTAGGTGGGGTGTGTTGGGTACGACCGCACCCCCCTTTTTTTCCCCAGAGTAAGAAAAAATCCCCCCAAAAAAAACAAAAACAAAAAATCGCAATAAAAATCAGCGTTTCCACTTTGTCGGAAAAGCGCCCGAAATTCTGGTTCCGGCCGCTGGATGATTTGTGAGAAAAAAATGCGACCATCCGCGCCTGCGCAGTTGGGGAAACGACGCAAAATGACGCTGTCTTTCCGCGCATGCGCAGTGGGCCCGGGCGGGATCAGACTGCCATTTGCACTGCACACATTGAGCTCGATGCCTCGTGTCGTCTCCTCCAGGTAAGTAGTGGAATATTGCGTTGCAGGAGGGGGAGTCTGTTTTTTATCCTCGGTTCAAACTACCCATGAGGGGGTATAATCTGGCCCGTGGGATAAGGGAGTGCCCATTTCACTGGGCCCGAGGGGGGGGGGGGGGGGGGGGGGAGGGGGTGCGGGATGCGGTGTCTGCCCGCCCGGTCCTGCAACTCCATCCGAGGCGTCGAAGCCTCGCCAACGGCCAGCCTGGCGACCAGGAGACCGTTCTCCCATCGCCGGGTGGGAGTGGCTGAATCTGAACCCAGTGGCTGTAACCCCAACACCAGACACCGCTGCGGCGGGGCCCGCTCCCCTCGCCTCCCTCCGCCTCCCCCTGCCGCCAGGGCCCGCGCCATCTTCCCCCCATGCCACCCCCCGCTGGACCCTCGCTTGTCCCCCACCACCCCCGCTGGGCCCAAGCCACCTTCATCGCCCCCCCGCCCGCTGGGCCCAAGCTGAGCCCACGCCACCTTCATCTTCGCCCCCCCCCGCCAGAAAGAAGGGGGGGGGTTGTGGGAAGGGGAGAGAGAGAGGGGAAGGGAGGGGAGAGAGAGATGGGGGAGGGAAGATGAAAGGGGAGTATCTTTAGTGGGATTGCAAAATTAAGGTAGGTTTTCGAGCTATTATATTTTCTCCTCCATATGTATAATTTTAAACAATATCAAATAATATCAAACAATTTGAACTGCTTTCTTTTCCTTGATAACAAAACTGAAAAATGTGAATTCCATAGTTAGTGATATAAATATACATTTTACTTCGGAGTCACGTGAGTGACTACGTGAAGACCCCGCCAGCACGCATGCGCGACATATCATCTTACGCATGCGGAAGCGACGGTCGGGAGGAGCGGGGCTCCTCCAGCGTGAGTTTAAAAAGCTCACGCCAGGTAAGTCTCACCGAAGGAGTGAGTCGACCAGTATGGAAGGGAGAAAACCTAAGAGAGCGGCGGGCAAATCAGCGGCTAAGGACAGCAGCCAACGGAGAACCGCCTCTCCAGAGCTACAGGTTCTACCTGCAGCTCCCGACTTTTCGGACTTTGAGACCGTTGGTACGCCACGGTCGGGGAAAACTACCCGGAAGTCGGCCGGGGCCGACTCAGCGGAGTCCGGTCCCGAGGGCACCCCGCTCGCAGGCAGCGACGGAGGTCGCCTTGACCGCATTGAGCGGATGATGGAGCAGCTGCTCCAACGTGACCTGCTTAAGCAGGGGCAGGATCACAGTGGGACCCCTAGTAGGCCCACGGCAAGTTCCCTTAGAGGACTGCCAAATGTATCCCCTTCTATACAGGGGAGCATTGAGGGTCAGAACTGGGCTGACCCAGAAGAAGGGGAGTTGGCTGAAGCACCTGCAGCGTCAGGGGTGTGTGAAGATTATATGGATGTGGTGAGCAAACATGCCATGCCCAACCAGAAGGGCCTACCCATCCACCCCAAGCTGGCTGCCAGCATTGATTATATGGCCACTAACCAACTTCAGGAACAGGCCATCAATGCCACAGCAGATAAATACATGGCGCCGGAAAACTGCAAGTCATTAAATGTACCCGCGGTAAACAACCCGATATGGGGAAACATGAGCCCCTCGAGTAGAGGGCAGGAGATGAAACTTCAGAAGATCCTGAAGCTCCTAACCGCTGGGATTACTGCAGTAGCCAGAACAGCAGTGGGAGTGGATATGCCGGAAGAACTACAAGATGCTTTGGCCTTACTGTGCAACACACAGTATGAAATAAATAATTTCAGGAAAAGCATTATAAAGCCGGCGCTTAACCCCAAGTTCGCGGGGTTGTGTAAGCCTGGGAAGACGCAGCCTCCAAGCCTGCTATTCGGGGAAGATCTCCCCAAACAGGTTAAAGATCTGGACGAGGAGGCTAAGGCTTTGGGCCTTATTAAAGTACCTGGGTACACTAAGCCTCATCACCCACACAGAACGCACCCCTACGCACCCACCGGGCAGAGTTACCCTAACAGGTCTGCCGGTGGTGAAAGCTCGAAGGCCGGCATACCTGCTCAGCGGTCTTTTTTAGGCCAAGGCCCAGGCCGGCCTCCTTGGAAGATGCGCCACTCCCAGAACACCTACAACCAGCCGAGGAAGCAAGGCCAGAAACCACCACACCGGCAGTAACCATGGAGGTAGGTGGGTCTGGGATCCCCAGGAACACTACTGGCCCAAATTCACTTTGCATAGGGGGCAGGTTGCACATGTTCCTCGAGAATTGGCTCACTTTTACCTCTGATCCTTATATACTCAGGAGTATTCAGGGCTACAAAATTGAATTTATTCACGAACTCCCTACCCCGGTACAGCATGCACCTAGTCGGAAATTCGTCCTTTCTCATAGAGATAAGGCAGCAGGGCATGATGAACTACAGAGGTTGAGAGAAAAAGGGGTAATTGAGAAGGCCATTAAAGAACCTCAGGAGTTCGTGTCTAATATATTCACTAAAAACAAAAAAGATGGCGGTTGCCGCATCATCATAGATTTGACCGACCTGAATACTTCTGTCCAGTATATTCATTTTAAAATGGACACCTTCGACACTGCTATACAGCTTATAGCCAATGGGTACTACATGGCATGCGTTGACCTCAAAGATGCATACTATTCAGTACCCATACACAAGGATCATAGGAAATACTTAAAATTTATCTGGATGGGACAATTATGGCAATATAAAGCTTTGCCTAATGGGCTATCGTCAGCACCCAGATTGTTTACCAAGATATTGAAACCAGCTTTGGCCTATTTAAGGAAACAGAATCATACTGTTATGGCCTATCTTGATGACATCCTCATAGTGGGGGAGAATTTGGAAATGGCTACTTTGGCAGTCACAGCCACGAAACATCTTTTTCAGAAACTGGGGTTTACGATACATCCAGATAAATCAATATTGGAACCCTCTACCACCATGAAATATTTGGGGTTCATTATTGACTCAGTGCAAATGTCTGTCACGTTACCACCAAGCAAGGTGGAAGACCTGATAGAGGCTTGCAGGAGCCTCATTGGCATTAAGGTCCCATCCATTCGGCAGGTGGCCAGGGTGATTGGGAAGATAGTAGCTGCATTTCCTGCAGCACAACATGGGCCCTTACATTACCAAAACTTACAAAGAGCCAAAATTACAGCGCTCAAAAATCATGCTGGCCATTTCGATAGGCCCATGAAAATTCCAGGTAAGGCAAAAACCGAATTATATTGGTGGATGGGTAATGCCCAAAATTGTTCCAAACCCATTACTATCACCAACCCCTCGATCACCTTACAAACGGATGCCAGTGCCATAGGGTGGGGAGCTACTAACACTACCTCTAGCTGTGGAGGTAGATGGAGTGCACCAGAGTTAACCCTATTTAAAAACTTAGGGATTAACTATTCAGAAATGCTGGCAGCATTTCACGGCCTTAAGGCATACTGCACTAACATGCACAAAGTTCATGTCAGAATACAGATTGACAACACCACGGTGGTAGCCTATATTAACCACATGGGCGGTGTAAAGTCGATATCGTGTGATGAATTGGCCAACAATATCTGGCACTGGTGTCTGCAAAGAGAAATTTGGATCTCCGCAACTTACCTTCCAGGTAAACTAAACACAGTGGCAGACACCAGGTCACGGAAATTCAACGACAACATAGAATGGATGTTGGATCGGAATGTGTTCGCAGATATTGTAGAACGTTATGGGACACCAGATATCGACCTTTTCGCGTCCAGGCTAAATCACCAACTACCAACGTATGTTGCTTGGGAACCAGACCCGGGGGCAGTAGCGATGGATGCTTTCTCGCTACACTGGGGGGATTTATTTTGCTACGCTTTCCCCCCTTTCTGCCTCATCAGTCGGGTCTTGCAAAAAATCAAGCAAGACTCCGCATCGGGTATCTTGGTAGTGCCCGACTGGCCTACTCAACCATGGTTCCCTCTGGTACAGAAGATGGCCACAGAACCCTGTATCAGGGTGAATAAAAGACCTAGCCTGCTTGTTCATCCTGTTACAGGAGAATGTCATCCATGTCATGACCGCATGGGATTATTGATTTGCAGATTTTAAAACGGCCACTTCATGGATTCGGACTCTCCAACAGGACCATTGATACCATCACGGCAGCCTGCAGAGAGTCCACAAGGAAGCAGTACCTGACCTACATCAGGAAATGGGAAGGATTCTGCGTGACTACCAAAACAACATACGAAACCGCCACCATCACGGAAGTGCTGGAGTTTCTGGCTACCCTTCATTATGATGAGGGTCTAAGCTACAGCGCCATTAACTGTGCCAGGAGTGCCCTATCGTCTTACTTGGGCAAGGGGAGTGACCAATTGGGAATTGGGTCACATCCCCTAGTGTCCAAATCTATGAGGGGAATATTTAATTCCAATCCCCCCAGGCCCAGATATAGCCATACCTGGGACATCAGCACGGTATTGACGATGCTGAGAGGATGGACACCGAACACGGGACTCCCTTTGGCCAAATTAACCTACAAAATGGTCATGATTATGGCACTGATCACGGCGCAACGGGTCCAGTCCCTGCACAAACTCAGTCTGGATGCCATGGCAATTACCAGTGGGAAAATCACATTCCAGGTGCAGGGACTATTGAAGCAAGATCGACCCGGAGTGTCTGGACATACGTTGGAGTTCCTGGCTTACCCAGCGGACACCCGTCTTTGTATTGTTACATTGATTCTGCGATACATTTCAGTCACTAAAGATCTAAGAGGCACGGAAACAGCTTTGCTTGTCAGTCACAAGAAGCCTCATCACAGGGTCACGGTGCAAACCATTTCCAGATGGTTAAGGGTGGTTCTGGATGCGGCGGGGGTGGATACTAATGTGTATAAATCTCACTCCACCAGGGCAGCATCCACCTCGGCGGCTAGAAGGATGGAGGCACCACTGGATCACATCCTGGCCACAGCGGGTTGGAACAATGAGCGAACCTTCCACCGCTTTTACAACAAACCCGTGACCTCCCCTGGCAATTATGCAGGGAGGATTTTAAGTGCTGCCAGATAAATAACCCTTATGGGACACAATATTGTGTTTGGTATGAATAAATACCTGTTTTGTTTTTCAGCCAGTGTCTTGTCTGAATCACGTCCATCCTCTTATCCCAGCTTTAGCGGTGTGTGAGCATGGAGCTTCCAGGGCATGAAATCACAGAGCTTTGAAATCTTCACGTAGTCACTCACGTGACTCCGAAGTAAAATAGTAAGATTAAACGAGAACTTACCAGTTTGAAGTTTGATCTTTATTTTATGAGGTGTTACGATGAGGGATTACGTGCCCTCCGCTCCCGACCCTCTATTATAAAGATCACCTGGTATGAAAGTTCTCTTTTTCTCTTACTATGTCAGTCATTGTGACTGTTTGTTCTGTGATTTCACACCACTGCTTTGAAGAATGTCGCGCATGCGTGCTGGCGGGGTCTTCACGTAATCCCTCATCGTAACACCTCATAAAATAAAGATCAAACTTCAAACTGGTAAGTTCTCGTTTAATCTTACTATTTTAATGGGATCATTATATTCAGATGGAATATTTCCATATCGAGATCGGGGGGCGGGGGGCAAATATGCGTCAAGCCGATAGCCTAATCGTTAAAGAGTTAAAAGATAGCCTAATCGATAAAGAGCTGAGAAGAGGAACCAGAGCTGCCAAGGAAAGGTACTCTGCGAAGTTGAGGGGCAAGTTCTCAGCTAGTGACTCTTCTTCAATTTGGAAGGGCTTGCAAGAAATCACCAGCTATAAAGGGCCTGTCCTACAAGCATGCAACTATATGCGATGAACGCGATCAAACTAGAAGCGGGGGCCGCGCGGAGGTCGGGTGATCCCCTGTACAGGGTCATTCCCACCAGCATGCGCCTGCATGCGGCAAGCGCGACCAAACCGGCAGCGAGGGCCGCGCGGAGGTCGGGTGAGTGGCGCAACGTGGCGTAAAGTGAGGCGAACTTGGAGCAAAGTCTAAGGTAAGTTCGCCAGGACAGAGAGGGGCACACAGAGAGGGGCACAGAGTCACACACACAGAGGGCCACGGAGCCACACACATAGAGGGTCACGGAGGCACCTACAGATAGGTTCACGGAGGCATGATGTCGGGGCGGTGTGTAATGCGTCGAGGCGACTGTGAGCCGACAAGCCGTTACCGCGCGGAATTTTTGATCATAGTCAGTTTTTCGGAGGCCAGCGCAATGTCGGGACGAACTCCGCACAATTTCGCACGGCTCCGACTATGGAAGTGGGACCGGCCCCGCGACGCCAGACGGCTCAAGCAACCACGCTTGGTCGCGCTAATCGCATAGAGTTGCATGCTTGTAGGACAGGCCCTTAAGAGGAAAGCCTCCCGCTAGAAAGTCAGCTGATGAACAACCTGAATGAGTTTTACTGCAGGTTTTTAAATCAGAAACGTAACCCTGGTACCCCCTACCCAACAAACACAGCCAGATCTCAGTCTGCAAAGAATGGACCCTGCACCCTCTCCTTCCCATTCACCACTTCACACCTACTTAAGGCAAGACTCCAGTATGAAAAGAGTGGACCTTTCCCACCCCAACCAACACTTCACACCCAATTACTCATTTTTAATCCGTCCCTGCAGAAATGCACTGTCCCTGCCTGCTTCAAAATCGCCACTATTTTCCCTGTACCCAAAAAGGTAAGGATTACTGGTCTTAATGACTATGGGCTTGTCGCACTGACCTCTGTAGTCATGAAGACCTTTGAAAGGCTTGTGCTGGCCAAGCTGAAAAATATCACAATCCCTCTGCTGGACCTTCTGCATTTTGCATATTGGGCCAATAGATCTGTGGATGATGCAGTTCATCCTCCAGCACCTAGACCGCCAAGGGACCTATGCGAGGATTTTGTTTGTTGATTTTAGCTCTGCATTCAACACCATTGTGCCAGAGCTACTACGTTCCAAACTTTCTCAGTTGACTGTGCCTGAACCCCTCTGTCGGTGGATCACCAGCTTTCTGACAGACAGGAAGAAGCATGTGAGACGGGACAGCATATCTCGGACCCGCTCAGCATAGGAGCACCGCAAGATGCGTACTCTCCCCTCTCCTCTACTCTCGCCACACCAATGACTGCACCTCCACAGACACCTCTCTGAAGCTTCTCAAGTTTGCGGACGACACAACCCTGATTGGACTGATCCAGGATGGGGATCTCTGTACTCTTTTTAGTTTGACATCTTACCTATGACATGGTGCCCAGAACTGAACACAATATTCTTAATGCAGTCTCACCAACGTCTTATACAACTGCAACATGACCTCCCAACTTCTATACTCAATACTCTGACTGATGAAGACCAAAGTGCCAAAATACGTTTTGACCACCTGATATACCTGCGACACAACTTTCAAGGAACTATGCAACCACCAACCATTCCTCTGCCCACCTGGCCAATTGATCCAGATCCTGCTACAATAGTTCACAACCATCTTCACTATATGCAAAACCCCTCACTTCTGTATCATCAGCAAACTTGCTAATCTTGCCCTGTTCTGTGACATTTCACAGAGTGCTGGAATAACTCAGCGGGTCAGGCTGAATATAGAGGTTGGGAGGTCATGTTGCAGTTGCATAAGAAGGTGGTGAGGCCACATTCAGAGTATTGTATTCAGTTCTGGGCACCATGTTATAGGAAAGATGTCATCAAACTGGAAAGGGTGCAGTGAAGATTTACGAGGATGTTGCCAGCACTAGAGGGCCAGAGCTATAGGGAGAGGTTGAGTAGGCTGGGACTCTATTTCATGGAACACAGGAGGATGAGAGATGATCTAATAGAGGTGTATAAAATCATGATTTGATTAGATATGGTTGAGTCTTTTGCCCAGAGTAGGTGAATCAAGGAGCAGAGGACATAAGTTTAAGGTGAAGGGCAAAAGAGTTAATCGGAATCTGAGGGGTATGTTTTTCACACAAAGGGTGGTAGGTGTATGGAACAAGCTGCCAGAGGAGGTAGTTGAGGCTGGGACAATCGCAACATTTAAGAAACAGTTAGACAGATACATGGATAGGACAGGTTCGGAGGGATATAGATTAAACGTGGGCAGGTGGGACTAGTGCAGATGGGACATGCTGGGCTGAAGGGCCTGTTTCCACACTGTATCACTCTATAACTCTATCTATCTTTCCCTCTCAAACCCATTCTCCTGCATTCTCCCCATCACCTCTGACACCCGTATCAATCAAGAATCTATCAATCTCCTCCTGAAAAATGTCCATTGACTTGACCTCCACAGCTGTCTGTGGGAATGAATTCCACAGTTCACCACCCTCTGACATAAGAAATTCCTGCTCATCTCCTTCCTAAAGGAATGTCTTTTAATTCCGAGGCTGTGGCCACTGGTCCTAGACTCTCCCACTAGTATAAGCAACCTCTGCACATCAGCTTCATCCAGGTTTTTACCAGGCTGGGACAGACGGCAACAGCTTCACACCGTGTCCCAAAGCTTGTGTCCTGTCCTGCATCACCCAAGGCAGCAGAGACGTTATAGGAGAGGGCAAGCACCGTAACAATGTAGCTCACGATGGTTTGTGTAACATTCAGGAATGTCTATGCATGTCACATCATGAATATTACTGAAGAACGGTCTTGACCCGAAATATAATCTATACCTTTTCTCCAGAGATGCTGCCTGACTCACTGAGTTACTCCAGCACTCTGTGAAACGTCGCCTATTCATATTCTCCGCAGATGCTGCCTGACCCACTGAGTTACTCCAGCACTTTGTGTCTATTTTCCCTTCGCCCATCTGCCCAAGCCCACACTGCCCCCCTCCTTTCCTATGTTCCTTTCCACCCATAAACCTCTATCTGCCTTTACTTCACTTCTCTTTCAAATCTGCTCTACTTATCTACATGCTTTTTCTTCTTAACTTTTTAGTCATGGAATGATGCAGTGTGGAAACAGGCCCTTCAGCCCAACTTGCCCACACCGACCAACATGTCCCATTTAAACTAGTCCCACTCAGATGCGTTTGGCTCATATCCACCTAAATCTGTCCTATCCATGTACGTGTCCAAATGTCTCTTAAACATTAGGATAGTCCCAGCCTTAACCACCTCCTCTGGCAGCTCGTTCCATACACACAGCACCCTTTGTGTGAAAACGCTACCTCTCAGATTCCTGTTAATTTCTGAAATATTGGTCATAAATCTGGTGCAAAAATGCTCCAAAATAAAGCTCAGAATGCATCAGAGACCCTGGCATCGAAGGCCTTCACACTTCGCGCTCGTGATGTGCGCAGAGCACACATTATTTAACATTACATTTTTTGTAATCCTGTCATGCCACCCCCCTTTTTGGAAAGCTTTGTACGGGCCTGAGGACTGACATATGATGAAAGAATGGGTCAACTGGGCTTATACTCAGGCATGGAAATCGCTAACAAAACATGCGGGGGACACAATTCCTTGGCAGCTGCGTGCGCGCGCATACGCACACACACAAGGCATCGGCTGCGTGCCCTGTGGACGGTAACATCAGGGGCTGACTTGGTCGGTGGCCAACTCCGAACTCCAGCAACAGCAGCTTTGTCCGCCCCGAATCGTGGAGCTTGAGTCGGGATCTTTCATCGGCCGGCGGGGGCTTCAACATCGGGAACCTCGATTGCCTCGACGCAGCAGTTTGATTTTACGCCGCGCCGGGCGCTGAAAGTCCCCGCAAATGGGCCCATTCAGCCCTTAGAAAGCGTCTGATAAAGTCCGGATTACAAAACATGGGGGGAGGGGTCCCCCACCTCTCAAAGCAGGGGGAGGGGCACACACAGTTGACTATGTAATTAAACCAAAAGACAATCGGCAATAGCAGAGAACCAAATGGTTTATACCCATTTACCGCACGTCTCCGGTTGATGAAAGGCAATAAAGGTTTCCAAATAGGTTTAAGGGGAATGCAGAGCGCTCAGCAATCAAGCCCCAACAGGGCTTGATTGCTGAGCTTGCTAAGGTTACTGAACTTGCTTGGTTACTGGGCTTGCTAAGTGCCATCTGGACAGTGAAACACAAGCTGGGGGATTCAAAGTGAAAGTAATGTGCTCTCCACCTTAGCCACTGAATGCACTGTTGTCATTGCTAGTCAGCATGTTACAGCCCAGTCGGCCACCACGTGTGGTTGGAAGGGGCATTTAAACTGCAACAAAGATTCTTATCTTTGTGCAGGACAAGCAAGTCAATGTGATAAAGTCTGATAAAGTTTGGATTACAAAACATGGGGGGGTTGTCCCCCACCTCTAAAAGCAGGGGGAGGGTTAACAGAATTAAGGGATATGGGGAGAAAGCAGGAACAGGGAACTGATTTTGGCCTACGCCTGCACCTATTTTCTATGTTTCTGATTCTATGAATGACGAACACTAGTGGAATTAGTACACAATGGGCCATTTAGCACCTAGTTAGTGAACAAGTGATTTATAAGTTGGCAGCAAAATTAATCAGATGATGGAATATCATTAAATCAATAAATTAATGCAATATTTGGTTGGTGTGAATCAGTTAATTTATCAGGTAATGGCAGCAAATTTACAAATGAATGGAGCATGATGACAGGATCAACAATTTAACAGAGTTATGGCATAAAACAGAGCAGCAGGGAATTGATATATTAATGCTGCTCAGATAGAGGTGAATTAGTACAATGCATTGAAAGTGAAATTATAAATGAATGACAAATTGGACAGAAGGCAACTAATGAATTGGTGGGCGGCATTAATTAACCAGATTAATAGAGCAGGATTTAGACAAGTACTGATGGATTAGTGGAACAATGCATGGCAGAAGTAAATGTTATGACCAAACTTAAAACAGGAACACATTTCACTGAAGTTAAATTAGCACTGATTCAAAATGGCCATATCCCAGCATGCCACGATGAATCCAGGAGTTTTAAGAACTACAATGTCCTGGTCGCTACCACTTCCACCCGCACTGCCCACTCCTCTTGCCATTCACTGTCCCAAGTAGGAGAAGCAACACCCGTCCTTTCACCTCTTCTGTTCCCATTATCCAAGAACCCAAACATTCATTATAGAGGAAGCAGTTATCCACATCCTCGGCCAATGGGTGTATTTCTGTTCTCCATGACTCCATGACTACATGCGATCCTTTAATAGATGTTCCTGTACAAGGACCCATAGGATGTACCAATGTCCTTCCCCATCATCGCTTGCACAATCTTCCAAACTCAACTCTACCCACAGCACCACACCGGATGAGCAGGCACGGCAGATGGTAATGACAGGAGGACATGGCTACAGGTACTGAGGACACACACAGTTGACTCAATGTGACTGATACCCCATCAAACTATTGCTTGGCATTGAATACTGCCATTCCTTCCATGCCTATTATTAAAACTCGGGGAGTTGGGTCTCTGATCATCCCTAAACAACTGGATCCTCAACTTCCTCATCAGCAGACCATAATTGGCATGAACTGATAATATTTCCTCCTCGATAACCATTAGCACACAAGCACCTTAGGCTCTGGGTGGCCTGGGCTCTGAAGATTTATCCTGGGCACAGCACATTGATGTAATCATAAGGAAAGCTAATAAAATGCCTTTATTTCCTCGGAAGATTGAAGGGATTCAGTATGTCAACAAATACTCACTTGAACTTCTACAGGTATATGGTAGAGAGCATATTGACTGATTGCATCACAATCTAGTTTTGCAACTCAAAAAGCCCTGGGAAGAAGGAGATTGCAAAGAGTGGTAGACATTGCCCGATCCATCATGGGTTCTGACCTTCCCACCATTGAAGGGATCTATAAGAGGCATTTGCTCAAAAAGGCAGCCAGCATCACCTCATCAAAGACCCACAACACCCTGTCTATACTATAATTTCACTCTGCCATTGGGTGGGTATGTTACAAAACTTACCTTTAGCGTTGCTGCAGTTCTGTCACTGCCCGTGTGCGCGACTTTAGCGCCTTTGAGAGGGGGGCGGGTTTAAAATACCATTTACTCCAGACCATTCAAATCGATTAATCTCAGGGGATTTAGTTGCTGAAGAGAAATCGCTCCGACATTTGTTTTATGGAGGTATTTTTAAACTGCGCTGAATAATTTAATTGCTAGAGTGAATTAAAAATCATCTTTTAAAGCCGTGAACGCCGACAATGGGACGGATCTTATGTAGGGGACAAAATAAGGTACACAGTTTATTTTTACATAAAAACGTGCTTCTTAGGAAGCCTTTAATCAAAATTTCATGTTGCGAGGAGACTTAAAAAATATACGAACAGTGCAGTATTTTTCCTGCCGACTGGGGGTGAAATTCAGCGCAAACCGCAACATTCCAAACGATCGCGTTCCACAAAACCCCACTCACATGTCGATTTAAATGACCATTAATTTACGGGAATTAAACACTAAATTCCTTCAATTTGGCCAATAAATTCATGACAATGAGATTTAAAAATCATGTTATATTGTGAATTCTTGTGTGAATGTTATTTGGACACTTAGGCTTTTTAAAAATGTTAACCTTCTCTTAAGAAATGGATAGATGTTTATATCCAGTAATTGAATTTTGTAATTAGCTACAATTAGGTAACTAACTAATTATATGCTTTAATTTCAGGTCATCCAAGTAAGATTGTTTCATATTTGTTTCAGAATGCTTCAATCTATAATAACTGAAAATGTCATTCAGTTCTCTTAATTTTTAAGAAAGTTATGGGCCTTTGACTGTCCTTGATCACAGCTTTTGTGTTAAGTCAATGGAAAAGCAATAGGGAACAGGATGCTAATTTCTGAGTATGAAGATGGCCATAACTTTTTTAATACTGAAGATATGAAAGTGAATTAGGTGTCAAATTAAACTTTGTTTTATGCTTTATCTGATGGGATAAATTGCACACTCGATTTTTTAAATCTCAAAAGTTTGTAACATTGCTACATTGGGAAGCTATAGGAGTCTGAAAAACGTGACCATCAGGTTCAATAATAGCTTCTTCCTAACAACCATCAGGCTCTTAAAACTACACAACTGTCTTTGGTTGCACTGAACACTTTGGGCTATTTTTCATGAGTTATTGGGTTTATTAATCTATTTATTAAACTTTTGTTTATTATATATTATCTTTGTGCATTGTGTTCACAGGCCTGTTTCGTTGGTGTAACTAAGAATTTCATCATTCTGTTATACATTTATACAATTATACTATTATTTATTGTCATTTGAACCTCAAATGAAGTTCAAACGATATTTGGTTTCTGCAGTCATACAACAAAGAAAAGAACCAAGACACACAACCAACACAATTTACACAAACATTAATCACAGTGAATATCCTCCTCACTGTGATGGAAGGCAAAGTCTTGTCAGTTGTCAGTACATATGAAACTTAATCACTCTACATTACCTCCAAGACACATGCCACCTCAGTCACAATCAGACAACACATAGGAAAAAGCCGTTCGACCCATCAAGTCTATACTGACTATCAGCTACCCAAGCACACTAATCTTGTTTATCAGCGCATGTTTGTACAGGAACTTTTGAAAATGTTGTGAGAGTTCCCATCTCCATCAACCAGTCAGGCAGTGACTTTGATAGACCCGCTCTCATTACCCTGTGACTGGGTTACTTTGACATCAGTTCCTTGGGCAGGACATCATCAATGAAAGACTCCAGTGGGACTAGAGATTACCTCCTCACCACCGTTTGAATGGCAATTAGAACAGTTATTAAAGATGACCTGCCTATGATGGGATAAGAAAATAGAAGAAACAAAATACATGGAGAGATTTGATCATAGAAACATAGAAATTAGGTGCTGGAGTAGGCCATTCGGCCCTTCGAGCCTGCATCCCCATTCAATATGATCATGGCTGATCATCCAACTCAGTATCCCGTACCTGCCTTCTCTCCATACCCTCTGATCCCATTAGCCGCAAGGGCCACATCTAACTCCCTCTTAAATATAGCCAATAAACTGGCCTCAACCACCGTCTGTGGCAGAGAGTCACAGAGACCCACCACTCTCTGTGTGAAAAAAGTATTTCTCATCTCGGTCCTAAAGGATTTCCCCCTTATCCTTAAGCGTGACCCCTTGTCCTGGACCTCCCCAACATCGGGAACAATCTTCCTGCATCTAGCCTGTCCAACCCCTTAAGAATTTTGTATGTTTCTATAAGATCCCCTCTCAATCTCCTAAATTCTAGAGAGTATAAACCGAGTCTATCCAGTCTTTCTTCATAAGACAGTCCTGACATCCCAGGAATCAGTCTGGCGAACCTTCGCTGCACTCCCTCTATGGAAATAAGGTCCTTCCTCAGATTTGGAGACCAGAACTGTACGCAATACTCCAGGTGTGGTCTCACCAAGACCCTATACAACTGAAGTAGAACCTCCCTGCTCCTATACTCAAATCCTTTTGCTATGAAAGCTAACATACCATAACATATTCGCTTTCTCCCCGAGACCTGCGTGGGTTTTCTCCGAGATCTTCGGTTTCCTAATTGGCTTGGTATAAATGTAAATTGTACCTAGCGTGTGTAGGGTAGTGTTGGTGTTCGGGGATTGCTGTTCGGAGCGGACTCGGTGGGCCGAGTGTATCCGCGCTGATTCTATAAACCAGCGATCCCCGCACATTAACACCATCCTACACCCACTAGGGACCATTTTTATATTTACTAAGCCAATTAACCTACCAATGTTCAAAAGTAAAAAAATATGCAAATGCTGGAAATCAGAAAAAACAAACAAATTATGTTGGAAACACTGCAGGTAGTAGTATCCATAGAGAGAGAAAATAATCAACATTTGAGTCAATTGCCTTTCATCAGAATGGATTGACCCATAAGATTTATTTTGCTTCTTCTGTCATAGATGCTGTCCATTTTTAAAACCAATGACCAATTTATCGTGTCAGGAGATCAGCAAATGTCCAGCTAAATGCTGGAATGGATTTTCCTCATCATTTCTCAGGGCTCACTGGTGGAATTTGCTCAAGAGAATATCCTGTAAAATATCTGTCTAAAGAAGGGTCTCGTCTGAAAACGTCACCCATTCTTTCTATCCAGAGATACTACCTGTCCCGCTGAGTTACTCCAGCATTTTGTGCCTATCTCCTGTATTTGAAGACAGGTAACCAACACTGCACCTCTCACTGAAACACTGCTTCTGCTAATTTTGACTTATTGGTGAACATGTTACTGGTGCCTTGTGTGCCTAAATGCTGAAGATATTCAAACACAGCACATTTTAATCCAGAGACAAACTCTGACTGATGCAAAAAAATACAATCGATAAGAGAAGAAAGCAAAACACCACCATAAACTCACCAACACTGCCGAGAGAGCCGAAGAGAGCCAGTGCAGTTAAAAGGCTAAACATTCTGGATGGCTCCACAGGCGTTTGTGAGCAGCAAAAGCACTGCTGCCAAAGCACTACTGATAACCCTTGCCTCACCATTTATATCAAAGTACCGGATGTTGTGGCACCTCCTGAAACCAGAGACTAGAACAGCTGGGGATCTGAGTGTGCCAAACAGGATCCGAGTGATCAGACCAATAGCATTTATGAAATAAACCGTGGTTAAATGTCACTTTTAACATTATCCCACACAACTTGTGTTGTCAGGTCCAGTGAGTTATGAAATATATTTACTTTGAATAACACTGTTCCCATCACACCCATCTTACATTAGTATGGTGCTGATCTTTCATTGCTGCTATTGTGTGATCGCTCGTGAGACCAGACGTTACCACGGATTTTCTAATGAAATCCAAAATATTGAACTTCTTTTGACTTTGTGCAATCAAACAAAACCCACTACAAACAATGTCTTCTGTGCTGATTGGTCACCTTGCCCCCTTCAATACTCCTGTCCCTACCGAGGTATCCGAGTGTTAAAAAGGCTACTTTTAGAGAATTACACAAAGACATGGACAGTGACCACTTTCAATGGAAAGACATGTTGGCTGTCTCCTTGACTTCCTAGTATGAACAAGGAAGATATGATGCCACAATGGGACAGTGACGCGCCGGAAATGTAAAGTAGATTATTGATACCAACTTGTGTCTCCGCTGCTAAAACAGGAAAATTAGCATCTGATCATGATCTTAATTATGTTTTTGGCTGCCTGATGTTGCATTATGTTCCCCAATGTCTGCAGTAAAATAGAAATTAACTGCTCTCTAATGGAATCATTGAGCCATATATTAGAGAAACAAGCTCTTCAACCCAACTTGCCAATGTCGACCAAGATGCCTCATCTATACTGATCCCACCTGCCTGTGTTTGACCCATATCCCTCTAAACCTTTCCGTTAAATGTTGTTATAGTATCTGCCTCAACTAAGTTGACTCTATGAGTGAAAAAGTTGCCGTTTAGGTCCCTACTGAATATTTTCACTCTCAAACTAAACCTGTTCGCTGGTTCTTGATTCCCCTACTCTGGATACAAGACTATGTGCATTCACCTTATCATGATTTTATCCACCTCTATAAGATCACCCTGCAGCCTCCTGCGCTCCAAGGAATAAAGTCTTAGCCTTCCCAAACTGCTCCTTCTGACTCAGGCTCTCGAGTCCTGACAATATCCTCATAAATCTTCTCTACACTCTTTCCAGCTTAGCGACATTGTTCCTATTGCAGGGTGACCAAAGATGAACATAATAATCCAACGTCACCAACGTCTGTACAACTGTAACATAATAGCACCTTCTACACTGAATACTCTGACTGATGAAGACCAATGTACCAAATGCCTTCTTGACCACCCTAACGACCTGTGATGCCACATTCAAGGATCAATGTACCTTCTCCCGAAGGTCCCTCTACTCCACAACACTCTCCAGGACCTCGCCATTCGTTGTGTAAATCTTGTAAATATGTCCCCTTGCTTGAAATTATCCCACTGAAAAAAACTCCTCAACATCTATCCTGTCACGCCCTCTTCCGATCTTATATACCAGAAAATTCACCCTGATTCTTCTAAACACATAGTACAGATCTAATTTCTTTAGCTGCTGTGATCACACAACCTGCTCATCCAGATATTATCCTGGCGAATCTCTTCTGGATTGCTTCCAATGCCAATGCATCCTTTCTTAAATAAGGGGACCAAGTGCATCCTTTCTGAAATAAGTGCCAACAATGCAAATGGTCAGGATGTGCTAGAATAATATCATCAACTGCCATGTTGTTATGCACAAAAATCTAGACAGATGTTTCTTCATGGAGTTGGGGAGTCTGGCTTTCAAATGAGGTGAATACGAGGATCTTTCTGTTCTATCCCTGAACATCAAAGGTTTGATGAGCACTATTTAGACTAAGTGGGACAGTTCTCTCTCATGTTCAAGGCAATATTTATCCCTTGCCTAATACGACTAAGAAACAGATTTTTGACCAAAACTCTACCTGTTTCTCTCTCCACAGATGCTGCCTGTCCTGTTGAGTGTTCCCAGCAGTTTCTGTTTTGAAGCTGAAAGCCAGATTTCATTGTTTATGGAATCATTGGTTGCTGTTTTTTTCAATATTGCAATGGTAACTGTATTTTAAAAAGACTTCATTAGCTGATAGGTGATTTGAGACCCCCTAAAAAGGTTGTGCAAGATGCCAGTTTTTCTTACAATAGTTCCAAGTGATTGGCGATTTATCCACCATTAAAACATAAGAGCACAAGAAATAGGTTATTCAGACCCTCATGTCCTTCAATAAACTTATGGCTGAGTTTCTACTTCGTGCTACTTTCTGCGCCAACCACATATCTTTACAATATCTACAACATTCATTGGTTTCAGTCTTAAATATACCTAGTGACTGAATATCCACCTATCTTTTAGATGAAGAATTCCAAAGATTCAGCACCCTCTGGGCAAAAAAAAATATTCTCACCTACGTCCTCAATGTCTGGGACCAACCTCTGCTTATAAATACCCCAGTGAGGGGAAACATCCCTGTGAACCACCCGTGGGAACGTTGTAATTTCAATTAGATTGCCTGTGAGTGCATTCCCTGGGTGGTGAACATGTCCTCATATGAAAATCTGGTGAATCTTCACTGCACTCCCTCTAACAAATGTACACACTCTTTTTTTAAGCAGGCAGACCAGTCTGTGCATGGTATTCAAAGTGCCGATGCACCAGAACTATAGATAATTGAAACAAGATGCTTTTAGTCTTGTATATAAATCCTCTTCTAATATACCCCAGCGTATTATTTGCCTTGCTAATTGCATGTAAAGCCTCAATAATTTGTGTACACGGTCACCAGGGTCCACCTACCATGTTCTTGCCTATTCACTTAACCCATCTATACATTCTTGCTCTCCCCACCCATTCGAATCTTTCTGTGCAGCCCACACTACAACTTTGCATCATCAGCTGATGTGGCTGTATTACATTTGATCCCCTCATTTATAATCAATTATATAGATGGTGAACAGTGAAGGGCAAGCACGGATCTTCGTGGCATCCCTCAAGTAACAGACACCCCAACCAAAAAGTATCCCTTTATTTCTTCACTGTTATTTGTCCATTGAGCAATCCTAAATTCACAATGGTAAATTAACTCAGTATCGTGCATCCAAAACTTGTTTAATAATTGCAGAGAAATGCAGAGGCAGCCCAGTCCATCATATAAATCAGCCTCCCCCCTCCTTGAGAGCCTTCCTCCATTTACATTTCATGTTACCTCAGAAAATTAGCCAACACAATAGAAAACCATTCATATCCCAGTTTCCTCTCTCCTGTCGGGCAGAAGATGCAAAATCTGGAAAGCACAAACCACCAGATCGAATATCAGCTTCTTCCCCACTGCTATCAGCCTCTTGAATGGACCTTTCACATGCTACGGGTGTATTTCTGATCTCCCAACCTATCTCATTGTGGCTCTCACATTTTTTTTTATTTGCACTTTCTCTCGTAGCTGTAACACTATATTCTGTACTCTGTTTCTTTTCTCTCTTGGCGCTACCTGACATACATGACGGTTTAATTTGTCTGATTGCCGTGCAAAACTACATTTTTCACTGTATCTTGGCACACATGACAATAATAAACCAATAACCTATTTGGTTATATTCCCCTGCAAAGATGCCAGTCAGAAAGCAGGATCTTTTTGGTGGGGATCTCTGTGGAGCTTGCCAGAGTACAGGATGTGTGGGAAGCCCCTGTCCCCAGGGAATGGCACAAAGCCAGTTCTCTGGGTGATTCAGATTATGTAGAGTACATTTAACAGTTGTGTATAGGCTGACGTATGACTTTGGATACCTTGCTATTGGTTGAATATTGCTAGCCTTTGATGATTTTGTTCATTGTTCTTCTTCTGTCATGTGACATGCACAGCCTAAAGTTGTTGGACAACTTGTTCTATTTGATCTCCCGTTTGTGCACGTCGAGTTGATTGCATTAGTCGAAACAGGGCGGACCACGTGAAGGTTGCAATCTTCCACCCCATTGTTCTGATTGTCCGTGTTACTCGGCATTGTGGACAGAAACACAAAGAACTGGTGGGACTAACAGAGGACATGGAGATAATGATGACCATCACCCATGACAGCTAGACTGGTACTGAAGGCTGAGCGAGGAAGTGCAAAGGAAATGAGATGAACAGAGCATGTATATAGCAATGGCATTTAAGATTAAACGGAATACAGAGTGTCTAGTTATTATGAGCTGAGCAGGCTGGGATAATCCAGGTGACTACACAGAACAGGAGAAGGTGCAGCTTGGACACAGTTGATCGGATCAGTCTTTACAAACAAGACAATGCTGCAAAAATCTGAGGAGAATTACAAGCAGTAGATTTAGACGATGGGTAAAAACTGATGAGGTGGAAGCAGACTTTGCTACAAGTAAACAAATTAGGTTCAGGATTCAAGATTCAAGATCGTTTATTGTCATGTGTCCCAGATAGGACAATGAAATTCTTTCTTTGCTTCAGCACAACAGAATGCAGTATGCATCAATACAGAACAGATCAGTGTGTCCATGTACCATAGAATATATATATATATATATATATATATATATATATATACACACATAAATAATTGAACAGATAAAGTGCCCGGTAGGTTTGGGGAAGTAGCTATTCCTGAACCTGGATGTACCAGATTTCACACTCCTGTACCTTCTACCTGTAGGTATTGGGGAGATGGGTGTGTGGTCACAATTGGTGTGGGTTCTTAATGATGCTGCCAGCCTTTTTGAGGCAGCGACAGCGATAGATCCCCTCAATGGTAGAGAGGTCAGAGCCGATGCTGGACTGGGCAGTCTTTACTACTTTTTGCATTCTCTTCCGCTCCTGGGCGCTAAGGTTGCCGAACCAAGCCATGATGCAACCGGTCAGCATACTCTCTACCGTGCACCTGTAGAAGTTCGAGAGAGCCCTCCTTGACATGCCGACTCTCCGTAATCTTATCAGGAAGTAGAGGCGCTGATGTATTTTCTTTATAATTGCATCAGTGTTCTCGGGCCAGGAGAGATCTTCAGAGATGTGCACGCCCAGGAATTTGAAGCTCTTGACACTTTCCACCATTGAACAGTTGATATAAATGGGACTGTGTGTCCCCATCCTACCCCTTCCAAAGTCCACAATCAGTTCCTTGGTTTTATTGGTGTTGAGAGCCGGGTTATTGTGCTGGCACCATTTTGTCAGCCGGTCGATCTCTCTTCTATACTCTGACTCATCTCCATCAGTGATACGTCGCACAACAGTGATAATGGAGTTCGCACTATGACCAGTTACTCAGTCATGAGTATAGAGTGAGTGCAGCAGGGGGCTGAGCACGCAGCCTTGAGGTGCTCCCGTGCTGATTGTTATCGAGGGTGACACATTTCCACCAATTACTGTGTACAGGCGGGATGCATCCATGGATGCTAAGGTAGGGTGGAGGTTACAGCACTTACCATAATATTTGGATCCATTTAACATACAGTGGAGGTGTCAGAGAGCTGGAAAATGGGAAATATAATACGTTGGCGTGCAGAGGCATGCAAAGCAACTACAGGTTGAGCAATATATGTGCAGTCGGGGGGATGGTTTCAGAAACAATAATCAAGGAAACCATGGACAGGGAGGATGGGAGGGAAGGAATAGCCAAAGCATAACAAATGGAAAATCACACCTCTTTGGCCTGATTGGATTCTTTTAATGAGAGCACAGGAAAAGTTGATGAAGGGAATGGTGAGGATAAAACGAACATGTATTTTAAGAATGGATTTGATAAAGTGCTTCTCAGTAGAGCTAATAGGACTTGATGTTTCAATCCCTGTAATAAGTCAGCACTCTTGCTATTTGCAGTGGGATTGGCGTGGTGAAAGGTAGGATATGTACGTCATCGGGGTCATTAGGTGGGCACCCTCCTTCTTTGACGTTTCATTGATAAGCCCACAACATCTCCAGAGGGCTCAACGGTGATACCTGGCGTCCCAGTTACACCCCCCTCAATTCCATACCCTCCTGTATTCATCTTGCAGCCCATTTGTTGTCTCTCCTTTTGATCCAAATCAAATTGCTGCTTTTTTCCGCAGAATTTGATAATGATTTGATTGCTTGTTGGAGGGAGCGACCCCTCACCCCCATTTTATTTAATAGCCTGGTCATAGATGTAGCAACAAATCCCCTGCATCCCACTTCGACAGGAAAAAGCTTATAAATAACATTTGTCCCTGCAGATCTCACTGACAAACTGCAGCCACATTGAATACTGTTCTTTATGCCTACTGTCTGCTCCTTAGACTATGGCAGGAAGGAAGAATACATGTCTCTATTCGACTTTATTTGCTACTTGTTTACCATTCATTCTATGTTGTTGTACAATCTATTACTCTTCAGCTCACTGTTTACCACCTATCCAAGCTTCGTTTCACAAGCAGAAACTGTACTCTCCACACTCTTGTTCGAGTTATGGATAGAGTGAATATGGAGAGGATGTTTCCACTAGTGGGAGAGTCTAGGACCAGAGAATTAAAGGAAGTACCTTTAGGAAGGAGTCAAGGAGGAATTCCTTCAGTCAAAGGGTGGTGAATCTGCGGAATTCATTGTCACAGAGGGCTGTCAATGGATATTTGACATAGATATATAGATTATACGGGTGTCAAGGGTTATGGGGAGAAGGCAGGAGAATGGGGTTAGATGGGAGAGATAGATCATCCATGATTGAATGGTGGAGTAGATGATGGGCCGAATGGTCTAATTCCGCTCCTATCACTTATGAACTTATGAACATGAAATTATTGATATGAGGAGCAGCACTAAACTCTGGCTAATGCCACTGTCCACCATAACCAGTCTGAAAATGGTATGGTGTTAACTTTATTCACTGGCTTTGTGAAATAAACACAGAATGAAGGGATATTCCTGAGGCCAATTGAAGTTAAAGAGAATGTTTCAATCCCTTTCCTTTGATGGAGTAAAGTTTTAGTGAGTGTCTTTAAGAGCACAGGTACATAGTTCAATGAAAATGGCAACCCAGGTGGATCGGATGGTGAAGATGGGAATTGGCACAGTTGCCTTCATCGGTCAGATATTGAGTACAGGAGTTGGGATATCATGTTCCCAGCTGTACTGGATGTTGGTAAGGCCACATTTGGAGTACCATGTACAGATGTGGTTCCTCTGCTACAGGGAAGATGCATTAAAATGAAAAGGATGCAAAAAGGATTTATGAAGATATATCTGTATATGTCTGTAGGGTTTAATTTATAAGGCGAGGCTAGATAGTTTTTAGGAGGCTGAGGGGAGACCTCGTAGAGGTTTATAAAATATGTGATGCGTAGATATGGTGAGTAGCCAGTCTTTCCCAGAGAAGGTGAGTCTAAAACTATGACGGCATAGGTTTAAAGTGAGAGGGGAATGATTTAAAATACACCTGAGGATCAACTTTATCACACAGAGCGTGCTATGCAAATAGAATGAACTGCTGAAGGAAGAGATATAGGCGAGTACAATTACAATAATTTAAAAATATTTGGATCAGTACATGGATAGGAAAGATTTCGATAAACATGACCAAACACCAGCAAATGGGCAGCTGGGGATGGATGATTTAGGCAAAAAAGTTTGTTGCTAGACATGATGATGCTCGACAATAATGGCTCAATGTTAGAATCCTGGCCTGGCACATCCCCAATCCTTTCCACTCGTCACGTTAATTTTATGTTTCGTGTATCTTGTTGTGTTTTATGACTGTTGGCAAATACATTTCCCTCTTGGGATAAATAAAGTTTCATCATATCGTAGTGTAAGCAGTTGAGTTTCTCTCCCACCAGCGACAAGGAAGGGAGTGGATGTGGACTGTTGGGAGGGGCAATTGGGGCAAAGGCCGTCTTGAGGGTGAAGTGCCACTGTTGAGGTCAAAGTGCTGGCTTTGATAATGAGTAAGAATAGTGGCAAGGTAAAGATTTATTTCCTCTCTCTTATTGCCGAGTCAAATGGAATATGCATCATCGAGGCTGTAAAGAAGGAGAGGAACAGGGCTGTGAGAGTGTTAGTGTTAGGGGATTCCTTTGTTGGAGGAAGAGGGCAACTTGACGTTGTGTTGCTGCAAAAGATGCTTCAGGTTGATTTGCTGTCGCCTTAGTGCAAGGGACAAAGGTGACTCAGAATGACTTCAGAAAACCGGAACGGGTAGGATAAATAGTCAAAGGTTGTGGTACATGTAGGTACCAAAAACATAGGTAGAAGGGATAAGATGCTGCATCATGAGTTTAGGGAGTTAGGTAGCCATATCAAGAACAGGATATCAAAGATTGTAATTACTGGTAAGGTTGTAATGACAACCTGGTGAGCGACACGATGGTGCAGCGGTAGAGTTGCTGCCTCACAGCGCCAGAGACCCGGGATCGATCCTGACTATGAGTGCTAGACTGTACGGAGTTTGTACGTTCTGCCCCAAACCTGCGCGGGTTATCTCTGAGATCTTCGGTTTCCTCCCACACTCCAGACATACAGGTTTGTAGGTTAATTGCCTTTGGTGCAAGTGTAAAGATTTCCCCAGTGTGTGTAAGATAGCGTTAATGTATGGGGATTGCTGTGGATTTGGTGGGCCGGAGGGCCTGTTTCCGCGCCGTATCTCCAAACTAAACTACAAATCTGTACATCTTTGGAGTTTGGGAGGAAACCGGAGATCCCAGAGAAAACCCACCCAATTTGTAAATAGTGCGGGGGAGGGGTTGACAAATTGGGAGTATAAAGATGAAGGGGAAGTGGCTACGGGAAAAATTACAAACGATTCTCAAATTAATGGGAAGGAATGGCAGAGAATGGACAACAGAGTAAGGTTGGGGCCAATTGCGAGCGGTGCGAGGGGGGATGTGAATACGGAGGTCAAAGTCCTATATATGAAACGCGAGGTATAAGGAATAAAGTGGACGAGCTTGAGGCTCAGTTAGAAACTGGCAAGTATGATGTTGTGGGAATTACTGAGACATGGCTGCAAGAGGGCCTGGGCTGGGAACTGAATATTCAAGGGTATATACCTCCTATCGAAAAGACAGACAGGTGGACAGAGGGGGTGGGGTTGCTCTGTTGGTGAGGAATGAAATTCAGTCCCATACAAGGGGTGACATTGAAACAGAAGATGTGGAGTCAGTATGGATAGAATGAAGGAATTGTAAGGGTAAAAAGTCCCTAATGGGACTAATCTACAGGCCCCCAAACAGTAGCCTGGACATAGGGTGCAAGTTGAATCAGGAGTTTAAATTGGCATGTAGCAAAAGTAATGCTGTTGTTGTTATGGGAGATTTCAACATGCAGGTAGACTGGGAAAATCAGGTTGGTAATGGACCCCAAGAAAGGGACTTTGTAGCGTGCCTCCGTGATGGATTCTTAGAACAGCTTGTATTGGACCCTACCAGGGAGAAGGCAATTCTGGATTTAGTGTTATGTAATGAACCGGATTTGATAAAGGACCTCGAGGTTAATGAGCCATTAGGAGGCAGTGACCATAACATGGTCAGGTTTAATCTACAATTGGCGAGGGAGAAGAGTAGATCGGAGGTGTCAGTGTTGTAGTTGAATAAAGGGGACTATGGGGCCATGAGGGGGGAGCTGGCCAACGTTGACTGGAAAGATACACTAGCAGGGATGACAGTGGAATAAAAATGGCAGGTGTTTCTAGGAATAATACAGAAGGTGCAGGATCAGTCCATTCTTAGGAGGAAGAAAGATTCCAAGGGGAGAAAGGGGCGACCATGGCTGACAAGGGACGTCAGGGACAGTATAAAAATTAAGGCAAAGAAGTACAGCATAGCAAAGATGAGCGCGAAGCAGGAGGATTGGGTAATGTTTAAAGAACAACAGAAGATAACCAAAAAGACAATTCGGAAAGAAAAGATCAGGTACAAAGGTAAGCTAGCCAAGAATATAAAGCAGGATAGTAAAAGCTTCTTTAGGTATGTGATGAGGAAAAAAATAGTTAAGACCAAAGTTGGACCCTTGAAGACCGAAAAAGGTGAATTTATTATGGGGAACAAGGAAATGGCAGATGAGTTGAACAGGTACTTTGGATCTGTCTTCACTAAGGAGGACACAAACAACCTTCCTGATATATTAGTGGCCAAAGGATCTGGGGTGACGGAGGAACTGAAGGTAATCCACATTAGGCAGGAAATAGTATTGGATAGACTGATGGGACTGAAGGCTGATATATAAATCCCCAGGGCCTGATTCTCTGCATCCCAGGGTACTTAAGGAAGTGACTCTAGAAATCGTGGATGCATTGGTGATCATTTTCCAATGTTCTATAGACTCTGGATTCCTGTGGATTGGAGGGTAGCTAATGTTATCCCACTTTTTAAGAAAGGCGGGAGAGAGAAAAAAGGGAATTATTGACCAGTTAGCCTGACGTCGGTGGTGGGGAAGATGCTGGAGTCAATTATAAAAGATGAGATAACCACACATTTGGATAGCAGTAACAGGATCGGTCCAAGTCGGCATGGATTTACGAAGGGGAAATCATGCTTGACTAATCTTCTGGAATTTTTTGAAGATGTAACTAGGAAAATGGACAGGGGGGAGGGCCAGTGGATGTAGTGTACCTGGACTTTCAGAAAGCATTTGATAAGGTCCCACATAGGAGATTAGTGGGCAAAATTAGGGCACATGGTATTGGGAGTAGAGGGCTGACATGGATAGAGAAGTGGTTAACAGACAGGAAACAAAGAGTAGGGATTAATGGGTCCCTTTCAGAATGGCAGGCAGTGACTAATGGGTACCGCAAGGCTCAGTGCTGGGACCGCAACTATTTACAATATACATCAATGATTTGGATGAAGGGATTCAAAGCAACATTAGCAAATTTGCAGACAACACTGGGTGGCAGTGTGAAATGTGAGGAGGATGCTATGAGAATGCAGGGTGACTTGGACAGGTTGGGTGAGTGGGCAGATGCTTGGCAGATTAAGTTTAATGTGGATAAATGTGAGGTTATTCTCTTTGGTTGCAAAAACAGGAAGGCAGATTTTTATCTAACTGGCGTCACGTTGGGAAAAGGGGAAGTACAACAGGATCTGGGGGTCTTTGTACATCGGTCTATGAAAGTAAGCATGCAGGTACAGCAGGCAGTGAAGAAAGCGAATGGTATGTTGGCCTTTATAACAAGAATAATCGAATATGGGAGCAAAGAGGTCCTTCTGCAGTTGGAGACCATACCTGGAGTATTGTGTGCAGTTTTGGTCCCCTAAATTGAGGAAGAACATTCTTGCTATTGAGGGAGTGCAGCGTAGGTTTACAAGGTTAATTCCCGGGATGGCGGGATTGTCATATGCTGAGAGAATGGAGCAGCTGGGCTTGTACACTCTGGAGTTTAGAAGGATGAGAGGGTATCTCATTGAAACATATAAGATTGTTAAGGGTTTAGACACGCTAGTGGCAGGAAACATGTTCCCGATGTTGGGGGAGTCCAGGACCAGGGGCCACAGTTTAAGAATAAGGATTAAGCCATTTAGAATGGAGACCAGGAAACACTTTTGCTCACAGAGAGTGGCGAGTCTGTGGAATTCTCTGCCTCAGAGGGCGGTGGAGGTGGGTTCTCTGGATGCTTTCAAGAGAAAGCTAGATAGGGCTTTTAAAAATAGCGGAGTCAGGGGATATGGGGAGAAGGCAGGAACGGGGTACTGATTGTGAATGATCAGCCATGATCACATTGAAGGGCTGAATGGCCTACTCCTGCACCTATTGTCTATTGTCTATTGTCACCCCGGGATCTTTCCCTATCTCCTCCTCCCATCCCCTCCTCCCCTCCCCCAATCCCTCTCTCACCTCTCGCTCCCTCTTCTTTCCCTTACCCTTAGTCACTCCCTCCCTCCCTTCATAAAAAGCAGCATCTGCAGTTCCTTCCTCCACAGGTAATTCATTGTTAGCTGTGGTTTAGATCCAGTTGATTTGACGATTGGACCAGTTTGCAGTGTGTGTGTGTGTGTGTGTGTGTGTGTGTGTGTTACTCAAACTCCACGCATACTGTAGGTATGATACAAAACTTACCTTTAGCGGCACTGCAGTTCTGCCACTGCCCATGTGTGCGACTTTGGCGCCTTTGAGAGGGGGGCGGGTTTAAAATGCCATTTACTCCAGACCAATAAAATGGATTAATCTCAGGGGATTTCGTTGCTGAAGAGAAATCGCACCGACATTTGTTTTATGGAGGTATTTTTAAACTACGCTGGATCATTTATTAGCTAGAGTAATTTAAAAATCATCTTCTAAACGTCGACAATGGGACGGATCATACGTAGGGGACAAAAGAAGGTACACAGTTTATTTTTACATAAAAACGTGCTTCTTAGGAAGCCTTTAATCAAAATGTCATGTTGCGAAGAGGTGATAAAAAATATACACAAACCGGCAGTATTTTTCCTGCCGACTGGGGGTTATATTCACCGCAAACCGCAACGTTCCAATCAATCGCGTTCCACAAAAACCCACTCGCAAGTTGATTTAAATGGCCATTAATTTACGGGAATTAAACACTAAATTCCTTCAATTCAGCCTATAAATTCATGACAATGAGATTTAAAAATCATGTTATATTGTGAATTCTTGTGTGAATGTTATTTGGACACTTAGGCTTTTTAAAAATGTTAACCTTTTCTTAAGAAATGGATAAATGTTTAGATCTAGCAATTGAATTTTATAATTAGCTACAATTAGGTAACTAACTAATTATATGCTTTAATTTCAGGTCATCCAAGTAAGATTGTTTCACATTTGTTTCAGAATGCTTCAATCTATAATAACTGAAAATGTCATTCAGTTCTCTTAATCTTTAAGAAAGTTATGGGCTTTTGACTGAACTTGATCACAACCTTTGTGTTAAGTCAATGGAAAAGCAATAGGGAACAAGATGCTAATTTCTGAGTATGAAAATGGCCTTAACTTTTTTAATACTGAAGATATGAAAGTGAATTAGGTGTCAAATTAAACTTATTTTAATGCTTTATCTGATGGGATGAATTGCAGACTTGATTTTTTTAATCTCAAAATTTTGTAACATTGCTACAAACTGCTCGGCCACCCTGCAACCCGGCTCTCCCTCTGTCCACCCCGGCTCGGCCGCCGCTTAGCCTGTCCCCATCCTGTCCGATTGCCCGCCGCTGCCACTCGGCCCATCCCTTAGCTTAGCTTGTCCCCGCCCTGCCCACCCGCCTACCTGCCTGCCTGCTCGCTGTCACCGCCGGGCCATGGGGGGGGGGGGGGGAAATCGAGTTTGGCACGGTGGTCACCACGAGTTTCGATGAGCTGGTGGAGAAGATCTCCTCACAGAAGGTCGTGAGGATGATTTACCGCAATGGCGGCGGTGGAGGAGACGGACTTTGGGGAACGGGTAGGCGGGACCGCCATTGTCGCAGAGAGCTGGCGGGGGTGAGCGGTGAGTGATGAGGGAGAGAGAGACGGGACCAGGGTCTCCACTGCCCCTCCCCCCCCCCCCCCCCCCACGGTTGCCGCCGGTGGTGGGGGAGATGATAGACAGGTTACTGTGAGGAGGGGAGAGAGGAGTTTGTGAGTGAGACGGGAGAGGCCGCCGCCGGTGTGGCAGCAAGGGATGTCGCCATCCTGGTCCTGACGTTGACTGACAGGAGAAGAGACCAATATGTCTGGAGCTGACTGAAGGAATGTGCGCATGCGCGGTTTTTAAGATTTATAAACCTTGATAACTTTGACAATATACCACCGATCGGAACGAAACATGTTGCACTCGCAGCACAGGAGAACGGCGAGTAACCTGGCGAAAAACTCATAGATAGACAGATAGACAGATAGACAGATAGACAGATAGATAGATAGATAGATAGATAGATAGATAGATAGATAGATAGATAGATAGATAGATAGATAGATAGATAGATAGATAGATAGATAGATAGATAGATAGATAGATAGATAGATAGATAGATAGATAGATAGATAGATGGATAGACGGATGGATGGATGGATGGATGGATGGATGGATGGATAGATGGACAGAGAGATGGAGAGATGGAGAGATGGAGAGATGGATAGATGGAGAGATGGATAGATGGATAGATACCTAGTGCTTTTTCATCTTTTGTCAAATACTTAGAGGAAGGACAGACGAGAAGCCGAAGCAAAGAAGTGGAAACCAAATAACCGTATGGAAACAAAGCCGAAATGCCAAATAACCAAAAGCGTACAAAGCCAAAATGCCAATAAACCGAAAGGGAGGGACGCCTAAATGCAAACTAACCGGAAAGGGCGGGATGCCTAAAAGCCAAACTAACCAAAAGGCTGCATCGCCTAAAAGCAGACTATTTTATCTCCTTCCACTCCCCCCCCCCTGACAACAAGAAGCATGTTTTATTTATTACCGTCTCCACCTGCGGGAGGGTGGGGGTCATTTTCCCACACAAGCCATAGGTAAGTAGGCAATCTGAACCCAAGTTGTAAGCGGCCGAAGGTGCGCATCCCTCGGGACAGCCCCCACTCTCTCACGGCCACCCTCCATCACGTCTCCCCCGTGCGGCCGCACTGTGACGAGCTGTGGGTCAGGTGGAACGGAGGTGTGGGACAATGTTCATCCCTCCACAGTGATGTGATGGACGTGGGGGTCTGGACCTATCGCTGACAAGTCCCGCCCCCCGGCAACGTCATGTCCGTTATTTGACTTTTCTGTTTAGTGGCGTTTGGTTCGTTGGCTTGTAAGCGACGCCGCCTTTCGGGTAGGTGGCGTTTTGGTAGAGCGGCCATTCGGTAATTTTGCTTTTAGGCGATGCATCCTTTCAGTTAGTTGGGTTTTAGGCGTCCCGCACTTTCGGTTAGTTGGCGTTTTGGCCTTGTTTCCATTCGGTTAAATGGCTTCTACTTCTTTGCTTCGACTTCTCGTCCGTCGGCGCCACGTCCAGTATCATTATAGAAGGTTCCTCAAACAAGGCCATCTGGGCAGAGATTAGAAATAAAAGGGGTGTTGCCAATTTACTTGGGGTGCATTACAGATTACCCACCAGTCAACATGAGATACAGGAAGAGGTACAGGGGCAGTTAATAGAGATGAAATAAAAAGGTGCAGGGAATATCAGTGGAATATCATTTTGGAGATGGTGGCCATCACTGTATCTTTTAACTTAGCGGGGCAGGCAGCAGCTCTGGAGAGAAGGAATGGGTGATGTTTCGAGTTGAGACCCTTCTCTCCAGAGATGCTACATTGCATTGATTTGTCTGGGATGTAACTCAGCATTTACAGTTACTACCTACATAAGTGGTTATGGAAAAAAGTTTAATAGGGATAAATGTCAGGTTATCCACTTCGGTAGCAAAAACAGGAAGGCAGATTACTATCTAAATGGTGTCAATTTGGGAAAAGGGGAAGTACAATGGGATCTGGGGGTTCCTTGTTCATCAGCCAATGAAAGTAAGCATGCAGGTACAGCAGGGAGTGAAGAAATCGAATGGCATGTGTCCCTTTATAACAAGCGTTGAGTATAGGAGCAAAGAGGTCCTTCTGCAGTTGTACGGGGCCCGAGTGAGACCACACCTTGAGTATTGTGTGCAGTTTTGGTCCCCTTAATTGAGGAAGAACATTCTTACTATTGAGGGAGTGCAGCGTAGGTTTACAAGGTTAATTCCCGGGATGGCGCGACTGTCATATGCTGAGAGAATGGAGCAGCTGGGCTTGTATGCTCTGGAATTTAGAAGGATGAGAGGATATCTTATTGAAACGTATAAGATTATTAAGGGTTCGGACACACTAGAGGCAGGAAACATGTTCCCGATGTTGGGGGATTCCAGAACCAGGGGCCACAGTTTAAGAATAAGGGGTAAGCCATTTAGAACGGAGACGAGGAAACACTTTTTCTCACAGAGAATGGTGAGTCTGTGGAATTCTCTTCCTCAGAGGGAGGTGGAGGCTGGTTCTCTGGATTATTTCAAGAGAGAGCTAGGTAGGGCTCTTAAAGATAGCGGAGTCAGGGGATATGGGGAGAAGGCAGTAACGGGGTACTGATTGGGGATGATCAGCCATGATCACATTGAATGGCGGTGATGGCTCGAAGGGCTGAATGGCCTACTCCTGCACCTATTGTCTATTGTCATATTTTAATACGGAAGGTAGAAAATTACGTGTGAAACTGTAAAGTCAATCATTTGATGCACAAAACAGTAAAACTGTAGTTTTGAAATGGTGAAACATTCAAAAAGATCTGCGTGTCCTTGTGTATGTCACTGAAACCTAACATATAGGTGCAGCAAGCAATTAAACAGGCTGTTGGCATGTGGCCTTTTTTTACAAAACAATTTGAATAGAGGAGTCAAGATTGTGGTGCTGCATGAAGCCCCTTGGCAGCAGGCCTGGCTCACCCACCAATGAGACAGGAGTCAAACTGCCGAGCTCAGCCCTGATTGTCCCGAGCGCCCGAGAGGATGTTGAAGTGATTCAAGATGGCGGCGGACGCTAGAAACACAGGGCCTGTAAGCGGACTGGCTGTGGGAGGCCATGCTGTGCACCTCAATGGTGGAGTGGGCCGCTGGAGGACCTGCAGTAGCCTGGATAGATGGGTGGGTGATCTATAACCTGTTTTGCTCCTTCCACCACTTCCACTGGTCCACCGTGCATCCCCATTGCATGCCTTGAGGCCCTCAGTACTTCACATTGAATGGTCATGGCAAGAAATCCCTCAACATCAATAGTTCCACGTGCTTGTTACTCTTGGCTTTCACCTTGACAGGAACATGGTGGCCTTGAACTCTTGCTATTTCTTTGTTGAATGCTTGCCACCATGCAGATGTAGAGTTGCCTGCAATTAAAGGTTCAAAGGTTCTTTATTAGTCACATAACCCAATTGGTGTAGTGAAATGCGTATTGCCATTGTAGCACATAAAAAAAGAATCCAACATAACAATAATAAAGAAATTTAAACATAAAAAACTTCCCCCCACAATGGTTCCCATTATGAGGGAAGGTACAAAATCCAGTCCCCATCCCCATGTCCACCCATAGTCGGGCCTATTGAGGCCTCCGCAGTCGCCTTTACGGAGGCCCGATGTTCCAGGCCCTTCTCGCCGGATGATGGTGCTCCGGCATCAGGAGAATCCTCACAGCAGCATGGGATACCTGGAACGGCCGCTTCCTTAACGGAGACCGTGCCTTCCGAAGCCGATGGATGAAGTTGGATGGAGCTCCACCACTGCTGCTCTCGGCGAGAAATCCCAGGCTCCCGATGTTAAAGTCAGCGCCGCCGCCCGCTCCACAGACCCGCAGTACCGCGATGTTTCATCAGCAGTCCCAGCATACCGGAGTTCCAGCGCGGCAACCCGGGCAAGGCATCGCCCGCTCCAGCATTGTGCCACCGCCGAAGCCGAGGTTCTGGCCGGTCCCCTCAGGAAACACTGCTCCAGGCCCGCTGGTAGGGTCGATGGTGCTGCTCGGAGAAAAGCCGCCTCTCTGACCAGGTGGGGACCCCGAAAAGCAGTTTTCCCCTTCCCCCCACCCGACCCCTCCACCACTCACATAAAAAAGACTAGAGCTCCAAAAACAAAACTCTTTAACTCACTAGAAATTAAAAAAAAGGTGAAAAAACGGACAGCTGCAGGCTGGGCAGCCATACCCGTACAGGATGGCACCCCAAGTAAATTAAATGCCCCAATCTACCTTTGCCATGTCCTCCCTTATTCCCTGCCTTTTGCCAATGTAATATATTTATTACTGGTCCAGCATCTGCCCACTCACCCAATGTGTTCGTCACCCTGCATTCTCATAGCATCCTCCTCACAGTTCACACTGCCACCCAGCTTTGGTGTATGGAACAGTGTAGCACAATTACCGGCTTTCAGCCCACCATGTTAGCATTTACCACATTGCCAATTTAAACCAATCCCATCTGCCTGCACATAGACCACCACATCCTTCTGTTCCCTGCCTGTTCATAGATTCCAACGTGAAAGAGTAAATTGGCTTGGTGGAAGGAGTCAGCATGTGTTTTCCATGTTACAGGCCTATGATCAGTGGTGTGCCACAGGAATCAGAGCTGGATCATTTATAATTAATCATTAACCATCCCAATGACTTGGATGGAGGTGGCACGATCAGTAAGTTTGCAGATGACCCCAACATGGGCCATATAGTGGACATTGAAGGAATTGACTCTTGTTAAACTAAACTAAATTTCCCCCGCACAAAGCCATACTATCTATCTCTTAGTCCATGCAAAATGGACTTAAAGCATGTGGATTTATGCAAGTAATTTGTGTTCATAAGAATCCTCTCCAATAATTTCATTTATGTAAAGCTCACTAGCACACAACTTTGTGGTTTGCGTTTGAGTTTATGTTCGCCCTGCTGCCCTTCACAAAGGAACAACATTGCTCATTCTCCACGTTTTCTGGCACCTGGCCCATGGATAACGCCACAACATTCTCTGTCAAGATCTCTTCCATTCCTTGCTCAGTATCCTAGGATAGATCCCATCAGGCCCAGTGGCCACTTACTGTTTTTCAAGATACACAAGACTCCTCTTTCTTAATATTGATGTGTTCTAGACTAGTAATAATAGAATCTTCCTTAATGATCTCACCACCTTCCACGTACTTTTCATGGGTGAATAGTGATGTAAAGAACTCATTTGAGACCTCACTCTCTTCCCCTAGCTCCACACATACATTCCCTTCTATGTCTTCTGCTACACTTTTCTTTTCACTTGCTACTCTTTTGCCTCTGGTATTGTTCATAATGCCTTAGTATTCTCCTTGTTGCTCTTTTTAGTCCTAATTCTTTAAGTTTTTTCATGCTTCCTTTATGTGGGTGGTGGTTTTTTGATTACAATTGACAACATTTACAACTTTCACCCTAGGGTATGATAGATTTAATATAAGCTTTTCGATATACAATCATGGAGGGATACAGATAATGTGCAGGCAGAACAGATTATTTTAACCTGGCATCATGTTTGGCACATTGTTGGCCGAATGGCCTGTTCCTGTGCTGTACTGTTCCCTGTTCTAAGCGACGTAGTCAACAGTGACCTTTTTCCCCATCACCTGCGACCCAGCTCTGTTTCAATACATCACTTTGTAAGAACCATATTTTTTGCTCCAGCAGAAGGGCCCATGATCAGATGGTCTACTCTTTCTTGTTCATGTTTTGTCTTTGTTGTCAACAGTGCTACACGACAGAACATCACTCCTGAACCTGGACACCAATGCTACCGGCTATGTGCTATGGGCTACCGGTTGCTAAACATTTTAATTCCCCTTCCCATTCCCACACCCACACTGAGCTTTCTGTCCTAGGTCTCCTCCATTGTCAGAGTGAGGCTAAACGCAAATTGGAGGAACAGCATCTCAGATTTCGCTTGGGCAGCTTACAGCCCTGTGGTATGAATATTGATTTCTCCAACTTCAAGTAACCTCGGCATTCCCTCTCTCACTGTCCTTACCCCACCCAAATCACACCAGCTTCTTATTTTCACCCAAGAAGCAGCTAACAATGGCCTGTTCCCTTTATCAATGTTACTTTTTTTCATATCTTTCATTCATTGTTTTTTACCTCTCTACATCGTCATCTATATCTCTCGTTTCCCTTTTCCCAAACTAGTCTGAAAAAGAGTGTCGACCCAAAACGTCACCCATTCCTTCTCTCCACAGATGCTGCCTGTCCCGCTGAGTTACTCCAGCTTTTTGTACCTATCTTCGGTTTGAACCAGCATTTGCAGTTCCTTCCTACACATGGGTGAAAGCAAACCGTTTCTTCCACAATGCTTCCCGATTCCTCCGTGCTCCGCAAACTTTGGCCATGCTTTGATATTTGGGAGCTGGACTGCGAAGAGTAAACACACTCATTTATTTAGTACCTCTGGCATAATTTCTATTTGGCCAGTTACGAAGCAAAAACACACACACTGCAGGCACATCCTGGGACCAAGCAGTAAACGTCCATGGGAGTTATTGAGAGTTAAGATCCAAATGTTTCAGAGCATTTGTTCTTTCCAATTAGCATCGAGAGAGAATTAGCTTTTCACTGAACTCAAAAAGTACGGGTTGATCTTTGTTGTGTTTCTGCTTCAATGCAACTGACGCAATGATTTAAAGTAATGGTTCTTTCTCCTGAGAGTAGCAGGTACATAGTGCCTTTTGCACACAATAAGCACAAGGATAGACGTGTCCTGGTTCTTAAAAATAAATCCAGTTAGTCAGCTGTGTGAACCTTCTAGGATTGGGTGTGAACAGGAACTTGCCGCAGCTGGATAATCTATCACAGATCGTGCACAAGCACACAGGGAGGTGCATTACCACAGCGAGCCACAGCATAGCAACTATGCATTAACACCACCAGCTAAGAGGGGGTACAGAGAAGGTTCACCAGACTGATTCCTGGGATGTCAGGACTTTCATATGAGGAAAGACTGGATACGATCGGCTTGTACTCGCTGGAATTTAGAAGATTGAGGGTGGATCTTATAGAAACTTACAAAATTCTTAAGGGGTTGGACAAGCTAGATGCTGGAAGATTGTTCCCGATGTTGGGGGAGTCCAGAACAAGGGGTCACAGTCTAAGGATAAGGGGGAATTCCTTTAGGACCAAGATGAGGAAAACATTCTTTACACAGAGAGTGGTGAGTCTCTGGAATTCTCTGCACAGAAGGTAGTTGAGGCCAGTTCATTGGCTATATTTAAGAGGGCTTTAGATGTGGCACTTGTGGCTAAAGGGATCAGGGGGTATGGAGAGAAGGCAGGTACGGGATACTGAGTTGGATGATCAGCCATGATCACATTGAATGGCGGTGCAGGCTCGAAGGGCCGAATGGCCTATTCCTCCACCTATTTTTCTATGTTTCTATGTTTCTAAACAGCAAAGGTCATCAGGTCAATAGGTCATAAGTGATAGGAACAGAATTAGGCCATTCGGCCCATCAAGTCTACTCCGCTATTCAATCATGGCTGGCTTATCTCTCTTAACCCCATTCTCCTGCCTTCTCCCTACAACATTTGACACCCACACCAATTAAGAATGTATCTATGGAGAGAAGGAAGAGGTGACGTTTCGGGTCGAGAAGGGTTTTGAACTGAAACGTCACCCCTTTCTTCTCGCCAGAGATGCTGCCTGTCCCGCTGAGTTACTCCGGAATTTTGAGTCTATCTTCGGTTTAAACCAGCATCTGCAGTTCCTTCCTACACAAGAATGTATCTATCTCTACCTTAAATATATCTTCTGTGGCAGTGAGGGGGACCCCACCACAGACTGTGGGTTATAGAACATAGAATAGTCATCCCAGGAATAGTCATGACACAATGTTTGTGCCAAACATGATGCCTAGTTAAACTGGTCTCATCTGCCTGTACATGATCCCTATCCCTCTATTCCCTGCACTTCTAAAAGCCTCATAAATTCCTATTCTCTGCCTACCTACAAGCCTCATAAATGCCACTATTGTATCTGCTTCCACTACTACTCCCGGCAATGCGTTCCAAACCTCACCAGGAAACTTGCCCGGCACATCTCCATTAAACTTTCTCTCTCACACCTTATAACTAAGCCCCATAGTTTAGTTTAGCTTAGTTTAGAGATACAGCTTGGAAACAGGCCCTTCGGCCCACCAAGTCCATGCTGACCAACAATGCACTCAGCAATGAGCCTTGCAGAACCCCTGTAGTCATTTGCAGCCAACCATAAAAATACTTTCTTCTCAATATTTGCTTTCTGCTATTCAGCTAGCCACTATCCATGTTAGTGTCTTCCCACTCATATCACTCTCATCTTATTTAGCAGCCTCACCTGCAGCACCTTATCAAAGGCTTTCTCAAATTCCAAGTAAACAACATCCACTGACTACCCTTTGTCTAGCCTGGTATTAACTTCTGCAAAGAATTCCAACATGTTCGTCACACAAGATTTCCCCCTCACAAAACCATGCTGACTTCAGCCTATTTTATCATGTGCTTCTAAGTACATGGAAACCTCATCCTTAATAATGGAATCTAAAATCTTACGAACCACTGAAGTCAGGCTACCCGGCCAGTAGTTTCCCCTCTTTTGCTTTGCCCCATTCATGAACAGCGGAGCAACATGTGACATTTTCTGGACCTCTGAAACCACTGTTGATTTTGTGTGATTCTTGAAAGATGACTAATGCCTCTGTAATCGCTAAAGCCACTTCTTTCTAAACCCTGAGGTGTCGTCCATCTGGTCCAGGTGACATCCACCTTCAGACCTTTGAGCTTCCTGGAAATCTATCCGACCACTCCCTTTGTTGAAAGCCTCTAATCCATGCAGCATTCTGGTGAACCTCCTCTGCACCCTCTCCAAAGCCTCCACATCCTGTAGTAGGGCGACTGAAACTGCATGCAACACTCCAAATGCAGCCTAACAAACGTCCTATGGAGCGGCCTCCTGACTCTAATACCCAATGGCCCTAGCAATGAAGGCAAGCATACCATATGCCTTGTTTACCACCCAATCTACTTGTGCTGCCATGTTTAGTGAGCTACGAACTTGAACTCCAAGAATCCTCGGCGTGTTAATGCTGTTAAGGGTCTTGCCATTGACTGTGTACAATCTCCTTATATTCAACCTCCTGAAGTGCAACACATCACACTTTCTCATGTCAAACTCCATCTGCCATTTCTGCACCCATTTCTTGAGCTGAATATCCTGCTGTACATCTTAATCTTCTGGATCAGCCTGCCATGAGGAACCTTATCAAAGGTCTTACTAAAATACTTGTATATACCATCCATTGCCCTACCTTCATCAATCTCCTTCATCACCTCCTCAAAACTTACGCAAGTTAGTGAGACACAACCAGTTGGGTACAAAGCGTTGCTGCCTATCCCTAATTAGCCCATTCTCTTCCAAATGATCACTCGAGATGAACTATCCAGATACTATTTCAAGAAACCTTCTTGGATATACCTAACAGATTCTGCCCCATCCAATCCTCTTGCCCTGAGTAAGTCCCTTTCAATATTGGGGAAGTTAAAGTCACCCACTAAAACAACCCAGTGGTTCTTGCATCCTTCCCTATTCTGTCTACCTATCTGATCCTCTATCTCTCGCAGGCTATCAGGAGGCTGAAAATATAATCTCATCAAAATAATTGCTTTTTCTTAATTTTTCGCTCAACCCATACTGTCTCAGTACATGTACCCTGTAGTAAATTCTCTCTGAGTACTGCCATGATATTCTCCATGTTTCGCAAAGCGACTCCTCCACCTCTTTTACCCCCCTCTCTATCTCATCCGAAATATCAAGGTCATAAGGAATAGCGGTAGAATGAGGCCACTCGGCCCATCAATGATGGCTGGTCTATCTCTCCCTCCTTACCTCATTCTCCCGCCTTCTCCCCATAACCTCTAGCAACTGTACTCATCAATAATCTATCTATCTCTGCCTTAAAATTATCCACTGACGGCCTCGACAACCGTCTGTGGCAAAGAATTCCACAGATTCACTACCCCTTGACAAACTAAATTTCTCCCTATCTCCTTCCCAAAAGAACGTCCTTTAATTCTGAGGCTATGACATCTAGTGCTAGACTCTTCACTAGAGGAAACATCCTCCCCACATCCACTCTTTCCAAGCCTTTCACTTTTCTGTATGTTACAATTAGGTGCCCCCTCATTCTTCTAAGCTCCAGCGAGTACAGGCCCAGTGCCGACAAACGCTCATCATTGGTTAACCTACTCATTCCTGGGATCATTCTTGTAAGCGTCCTCTGGACCCTCTCCAGAGCCAGCACATCCTACCTCAGATATGGTGCCCAAATTGTCCAAAATGGTGCTCACAATATTCCAAATGCAGCTTGACCAGCGCCCCACAGAGCCTGAACATTACATCCCTGTTTTTGTATACAAGCCCTCTTGAAATAAATGCTAGCATTGAATTTTCTTTCTTTACTACCGATTCAACTTGCAGATGAACTTTTTGCGAATCCTGCACCAGCGCTCCCAAGTCCCTTTGCACTTCCGAATCCTGGATTCTCACCTAATTTAGAAGATAGTCTCTGCCGCTTTATACAATCAAAGATCGGATGTATATTCACAGTCTTTTTCCAGGGTAGATAAATCTAAAACCAGAGGGCATGGGTTATGGTGAGAGGGGGACAAATTAAAGAGGGCCTGACGGTGAAGGAACGAGTGGCCAGTGGAGGTGGCAGATGCGGCTACAATTATAAAAATGCTGAAACGAAGAAGGAAGAGGCTGGAGGCACTCGGTTTTGAGGGAAAGTCAATGACTTGTAAACACAAACGCTCCCCGTCTCCACAGCTGCTGCCCAACCAGCTGGGTATACGCACCTCTGTCTATTTCTATGGCGGACAAGTTTAGCGGGCTGGGGAACAGTGCCACCTGTAGCTCTGGCACGGCAAGAATGGGCAAAGAGATAGCAAAGTGGGGAAGGTCCAGCGACGATAGGTTTAGAGTGACGGGAATGGGCCCTTCATTCCAACACTCTGCGCATGTAACTCTCAGCGTCCTAGCATCAAAGTGCAACTTATACCAACGCTGTGTTTTACTTGTGGTTCCCCATGTAGTGTCCAAGCTGGTAACAGTATAATAATGGCATCTATCATTTAGGTCGGTCTGAAGCGTTGATCTAAGTACAGTCTGTAGGACTTCTCTGTACCCAGATCACACAGTAAGCGATTAAGCTAACTATTCCCACTCGAAATAGCTGCACATCTTCATTTTAACAGCCTGGTGTTTCAATTTGAGACTGTGGCGTTTGTCTTTATTCTGTGTAAACTGGCTCTGCAAATCAACCAGGTTATATTTATTCAGTGAGACGTTTCACAGACTATGTTGTCCATAACTCTCTATTACATACCTGAATGTTTAAAAAATGTGTTAGCAAAAACACAAACTTGAAAAAAAACAGTTGGAAGTTGGTACTATCGCAATGGTTAAGAAACATTTAGACAGGTACATGGATAGGACAGGTTCAGAGAGATATGGAACAAATGGAGGCATGTGGGACTAGTGTAGATGGGACATGTTATCCGGCATGGGGAAGTTGAGCTGAAGGGCCTGTGGCCATGCTGTATCACTGTGACTCTATGACGATGAATCTTTAACTCAGCGGGTCAAGCAGTAGCTGAGGAGGGAATTGTCTGACCTGATCCACTGAGTGCCTCCTGCAAGTGTTGCTTAAGATTCTAGCGTTTAAAGTCACTCGTGCCTCCTGGTTTGATGTTTTTGTTCTCTAGCCAACTGGCTTCGGGTTGGAAAAGGTTTCGACCTAGCGATCATAGATCGGTGAAAGACACAGCGTGCTGGAGTAAGTTAACGCGTCGTAGATCAGAGATCAAAGTTGGACCAAAAGGAAGTCCACGATTTTTCAATGCGATGCATGATCATATGGGCCCGCGCACAATCACCTGTTCTTTGGGCATCCAACGCCGAATACCTAGGCTGACTGCAACTGGCCATCCGTCAATGCTTAAGGCAGACCACTCAGATTCAAGAGATCAACAGATCACCTGCACAGTGAACCAGAGCGCAAAACAACACCCTGAGCTCAATGTCATTAACTATTCGTGAACACGATTGAATGGGAGAGGAATTAGTGCACAACAAACTGCCTCGAAGACCAATGTGGGAAAGGCCAGAGTAATTAATGAAAAGCTATGGGAAAGCCATTCCAAACACTGCGGGCAATGTGGGCCATCATTGATCGGACTTGGACTGCACTGCGCTCTCGATCCTACACGAGTTCTCCTCCGGTTTGGGATGAAGACATGTGTGGGAAGGAACAGCAGATGCTGGTTTAAACCGAAAATAGGCACAAAAAGCTGGAGTAACTCTGCGGGTCAGACAGCTTCTCTGGAGGGAAGGAATGGGTGACGTTTCTGGTCGAGACCCTTCTTCAGACTGAGAGGCAGGCAAAAGGGAGACGAGAGATATAGACAGTGATGTAGAGAGATATGGATCAGATGAATGAAAGGTATGCAAAAAAGTAGCGATGATAAAGGAAGCTGACCATTGTTAGCATTCACATTGGGATGAAGATATACAGAAGGACCATATAGAATCCATTAGTCACACAATCCACGTGAACATATCCCTTTCACCTAAAATATCTAGTTCAAGTGGGAACTGACTTTCAGAACCCACTGTGAAACTCCCCGTTTAACCCACAACTGTCTCATTTCAGCTAGACCTGTTCAGACCCTTCTCAACAATGAGGTGGCTTTGAAGATCCTGGATGGTCTCAACCCAAAACGTCACCCATTCCTTCTCTCCAGAGATGCTGCCTGTCCCACTGAGTTACTCCACCACCTCCTGCACTACCATAGTCTTGGTTTCTAATTGTGTTTTGAACAAATGCTTTTTTTTGCACAATCTTTCCTTCACTCTCTTGACGAATTTGCGTGTGATTTATGTAAAATTTATGGTTTTGTGTGTTGTCCGTGTCTATGTTCCTGTATTGCTTCTGCAGGCAAGATTTTCATTGTACCTGTACCTCACCTCACCTCATGTGGTATTGAACTTGACTTGATGCATAAACATTTGCCTCCAGTATCAAATATGGCTGACAGCCCCAACTGATACCCAATTTGTGTTGTGTTGTTCTGCCACAGCTGAGATCAATCTACAAGATAGGGGAATAAAGAACCAGGTGAGATGGGAAAGATTTAATAGGGATCTGAGAGGAAACTATTAGAGATGGGGATATGGAACCATCTGCCAGTGCAGGACGTTGAGGCATACACCGTCACAACATTCAAAATACATTTGGACAGGTACATGGACGGGAAAGGTTTAGAGGTACAGTATATGGGCCAAATGCAGGCAGGTGGTTCTAGTGTAGATGGACCATCATGGTCAGCGTGGGTAAGGTGAGCCGGGCCTGTTTCCATGCTGTATGACTCTATGACTCCAATGGATCACTAAAAATATAGGCGATATTTTGCTGGGCTTTGTATTATAAATTCAATGTTTCGAACTCCAAACTCAAACTGTGCTCCTCAGTTATATGAACTGACTCTTGCACTGTGATCCTGACTGAGATCAGTTGAGTGAAGCGCATCCCTGAGCTGAAGCCCCCCCCCCACCCCCCTAACTAGGGCATGTGTTCTGTAACTGAAGGCAATGTTGGAGAAAACATTACCAGCTGGTTATTCATGAGGTTTCTGATGCGGAGAGGAATAATCATGAGGCAAAGACTGTATTAAGTCTGGTTAACCTCGTTCAAGTCAGAACCAGTCAAGTATAGCAGGCAGTGAAGAAAGCAAATGGCATTTTGCTTTTCATAGCAAGAGGATTTGAGTATGGGAGCAAGGAGTTGTGTGAGGTTATCCACTTTGGTAGCAAAAACAGGAAGGCAGATTACTATCAAAATGGTGTCAATGTGGGAAATGGGGAAGTACAATGGGACCTGGGGGTCCTTGTTCATCAGTCAATGAAAGTAAGCATGCAGGTACAGCAGGCAGTGAAGAAAGCGAATGACATGTTGGCCTTTATAACAAGAGGAGTTGAGTATAGGAGCAAAGAGGTCCTTCCACAAGCTTGCTTAACTGCTGCGACCCGCCTGCAGTCCGTCTGTTATATATATTTTTTTGTCCTGTTTATAGTTGGTTTTGTTTTTATTAGATTGTGTGTGTATGTGGATGGGGGGAGAGTAACATGTCTGGGTCTCTTCCTTCGGGGGGGGGGGTGCGACATTTCTGTCGTATTCCCCGTCTTCGTCTCCGTCTGCGCCAAGGCCTAATGGCGAAGCTGGCGGCCTCGGGCCCCGGGGCTGTTCTAGCAGCGGCAGCGACAGCGACCCGACTCGGTCCCAGAGCAGTTCTAGCGGTGGCGGCAGCAGCAGCGGAAGCAATCCGACTCGGTCCCGAAGCGGTACCAGCAGCGGCGGCAGCAGCAGCGGAAGCGATCCGACTCGGTCCCGGAGCGGTTCCAGCAGCGACAGCGGAGGCTCGACTCGGTCCCAGTGTGGTTCCAGCAGCGGCGACGGCGGCCCGACTCGGTCCCGGAGCAGTTCTAGCGGCGGCGGCGGCGGCAGCAGCCCGACTCAGTCCCGGAGCGGTTCCAGCAGCGGCGGTGGCGGCCCGACTCGGTCCCGGAGCAGTTCCAGCAGCGGCGGCGGTGGCTCGGCTTTTCCTGGAGCGGTTCCAGCAGCGGCAGCGGCCCAGCTCAGTCCCGGAGACGTCCCAGCAGCGTCGGCGGCAGCAGCAGCGGCGATCTGACTCGGTCCCGGAGCGGTTCCAGCAGCGGCGGCAGCAGCAGCGGCAGCGATCCGACTCGGTCCCGGAGCGGTTCCAGCAGTGGCGGCAGCAGCAGCGGCAGCAGCAGCGGCAGCGATCCGACTCGGTCCCGGCGCGGTTCCAGCAGCAGCAGCGGCGGCGGCCCGACTCGGTCCCGGAGCGGTTGCGGCGGCAGTGGCAGTGGCCCAACCGCGACCACGGGCCCGGTGGAATACCATCGCCCGGTGGGGTCGCACTGAAGCCTGGATCGCCTCGGCGCAGAGGGAAACAGAGAGGGAAGAGACAGAGACTTTAAGACTTTGCCTTCCATCACAGTGGGGAGGTGTTTGGTGAACTCACTGTGGTGGATGTTGGATTTGTGTTTGTTGTGTGTTCTGTCATTTTTAAAACGGATTGTATGTATGACTTCAGGGGAATGACAAATAAAGAATCTAACCTAATCTAATCCTCTGCATTTGTATAGGGCCCTAGTGAGACCACACCTGGAGTATTGTGTGCAGTTTTGGTCTCCTAATTTGAGGAGGGACATTCTTGCTATTGAGGGAGTGCAGCGTAGATTCACCAGGTTAATTTCCGGGATGGCGGGACTGACATATGATGAAAGAATGGAACGACTGGGCTTATATTCACTGGAATTTAGGATGACAAAAACCTATAAAATTCTTAAGGGATTGGACAGGCTAGATGCATGAAAAATGGTCCTGATGTTGGTGAAGTCCTGAAGCAGGGATCACAGTTTAAGAATAAGGGTAGTTAATTTAGGACTGAGATGAGAAAAAACTTTTTCACCCAAGGGTTTGCCGCCGTACATGGCAGCCTTGGGTACATGACAAGGGGGAAAGAAGGAATATATTATTTGCCTTCCATCACAGTGGGGAATGTGAAGTTGCCGAGAAACAAAATGGACGTGCTGCCTGCGCTGGTTTGGACCCCGTGGGAATGCCGTGACTGCAGTGATCTCAGTGTTTACGGGGACAATGCTCCATGAGGACATCCCGGAGTCTAGTGCGAGTGTGGACGGCTTTCTGATTGTTCGGGTGGACATGGACTGCAGAGACAGTGACAGCGGTCGGTACAACTCTGGCCACATCACCGTGAAGGAGTGTGTGTGTGGCCCGGACATTGAATTGATGGCTGTGGGTTTCCGCTTATGCTGTGTGCCTGCGGATTCTCACACACCGCTGTGGTGGCTGTTTAAGTCTATATTTAATCTTTATGTAGTTATATATCTTATTGCTTTTTTTTGTATTACTGTTGACAAATCAAATTTCACTGTAGCTCGGTACACGTGACATTAAAGGACCATTGAACCAATCTGTGGAATTCTCTGCCATGGAAGGCAGTGGAGGCCAATTCACTGGATGTTTTCAAGAGAGTATTAGATGTAGCTCTTTAGGCTAACGGAATCAAGGGATATGGGGAGACAGCAGGAATGGGGTACTGATTCTGGATGATCAGCCATGATCATATTTAATGGCTGTGCTGGCTCGAAGGGCCGAATGGCCGACTCCTGCACCTATTTTCTATGTTAGACAAAAGTGCTGGAGAAACTCAGCGGGTGCAGAAGCATCTGAGGAGCGGAGGAAATAGGCAACGTTTCGGGCCGAAACCCTTCTTCGATTTTCCAGCATCTGCACTTCCTTCTTAAACACCTATTTTCTATGTTTCTATGTTTCTAACCATAACATTGTGGCTCCTTCAAGGGGGATTCTGTCCCAAGTGAGAGATGGTGATGACTTCAGTGCTACATTTCACAACTCCAAACTATGTGTGGCCTCGTGGCTGGCTCCTGCAAACTGCTCACCCTGGTACATGTATGTAGGATGTTTAGGTGATGCCTATTGTTTAGTTTAGTTTAGTTTAGAGATGCAGCGTGGAAACAAGCCATTTGGCCCACCGAATCCACGGCGACCACCGATCCCTGCACACTTACACACTAACACAATCCCACACATGCTAGGGACAATTTATAATTTTACCGAAGCCAATTAACCTACAAACCTGTACCTCTTTGCATTGTGTTGAAGGGGCAGCTTTAGCTCCTGCTCCACAAGGTGGCTGCACAAGGAGACAGAGTCCTTGCCGGTTTTACCTTGAGTATGTGGTGAAGGCACCTAGGTGCTATGTGACACAGGTCAGTTGAGGCTGCCCGTGACATTGTCCTTGACTGAGCGCCCATGCAAATGGCTAGTCTCCATATCTGTCACCACTCTCCAAAGCACTTGTGAATGCTGACAGTAGGAATGTGACTCTTTACTTTTAAATTATTTGCATTTGTTAATAAAATAAAGCATTTTATGTGCCTCACAACCACCTTATCAACTAGTCCTGCTGTGGTAATAATCTGTGTACTTATACATCTGTAACTCCATAGCATTCAATATCATGCCACATCCTAAGAACAGGAGGAACATGCCATTCAGCCCACAATATTTTTGCCCAAGTGATGTCTACTTAAACAATTCCCTTCTGCCTGCATTAACTTCATATCCCTCTATTCCTTGCACATGCACATGCCCTTTTAAATGCTATCAGTATATCTGCTTTCACCACTACCACTGGCAGCATGTTCCAGGCACCCACCACTCTCTGGATAAAATCTTGCCCACATCTCCTTTGGTCCCATCCCAAAACGTCACCTATCCATGTTCCCCAGGGATGCAGTCTGACTCACTGAGCTACTCCAGCATTCTGTGTCCTTTAACCTCTGCTCATCTCACCATAAAGCTCTGGCCTTTAGTCATTGACGTTTTCACTCTGGGGAAAAAAGGTTTTGATTGTTTCCCTATTTAGCCCACTCATAATTTTATAAACATCTACCAGTTGCCCCTCAGCCTCTGACACTCCAGCGAAAACAAACTAAAACCAACCTCTCCTGAAAGATAATATACTTAAATCCAGGCATCATCCCGGTTTAAAATTTCTGCACCCCTCCAAAGCTTCCACCTCTGTACTTTTCCTGTGCCCCTCCACAGCATCCTTCCTGTAACGTAGCAACCTAAAATGACACGATACTCCAAATGCTGCCTAACCAATGTTTTATAAAGCTGAAACTTGAGTTCCTAACTCATTCTCAATGCCCCGATTGATGAAGGCAAGCATACCTTACACCTCTTCACCACTCTATCTACTGTTTTACTTCGGAGTCACGTGAGTGACTTCATGAAGACCCCGCCAACACGCATGCGCGACATATCGTTGCTTGCATTTGCAGTCGACAAGCTGGGCGGGGAATGCGCTCCTCTGCCAACAGCTTCAAAAAGGTCCTCAGGTATGTTTTCACTAACCTTGAGCTGGTTAGTTTTTCTATACTTGATTATTCCTACAGGAAAACTCTGGAGAGAAGATCTAGAAAGAAGGCTGCGCTGAAGCATGCCTTTCAGGACCGCGGGACTTCAGAGCAAAGTCAGCCAACATCCCCGGAGCTGACCACAGAACCGGCAGCACCCGTACCACGGGCCGGGAAAACAGCGTGGAAGTCGGGGAGCCCCGCTCAGTCGGCAGGACCCGATTCTCCACCGCAGCAGTCCAAGGAGCTGCATACTGGCGGTAGGATCGCGCGGGAGCAGGGTAGCCATGACCCCGACTCCCTACCACCACAGTCTGTATGGGAACAGACCAGTGGTAAAAAGGTGCGGAAGACAGGGCCCGGTTTAACGGCGCACCCCGACTCTCCACCACATCACTCCGCAAGAGGGCGGACCGGTGGGAAAACCGCACCAAAGTCCCGTAGTCCCGTTGGAACTCTCCACCACTTCAGTTCGCTAGATTGCGGACCGGTGGCAAAACAACGTAAAAGTCGTGTAGCCCCGTAGGAGCGGCTGGCACCGACTTGGCGTCGCATCAGTCATGGAGACCCCTGACCGGCGGCAAGCCCGCACGGATGTCATGTTGCCCCGCCGGAGCGGCTGGCACCGACTCCTCACCGCCGCAGTCGAAACAGACAGGCGGCAAATTTAGCAGGAAGCCGTGTAGCCCCGCAGGAGCGGCAGGCACCAACTATCCACCACTTCAGTCCGGATGACCGCGGACAAGCGGCAGATCCGCGCGGGAGTCATGTAGCCCCGCAGGGGTGGCTGGCACCGACTACCTACTTCAGTCCCATAGACATCACCTCGTCAAGGTGCGGACTGGTGGTAGAGGCCCCATAGGTTCATCAGAATGTGGGGAACACGACATGCTGCTCGCAGACAGCGCCGGCAGTCGCATAGCTCGCATGGAGCGAATGATGGAGCAGCTGCTCCAGAGGGACCCACTCCAGCAGGAGCGGGGGCCCCAAGGAACAAGCAGATCCATGGCAGGCCCTTTACCAGGACTGCCCAACATCTCTCCCTCCTCAGTAGGGAGCGCAAGACTTCGAAGAGGAGTTGGTTGAAGACCCGCAGTTGCAAGAGATGCAAGAAGAGGAACTTCTGGGGATGGTATCCAAGTTCACTCAACCACCCCAGAAAGGGCAACCTCTTCAGCCGAGGCTAGCAGCTAGCATAAACTACCTGACAACTCACCAGCTACAGGAGCAGATAATTTCGGAGACAACAAGTAAATACATGGCTCCGGAAAATTGCGTGTCGCTGAATGTCCCTACCGTAAACACCCCCATATGGGGAAACATCAGCTCTGGGATATGGACACAGGAATTAAAAATCCAAAGAATCCTGAAACTACTGACCTCAGGCATCACGGCATTTGCCAGGTCAGTCGACGGTACGGACATGATGGAAGAGCAACAGGATGCATTAGCTCTGCTATGCAATACCCAATATGAAATCAATTGTTTTCAGAAAAGCTCTATCCGTCCTACACTTAACCCCAAATTTGCAGGTTTGTGTAAGGCCAACACTACACCACCACCAAGACAATTGTTTGGTGATGACCTGCCCAAACAGGTAAAAGACCTGGACGAGGAAGTCAAAGCAGTTGGGTTGATAAAACCGCCTTCCTCTGGCAAACCACTGGCGTACCGACGGCAGCATCCATATGCAACAGCGAACAGGCCCTGGGTTCAACCCGACAGAGTGATGGGAGCAAACCCTAAGGTCGCGTGTTATCATTGGAGGCCTTTTTTAGGCCAAGGCCCTCAGCGACCAGCATGGAAAATGTGCCAACCCCCCACGCCAGCACCACAGCAACCCAGGAACAAAGGACAGAAGAACAAGCCCCACCGGTAACCATGGAGGTAAGGAGGTCTGGTTCTCTTGGGAATGCTGCATGGACAACCTCACTAGTGGGAGGTAGATTGTGTCTGTTTGGGGATGCATGGAGTTCTATAACTTCTGACACTTTTATATTACAAAGTATTCAAGGTTACGAAATTGAATTCGTAAACAGACAACTTCCCCCAGCTCAACATGTACCTAGCCAGAAATTTGTACTTTCTCTCAAAGAGAAAGTGGAAGGACATGCAGAACTGTTAAGGTTGTATACCAAGGGGGTCATGGAAGTAATGATACATGAACCTCTTGAGTTTGTATCTAACATCTTTACCAAAACTAAGAAAGATAGTGTATGTCGTATCATAATTGATTTAACTCAATTAAATAATTTTGTACAATATACCCATTTCAAAATGGAAACATTTGAAACTGCCAAGCAACTGCTTTCCAGAGGGTACTTCATGGCCTGCATCGATCTAAAAGATGCATAATATTCAGTACCTATACGTAAACATCACCGTAAATACTTAAAATGTGTCTGGATGGGGCAGCTATGGCAATATAAAGCATTGCCTAATGGACTTACAACTGCCCCCAGGTTATTTACCAAAATATTAAAACCAGTATTGGCGTCTCTACGAAGACAAAACCACATAGTCATGTTCTACCTTGTTGACATTCTGATTGTGGGGAAAATGTTGGAATTAGCTAAATTAGCTGTGACAGCCACCAAGTCACTATTTGAAAAGCTGGGGTTCGTCATCCATCCAGACAAATCAAAGTTTAACCCTTCTGTCATTATGGACTATCTGGGATTCAAGGTTAACACCAATTGTATGATTGTCACTTTCCCAGAGAACAAAGCAACAGACATAATAGAGGCATTTAATAGCCTTGCTTGCACCAGGAAACCGACTATTCGACATGCTGCCAAGGTGATTGGAAAACTCGTAGCTACATTTCCAGCTGCACGATTTGGACCATTACATTACCAAAATTTGCAAAGAGCAAAAATCTCAGCACTCAGAATCAATGCCGGGCATTTTGACAGACCTATGCAGCCACCAAACAATACAAAAGATGAGCTACGATGGTGAATTAGCAACATTCGAGATTGCTTCAATCCCATTATAGTTACAAACCCGTCAGTCGTGTTACAAACCGATGCAAGTGCCCAGGGCCTGGGAGCTACCAACACCACTTCTAATTGTGGCGGCAGATGGGATTTGTACAAATCTACATTACTCCAATCACGAGATATAAACTATTTGGAAATGCTGGGAACATTTCACGGACTGTGGGTTTACTGCATAAATATGCATCATACGCATGTCCGTCTACAGATAGACAATACCACAGTGGTGGCATATTTAAACCATATGGGTGGTATCAAGTCGATATCTTGCGATGATTTGGAAAACATAATTTGGCACTGATGCATTGAAATAAATATTTGGATCTCAGCTACATACCTTCTGGGTAAGCTTAATACTGTGGCGGGCACCAGGTCACGGGTATTCAATGACAACACTGAGTGGATGTTGAACCCCCAAATATTTGCTAACATTATAGCTAAATATGGAACACCAGATATCGACCTCTTTGCATCCAGGTTGAACCATCAGATACCAACATATGTCTCTTGGGAACCAGATCCTGGGGCAGAAGCGATGGATGCGTTCTCGCTACATTGGGGGAAGTTGTTCTTCTCTGCATTTCCCCCTTTCTGCCTCATCAGTCAGGTATTGCAGAAAATCCAGCTAGATTCTGCGTCAGGGATTCTGGCAATACCCGACTGGCCCACACAGCCATGGTTCTCAGTGGTCCTCGACATAGTGAAGGAACCATGGGTGCAGGTTCCTAAATGCCCAAACCTCCTGACACATCCCATATCAGTGGAAAGTCATCCGTGCCATGGTCATCTAAAGATGTTGCTTTGCAGGTTCTGAAGAGATCTTTACTGGAATTCGGGCTGTCGAACATACCATGGATATCATCATGGCATCGTGCAGAGAGTCCACGAGGAAGCAGTACCTTACCCACATAAGGAAATGGGAAGCCTTCTGTTCCAGGAATAATACCACCTACAACTCTGCCACCATCACAGATGTGCTGGAATTCCTCGCGGGCCTTCACTATGATGAGGGCCTGAGCTATAGTGCCATCAACAGTGCCAGAAGCGCATTGTCCTACCTCAATATCGGAGTAGGATCCCACCAGCTGGTATCGAAACTCATGAAGGGTAACCCTCCTAGACCACGCTATAATATGACCTGGGATATTGGGGTTGTGTTGTCCCTACTCAGGAGTTGGTCACCAGTTTCAGAACTACCGCCGGCTAAACTCACCTACAAAGTGGTGATGTTAATAGCACTTATCACAGCTCAACGGGTCCAGGCCCTCCATAAACTAAAACTGGACAGGATGGTCTCAACTCCTACAAAAGTAACCTTTTTTATCAATGAGTTACTTAAACACCATAGGCCTGGATCAACAGGCCATAAATTGGAATTCCATGCATATCCCGTTGATGTACGCCCCTGTATAATCACTCATCTCCGACATTACATTAATGTCACCCAAAACATCAGGAGATTGGAAACAGGTCTGTTCATTAGTTATAAAAGCCCACATCACAGGGTAACGGTGCAGACAATTTCCAGATGGCTCAGGGTGGTGTTGGGTGCAGCAGGGGTAGACACTGATATTTTCAAATCTCATTCTCCCAGGGCTGCATCCACATCAGCGGCGAGGATCATGGAGGTACCCATGGATCATGTCCTCGCAACAGCGGGCTGGGCCAATGAAGGAACATTTCAACAATTCTATAATAAACCTGTGGCTGCTCCTGCAAAGTTTGTGGATACTGTTTTAAGTACTGTTCCCTAAACGTCCCCCAGGTTTTTGTTTTGTATTAATAAATACATTATTGTTTTTCAGCTTTGTTTCAAGTGAGTTAACATATTTCCTCCATCAGTTATTACGGCAGTGTGTGAGCATGGACGTGGTCCAGGGCATGAAATCACAGAGCTTTGAAATCTTCACAAAGTCACTCATGTGACTCCGAAGTAAAATAGTAAGATTAAACAAGAACTTACCAGTTAGGACATAGATGATCTATGTTGGATAGAAAAGTAGCAAATGGAGTTTAAGCCAAAGAAGTGCAAAGCAATGGCTGAACAATAGACATTTAATAGTAAGATTAAACGAGAACTTACCAGTTTGAAGTTTGATCCTTATTTTATGAGGAGTTACGATGAGGGATTTCGTGCCCACCGCTCCCAACCCTCTATCCTAAGGTCAACTGGTATATTAGTTCCTCTTAATCTTACTATCTCCATTCAGTGTTATTATCTGTGATTTCACACCGCTGCCTTGAAGAATGTCGCGCATGCGTGCTGGCGGGGTCTTCACAAAATCCCTCATCGTAACTCCTCATAAAATAAGGATCAAACTTCAAACTGGTAAGTTCTCGTTTAATCTTACTATCAAATGTCTATTGTTCAGCAATTGCTTTGCACTTCTTTGGGTTAAACTCCATTTGCTACTTTTCTATCCAACATAGATCATTATCTACCAATATCATTCTTGTAGCAACCACATGGGTTTTATATTTAAATATCTTTAGTTCTGTATCTCGCTATATCTCTCATTTCCCTTTCATCCCTTTCTAAACCCAGAAACGTAGTTCCTTTCTCCAGTTATGCTGTCTGACCCGTTGAATTACTCCAGCTTTTTGTGTCTATCTTTGGTTTAAACCAGCATCTGCAGTTCCTTCCTACACATTTCCTCTGCTCCACTGCGAAATCTCCTCGAGGTATGCCTACTTTGAAATTCTCCTCCTCTTGACGACAACGGTTCTGCAATTTCCTCTCTGGCTGCTCCCTCTCTGTGATTCCTCCTGATCGCCAGTTGTTCCTATTTCTCTCTAGATCACCATCTATATCCCTCCTGACTCTCAATCTGAAGAAGGGTCTCGACCCAAAACGTCACCTATTCCTTTCCTCCAGAGATGCTGTCTGACCCGCTGAGTTACTCCAGCGTTTCGTGTCTATCCAAATGGGAAAGTTTGGTGGTTGACGTTTTTCCCCTTTGCCATCCTGAGAGCAGCTGGGTCTCATGAACTAATTCTTTCTGGACTAGGACCACGCTGGCAGAACTGATCGTGTTGGTCCTTCCCTTCCTGAATAATATCTCAATCCACTGGGCATATCAGAAATAATGACACTAGAAATGGTTCTCTTGATATCACTTTGATCAATGTTTACTTATTATTCATAGCTGGAAGTATAAGATTATCTTTAACAAATACAAATGGATATTCACCAAAGAAATTGAGTAAGAAAGGCAAAGCTGGTAGAAACAAAGGTAGATATGTGTATTCATTTCAAAATTTCAGAAACAATTACATTTCAGGGCACCCATTCTTCATTCTGAAGGTGCAACTATATTGATACAATGGTGACTTCTCATCTTGTGTTTGCATCTCTGCAAGAACTTCTCTTGCTCATTCCAGTTTCCATCCAGTGTGTGGTTATCCCTCTAGTAGATGTTATCACAGGGTTTGTAACTGCATTCACATTCTTGGAACAGCGTATATTGAATGTGCAAGATCTTGCCATTTTTGCAGATGGCAGGTGCTGTCATTTTGGTGGATTTCTTCGGAATACAACAGCTACAGCGAGTTTCAATTATATTCGTCACACCGTTAAACCTACAGATAGAAACAGAAAGATCAGGCAATTCGAACAGTCAATCTTCTCCTTCCATACACAGTTTACTTCTATTGTGATTAATGGAGAATGTAAAGCTCTAAAAATATTTACCCTTTGGAAACCTGTTCACTTCCCCTTGCCCAGTGCTCCTGGCTCCTACCAGCAGTTCCACCAGGAGTCATCTACAGAACTCATAGCACCCAAAGGAAATAGCCATTGGCTTCAAGTCCAGCTACTGCTGTCTGCTCACTAGTAAAGATATTCCTTTCAGAATCTTTCCCACGCTCTTTGGTGAGTGGGCTTGGGAGCACTGATCGTGCAGCGATATCTGTGTCCATGCATTCTATATCTAACCAAAGCAACAGCACTTCACCCAATCACCAAGACCAGGAATCCAGAGAGAAGGGAGCAGACCCATTGTCAGCACCTTCCCCCAATTGTTTTATAACCTGCAGGCAATGAGGGTCATAATGGGATATTCATATTTGGAAGGAAAAAGTAGCCAAGGAAATGCTTGTATTTCCTGCCCTCTACTTTAGTGTGCTGTTGAAATTCTCCTACAAGGTCAGGTTTGACATTTGATTCAAACCCATTTTAGAATATATGTAATTCCATATCTTCCAATTTACTTTGGAGTCATGTGAGTGACTACGTGAAGACCCCGCCAGCCGACAAGCGCATCATATCGTCTATCGCATTGCGCAACGACAGGCTGGGGACGCGCTGCTCCACCAGCGGTAAGTTTCAAACCTGAAGGTACGTTTTTTCAACTTATTTCCAGGTCTGTTTCTCCTTGCAGGAAGCTCTTACAGAGTTCCTGCTGGAGACGTTCCGGGGTCGAAATCCCGGCTCCACCCAGCTCGGGGAAACCCGACTACGGACATCGCGGGGAATCCAACCCACAGGGACTCCCGCGAGGAAATCCCGCCTGTGGAAACCGCGGAGATCGGAATCCGCGGGGAACGCGGGGCAGCAGGAAGATTCAAGCTGGCTCGGGGAAACCCGACTGCGGGGACCACGAGAAGATACAAGCCGCAGGATGAACCCGGCTCAGGGAAACCCGACCGCGGGGACCGCGTGGAAGACACGGCTGCGGACCGCCGAAATGCGGATAGCCGGCGGCATTTTTCAGACTCCGGCAGCCCGGACAGGGGTTCAGCCAAAACGGAGTCAGAAAGGCCTGGACTAGGACGTGTCAGGCCAGGAGGGTTCCCCTCCGACATGGGTACGTCCTAGGACGTTTTTGTACCCAGGTGGAGCATGGATAGCATCCACAGGCCACTCATCCCACTGAGGTGCTCCATCCTGATGTGGTCCATGGAGGGCCATATCAGCGCAGGACCCCTAGGGGCCTGAGGCAGCACCTCTTTCAGGGCTGCATACAAATCTCTCTCTCTGTGAAGTGGAGTGCAAGGAGTCAGTGGGTAGCTGACTCCAAACTCAGAAGTATGTCCAGGGAACATACTGGAGTACAGGCGTGAGGTTCCAGAAATTTCTGGCATGGCATCAAGACCTTCGCTAACGAAGAAACCTGGATGGGCCAGAGTTCCCTTGTGAAGCAGCAGCCACCTCACGTCACATCATTACAGGAACAGGTGCCGGCTGTGAGATACCATGCACCTGTAAAATTGTTCCTGAAAGGACCAGCAGTGAACAGCGCTATGTGGGGGTACAATGTACACTTCAAAATGAACTGCTTCCACAAGAACGCTATCGGACCTGCTTTAAATTCCAAATTTGCAGGCTCATGTAAGGCCAGCAATGTCCAGCCACCGAATCCTCTCTTCAGGAAACCTGTCCAAACAGGTAAGACCTCGATGAAGAATCAAAGCTGTCCGGCTTATCAAGGTACCACGGCAACAACACACCCCATGCCTCTATCGGCAGCAAGCGTTTCACTGAAGCTGGTGGCAGCTTCAAAGCTGGGCACAGGTCTTTCAGGCCAAGGCCCGAACCAGTCCTCAGGGAAAAACATGGGATCCACGCACCCCAGCAATCCTACTCTCCAAATTTGGGATGGAAATAGAACCTGCATCAGGGGCCTTTGGGCTTACTACAAGACCAATAACCATGAAGGTAGGTGGGTCTGGTTCATTCCGAAATATGAGGTATGTGGACCATTTACAAGTTGGAAAAATTTACACTTGTTTTGTGCATATGAACCATTTATAAACTAAAAGATAACATGAGATCAGTTTTATACTGCACAGTATAAAAGTGAGACAGACGCAGGAATTGGCCAGAGGTCTCGGAATATGGAGTTCCCTTTCACGACAGGCCCGCTGTTGCGGCCTGCTCATTGTCATAATGGAAGATACCGGTTCAACTCGCATGTGCAGTATAGACATTTCTGAATAGGAAACTTCATTACTGTTTAACAACTGAGGATCAGTTTCCACTCACAGGGCTCACCGGAGGTATTTGAAATTTAGCTGGATGGGGCAATGATACAGTTAGAAGCGTTGCAAAATGGGCTAACTTCAGCTCCCAGGTTATTTATCAAATTACTAAAACCAGTGCTTCAGCTTCTCAGAGCTAAAAAAGCTATTGTTATGGCCTATCTGGATGATGTTCTAAACACTGTATTTTCCTAAATTAGAGATATCAGCCACAAAACTATATTTAAGAAATTGGGTTTCTCATCCATCCAGTTAAATTTAAGTTGATACCAACTGAAATTATTGATTATTGGGATTTACCTTTAACTCTATTAAATTGTCTGGGACTCCGCCCTGAGGCAAGAGATTGGAACTAATTGAAGCCCGTAACAACCTAGTTGTTATCAGCAGCCTTCTATTCAAGTGTAATTGGCAATATATTGGCTTTCAGCTGTGCTATTTGGGACTTTGCATTATCAGAGCTATACAGCATGCAAAGGAGTAAGCTCTCAAGTACCATGTAGGTTATTGCTACCAGATCTATGCTATTGCCAGCTGAAACTATCAAAGTCACCATGGTAGACAAACAATATTCAGCATTGCTCCACTAACTTTCATCAGTAAATCTTCAGTTAATTACAAACTGATGCTATTGCTCAAAGATGGAAAATTACTAAAACCATCTCTAGTTATGGAGGCGGATGGGTTTCCATGAGTTACCAATTGTTCCGTTATATGGTATCAACTAACTATAGACACTAGGATTAAAGGTTTTGTGTGAATCTGCATGTTCAAGTCTAAGTTGATACACTCTGGTGCTCTTATATGTTAATCACATGGGTGCATTCAAGTCAAAGTATCCGGTGATAGTTTACCTAACCTCATTTGGCATTGGTGTATCATCATGTAAAATCAATAACACAGAATGGATGTTGGATCACAAGTATTTTATGACATTGTGGCTCGATGGAACACTAAAAGATCGAAATGTTTTCATCCAGGCTCAATCACCAGTTGCAAAAAATATGTGGCATATCAGTGGCAATGGATGCATTCTCGCTACACTGGGGAGGAATGTTCTTTTATGTCTTCCTCCATTTTGCCTCATCAGACGGGTCTTGCAAAAATTCAACAAGTTCCTGCTTCAGGCACTTTCGTAGTGCCTGACTGGCCTATACAGCCATGGTTCCCGCTGATGTTGGGAATGATAATAGAACCTTATATGGTTTAGCTGTGACTCGGGAAACCATCCTCTGCATGATACAATCAATTAATTGACTTGCAGATTGGGAAGACCGCTCCTGCGGCTCGGGTTGTTAAACCAAACCATGGACATGCTCACTGCAGATTGCAGGGATAGCACCGATAAGCAGTACTTTCCTCATAAGGAGATGGGAAGTATTTTGTTTCATACTAATATTACATATAATTCGGCACGGATGACTGACATCTTGAAGTTCAGTTTTATATGGGGTTTTGACAATCATTAATTTAAAGTGCCATTTACTGCGCCTAACGTGCCTTCTCATCATATTGGCTGCGGGGAGCAGAATTCACTCTGTCGGGTCTCACTTTCTGATATCTATTTATGAAGGGTATCTTCAACTCGAAACCTCCCAGGCCCAGGTACGCAGAGATATGGGATGTTAACATTGGGCTACATCCCTGTCCTTGGTTAAACTCACTTACAAAGTGGTTATGCTCATGGCGCTGTGTTCAGCGCAACGGGTCCAGTCTTTGCATAAGCTGTGACTGGACAGGATGATTATATCTGCAGGCAAAATAACATTTATGTTTATGACATGGTCAAGCAGAATACACTAGGGACATCAGGTCTCAAACTAGATTTGTTGGCATATCCCATGGACCTTCGGTTGTGTGTGGCCACACATCTACACAAGTATGTTAAGGTCACTAGAACCTTAGCGACTCTGAACTAGCAATGTTTGTTAGTCACATAAAGCCTCATAAGAAGGTATCACTACAGACCATCTCCAGCTGGTTAAAATGGGTTCTGGCTTACAGGAGTGAACACTGACATTTTCAAGTCTCACTCCACCTAGGCTGCAACAACATCAGCAGCAGGGTTACGGATGTTTCGCGGGACCACATTCTAGCGGCTGCAGGATGGTCAAATGAACGATCTTTCCAAAACATTTAGAACTAACCCATTGCCAGACCGGGGGTATTTGCCAACTCTATTTTAGGTTCTGTTTATAGTTTCCTCCCGGTTGAGGGAGGTTACTATTATCATTATTTGTTCATTAAAAGCATCAACATGTCTATATCTATGTCATGTCTGAATGCATTATTAATGTTCACTCATCGTTGGTCAACTGATGCAGTGTGTTTCGCATGGACTCGGTTCCACGGCATGAAATCACAGAGCTTTGAAATCTTCACGTAGTCACTCACGTGTCTCCGAAGTAAAATAGTAAGATTAAATGAGAACTTACCAGTTTGAAGTTTGATCTTTATTTTATGAGGAGTTTCGTTGAGGGATTACGTGCCCTCCACTCCCAACCCTCTATCATAAATGTCAGCTGGTAGTTCTATTTTCTTTAATCTTACTATATTCAGTTCAACTACTGTTATCTGTGATTTCACACCGCTGCTTTGAAGATTGATGCGCATGCGGGCTGGCAGAGTCTTCACGTAATCCCTCAACGTAACTCCTCATAAAATAAAGATCAAACTTCAAACTGGTAAGTTCGCATTTAATCTTACTATTAATCACTGAACTACTTCTGTACATTGCCTATGGAAAATGGAGAGATATCAAGGAATATTTTCCAAGAATATTTTCTAAGTAAATTTGACCAGCAGGTGCAGCGCCACTATTATTAGGCTTACAGATGGTCTTTTTTGGCAGGAGATAGGTCCAGCAGGCACATGCACAAGTGCTCATTGAGAACCATTCTACATTGTAAGTACAACCTCTCTATAGAAGGCTGAGAGATGACCTTACAGGTTATAAAATTATGAAGGCGTGGCGATCTGAGGGGTAGGTTTTTCACACAGAGGGTGGCTGGGTGACAATTATCATGTTTAAAAGGCATATGGATACTTGGATAGGAAAGAAGTAAAGGGATGTGGGCCTAATTCAGGCACGTGGGATTAATGCAGATAGGCATCATGGTCAGAATGGACATGGTGGACCGAAGGGACTGGTGATGTGCAGTTTGGTGAGATAGTGCCAAAGGCTGGAGGTGAAAAGGAGATGAAAGGGTCACGTACTGGCCATGCATTGAGCTAGTTTCTACAGGAGAATAAAACCTGCATTGAAATAGTCTTTTCTTCGGGGCAGTAAAACTGAAAATCACCGGTGGAATACTTTTCTATCCAAAGTTATTTGGAAGTGCATTACTGTTGAAGAGGCTGAAGACACAGTTACCTACGGTCCAATCTCTTAAATATATCTCGCTATCTGCTTTTGCATTCATCGTCAGGAAGGAAAATGAATGTAATACAGAGATTGTAGCATTGAACATAACATCTCTGGCAAATTGGAAACACATCTACCTTCTTCCTATTGAGAAAATCCCATGATATTCTAGCACTGAGCAGAAGATTCCATGATGTTCAAACACTGAGGAGAAGATCCTTTGATCTTCAGAAAATGAGAAGAAGATCTTGTGACATCCAGGCACTAAACCTCAAGCACTGAGAAGGTCCAGTGATCTTCAGACATTGGAGGATCCTGTGATGTTCGGAGACTGAGGGGATGATACTACGATGTCCGGACACTGAGCAGATCTCATGAACTTCAGGCACAGAAACTGTTCAGATTCAGAACTCAAGATTCAGAAAAAGCGTCAACATATGTTTTCCCTTTCTGCTCTATTAATTGATCTTCAGAGGTAACACTGCTAAAAGAGAAACATCCAACTCTGCGGAGGTAAAACGTTGTAACTGAGTTTTGCTGAGAAAAGTTACATATTCCAGTCCTGCTTTTTAAAAAATATCTCGTGTTTTCTTAATGTGGTTACAGTAAGGAGAGAGGTTGCATTAAATTGAGACTTCTTACCTGGTTTCTGAGACACAGTGGCCTTTGCAGTGATTGCTGACGACATCTACTGTGCATCCATCCCTTCTCAATGTGATTATTTTTGCAACAGGCTTACACACAGCTGGGAATAAAAATGAGGGGCAGTAAAACTGTGAAACAAACCATCACTGGGATACTTTCATGACATTTAGACATTGAATAAAATGATATAATACATAAACCCTTGAAAATGAATCCATTTTTAATTAAGTGTCATCGAAATATTTGTTTTCAGTAATTTGAATTTCTAGTAGTAGACTCAACATTTGGCCGAGCATCAGATTTTCTATTCCACTGAAGTCTAGTGGATAGACTGGAGTTGCCTAGTTCGTGCACCACCATTTGAGCTGAATGTTCTGCTGACTAGACTTCTCTCCCTAATAATATGTAGGTTATTTTTACCCTCAGCATTTGAGTGGTTGTCAGGGACTATTGGTAACTGTTGCAGGTCCACCCAATTTTTAACCTTTTTTACTGTAATCAATAGAACTAAATGTAAGGTTGTATAAAGGCTGCATTCCCCCAAATCACTGCTTAGATGGTTTTTCCTCCTTGGGTTTCTGTCTGAATAGGTAATCCAGGTGATTATTTTTCTGGACTGCCAGGTCCTGACAAACCCTCTTGGGCCTTGTCACTAAATTGGTCAAATGGCAATATTTTGGTTACAGCCAGAGATAACCGGGACAAATTCAGATCATGTGAGGCGATTTGGGGTGGCACAGTGGTGTTGAGGTAGAGTGGCTGTCTCATAGCACCAGAGACCCAGGTTCGATCCTGACTATGGGTGCTGTCTGTACAGAATTTGTATGTTCTCCTTATGACTACATAGACTTTCTCTGGGTGCTCCGGTTTCCTTCCACACTTCGAAGACTTACAAGTTTGTACGTTAATTAGCTTCTGTAAATTGTAAATTGTCCCTAATGTAAAGGATAGTGCTAATGTACGGGGTGATACCTGGTTGGCGTAGACTCGAAGGGCCAAAGGGCCTGTTTCCACGCTGGATCTCTAAAGTCTAAAGTCCACAGTAAATCCTTTGCACGGATTATTGCATCAACCAAACATGTAGATAAGATGTTGGTAAAAAGCCTCAATGCTATTTTTATTGTATATTTTGGGGTTTTTTGCAGTCTTTTTAGAGAATTTATATTAATTTGTTTTTGAGTGTTTGTCTAAGTGCCTGTGATGCTGCTTCAAGCAAGATTGACATTGTACCTGTATTTCACATACTTGTGCATTCAACAATGAACTCAACTTGACCTGATGTTAAAGCTAAGGTGATCCGTTTCATGAATACTTAGTTTAGTTTATTATTGTCACGTGTGCTGTGTGCTGTGCTATGCAGTCAACGAAAAGACTATATATGATTACAATCAAGCCGTCCACAGTGCACAGATACAGGCTAAAGGGTATAACACATAATGCAAGATAACTTCTGATTAAAAATAGTTCAAGGTCTCCAATGAGGTAGATGGGAGGTCAGGACCAAAGGGCCTGTCCCACTGTACGAGGTAATTAAAGAGCTCTCCCGAGTTTTAAAAAAATCAAACTCGTGGAAAGTACGTAGAATGTACGTAGCGGCTACGTCGGAGCTCGTGGATGTCTCGTTGCAGCTTGTAATGCTAACGGCAGGTACTCGGGGAAATGCGGTAAATCGTGAAGATTTTTTAGCACTGTGAAAAATGTCCACGAGAGCCCCTGAGTACCTACGAACGGCTATTACCGTAATTCTCCGAGTTCGAATCAGGGGAAACTCGGGTGAACTCTTGAATTACCTCGTCCAGTGGGACGGGCCCTTTACTGTTGACAGGGCGGTTCAGTTGCCTGATCACAGCTCAGAAGAAACTGTCCCTGAATTTAAAAGTTTGCGTTTTCAAACTTCTATACATCTTGCCTGATGGGAGATGGGTGAAGAGGGAGTGACCGGAGTGGGACAAGTCCTTGATAAAACTGACTGATTATACCTGGCTGAGGCAACATTCAGGGTTCCCAATATAATTAGCCAGTTGGTTAATCCCCTTTCCCAGATTACTGCCAACCTAATGATCCACTTCCCCTGGGTTTTCACTCTGCTAAAATATTCCCCCACAATTTATAATGCTTCCATTAATCAAATCCTACATAATGACGGATGGAAGGATATTCCACAAAGATTTGGATACATCAAGTAACAAAGACATAATCTGTAATTACTGAATGTATATAGACATGTCTTTGAACCGATTTTCCATTACAGTGGGAAGTGAAGGTGCAAAGTAAAGACTTCTTTGTTCAGGTTCTGAGGGAGATTACCAGTCGAGACTTTTCTCAGTGAGAGCCCCAAGTAGCAGCCAAGTTACAGGGGAAGAGAGGATGTATGGCTGAGGAGAAACTCCCCAAAGGAGAGGCAGTAAACCTGGAATTACACATTGTCTTGTACGATGAATATACATACATACACACACTGAATATACACTGGCTGCATTCAAGTCTGAGGTTAGAATACTGTATTCAACGTTGAATGGCAGGAAAATGGATAAAGGCAGGATCTTGACAAATATAATGCATTGGTATTGGTTTAATATTGTCACCTGCACTAAGATACAGTGAAAAATGTTGTTTTGCATGCTTTCGAGGCAAATCATGCCATATGTGTCGGTTTAAGCTTAAGATAGTCACAGAATGCTGGAGAACTCAGCGGGATAGGCAGCATCTGTGGAGAGAAGGAATGGGTGACGTTTCGGGTCAAGGTGCTTCTTCTGACTGAAGTCAGACTGAATACAGTCTGAAGAAGGGTCTCGACCCGAAACGTCACCTGTTCCTTCTCTCCAGGGCTGCTGCCAGTCCCACTGATTTACTCCAGCATTTTGAGTCTACCCTCAAATCATACCACACGTGAGTATATGGTAGTGGGAGTGAGTGTAGATGAATGGTTATCTTGTTAGAGAGTGGCAACACCAACCCAAATCAAAGGTGATGCAATAGCCAACATGTTGAAGGCCCTATTACTCTGCTGTGTGACTTTATGTGTGATCGCATGAATATAACCAAGCTAATCTGTGTCTTAATTACTTGGCACAAGTCAGGAGTGTGATGGAATTCTTCCTCCTTACCTGGACAGATGCAGTTCCAACAACTCATCACCATCCAGGGCAAAGCAGGTCAACATTATCCAGGAAAAAGCAGCCCGCTTGACTGGCATCCCCGTTTACTGCTCAATAATTCCCTCCATCACTGATGCAATATGGATGCAGTGTGTGCCACTTACAAATGCAGCTATTCAATTCGACTAGTTCCACAGAGTCTCCAGAAACCACAAATGGCACAACCATGAAGGACAAGGGAGCGGGCAAAGAGGAACTTACACCGGCACCTTCCGTTCAAGCTATCCTGACTTGGAAATATATGAAATATAGGAAATATTGGAAATAAAGGATGGCACAGTGGCGCAGTGGTAGAGTTGCTGCCTTACAGCGCCAGAGACCCGGGTTCGACCCCGACTACAGGTGCTGTCTGGACAGAGTTTGTACGTTCTCCTGTGACCTGCGTAGGTTTTCTCCGAGATCTTCGATATCCTACCACACTCCAAAGATGTACAGGTTTGTAGGTTGATTGGCTTGGTGTGAATGTAAATTGTCCCTAGTGTGTGTAGGATAGAGTAAATGTGCGGAGATCACTGGTAGCGTGGCCTCGGTGGGCCAAAGGGCCTGATTCCGTGCTGTATCTCTAAACTAAACCAAACTAAACTAAACTATCACCATCCTTCACTCTGTCATCTTCACCAGGTGGACTGTTGTGATTAAAGAAGGCCACCACCATATACTGAATGTGTAATGGCAAGTCTTGTTTTACCATTGGAAATTCGCTTATAGAAGAACTCAAACATTTTATCTCTTTCCTGTCAATTTCTACCCTGCTCTCACCTTTAAACAATCCGTCGCTGACTCCCCATTTTGGATCTGTCCATCTGCGTATCAGGGGATAAAACAAAAAAGAAAACCTAAGGCCAAACCCCACTCAGCCACCTTGATTAAACCTCCTCTCACCCCGCTTCCTGTAAACAATCTGTTCCATTCTCCCAGTTCCTTTGTCTCCATTGCATTTGCTGCAATGATGAGATGCATCTCAGTATCTCTGAGATGTCTTCTTTCATCTAGGTGGCTGACCCCAACCATACTGGACAGAACCATGACCACTGTCACTATTTCCCACCCTTCTGCTCCCCTAGGCAGAGGAACAATGGCGTTTGATGTCCTCACCTTTTATACCATCAGCTCCCACAGTCAGTGGAATGTTCTTTGCCATTTCCACCAAGTTCAGATATTCCTTTTTTTTAATTATTTTTTTAATTTTTTAATTATTATTTATTAAAAAAAAATTAAAAAAAAATATCTTTATTATTAGCGGTACTGTAAGTTACATCAGTGTACATCTCTTGTATTGTATTACAGTTATTGTACCCCTTAATTTTTATTTTTTATTTTAAGGCTTTAGAAAAGAGGGAATAGAGAGAAAAATAGCAGCATAGAAAGTAGAAAAGTGAAAAAGAGATGTGAAAGTGCCAAAGCGTGACAGAGGGAAAGGAAACCCTTGAAGAGTTAGAAACAGGAATTAAGAGATAGACCCTGGAGAGGAAAGAAAAAGAAAGAGGGAAAAATAGAGAAAGAAAAAAGAAAAGCCAGTTACTTTATTATAAACATCTTGCAAAAGAAATCTACCAACTCGACAATTTTTCTTCCCCCTTTACCAAGACCCAACACCGGTACTTTTTTGAGGTATTCTTGCACCTTATCCTTGTAATAGATTTATAAATACAGACCACGTCTTATAGAAACAGTCTGATTTTCCTGCTAGTCGGAGTCTCATGTCTTCCAAGTGTAGTGTTTCGAACATAGATGAAATCCACATATTGACTGTGGGTACCGGAGAATTTTGCCAGAATTTTAAGATTAGCTTTTTTCCGGTTATTAAGCCATATTCAAATAGAGTCTTTTGAAACGCATTTAATTCAGGGCAATCTTCCGATATCCCGAATATTATCCAGTCTGCTTCTGGGGTCAGTTTTATTTTAAATATATTTGTGAAAATTTCAAAAATGTCAGTCCAAAATGTTTGCATTTTTGTACAAAAGACAAATGAGTGTGCTATATTAGCTTCTTGACATTGACATTTATCACATATAGGTTGGGAAAAAGTTTACTTAATTTAGTTTTTGAATAGTATAATCTGTGCAAGATTTTAAATTGTATTAAGGTGTGTCTTACATTAATTGAGCATTTATGCACGTTTAATAAATATTCTTCCCACCTTTCTTTGGGAATTTTTATATTTAATTATTTTTCCCAGTCTCTCCTGATACTATCTGTTGTTGGTATTTCTGCATTTAGAATACTATTATATATATATGATATTAGGTTTGCTGATTCTGCCTTTGTATTCATTACTTCTTCCAGTAAGTCTGGAAGCATATTGTGATAATCTTGTGCGTATTTTTTCAAATAGTCACAGATTTGGAAATATTTAAAATACTGATTGTTTCCCAAATTGTATTTTAGTTGTATTTGTTTAAATGATAATAGTTTTCCCGATTCATACACATCTCCGAAGATTTTAATTCCAGCTCTTTCCCATTGTGTAAATGCTTTATCTATAGTTGAAGGTTTAAATTATGTTTTTTTACCGATAGGAGATAAGAGAGATAAGTTTCTTAATTTTAGATTGTGTTTTATTTGTTTCCAAATTCTGATTGTACTGTATATAATTGGATTATTGTTGTAATTTATATTATTCAGGCCCTTTGGCCTCGGTGGGCCAAAGAGCCTGATTCCGTGCTGTATCTCTAAACTAAACCAAACTAAACTAAACTATCACCATCCTTCACTCTGTCATCTTCACCAGGTGGACTGTTGAGATTAAAGAAGGCCACCACCATATACTGAATGTGTAATGGCAAGTCTTGTTTTACCATTGAAAGTTCGCTTATAGAAGAACTCAAACATTTTATCTCTTTCCTGTCAATTTCTACCCTGCTCTCACCTTTAAACAATCCGTCGCTGACTCCCCATTTTGGATCTGTCCATCTGCGTATCAGGGGATAGAACAAAAAAGAAAACCTATGGCCAAACCTCACTCAGCCATCTTGATTAAACCTCCTCTCACCCCGCTTCCTGTAAACAATCTGTTCCATTCTCCCAGTTCCTTTGTCTCCATTGCATTTGCTGCAATGATGAGACGCATCTCAGTATCTCTGAGATGTCTTCTTTCATCTAGGTGGCTGACCCCAACCATACTGGACAGAACCATGACCACTGTCACTATTTCGCACCCTTCTGCTCCCCTAGGCAGAGGAACAATGGCGTTTGAGGTCCTCACCTTTTTTTACCATCAGCTCCCACAGTCAGTGGAATGTTCTTTGCCATTTCCACCAAGTTCATATATTCCATGACCAGTCACATCTTCCTCAACATTCTGAGGAGACATCCTTTACAATATCCTGTTCCAGCAACCGCGGAAGATGTAATACCTGCTGGCCATTTCCATCTTCTCACTTTGATTTCAGGTTGCTGACTTGCATTTCACAACTTCTACATGTTGCTTTGATTCTCTTTCCAATTGGTCTCAGAAAGCTTTATAAACAGCTGGAAGTCCGTGGTAAATTTGACCTCATCCTATCAGAGATTTTCTCTTGAACCCATCCATTCTGACCCCATAAAAATAGCTGATGAACACTGTGTGTCAGACAGTATTTCTGGAGAACATAGATACATGATGATTTAGGTCAGGTCTCTTCAGATTGATTGCAGTGCGGGGGAGGGGGGGGGGGGGGGGTAATCACCCTAAAGAAGGGTCCTGACTCGAAACATCACTTATCCATAGTTTTCCACAGATGCTTCCTGACCTGCTGAGTTACTCCAGCACTTTGTGTCTACTTCTGTAAACCAGCATCTGCAGTTCCTCGTTTCTACATTCCAACCCCGTTCTTGCTGCAACCTAGAACCAACTTATTTTCTCGCTTTCCCATTTATCTTTGGCATAACTGGTGAACTGTTCTCTTCTTCTCAGATGCTGCTCTACCTGAATATTTCTAGGTCTTACGGGAATCAGGAGGCAGGGAAGATTGGAAAAAATTGTGTTGTGTACCAGAGGTAATGGATTGCACTGTCTAAAGTTACAGTTAGTCAACGAAACAAACTCGCTTGGGCAGCTTACAACCCAGAGGTATGATCTTGATTTCTCTAACTTCAAGTAATCTTTGCAACCCCCCTCTCTCCATCTCTCCCCCACCCAAGTCATACCAGCTCAAAGTTGTCTTGTTGAGTCTTATTGTCTGTAACTCATTTTCACCTAGCTCAGCTAACAATGGCCTCTTCCCTTAATCATCATTCCTTTTTTGCATATCTTTCTATATATCTTGTTCTATATTTGTTCTATATATCTCTACATCGTCCATATCTCTCCTTTCCCTTTCCCCTGACTCTCAGTCTGGCGAAGGTTCATGACCAAAAACATCACCTAGTCCTTCTCTCCAGTGATGCTGTCTGACCCGCTGAGTTACTCCAACTTTTTGTGTCTATCTTTTGGTTTAAACCAGCATCTGCAGTTCCTTCGTACACATCTTTTACTGGTTGCAGTTTTCAACAGTTAATGCAGATGAGCAGACAGCTTAACAAGTGTAATGTATTGCCTGATTGGTATGAATTGCCTGGACAGCACGCAAAACACTGTGTCACTGTATCCAGGTACACATGACACTAATAAACTAGGAATATGCAAGTACCAATAGCAAAACATTCAACGTCCTGTGCAGCTTGGTGCTGCTGCGTATAAATATCAGCCATATTGTCCCATAAGTGGAGCTCATTGGCAAATGGCTGGTTCTCCTCCTTCCCTGAGAGACATGTAAAATGGAGGTGAATATAGTCATGTAAATGATGAGCAAGAAACAATACATTATAAACACAAATATATATCTGAAGAAGGGTCTTGACCCGAAACGTCGCCTATCTCCTTCGCTCCTTAGATGCTGCTGCACCCGCTGAGTTTCTCCAGCTTTTTGTGTAACCCTATATATATATATATATATATGCAGATGCTTAAAAACATTTTGGCCTACAAGCAATGAAACACTTTGCAGACAATGCCAGTAGGAATGGGAATGGCTTGGCTGTGACCTCCATTCCTCGAGATCGACGGAAGCCCGGGGTTGGAATCAGCGAACGGCAGCCACAGTTATGACAGTGTGTTGATATTGCACCGTGAACAACTTACCTATAGGGAGATTTGGTGGATATAATTCTGGGGAAAAAAGAGGATCACAAGGTCTGAATGAGTACAGGACTAGAATGACAGAGTGGGAGGGAACATTCGCGATGCGGGGGAGAGGAAGCGTCGGAGCACCAAGAACATGGAAATGTACAGCACAGGAACAAGCCCATCATGTCTGTGCCAAACATGATGCTAAGATAAACTAATGTCTTCTGCCTGCGCATGATCTTTGTCCCTGCATATCCAATTGCCTATCCAAAAGCCTATGAACGATATCTTCCTCCATCTCCGTGTAAAAAATCTTACCCTGCACATTTCCTTTAAACTTTCCCTTTCTCACCTTTGATTAGGGTCTTTTGACATTTTTACTCTGGGACAAATATTCTGACTTTCTGCCCTATCCGTGCCTCTCATATTTTATATATTAAGTCTTCGCCAAAACCATGGGCATTCCAGAGAAAACAATCCATCATAGAGCAAAGATGTCCTCTGCTTCGAGTTTGCTCTGTGCCATAAATCTATCAGTTCAGGCAACACCTCGGGTCAGTGTGAATCATAGTTCACACTGAGGGCCTGTGGAAATAGTTTTCAGGGTCAAGGGAAGATCAAATAATGGAGGGAAGCTCAATAATAATGATAAAATGGTAACCGGAACGTTGGAACAAATAGACATAAACGGTAAGAACTATGCATTTCACTGAAGTGTGGACAATCTACAAGGCACACTAAATGTTTTAGATTGTTCATGAAATCTGCCAAAGTCAGAATGTTTTGGAGCTACTTAGTAAATTATACCTCCATATATGCAAAAGTTAGTGGGGTATTATTGAAATTAAAGACTGACATCCTGATATATCTAACTATTTTCAGAGAAACAAAACATAAAGTGCTGTAGGAGCCCAGCAGGTCATGCAGCATCTATGGAAGGAATGGATAGGCAACGTTTCAGATCAGGTCCATTCCTCAGACTGATTGTGGTTCAGATGAGAAAGCTGGAAAAGAGAGGAGGGGACAGGACAAAGCCTGGCAAGTGATGGCGATGAATAGAGGTGTGGGAAAATTAAGCTTCACCACCCTCTCCTGGTCGACACCAAACCAGACACCATCTGATCATGGGCATTCCCTTTTTTCTCTCCATCCCTCCCTATTCCCTGTGACTTGGAACGTTTTCAATATTTACCCATTTCTGACAAAACGTTAGCAACCTGAATGGAAACTGTTTCTCTCTCCACAGCTGTTGAGTAATTCCAGAGTTTAGAAGAATGAGAGATGATCTTAATGAAACACCTCCATTTCTTATGGGGTGTAGACGTTTCCCCTGGATGGACAAAGGTTCTCAGTCTCAAAATGAGGAGTTCACCATTCAGAACGTGATCAGAGGAGGGGGGTTGTTCTGGGACTAAGGGGTAAGCCATTTGGAACGGAGACGAGGAAACACTTTTTCTCACAGAGAGTTGTGAGTGTGTGGAATTCTCTGCCTCAGAGGGCGGTGGAGGCAGGTTCTCTGGAGGCTTTCAAGAGAGAGCTGGATAGGGCTCTTAAAGATAGTGGAGTCAGGGGATATGGGGAAAAGGCAGGAACAGGGTACTGATTTGGGATGATCATATTGAATGGCGGTGCTGGCTCGAAGGGTCGAATGACCTACTCCTATTGTCTGTTGGGACATCAGAACTAACTGTTGAGCCTTTCTGATATGTCATGGGCCTAACTCAATGAAACATCAGTGAAGGGAGGTGCCCACTATATACACTATATACTTGCACTATATGATTAGGTTTTTTTAAAGAGCTAGTTAACATGTAGGTAGCTGTTTTTTGCATATGGAGTTATTTACTGTCCTCAGCATGTTGGTATATTTAGTTAATCCTTAGATAATACTTGGCTTTGAGCTTGCTTTTCTTAGTTGAGCACTTATCCTGGAGTTATACCACATACTTTGTGTATTAATTGTAATTTAAGAATTATTTATCTAGAAGGTGGTGAACCTTTGGAATTCCCTATATTCCAGTTAAAATAATGTTTTCATTAAATTAATTTAATTAATACCATCCCTTTCCCATCCTGGCCCAAAAGCAATTAGCAGAGTTGAGTTTAGGCATTTGAAAACTAGACGGGTCAGGCTCCTGTTATATTTCCATTTAAGGATGATTAGACAAATGCAAACTTCCTAAAGTCACAGATATGTAAAACCGTGTTACTGATTTATTTTACCTGACGTATTGTAGTAAGGTAATTCTGAAACCAGAGGAAAATATTGACATTTAATTTTGGATACATTAAAAGCACAAACAAGTTAATTAATTATATTCCACATAAAACTTTATGCAATGGTTCCATGGAAAATGACACTTAATGTAACAGGATTTATAGAGTGTACAAGGGATAATGCCATGCAGAATCATTGTCAGGTTGGCAGCAACCTGAACACAGAGCAGTACAGCACAGAAACAATCCCGTCAGCGCACAATGTCTGTATCAAATACGATGCCAAATTAAACTGACCCGTGCTGCCTGCACATGATACATAAACCTCTGTTCCTGCATATTCATGTGCTTATCTAAAAGCTGGTGCGCCCACCAGCAGTGGCTGCCTCACCAACAGTCAGTCTGTCCTTTCTTCTTTTTGTTATTTTTAGTATGTGTTAAAAAGTATGTTTTAGTGTTCCTTGGTTTGTTTTATGTGTGGGGGTGGGGGCGGGGGGGGGGGGGGGGGGTCGGGTTGGGGGAACCATTTTTTTTCAATCTCTTACCTCAACGGATATGCAATTTTTTTCATATCATATCTCCGTCCCCACTGCGGCCTAACATCGTGGAGTTGGTGGCCTTTCCTGGAGACCGACGGGCGCTCCAAGCCGCGGGAGTCTGCGGGACTTTAACATCGCGAAGCTTGCGATCCCTTTGCCGGGGATCGAAGCTCCAACCACGAGGCCTGTGGACTTTAACATCGTGAAGCCTGCGGCCTTTTGCAAGAAGAGGTTGACTCGGTCACTCCGTGCCGCGGAGAGAGTTTTAACCGTCCCGACGCGGGAGTTTCGATCACCCCGATGGGGGCTTTGATCGTCGGCTGCGAGGGCTTTAATTATCCTGACTGCGGATGGTTCGACTGCTCCGACCCCGGGAGAACAAAAAAGGAGATTGAACTTTATTACATTCCAACACAGTGAGGAATGTGAAATCCACTGTGATGGATGTTTATGTTAATTCTTGTTGCTTTTCATTTAGTATGGCAACTCAAATTTCACTGTACCTTAATTGGTACATGCGACAATAAACTGACTGTTGTAGCCATTTAGTTTAACTCAGTATGTTATAACGATAACCAGTTACCTTTCAATTTTATCTGCCTGTAATTATGTTTGTGGGATTTATTACGTAGTTGGAGGCGTGTTTGAGGCTGGGATTCTCGCGCAAACAGGCTAGTAGTTTTTAGTTTTAGTTTTGAAGAAGCATGGGGAAGGCACAGCATTTAACCATGCACGAGTTTGACTACGAGTAAGATCAAAATGTACTTAAACAAGAAGAAGTTTGGATGAATATCTTTTACTACGACAATAAATAAACTATTAATCAAGAGACTGTGTTTTGAAGATTTATCCTTGGATTTATCCTTGGACGGTATTGAATGTCTCGCGGAGAGCTCGTGGATGCCTAACAAAACTATCTCCTTGCCCCTGTCTTCAATCATAGTGGCAAGAGGAACGATTCCTTGAACGATATAATCATCTGCCATTACATCTGGTCGAAAGCTACCTTACAGACAGGAGGTAGAAGATTGGTCCCATAGAAGAGGGACAGAGGATTGGGCTGGATCTCTGATGAGAGATTACTGCCAGATCACTGGTTCCAAAGAGGAACTGAAAAAAATAGATCTCAGGCAGAGATTGGCTTAGAGAACCTACCTGACTGACAGGTTAATGGACAGCCACGTGACTTCTCTGAAGATTGAAAACTACCACGAGAGCGAGAGTAAGAACAGCTATTGGATTATGCTGTCAATTTGAAAGCCGGAAAGCTTTAATTTAGAACAACTTCTTAATGAGATGCTGTGAAAGTTCAACAAACGTCATATGTTTAAAAGTAAAATTACAGGATCTGATAAAAGAGTCTGGAGATGTATTAGAAGCAAGTTCTGCTAAGTTTTGGCAGGAAGCCAAGGGCGAGTGAAATCCAGGTGCTGACCTTGGTTTGTTTTGAAGTTGAAATAAGACACATTCATTCTGAACTGAAGTCACTTCTATATTTCGAAAATATTTGGATGTTTTCTGAAAGTCCAGTTTGTTTTGGTTTCTTATCTGGTGCTTACATAATATGGTGCAGAATGTTTATCAATAGTGACTGAAGCAAACGGAAGAATTCCTGTTTGTCCAATTGTCAATCTGCCAAGACCTGTTGAAATACAAGGAGCAAGATGGAGCAGGTGAGTCAGAGGAGCCACAAGGTGGCGGAGAGAGGCCAAGATATCTGAAGAGTCAAGTTAAGCTCACTGAAAAGGCCTGAGTTGCATTTCTGAAATAAACCCAGAAGGAGAGAAACAAGGTATGGAGGAAGATGGTGAAGTTATTTGAATTCCAGAAGGAACTAATGGAATCAGATGAGAACATGAACAAAGTGCAATCTAATCTGGAGCAATTATTCAACCTTGGTCACGAGGTTGAGAAAACCAAAAAACACTGCTGGATTTACAGCTGCCTCAGGAAGAATTCAAAAGCTACAATCAGTGGTTTCAAGAGAAAACAGAAATTTTCGATGGTTTCATAGAAGAGGTCCAGAAGTGGTTAGAAGAAATCGAACAACTTGCACACTCTACAGTTGAAAGTGCGATGCAACAAGGTGTTGAAATGGAAGAAGAGATTACACCATATGATAGTATCTCGAATGTTTCACATGAAGATCAAGACAGAAATTTGGTTGTATAGCCAGTTCAGCATCAAGGGCCTCTGCTCGAATGGAAGTCGAAGCTGATCTAATTGCTCTCTCCATACAAATGGATGCCTTCGAGAAGAAACATGAGATTAAGCGACAAGAAGAACAGCCGAAAGAAGAGGTGAGGCGAAAAAAAGAACAGCTGGAACTAGTCACAAAGTTGGCGGTTGTCAAATCGAAGAAGGAGATAATGGAAAGTGAGGGTTCAAGATCCGACTCTACAGCATCTGATGGGATGAGCTCTTATTACAGAAAAGGAACTGCTCAAAAGGAAACAACAGCTAAATCAAATCTGCAGCCAGAGGTTATCCGGCCTCGTGCCACAAAACTAGCACATAGCCAGTTGATGGGTGACAAAACTTCATCTCAGCAACTGGGTACTAGACCAAAGCAAATTACTCAAGGGACGTCTGTCGAGGCTTGGGACAAACCAGCAATTCGGTGCTCTTTTCTGAGGCCTAATACACAGGCTCGAGCAAGCCAAGATTGGACGATGCCTGTTCATGATACGAAGAGGCCTGGTCAGGGACAAACAACTAGTCATATGACTCATGACAAAGCTTACTCAGACCAGGATGCTTATCAGAGGCCTGTTTATCTTGCGTCTACACCAAGTCAAGAATCTCAAGGTGAATTCTTTGAATTGGTGAGGAATCAAGCTGAAATAAAACCTCATAGGTCAACAAAATCTGTCTTTCACCCTACCACCAATAGAAATTCCTAGATATAATGGTGATCCTTTGCAGTATGAAGCTTTCATAATGGCGTTTCACAAAAGAGTAGAAATTAAAACTACTGATGAAAAAGAGCGATTACGATATCTGGTGCATTACACAAGCGGACATGCAAAGGTGCTTGTAGAAAGTCGTCTAAATAGGCCTGGAAGTCAAGGCTATCAAGAGGCAAGAACGTTACTCAAAGAACGTTATGGTAATGAACAGAGGATTGCTAACGCATTCAGGAAGAAGGCCTATGCTTGGAGAGATATCATGTCAGAAGATGTAGAGGCATTAAGTGAGTTTGCGATATTTCTTAGAGGTTGTTGTAGCTCGATGAAAAATCTCGACCACATGAAGGAAATGAATCTTAGTAATACTAGAGCCATCATTCTAAAACGGCCCTTTAGACTTAGAGAAAAGTGGAGAGATAAAGCAGGTCAGATAATGGCAACGAAGAATCGAGGAGCCATGTTACCAGACCTGGTGGATTTCTTGGAAAGGGAAATACGGTTCATGTCAGATCCACGCCACGGGATTATTCAAGATCATAAACCAATTGCAACTGTCAAAGGTTCTACCTTTACTAAAACTAAAGGAAGATCAGGACCTAAGGGAGGCAGTTTTGCTACCATTATAATACCTGTGGAAATGACAGGTGGAATGAAAGGAGATGTAATAGACAATAGACAATAGGTGCAGGAGTAGGCCATTTGGCCCTTCGAGCCAGCACCGCCCTTCAATGTGATCATGGCTGATCATCCCCAATCAGTACCCCATTCCTGCCTTCTCCTGCCTGATGAAGTTGGTCGCACCATAAGATGGTGTCAAAGATTCAAGAAGAAGGAATATAAAGAAAAGATGGATTTCTTAAAGGAAAAGGGAATTAGTTTTGGACATTTGAAAAAAGGACACATGGTTAAAGACTGTGAGAGTCCTATAACTTGTGACAAGTGCAAACAAGATCACCCTGAAGCATTTCACACTGTAAAGATGAAGCCAGAGCAAATAGAACAGAAGGAGAAGCCAGCTACTAGTGATGGTGTCACCTCACCTCAGATAACTGCTCATATTGGGGCCAGGGTTGAAACCTGTATCTTCTCTATCTTACCAGTTCAGATAAGGAATAGCAAGACAAATACAGTGTTGCAAACATATGCATTTTTGGATCATGGAAGCTCGGCAACCTTTTGTACAGAAAGCTGGATGAGAAGGCTGGACATCACAGGAGAAGAGGTAAAGATTCTATTGCGTACCATGAATGAGGAGAAATCCTTTGATAGTTATTACATTACAAGTATGGAAATATCTAGTCTGGATGAAGACAATTTAATATCAATATCTGAAATGTTTGCACATGAGACCATGCCTGTTTGTCATCAAAATACACCCAGACTGATCAATAGATTAATACATCATGATCAAACAGGTTTTATTCCTAAACGTTACTCCACTTATAACTTAAGACGTCTATTTAATATCATTTACTCGAAAAGAATGACTGATATTGAACTAGCAGTTATATCCCTGGATGCGGAGATGGCGTTTGACCAGGTTGAATGGCCTTACTTATTTAGGATAATGCAGAAATTTCAACTGGGAGAAGGATTTTGCAAATGGGTTAGAATTTTATACTCTGGCCCAACAGCAAGAATCCTAACAAACCAAATGTTATCAGCAAAATTCAATCTTTCTAGGGGTTGTAGACAAGGCTGTCCGTTATCACCTTTATTATTTGCACTCGCTATAGAATTATTGGCCGAAAGGATTAGAGTAGAACCAGAAATTTATGGATATAATACCAAAACTACAATTAACAAAATATCTTTATATGCAGATAAATGAATTTAGTAAGTTCTCAGGATATAGAATTAACTGGAATAAAAGTGAAATTATGCCTATAACAGGAATTAAATTGAATAAATTACAAAAATTTCCATTTAAAATAGCTAATAATCAAATTAAATATCTTGGAATTAATGTATCAAAATCTTATAACTCTTAATTTAAATCTAATTTTCCCCAATTATTAAATTTGGGCTTAAAAAATAATATTTTATATTGGAAAACATTACCGATATCAATGATCGGTAGAATAAATGCCATTAAAATGATTTTTTTGCCTCAATTACTATATTTATTTCAAGCCATTCCGTTATATCTTCCTAAAATTTTTTTTAAAAAATTGATTCTATAGTTAACAGCTTTATTTGGGATTATAAAAATCACAGAATAAGTAAAACACACTTATGTAAATCTAAGATAAATGGTGGCTTAGCTTTACCTAATTTTTTATATTATTTTTGGGTGGTTCAGATTAAGAACTTTAATTATTGGTTGATACAGATGGAACAGGACCTGGTTTGGTTAAGAATTGAAAATGAAGATTGTTTCCCATTCGACATAAGCACAATACTTCTCGCCCCTGGGGTGGTACAAAAAAAATCATAAGGAAAACCCTATAATTTTAAATAATATACGTAGCTGGAAACAAATCATTAAGACTTTACATTTAGAAACTATGCCACTTTGTTTACCAATTATGTTTAAACCTTCTACATTGGATGTGGGGTTTAGACATTGGAAACATTTAGGAATAATAAGGATAGAACATCTTTATAGGAATGGGAAATTCCTCGCATTTCAGGAGTTGAAAGAGATTTATGGATTGCAAGCAAGTAATTTATTTAGATATTTACAAATTAGAGATTATGTCAAATTAAATACGCTAAATTACAGAAATAGAGATCCAGGTTTACTGGATGAAGTACTTAACAAGCATCCAACAACAGAAAAATTAATAGCATATATATACAATATTTTTTTGGACAGGGAAATGCCAAAAACTGAACTATTCAGACAAAAATGGGAAAATGAAATTGGTTTACCTATATCAGAAGATTTTTGGGAAGAAAGCTTACAACAAATTCATCGCTGTTCGTTAAATGCCAGACATACTTTGATACAATTCAAAGTAATACATAGATTACACTACTCAAAAAAGAAATTAAATAGAATTTTTCCTAATATATCACCATTATGTGATAAATGTCAGCACATAGAAGCCGATTTAACTCATTGCTTTGTAATATGTACAAAACTTAATAACTATTGGACTGAGATTTTTAAAATTATTTCCATAGTTTTAAAGATCATATTAAGCCCTGACTCAAAATTAATTATATTTGGGGTTTTAGATTCAAACCAAACTTTAACAGTAAATCAAAGACATTTTCTGGATTACTGTTTAATTATTGGAAAAAAATTAATATTACAATTTTGGAAGAGACCATTATCCCCGACAATTAAAATGTGGACAGTGGAAATGTTGGAGACATTACAACTGGAGAGAATTAGGTTTATCCTAATGGATAAACTTGAGCTTTTTGAACAAATATGGTCTCCATTCACTGATTATATGAAGGGGTAGCTGGGCTCAGCATTGAAACTCAATAAGTACCCGGTGGAAAGATCAAACAAAAATGTTTAATTTCAGATTTATATACTTGTCTCTATATATTATATTTAGAAATTGCTCCATTCATTGATAAGATGTATACTGTTTTCTTTTCCACACGTATAATAACAGTTTACTAGTTATATGGTTTTTTTGGGGTTTTTTTTGTTTTTTGTTTGTTGTTTTGTTTATTTATTTATTTTTTTTTTAAATTATTATTTTTTATTTTTTATTTATTATTTTTTTATATTAATCAAATATAATCATACTCTTTTAATTACCCACTATTCTTTCTTTATACTTTTTTCTTATTCTCTTTTTTCACTCTATAAAAAAAAGTGAGGCCTATATATATGGTTTGCTAATATTTATATAATTTTGGAAAGATGTATTAACTATATCTGAAAAAAATGGTTATATTATTTGTAATATGTATGGCCTCTAATAAAAATATATATTAAAAAAAAAATACACCCAGACATGAGGACTTGAAACAATGGCCTTACTTGTAGGATGTCAAGATACCTAAAATAAATTCTGGTATTGACCTACTTATTGGAACGAATGCTTTGAAGGCATTGGAACCTATACAGACTGTGAGGAGACAAAGGCATGGACTGTTTGTGAAGGGGATGCACAACAAGATCTTGTTGATTACCGGATGAAGGTACATCTCTTTGGAGCAGTGTCATCACCAAGTTGTGCAAACTCTGCATTAAAGAAGGCATGGACTGTTTGCTGTGAAAACCCAACTACAATGGGTTATCTATGGCTCCTTGAGAAGGAACAATGAAAGCAGGAACCAGAAGGACTACCTTGCCGCTGCTGTTAATCGAATATCTACTGGTAAATTAGAAAACTATTGATCAAGCAATACAATCATGACTTCAATTAAAGTACCAGTAAGGAATCAGAAGCAATGTCCAGGGAAGAGTTAAAGTTCTTGGATATTATGAACTACTCAGTAAAGTTGATAGAAGGACACTACTGCCTGGACTTACCTTTCAAACAAGAAAGTGTTAGTCTGCCGAATAATCGTCGTATGGCAGAGCAACGCACCCAGAATCTGAAACGCAAGTTTGGCAAGAATACGAAATTTCATGCGGAATATACGTCTTCCCTAAAGGAGATGACTGACAATAATTATGCTGAAATGGTACCAACAAACCAACTAAATCGAAGTGTTGGAGAGCTTTGATTCATTCTGCACCATGGGGTGTATCACTCGAAGAAAGGGACCTTGAGGATGATCTTTGACTGTGCTGCAGTCTTCAAAGGAACATCACTTAACTGTCAACTACTGCAAGGTCCAGACCTTACCAACTCACTTATTGGAGTTCTTATTAAATTCGGACAAGAACCAATTGCTTTGATGGCTGATACAAGAGCAATGATTCATCAAGTCAAAGTATCAGAAAAACACATTGATTACTTGCGATTCTTATGGTGGCCTGAAGGGGATGCACAACAAGATCTTGTTGATTACCGGATGAAGGTACATCTCTTTGGAGCAGTGTCATCACCAAGTTGTGCAAACTCTGCATTAAAGAAGACCCCAGAGGAGAATAAAGCTTACTTTCCAGAAGAAGTGATAGCCAGTGTGAAGAATAATTTCATTGTGGAAGATTGCTTAAAATCCATGTTTATGGAGCAGGAAGCAATTCAAATAGCAAAACATCTGACTTCCCTCTGCAATAAGGGAGGATTTATGCTTTCCAAGTGGATCAGCAACAGTCGTGTTGTATTGGAAAATATTTCACCAGATGATAGAGCCAAAGAGACCAGGGAGTTGGATTTGGACAAAGACAATTTGCTAATGGAACGAGCATTGGGACTGCACTGGTGCGTTGAGACAGATGTGTTCAAGTTCAGAATCTCGATTCAAGAGCGACCATGTACTAGAAGGGCTATCCTATCCGTGATTGGTTTCTGTTTATGGCCCTCTGGGATTTCTTGAACCATTTACACTGCCAGTCAAGTTGATTTTGCAGGATCTTTGTAAGGAAAAACTTGGATGGGATGAGAATATAACACAAACTTCCTCTCACCAATGGACAGAAAGGTAAGCAGATCTCAACAAGATCTCAGAATTCAACGTGGACCAGTGCATGAAGCCTACGAGCTTTAGTAAGATCAGATGTGCACAGCTCATTTCTCAGATGCCAGTGAAAGTGGCTATGGTAATGTTTCATATCTAAGACTGGAAAATGATAACAAAGAAGTACGTTGCATTCTTAATGGGAAAGGCCAGAGTGGCACCATTGATTCCCAGAATGGAACTTACTGCCGCAGTCTTAGCTGTTAAAGTTGACATATTGCTGCAAAAAGAACTACAGCTTCAATTGGAAGAATCTATCTTATGGACTGATAGTACTATGGTGCTTAAATACTTCAACAATGAGAACAAACATTTTATGACATTTGTTGCAAACAGAATCACTTTTGTATTGAGAGTTACTGATGTTTCACAATGGAAATATGTTACACAAAGGAAAATCCTGTGGATGAAGCTTCTAGGGGACCAAGAGCAGACCACTTGTTAAGCAATAAAAGATGGATCAATGGACCAGAGTTTCTCTGTAAGCCAGACAGAAAATGGCCAAAGCTTGAACTGGGATTTAAAATCTCTGCTAATGATCCGGAAATTAAACAAAACCTCACAGTGAACGTTATTGCGACAGATTCATCAAACACTACAATTACCCACTTTTCATCGTGGAATAAGTTGGTGACTGTGGTAGCTTGGTTTCTTAAACTAAGAACAAAGTTATTGCTCGAAAATGGAAAGGGATTGCTGAAGGTATCATTGAAGAAGATCCTGAAATACAGAAGGGTAAGGTTGAAAAGATGATGCAAGTTTTTAAGGCATCGTTAGACGTCCAGTATTTACATCTTGATGATCTCCTCAAAGCGGAACACGCGATTATCTCTTTCTGTCAAAGACAGAAATACAAAGAGGAAATATCGACGTTAGAAGCAGGAGTACATGGTGTTAAAAGAAACAGTCAATTGTACAAGCTTGATCCAGTATTGGAGGAAGGACTTCTGAGTGGGTAGTCGCCTAAATAGATTGGCAATGCCTGAAGAGGCTAAACATCTTATTATTCTCTCGGATTTTCACACTTCAACATTATTGTTACAACATATTCATGAATTAATCGGACATGGAGGAAGAAGTTTCATGCTGTCAAAACTCTGGACTTTTGTGTTTTAGACTATATTCTGCGTATCATGCCTGATGTTTAGGGTTTGGTGCGCACGGTACGACTTCAGACTAAGAACAATGTTTTAATAAGACCAATAACCAAGTTATGCTTGCTTCTAGAATACGAAGGTGAAGATGGAACAATCGCTAAAGAAGTCTGAATGCGGATATATAATATATGCTATTTTTTTGTTTTTTTAGATATGTTAAGCCTTTATAGGTACATTTTTGATGTCTATTAGTAATTGCTTGGTTATATACTCAGAACAATTAGGGGTTGGTATGTAGTAGCCATTTAGCTTAACTCAGTATGTTATAACTATAACCAGTTACCTTTAAATTTTATCAGCGTGTAATTATGTGGGTGGGATATATTACGTAGCTGGAGGCGTGTTTGAGGCTGGGATTCTCGCACAAATGCGCTAGTAGTTTTTAGTTTTAGTTTTGAAGAAGCATGGGGAAGGCACAGCTTTCGACCATGCACGAGTTTGACTACGAGTAAGATCAAAATGTACTTAAATGAGAAGTTTGGATGAATATCTTACTGTTTTAACTATGACAATAAAGAAGCTATTAATCAAGGGCAGACAAAAGTGCTGGAGAAACTCAGCGGGTGAGGTAGCATTTATGGAGCGAAATAAATAGGCAACGTTTCGGGCCGAAACCCTTCTTCAGATTGATGTAGGGTGGGGGAAGAAGAAAGGAAGAGGAGGATCCAGAGGGCTGAGGGAGAACTGAGAAGGGGAGGAGACAGTGAGGGCTACCTGAAATTGGAGAAGTCAATGTTCATGCCGCTGGGGTATAATCTGCCCAAGTGAAATATGAGGTGCTGCTCCTCCAATTTCCGGCCATGGAGGAGGCCCAGGTCAGAAAGGTCGGATTCAGAATGGGGGGGGGGGGGGGGGGGGGGGCGGGGGGAGTTGAAGTGCTGAGCTACCGGGAGTTCAGGTTGGTTATTGCGGACCGAGCAGAGGTGTTCGGCGAAGTGATCGCCAAGCCAACGCTTGGTCTCACATATGTAGATTAGCTGACATCTAGAGCAGCGGATGCAATAGATGAGGTTGGAGGAAGGTCCAAAACTCTTCAATATCCCCATTGAGATTGTGTTTTCATCAGATAAGCCAATTATACTTTGTGTACACATCCGTCCCATTGTATCAGGTCAGGGAGCAAACCTTCATCGTGGGCAGTCATAGTCAACATTCTTGCTATTGAGGGATTGCAGCATAGTTTCACAAGGTTAATTCCCGGGATGGCGGACTGTCATATGCTGAGAGAGTGGAGTGGCTGGGCTTGTATACTCTGGAATTTAGCAGGATGAGAGGGGATCTTATTGAAGCATATAAGATTATTAAGGGATTGGACTCTCCCAACATGTTCCCAATGTTGGGAGAGTCCAGAACTAGGTGCCACAGTTTAAGAATAAGGAGTAAGGCATTTAGAATGGAGATGACAAAACATTTTTCACACAGAGAGTTGTGAGTCTGTGGAGGCCGGTTCTCTGGATACTTTCAAGAGAGAGCTTGATAGGTCCCTGAAAGATAGCAGAGTCAGGGGATAAGGGGAGAAGGCAGGAACGGGGTACTGATTGTGGATGATCAGCCATGGTCATATTGAATGGCGGTGCTGGCTCAAAGGGCCGAATAGCCTACTCCTGCATCTATTGTCTATTGTCTAAGTAATCTAGGAATACTTATACTTCTAAATAATTAGAGGTATGAGAAAAAGGGAATTAAATTAAAATGTATACTATGGAACAATGTCGGTCAATTTGTTGTACCTGGTAGCCTGTAGGAGTAGGGCTCACCTGGAAAACAGAATTACATTTCCAAAGGAAGAAGTTAGTTAGGCATTACAATCAGATGAACCAGTTGTTGAGCTGGTGAACCTCTGTCGCACCTGGAATTAATCAAGGGACTATGTTTTGAAGATTTATCCTTGGACGGCATTGAATGTCTTGTGGAAAAGCTCGTGGATGCGTAACAAAACTATCGCCTTATCCCTGTCTTCAATCATAGTGGCTAGAGGAAAGATTCCTTGAACGATATAATAATCTGCCATTACACTGACCTTGACTATCATATCTGCTTCCACTGCCATTCAATCATGGCTGATCTATCACTCACTCCTAACCCCATTCTTCTGCCTTCTCCCCATAACCTTTGACACCAGTACTAATCAAAAATCTATCTATACAGGAAATATGTTCCCAATGTTGGGTGAGTCCAGAACCAGGGGCCACAGTCTTAGAATAAAGGGGAGGTCATTTAAGACTGAGGTGAGAAAAAACGTTTTTACCCAGAGAGTTGTGAATTTATGGAATTCCCTGCCACAGAGGGCAGTGGAGGCCAAATCACTGGATGGATTTAAGAGAGAGTTGGATAGAGCTCTAAGCTCTAGTGGAGTCAAGGGATATGGGGAGAACGCAGGCACGGGTTATTGATAGCGGACGACCGGCCATGATCACAATGAATGGCGGTGCTGGCTCGAAGGGCCGATTGGGCTCCTCCTGCACCTATTTTCTATGTTTCCATGTATCTACCTTTAAAAATATTGACTGACCAGGCCTCCACAGCCTTATGTGGCAAAGTATCTCACAGATTCACTGCTCTCTGACTAATGCTCTATGAAAATCCTGCCTCGTAAACCTCTGACCAAATTGCCTCTCTAACTGTTGAGAATGTTTGTGTTATATATAAATGATTTGGAGAAAATGCAAAAGGAATGATCAGGAAGTTTGCAGACAACACAAAAATCAGTCGAGTTATGAACAGTATAGAAGTCCACAAAATATATGGCAGGATATACATCAGTTGCAGATATGGTCAGAAATTAGCAAATGGTGCTTGATCCAAACCAGTCCGAGTGTTGCGCTTTGAGAGATCAAACGCACGAGGAAAGTATACATTAAATGGCAGGACCCTTAGGAGCATTGATGTGCAATGGGATCCTGTGGTGCATACTCACAACTTCCTGAAAATGGTGTAACAGTTAGATATAGTGGTAAATAAGACATATGGTATGCTTGCCTTCATCTGCAGGGCATTGAGGATAAGAGTTAGGAGGTCATGTTGCAGCTTCATAAAAATTAGGCTAGGCCTCATTAAAAGTATTGTGTACCGTTCTGTTTACAGGGCGGATTACAGGAAGGATGTGAAGGCTTCGGCGTGGGTTCAGAAAAGGTTCGTCAGGATGTTTTCTGTATTAGAGGGTATTGGCTCTAAGGAGAGTTTAGACAAATTGCAATGTTTTCTCATGAGCATCGGAGGCTGAGGGGAAAGTTGTTTATAAAATGATGACAGGCATAGATAGGGAAGATAGGTGGAAATGTCGAACACTTTGACTAAATGTCAAAGGCATAGCTTTCAAGTGGGGGGGGGGGAGTTTAAAGGAGATATTTGCACAGCAAGTGGTGGGCAAATGGAATGTCAGTGGTGCTGGTGGAAGCAGATTCAATCTTGTTGTTTAAGAGGCATCTAGACAGGTGCACGGACAGGCAGGGAATGCAGGGAGGGAGACCATCATCAGGCAGATGGTATTAATTTAAGTTGGCATTAAGGTCACAAAAGACATATCGGGCTGGAGGGCATGTTCTTATGTTGAACTGTTCTGTGCTCTACAGCCCCAAAAATGAGCGCAACATGTATGTGTTCAGTTCCCAAAGCATAAATAAACAGACTGCAACAAAATTCATTAATGCTAGGTCAAGGGTCAATGTATGGCCAGTATCTGGTCTGAGTAAAACGCCAAATCACAAGGTCCAAAACTCTTCAATATACCCATTGAGATGGTGTCTTCACCCGATAAGCCAATTATACTTTGTGTACGCATCCGTCCCATTGTATCAGGTCAGAGATAAACCTTCATCGTGGGCAGTCATAGTCAACATTCTTGCTATTGAGGGACTCTAGCGTAGTTTCACAAGGTTAATTCCCGGGATGGCGGGACTGTCTTATGCTGAGAGAATGGAGTGGCTGGGCTTGTATACTCTGGAATTTAGAAGGATGAGAGGGAATCTTATTGAAGCATATATGATTATTAAGGGTTTGGACACGCTAGAGGCAGGAAACATGTTCCCGATGTTGGGAGGGTCCAGAAACAGGGCCACAGTTTAAGAATAAGTGGTGAGGCATTTAGAATGGAGATGACAAAACACTTTTTCACACAGAGAGTTGTGAGTCTGTGGAGGCCGGTTCTCTGGATACTTTCAAGAGAGAGCTTGATAGGGCTCTGAAAGATAGCGGAGTCAGGGGATATGGGGAAAAGGCAGGAACGGGGTTTTGATTGTGGATGATCAGCCATGGTCACATTGAATGGCAGTGCTGGCTCGAAGAGCCGAATGGCCTAATCCTGCATCTATTGTCTATTGTCTAAGTAATCTAGGAATACTTATACTCTAAATAATTAGAGTTATGAGAAAAATGGATAGAAATTAAAATGTATATTATGGAACAATGTAGGTCAATTTGTTGTACCTGGTAGCCTGTAGGAGTAGGGCTCATCTGGAAAACAGAATTACATTTCCAAAGGAAGGAATTAGTTAGGCATTACAATCAGATGAACCAGTTGTTGAGCATTAGGTGCAACAAAAACCGGCTACCCTGGTTTGTCATTTTACAGCAACAGGACCTGATGTCTGTGTTCACTGCAACATTACACAGACTTGGAAACAGGGCGACCCAGTCTGGCTGACTCAGGCCCGATACTGATCAAAGCAAAATAAAATTACAGCTCACTCCTCAATGAAAATCTCGCTCATCCAGTCCTTCGCAGTTGGAATCACATTAGCCCTGAAATTCCGTAGCTCCTTTGGAGATTCATGCTGCATTTGATGAAGACTTAAAATGGTGTCAACCCAGTCTGAACCAGACATGATACTGATCAAAACAAAGAAACAGACATACCAATTCGCAGCTCACTCCACAGAAGGTTGTGGAGACCAGGTTAATGGATATTTTTAAGGCAGGGATAGACAGATTGTTCATTAGTATGGGTGTCAGGGGTTATGGGGAGAATGCAGGAGAATTGGGTTAAGATGGAGAGATAGATTAGCTATGATTGAATGCCAGAGTAGACTTGATGGGCCGAATAGCCTAATTCTGCTCCTATCACTTATGAACTTATGAACGCAACAGAATCTTGCACATCCAGTCCTGCACAATGGAAATTAATATCATCCCTCGCATTCTGCAGCACAGATTCTTGCCATATTTGATGAAAACTTGGAAATTTGATGAAGAACCTGTGCATACATCCAGTTGGTTTGCACTTGAGAAAAAAATGATAACAACGTCCACAAAAATATGTAATTAGTACTCAGATGCTTGGGGTCCAAGTCAATAAGAGTTGAAAGGGTTCAACTGTTGTCAAGCTTGAAAGGGTTCAATGAAGATTTATGAGGATGTTGCCAGGACTAGAGGGTGTGAGCTATGTATAGGGAGAGGTTGAATAGGCTGGGTCCCAATTCCTTGGAGCGCAGGAGGATGAGGGGTGATCTTATAGTGGTGTATACATTCATGAGAGGAATTGATCGGGTAGATGCACAGAGTCTCTTGCCCAGCGTAGGGGAGATCGAGGACCAGAGAATATAGGTTCAAGGTGAAGGGGAAAAGATTGAATCGGAATCGGAGGGGTACCTTTGTCACACAATGGGTGGTGGGTGTAAGGAACAAGCTGCCAGATTAGTTAGTTGAGGCTGGGACTATCCCAACATTTAAGAAACAGTTAGGCAGGTACATGGATGGGACAGGTTTGAAGGGATATGCACCAAGCGCAGGCAGGTGGAACTAGTGTAGCTGGGTCAGTGTTGGCCGGTGTGGGCAAGTTGGGCCGAAGGGCCTGTTTCCACACTGTATCACTCTAAGAGTGTCTTATTGTCATGTCTCAAAATGGGACAATGAAATTCTCTTGCAGCTGCACCACAGGAATGTAAACTTAGTACTCAGTAGATACCATAATAAAGAACAAAATGCAGTTCAATACATTTTAAATATATATATAATGCAAAAACAAAAACAAAGATGCAAAGGATTCATGATGACGGTTGTATGGATTCAGAACTGGCTTGTTCATAGAATACAAAGTTGTGCTGGAAGGTAGATATTCTGACTGGAGGTCTGTGACCAGTGGAGTTCCACAGGGATATATATAAATGACCTAGACATAAATGTAGGTGGGTAGGTGAGTTGGATTGCTGATGACACCAACATTGGAGTTGCAAATGGAGAGGAAGGCTGTAAGAAGAAACAACAGGATATAGATTAGAAGCAGGAAAGGGCTGAGAAATGGCAGATAGAGTTTAATTTGAGCAAGTGTGAGGTGTTGTACTTTGGGAGTTTCAATGTAAGGAGAACGTATAGAAAGGAGAAAAATTTGATAACTAATTTGATAAATAGAACGATCTTGGAGTCCAAGTTCGTAGATCACTAAAGGTGACAGCGCATGTAAATAGGGTGGTAAAGAATGTGTATGGTTACCCATGGCTACCAAACTCTGCTGCCAGATATACTAGACGAATGTATGAATAGAAAGTCAGAGTCAAACAACTTAACATCATATTTGTATAACACCCTTCTAAATATAGAAATCCCATCGTCACAAGCAATTATAAGAAACTGGGAAGAGGAACTAGGCCTAAAAATTCCAAAAGACAGATGGGAAGGAAACCTTTTATATATACACAATTGTTCAATTAACGTTAGGCATACTTTAATACAATTTGAAATACTGCACAGACTCTATTATTCAAAGACTAAACTGAATAAGATCTTTCCAAATGTATCTCCAAATGTATCTCCTATTTGTGACAAATGTCTCCTTCAAGAAACAACTATAACACATTCCTTTGCCTCTTGTATAAAATTACATAACTTTTGGAGAGGAATTTTTGAAATTTTCTCAAAAACATTAAAAAGAAAACTGGACCCCAACACGGAACTGATTATTCTAGGAATGCCAGAAGCCTGCTCTGAGCTATCAATATTTCAAAGACGTTTCCTCAATTATGGTCTGATAACGGCGAAAAAACTAATACTCAAATTTTGGAACATACATCTGCCCTTACTCTCAAAATGTAGATTACCAACATGTCTGAGATGCTACATCTTGAAAATATGAGACCTGTCTTAGCAGAAAAACCAGAGCTTTTTTGAAGACATGGACACCATTCATTGATTCATTACAAGGATAGTATGGTACAACACAATTTTGGAGTTAAATCTAATTATGGGTTGGGTGATGGGTGGGGAGGGATGCGAGGCAGGTATATCATCACCTTTTGTTTTTCTTCCTGTTTTTGTCTTTTTTATTTCTCTACGTCTTTCATATTTATTTTACTTACTCACTCTTTGGCTACACCAGTTTGGCAGTCTAGGGGTTCTATTCTTGCACAACCACTTTTTGTCTCTCTTGCTTTTTCTCTCTTCTTCTCTCTCATCTTTTAGCTAAAAATTAAAATTGAAGCTGTACAATAACTGCATTATGTCATATGCCGCTGCTTTTTTTTGTACACTGCTTCTAATAAATAAAAATTTAAAATAATTAAAAAAAAAAAATGTGTATGGTATGCTTGCCTTCATTGCTAGGAGCAAAGAAATTAAGAGTCAGGAAGTCAAGGTGCAGCTCCATCGGACTTTGGTTTGGGTTAGTGCAATCGTCTTCATTCCTGGGCATTCGAGTCACCAAACTAGGCCATGATGCAATAAGTCAATATACTCCCTACCATGCACCTGTATAAGTTCAAGAGGATATTTGTCGACATAATCTCCTCAGTCTAAGCAGAGACATTGATGGGGTTTCTTTATGATTACATCAATGTGCTGGGTCCAGGACAGATCTTCAGAGATATGTATGCCCAGGAACTTGTTGACTTTCTCCACCACTGTCCTGTCAATGAAGATAGGTTTGTGAATTCTTGGCCTTCCCCTTCTAAAGTCAACAATCAGGTCCTTGGTTTTTCTGAATTAGAGAACAAAGTTGGTGTTCTCGATTCATTCAGTCAGACGATCATCCTATACTCATCATTATCCGCAATTTATCCAACAATGGTGGTGTCGTCGACGAGCTTAAAAATAGGGTTGGAACTGTACCCGGCTACAGAGTCAGGGTGTAGAGTGAATAGAACGGATGACTCAGCACACAGCTTTGAGGTGCCCCTGTGCTGATAGTTATCAAGGAGGAAGTGTTGCCAATTCGTACCGATTATACTCTGTTGATGAGGAAGTTGAGGATTCAGTTGCAAAGGGATGCACATTTCTGATCTTGGTAGCAGGTGCGTTGGGGATAATGATGTTGAATGCCATGCTGTAGTCTCTGAACAACAGCCTGACGTATGTGTTTATATTGTCCGAGTGGTCTAGTGCGGAGTGGAGAGCCAGCAAGATCGCATCCTCCGTTGCTCTATAGTGGCGGTAGGCAAACTGTAGTGGGTCCAGATTCTTGCTGAGATAGAAGTTGATATCCGCTATAACAGACCTCTCGAAGCACTTCATCACCACGAACCACAGTTCTATCAGTCGATAATCATTGAGGCACGTCACCTCTCACTTAAAGCAGGTGAGAAAATCAGACCTCAGTAACGAGGGGTTAAAGAAGCCCACAAGAAGTCCACGAAAACTCCAGGCAGTTGGTCTGTGCTGGTTTTGAGAAAGCAACTAAATACACCATCGGGGCCCAAGGTTCACCCTCCTGAAGGAGCTTCACATTGGCCTCGGTGATTGAGATTGCAATACCTTTGGGGATTACGGGGGGTCTGAGAAGGCACTCTTGATCGCAGCATTCATAGAATGCATTGAGCTCATCTGGGAGTGATGCCTCGCTGTCACTTGAGCTGCCTCCTGGTTTTGCCTTGTAGGAAGTCATGGCATGCAAGCCCTGCCATAGGTGCAAAATGTTTGGCTTAACCTCCAGTTTGGAGCAAAAAATCGCTTTTAGCTGTTTTGATGGCCTTGGAGGTTGTATTTGAACTTTTTATATGAATCTGCGTCGCCAGATTTGAATGCCCGAGGTCTGGTCCAGAGAAGATTGTGGACCTCCCGATTCATCCCAGGTTTCCGTTTGGGGAACACTCGGATAATTTTTATGGGAACACATTCCCCCACAAATTTCCTTATGAAGTCGGTTACAACCGTGATGTTTTCGTTCAGGTGTGTGGCCGAGTCCTTGAACATTGGCCAGTCTGCCGACGCCAAGCAATCCTGGATTCAGTCCTCTGCCTCCCCTGATCAGCTCTGCACAATCCTCACCACAGGGGCTGCACTCTCCAGTCGCTGCTTGTACAAGGGAAGAAGGAGCAAACACAGCTGGTCAAATTTCCCTAAAGTGAGGGTGAGGGATGGAGTGATAGGCATCCCGATTGTAAAATAGCTGTGGCCAAGGGTGTTTGATTCTCTGAAGCTGCAGGACTTGGTGGTAGTTAGCAGTTTGGTAGTGATTTCTTCAAGCTGGCCTTGTTGAGGTCCTTGTTTACAATTAGAAAGGTCGTTGGGATAACGCCGTCTGGTGTTTGCTGACCATGGTGTGCAGATGTTGCAGAGTTCGATGAACATCTGTCAGGGGTCGGATGCAGTCCGCGGTCATGATGATGGACGTGAATTCCCTTGGGAGATAGAAGGCGACTGCACATCACTGAAGAATGACACGTTTACTGGAGTAACTCAATGGGTCAGGCAGCATCTCTGCAGACAAAGGATGTGTGTTGCTTTGGATTGAGATCCCACCACCAGGTGTTCCATGTGCGGAGAGCAAGAGTTGGACAGGACCGCTGCATCAGAGCACCACGAAGAATTTATCATAATGCCCCTGTCCCACTTAGGTGATTTTGTAGGCGACTAGGCTATCGCCACATGGTCGTGGGGTGTCGCCTGTATGGTTGTGAGTGGTCTCAACAGTCGCCCAAAGAGTCATAGCATTTTTCTGGTCGCCGCTGGATTTTGAAATGTTCAAAACATTTCTGCGACAGTCGGCCAGAGTGGGCTTGATGCCAATTATCGTAGGTTTTCTTCTCTTGCCGTAGGTTGTCGCTAGGATGATGTAGGTTGTCGCTAGGATGACGTAGGTTGTCGCCAGTGCTGACTTCGGTGAATCCCATTGGGGACTACCTACACCAACCGGTGACAGGTACCGGCGACTGAATTGTCTAACCCTGTCGTAGCTTGTCACGGGTGGACATAGGTTGTCATAGGTGTGCTGATAGGTGGACTTCCTAATGTATCGCTGGTTGTCGGCAGCTTGCCGTAGCTTGACATCGACCAGGTTGTAGACATTTACGTAGACATTGTTGTAGTGGGGTTCAGTCGCCGGTGTTTCGATAACCTGCTAGGACTATGATAGTTGCCGGCATTCGACGAAAAAATCGCCTAAGTGGGACAGGCCAATAAGGCGAGGAGCAGCTCCATCCAAGACTGCAAGATACTACAGAGTGTTCTGGACATAGCCTAGATCATCACACAAGCCAATCTCCCTTCCATTTACTCCATCTACACTTCACACAGCCTCGGCATGGCCACCAACATAATCAAGGACCAATCTCCCCCCGGTCACTCCCTCTATCCTCTCGCTCACCGGCAAGACGTACAGAAGTTTGAAAATGCATACCTCAGAGAATCAGGGACAATCTATTCCCAGATGTTTTCAGGCAACTCAGTTTTGTCAACAACTGGAGAGTGGTCCTGACCTCCCATCTACTCCATTGCAGTCCTTCAAACTGTAATTTACCTTGCACAAACGTTACACCTTTTATCCTATATCAGTGCACTGTGGACGGCTTGCTTGTAATCTTGTATTGTAAATAAGGTCTTCTAAGCTTCCCTCCAGTCTAGTTCAGTCACTAAAACACTGATTCAAGCACTGGAACAACTAATCTTTATTTTTAGATAGCACAACAAATTACCCTATGATACCAAAACAACCGCGGGTTTGATCATTGTATCTGCCTGGCCAAGCCCTTCAGCCTCGTGCAAGCAGAGACACTCCAAAAGGTCACACAGTCCCAAGCGCTCTTCCAGAAGATCGACAAAGGACCTCATGGGGGCTGCCTTTTATAGGTCCCCGAACATTGAGGGGCCGAACTGCAGGTTGTATCTTTACAATCCAATTAAACATATTAATTACAACCATACATGATTGACAGTTACACAGACCAATAACAGAACCCCCCTTGCATTTTTGCAGGAGAAGCTTCTAGAGGAAACTAACTTAACTTGAATAACGCAACATTTACCCTGGAATCCAAACAAACCTACCAGGGGCTCAACACTTTGGCCAATCAACAAACAGCAGGGTAACTGTCCAGCAACATTATTTACAATATATACACTTAGTTTGCTTTAATCCAATCAACTTCATGCATTTTACACTTCCTTGGAGGTCCTCTGCAGAAATCACATTCATTCTGTCAATTGAGTATAGTCTTTTCACTGACAGGATAGCAAAAAAAATCTTTTCACTGTACCTTGGTGCACGTGGCAATACTAAACTAAACTCCAGCAAGTACAGGCTCAGAGCCTTCAAATGTCCTCATATGTTAACCCAGTTATCCCTGGGATCGTTCTTATAAACATCCTCTTATCAAAGTTTGTGTCTTCAAAAGCAGATAGCAACAAAAACTGTAAAAGGTCAACCATGGCAATCTTTAATTAATTCGTCAGACGTGAGTGGCAAAGATCTACAATGAGCACAAACGTTGCTCAGTGCTTCTTGGGCTCCACTTACAGAACAAAGGAGAGTTAGAACAATTATACATTTTACTTATCAGTAAAACACTCCTACAAAATCTTAATATGAATATGAAAGATTCTGTAGCCTTTCAGAATATAAGTAAAGCTGGGTCCAAATCAAGCTCATCCAATAACATGTTATTACTTATCTCTGGAGTGTCAGGTATTTTTTTCAATCTTGGCTTCTTTACGGCCGTGAAAAGGAGCACATGTTATTGTTGCAGGCTGCCATCTTAATGTCTTTATTCAAACAGATAGCCTGTCCTCCATATTGTGTTCCACATAATTTACAAAGTCATTCAGACTTGGCACCGAGCCATTCTTTTGTTCTACTAGTCCATGCTTTTGTAGAAGGACGACTTTAGATTTGACTATTAGATTTGATTATTAGCTCTTTCACTCTGGACCGTCTCCAAAGTGTACAAGGATGTACACACATTCCCCAATGGGCATTACATTGCTTGATTATAAATGGAACAGAGCAAATATGACAAAGTACACCTGATATATTTCTTCTACTTCAGTCCTGGAGATACTCCTAATGTCTTACAGGTTTCAGTAACCTAGATTCAGTTCTAATTTTGGGAGCTTTCTGTGTGGAGTTTGCATGTTCTTCCTGAGACCAAGAGGGATCCCCAGTCTCCTCACACATCCCAAAGACATGTGGGTTGGTAGGACAATTGGCTACTATAATATGCTGGGGGTTTTTTAAATATGAGTGGGAAATGGGTATGTACAAGAAAGAAGGGAAATACAAAGGAACCTGGAATTGAGAGGGTTGCTTAGAAGGCCAGTATATAATTGACGGGTTGAATGGCTTCCTTCTATGTCATAAGGAATTATTAAATTATGAAAAACTCAACACTATCAATGATGTTGGAAAAGGATGGAGATTACCTGGAAACATGAATAAAGAACCGATGGGAACATTTTGTCCAAAACTGGCAGGAGGCCAGCAGCATTATCAAGGACGAGTCGCACACTGGCCACTCCCTCTACTCCCCTCTTCCATCGAACAAAAGATATAGAAGTGTGAAAATGCACACCTCCAGATTCAGGGACAGTTTCTTCCCAGCTGCTATCAGGCAACTGAACCATCACATCACAGCGAGAGAGCAGTCCAGGACTACTATTTATCTCGGACTATCTTTGATCGGACTTTGCTGGCTTTACTTTACACTAAACATTATTCCCTTATCATGTTTCTATACAATGTAACTGGCTCGATTGTAATCATGTATTGTCTTTCTGCTGACTGGATAGCATGCAACAAAAGCTTTTCTCTGTACCTCGGTTCACGTGACAATAAACTAAACTGAACTGAAGCCGCAGAGAATGAGAAGAGATCAAGCGGATCTCAAGTGAGTGCAAAAATCATTATTTTCAGTTCCTGAACCAAACTGCAACAAGTATAGAAACATAGAAACATAGAAACATAGGTGCAGGAGTAGGTCATTCAGCCCATGAGCCTGCACCGCCATTCAATGCGATCATGGCTGATCATCCAACTCAGTATCCCGTACCTGCCTTCTCTCCATACCCCCTGATCCCTTTAGCCACAAGTGCCACATCTAACGCCCTCTTAAATATAGCCAATGAACTGGCCTCAACTACCTTCTGTGGCAGAGAATTCCAGAGACTCACCACTCTCTGCGTAAAGAATGTTTTCCTCATCTCAGTCCTAAAGGAATTCCCCCTTATCCTTAGACTGTGACCCCTTGTTCTGGACTCCCCCAACATCGGGAACAATCTTCCAGCATCTAGATTGTCCAACCCCTTAAGAATTTTGTAAGTTTCTATAAGATCCCCCTCAATCTTCTAAATTCCGGCGAGTACAAGCCGAGTCTATCCAATCTTTCCTCATATGAAAGTCCTGACATCCCAGGAATCAGTCTGGTGAATCTTCTCTGTACCCCCTCTATGGCAAGGATGTCTTTCCTCAGATTTGGAGACCAAAACTGTACGCAATACTCCAGGTGTGGCCTCACCAAAACCCTGTACAACTGCAGTAGAACCTCCCTGCTCCTATATCAAATCCTTTCGCTATGAATGCTAACATACCATTTGCTTTCTTCACTGCCTGCTGCACCTGCATGCCTACTTTCAATGACTGGTGTACCATGACACCCAGGTCTCGTTGCATCTCCCCTTTTCCTAATCTGCCACCATTCAGATAATAGTCTACCCTCATGTTTTTGCCACCAAAGTGGATAACCTCACATTTATCCACTTTATACTGCATCTGCCATGCATCTGCCCATTCACTCAGCCTATCCAAATCAACCTGCAGCCTCCAAGCATCCTCCTCACACCTAACTATACCCCCCAGCTTGGTGTCATCTGCAAATTTGGAGATGTTGCATTGAATTCCCTCGTCCAAATCATTAATATATATTGTAAATAGTTGGGGTCCCAGCACTGAGCCTTGCGGCACCCCACTAGTCACTGCCTGCCATTCTGAAAAGGACCCGTTTACTCCTACCCTTTTCCTCCTGTCTGCTAGCCAGTTCTCTATCCACATCAATACTGAACCCCGAATACCGTGTGCTTTAAGTTTGTATGCTAATCTCTTATGCGGGACCTTGTCGAAAGCCTTCTGAAAGTCTAGATATAACACATCCACTGGTTCTCCCTTATCCACTCTACTAGTTACATCCTCGAAAAATTCTATCAGATTTGTCAGACATGATTTACCTTTCGTAAATCCATGCTGACTTTGTCCAATGATTTAACCACTTTCCAAATGCGCTGCTATCCCATCTTTAATAACTGACTCTAGCCGTTTCCCCACTACCGATGTTAGACTAACTGGTCTGTAATTCCCCGCTTTCTCTCTCCCTCCTTTTTTAAAAAGTGGGGTTACATTAGCTACCCTCCAATCCTCAGGAACTACTCCAGAATCTAAGGAATTTTGAAAAATTATCACTAATGCATCCACTATTTCTGTGGCTACCTCCTTGAGTACTCTGGGATGCAGACTATCTGGCCCTGGGGATTTATCGGCCTTCAATCCGTTCAATTTACCCAACACCACCTCCCGGCTAACCTGGATTTCACTCAGTTCCTCCATCTTATTTGACCCCCGTTCCACTGCTATTGCCGGCAGATTATTTATGTCTTCCTTAGTGAAGACAGAACCAAAGTAGTTATTCAATTGGTCTGCCATGTCCTTGTTCTCCATGATCAATTCACCTGTTTCTGACTGCAAGGGACCAACATTTGTTTTAACTAGTCTCTTTCTCTTCACATATCTATAAAAACTTTTGCAGTCAGTTTTTATGTTCCCTGCCAGTTTCCTTTCATAATCTATTTTCCCTTTCCTAATTAAGCCCTTTGTCCTCCTCTGCTGGATTCTGAATTTCTCCCAGTCCTCTGGTAGGCTGCTTTTTCTGGCAAATTTGTGTGCCTCATCTTTTGTTTTTATACTATCCCTGATTTCCCTTGTTATCCATGGATGCACCACCTTCCCCGGCTTATTCTTTTGCCAAACTGGTATGAACAATTTCTGTACTTCATCCATGCAGTCTTTAAATACCTTCCATTGCACATCCACTGTCAACCCTTTAAGAATCACCTGCCAGTCTATCTTGGCCAATTCACATCTCATACCTTCAAAGTTACCTTTGTTCAAGTTCAGAACCCTTGTTTCTGATTTAATTCTGTCACTCTCCATCCTAATGAAGAACTCAACCATATTATGGTCACTCTTGCCCAAGGGGCCACGCACATCAAGACTGCTAACTAACCCTTCCTCATTCTCAATACCCAGTCTAGAATAGCCTGCTCTCTCGTTGGTTCCTCCACATGTTGGTTGAGAAAACTATCCCGCATACATTCCAAGAAATCCTCTTCCTCAGCACCCCTGCCAATTTGATTCACCCAATCTACATGCAGATTGAAGTCACCCATTATAACCGTGTTACCCTTGTTGCACGCATTTCTAATTTCCTGTTTGATGCCATCCCCAACTCCAATACTACTGTTAGGTGGCCTGTACACAGCTCCCACTAGCGTTTTCTGCCCCTTAGAGTTTCGCAGCTCTACCCATATCGATTCCACATCCTCCACGCTAATGTCCTTCCTTTCTATTGCATTAATCTCCTCTCTCACCAGCAAACCTACCCCACCTCCTTTTCCTTTTCGTCTATTCCTCCTGAATATTGAATATCCCTGGATGTTCAGCTCCCAGCCTTGGTCACCCTGGAGCCATGTCTCCGTGATCCCAACTATAGCATAGTCATTAATCGCTATCTGCACCTTCAACTCATCCACCTTATTACGAATGCTCCTCGCATTGAGATACAAAGCCTTCAGGCTTGTTTTTACAACACTCTTACTCCTTATACAATTATGTTGACAAGTGGCCCCTTTCATATCGATCCCTATTACACTTGGCCATACTCTCCTATCCCTTTGTGAGCTTTCTTCCCTGTTAATTCTGGGGTCATTAACCATCCCTTTACTCTCTTTCCCTTTAACTCCGTCCTCGACTATTTCATTTGACACTCCACCCCCCTTATTCAGTTTAAAACCATCCGTGTAGCAGTGGCAAACCTGCCGGCCAGAATGCTGGTCCCCCACCCCTTAAGATGCAATCCGTTAAGTATGCATAAAGCTGGATTAAGGGTCAAGGTTTGCTGTAACTGCAACTGTAACAAACAGTTAGACAAGTACATGGATAGGACATATTTGGAGGTATATGGACCAAACGCAGGCAGGTGGGATGAGTATAGTTGGAACATGTCGGCAGGTGTGGGCAAGTTGGGCTGAGGCGCCGGTTTCCACACTCTATCACTCTAGTCAGTAAGCCAGTGCCTCTATGGCATCTGGAAACATTTCTACTTCCAAATAATTAGATATACACGAAGAAATTTATAAAAGCTTAAGAAGCAAACGTAAGAAGACTGAAATGCATCAAAGATAAAAGCTTCAGAATATTGCAGGGTAATTTGTTGTACCTGGTGGCCTGTCGAAGTACGGTTCTCCTGGAAAACAGGAAGACATTTCCAAAGGTAGGAATTAGGTGGACACGCCGCTTACAGAACAGATGAATAAGTTGCTGAGCATTTTGCAAGTCCAGCTCTGTACAACATAAACTGACAACACTGGCTTGTGAAAAATGTCAACTTTCAACAGGAACTGATGTCTGAGTTCAGAACAACAGGGCACAGACTTGAAAACTGGGTTGACTCAGTCTGGGGAGGCCCGATACTGATCAAAACAAAGAAACAGACGTACAAGTTCGCAGCTCGCTCCTCAATAAGAAACTCCCTCATCCAGTTGGAATCACAGTAGCTCTTAAATCACCTTTGGCGGTTTTCGCTACATTTGATGAAAACTTGGAAACACTTTGAAGAGCGTGTGCAAACAGCCAGTTGGTTTGCACTCGAGTGCAAATCATATGCGGCCGTTAATTAATAACAACGTTGACAAAACAAAATGCAATGGATGCTCAGTCAAAGCCAAGGGTGCTGTGGATTTCCTGTTCCTAATGCCGTGTCAGACATCAGGGGGCATACACAACCAGATTGGAACAGTTCACCTGATGAAGGCATGGTTATGAATGGTTATGAGTGGCATTTAAGAAGCTTTTAGATTGGCACATGGATATTCTGGGAATTGAGAGATATGGATCACGTGAAGACAGAGAACATTAGTTTATCTTAACCTCAAGTTCAGCACAGACATTGTGGGCCAAAGGGTGAGTTCCAGAGCTGTAATGTACTATATTCTATGTTCTATTGCAATGTATAATACAGTCCAGTTTATCCATTTTGGCAGGGAGGCAGCTCAATTGAATATTTTGGCAACAAACCTTTATCAACAGGCAAAGGAGAACATATTTAGCACTGCGGTAAGGTAACTCACCATCAACGTCTTCTGGAAACATTTCACTTAAAAATAATTGATGAAATGGGGGAAAAGTGGGACAAAAGCATGTTGGCATCAAAAATGAACAGTCTGGACAAAATATTAGCGACTGCAATTGATGGTATTAGTCTCAAACCAAAGCTCAGAGTACATCCTTGGCGCACAAGGTGCAAATATTCTCAGCACGCCTGCTGAGTTTGTCTTCATGACAGATACTGACAATAGTTTGTCTATACACACACACACACACACACTGTGTCAGGTAAAGGTGTGAACTATTAAATGGAAAGAATCAAAACATAATCAAAGTTGAAAAAAAGGATCAAACATTGCAGGTCAATTTGTTGTACCTGGTGGTCTGTAGAAGTATGGTTCACCTAGACAAGAAAGGCATTCTCAATGCTTAATCCAACAGCTGGAATTAGTTGAACACCCTTGCATATAGCACAAATTAATCAAATGCTGAGTATTTTTCAACAGTATAAAATGTCGATCCTTGTTTGTTTGAAAACCTGTTGGGTATAGTGAGATGCTCATAGCTAGGGAGCCATTATTTAGCTATTGTAATCAGTTGTTACACCTGCTTCCAAGGGTATCCATGAACCAAGCATGAGGACACCCTAGTCTACATCTCAATGCTCAGCATTTGTGTATTATGCTCTTCAAGCAATCTCTGGGGAAAACAATGCTTCCTCCGATCCCTTTAAATATCCAACAAAGAATAGATGGAAATGATCCCGATTTAATATAGAACTTTGAATAGTGTAGACCCATCCTCAGACTCTGGCTGAAACTGGGCCTGGAATCCAGGTGTGTTGACGGCCCTGGTCTACTAGCGGCTGGGGGAGTGGTGAGATTTGGTGGAGTCATTGGTCACAGCAGGAGGCCGGAGTGTCGGCAATGGTTGTTGTCACTGGGGGGAGGGGGGGGGGGGGGGGGGGAAATGTCCGCCTCTCGGTCAGACCGGGACTGACCTGGATGTTGAGCTTTTGGAAAATACCCATGGGGTCCCACTGTAAAAGAGGAAGTCAGATATCAGTGAACAAGAACAAGGGATCACACTGAACTTACACAGATACACCAGCATAATCAAGGACCAGTCTCACCCAGATCATTCTCTCTCTTCTCCCCTATCACATCAGGCAAGAGGTACAGACTTTTGAAATCACATACCTCCAGATTCAGGGACAATATCTTCCCAGCTGTTATCAGACAACTGAATGGACCTCTCATCAATTCCAGTGCGGTCCTGACCTCATGTGAGACCTTTGAATTTTTGTTGCTCAGACTTTGTCCAACTTTATCCAGCACTAAATGTCATACCCTTTAACCATGCACTGTGGATGACTTGATTTTATTCATGTATAGGCTTTCCTTTGACTGGATATCAGGCAAAATAAAGCTTTTCACTGTACAATAGACAATAGGTGCAGGAGTAGGCTATTTGGCCCTTCGAGCCAGCACCGCCATTCAATGTGATCATGGCTGATCATCCACAATCAGTATCCCGTTCCTGCCTCCTCCCCATATCCCCTGACTCCGCTATCTTTAAGAGCCCTATCATGCTCTCTCTTGAAAGCATCCAGAGAATCTGCCTCAACCGCCCTCTGAGACAGAGAATTCCACAGACTCACTCTCTGTGAGAAAAAGTGTTTCCTCGTCTCCGTTCTAAATGGCTTACTCCTTATTCTTAAACTGTGGCCCCTGGTTCTGGACTCCCCCAACATCGGGAACATGTTTCCTGCCTCTAGCGTGTCCAAGCCCTTAACACTCTTAACAAACCCTTAACAATGTACCTCGGTACATGTGACAACAATAATAAACTAAACAAGATTAAGCAAATGTGAAGCTCTGACACAACAAGATTACCAGGTCAACAGAGGAAAAGATTCAAATACATCATAGTCATAGTCATATACATCATAGAATCATAGTCACAGTGTGGAAACAGGCCCATTTGCCTACATCGGCCAACATGTCCCATCTACACTAGTCCCACCTGCCTGTGTTGGTCCATATCCCTCAACACCTGTCCTATTCATGCACCTATCTAACTGTTTCTTAAATGTTGGGATAGGCCCTGCCTCAACTACCTCCTCCATACATCCATCACCCTTTGTGTGAAAAAGTTACCCCTCAGATTCCTATTAAATCTTTTCCCCTTCACCTTAAACCTATGTCCTCTGGTCTTTGATTCACCTAGTGAGGACTGACTCCAGCTCCCAGATCCTGCTCGCCCATCATTGCCTCACTGGGGTAATGTTGACAGCCAACAGGAAACCCCAGTGTCATGGTGTGGAGACATGCCTGTATTCACCTGAGGTAAGTCGATTTTAAACTATGGACAAGTTCATCAGCTCAGTAGCCCGAACTGAGGCAGCGCAAAGTTCAGACATTCAGCCATTCGCAGGCCTCAGGGTGCCTGTCGCACCTCATATGAGGGAGGACTTCACCACCCAACCAAGGGCACCATGTCTCAAAATCAAAGGGATAACTCCTCTGCTCAAAGTGTTTGCTTCCCTGGGGGAATGAAGTGGACCAGTCCTTCTTGTGGTGGAGGATCACAAGGTCAGATCACAACGAAAGGAAGAAAAGCGTTGGGCAGGTAAATATATTGTACCCCAAAGTGATGCTGTGTTCAAAAAGTCAACTTGAATTTCTGCTTACAGCCAACACTGAAACACTGAGGGAAGACCAGCAGCAGTAAACAGAAGGAGCTAGAGCAGTGAATGTCGTCTCTGAGTCAGACCAGGACAAACCTGTGTGTGGTGCTGGTGGAAAATATTCATGGGGTCCTGCTGTAAAAGAGGAAAATCAGATATGAGTCAACAAGAGAACACACTGGGTATATGTAGAAAATATCACATGGGAAATATCACAAGGAAAAAAGACGTGGATCAAAATACTTTATTTATATTTAATATGAGAACATGAAAAAATTGCTTGCAAATTTGACATTTAGATGTACAGGAAACAGGGATGATGAATGAATGAGTGCTTCTCGAGCTGTCTGGATTATGCAGCAGGTGTCGGTGTCCGGGTCTCAGACACCTTCAATGCCATTGATGTTGAGGGATCAAAGGGTGAGGGATCACGTGAGATATTTCAAAGATTGCTGGTGGCAAAAACTTTCCTAAGTTCATGACACATAGGAGCAGAATTAGGCCCTTTGGCCCATCGAGTGTACTGCACCACTCAATCCTGATCTGTCCATCTCTCTCAACACTTTTATCCGTAACCTTTACGCCCTCACTAATGAAGAACTAATCTGAAGAATGGTCTCGATGCAAAACGTCACCCACGGCTTCTATCCAGTGATGCTGCCTGTCCCACTGAGCCACTCCAGCATTTTGTGTCTATCTTCCAGCATCTGCAGTTCCTACGTACACATGACCCATCATCCCCGTTTTAAAAATACCCAAGGACTTGGCCTCCACAACCTTCTGTGGCAATGAATTCCACATATTCACCACCCTCTAACTAAAGAAATTCCACCTTTCTAAAGGTATGTCCTTTTATTCTGAGGCTGAGGTGTCTGGTCCAAGTCTCTCCCACTAGTGGAAACACCATCTCCACATCCACACTATCCAGGCCTTTAATTATTCAGTAAGTTTCCATGAGATTCCCCTCTCATCCTTCTAAACTCCAGTGAGTACATAACCAGTGCCATCAAATGCTCATCATCCATTTACTCAATCATCCCTGGGATCATTCTTGTAAACTTCTTCTGGGATCTCTCCAACGCCAGCACATCCATCCTCATATAATGGGCCCAAAACTGCTCACAATACTCCAAATGTGGTCTACAGTGGCATATAAAGCCTCATCATTACATCCCTGCTTTTATATTCTAGCCATGGTGGAATGAATGTTAACATTGCATTTGGCTTCCTTACTACCGAATCAATTTGTAAATTAACTTTTTGGGAATTCTGCACCAGTATTCCCAAATACACTTGCGCCTCCAATTTCTGATTCCTCTCCCCATTTAGAAAACAGTCTATGCCTTTATTCAAGTGGATCCATTACTTTTATCCAACATTTAAGGATGTACAAACTGTGACTGACCTTCACTGGGTGGATAATAGTTGCCAGATTTTGCTGGGGAGAAGGATTCAAATATTAACTCATAGTAAAATCCATCAACATTGATTAAAAAACAGATGAAATAGACAGATTTAACATACAGGATCCAGTTATCTCGTGACACAATAGCAGATACTTGGAACAGGTGCTGGAGACAACACAGTGCTGCTGGGCAGAGCGGCCTCCCCCTGTGTCCGTGTGATGTTCACTGGTGAGCAGTCACCCCAGACTAGACAACTGTCTGATCTGTGTGAAGGAATCTGGTCATCAGAGGGATCCAGCCTCACAACAGGAGCTCTCACTGATCCAGTACTGTTGCAGTGGGAACTGACTTCAGCCCCCAGTTCCTGCTCAGCCAACACTGCTCCCCTGAAATAACATTGACAAGGTACAGGTGGACCTAGTGTCATGGGGTGTGGAGACATTCACCCAAGGTAGACACAAAACGTCGGATCAACTCAGTGGGACACGCAGCATCTCTGCAGAGAAAGAATGGGTGACGTTTTGGGTCGAGACCCTTCTTCAGACTGACCAACCAAGGTAGCATAATTTAAAATTTGGACAGGTCCCTGTGCCCAGTGGCCCGAGCAGAGGGAACAGATGGAATGGTCAGACACCAGCTCAGCTCGTCAGCCTCAGGAAGCCCCTCGACACCTCTCCTCATGAAGGCTTTCACTGCTGGAGCAAGGGGACAATCTCTCAAAACCAAATACATTTCACCTCAGGTCAATACATTTGTTTCCCTGGGGGAATGAAGTAGACCGGACCTTCTAGTGATGGAGGATCACTGAGTCAGTTCACAATGAAAGGTAGGAAATTGTTGGGAAGATAATAGTATCATATCCCAAACTAATGCTGTGTTCTTAAATCCAACTGGATCTTCTGCTTGTAGCAAACATTGAAATACTGGAGGAAAACCAACGGTAGAATATAGAAGGAGCTAGAGCGGTGAATGTCCACCTTTGGGTCAGAGCAGGACTGACCTATGTGTGTAGCTGATGGAATATATTCGTGGGGTCCCGCTGTAAAAGAGGAAGTCAGATATAAATCAACAAGAACAAGGGGCCACACTGGATATATACACATACTTAAACAACACAGGGGAAAGAAACAGATCAATATCTCAATATACATTGAACATATCTTTTGATTTAATTCAATATGAGAACACTGTAATAAAATTTGGTAACATTGAAACATACATGGACCGAGGATGACGATTGTGTGTGTATCAGGCTGGCAATGCCTGTGACTGACCTTCACTGGGTGGATAATAGTTGTCAGCTTCTGCTGGGGAGAAGAAATCCAATATCACTTCATCGTAAAATCTATCAACACAGGAACTTTTATAACAGATGGAAGAGACCAATCAAACATGCAAGTGATGATGAAAAGATCCAGTGATCCCGTAATACAATGGCAGATACTTGGCCCAGGAGCTGGAGACACCACATTACTGCTGGGCTGTGCGGCCTCCGCCTGTCCCCGTGTAATGTCCACTGGCGATGAGTCACTGCACCAGACAACAATCTGACCCACGTGAAGGATTCTGGTCACCAGAAGGAACCAGCCTCCCAACAGGAACTCTCACTGACCCAGTCCTGTCACAGTGAGGACTGACTTCAGAACCCCCGTTCCTGTTCGGCCAACACTGCTCTCCCGAGGGCATGTTGACAAGGAACAAGAGGACCCAGTGTCATGGTGTGGAAACATTCAACCAAGGTAATCTAATTTTAAATTTGGACAGGTTCATAAATTCATAAGTGACAGGAGCAAAATTAGGCTGCTCAGCTCATCAAGTCTGCCACCATTCAAACGTGGCTGATCTATCTCTCCCTATAAACCTTATTCTGCTGCCTTCTCCCCATAGCCCCTGACACCTGTACTAATCAAGAATCTATCTATCCCTGCCTTAAATATATCCATTGACTTGGCCTCACAGCCTTCTGTGACAATGAATTCCACAGATTCACCATCCACTAACTAAAGAAATCCCTCATCTCCTTCCTCAAGGAACGTCCTTTAATTCTGAGTCTATGGCCTCTGGTCTTAGATTCTCCCACTAATGGAAACATCCTCTTCACATCCACTCTATCCAGGCCTTTCACTAGTTTCTATAAGGTCCCCCCTCATCCATCTAAACTCCAGAGAGTATAGGCCCAGTGCCCTCAAATCTTCATCTTGTGTTAACCCACTTATACATGGGATCATTTTCGTAAACCTCATCTGGACCACCTCGAGTGCCAGCACATCCTTCCTCAGATATGGGGCGTAAAATTGCTCAAAAAACTCTGAATGCAGTCTTTATGGAGCATCAGCATTACATCCTTGTTTTAGTATTCTAGTCCTCTCTAAATAAATTACAGGACCCTGTGTCTAGCGGCCCAAGCAGAGGGAACATATGGAAAGACTAGGCACCCGCTCAGATCATCAGTGTCAAGAAGCCCCTTGACACTTCTCAAGACTGTTAAGGGCTTGGACACGCTAGAGGCAGGAAACATGTTCCCGATGTTGGGGGAATCCAGAACCAGGGGCCACAGTTTAAGAATAAGGAATAAGCCATTTAGAACGGAGACAAGGAAACACTTTTTCTCACAGAGAGTGTTGAGTCTGTGGAATTCTCTGCCTCATAGGGCGGTGGAAGCAAGTACTCTGGATGCTTTCAAGGGAGAGCTAAATAGGGATCTTAAAAATAGCGGAGTCAGGGGATATGGGGAGAAGGCAGGAACAAGGTACTGATTGGGGATGATCAGCATGATCACATTGAATGGCAGTGCTGGCTCGAAGGGCCAAATGGCCTATTCCTGCACCTATTGTCTATTGTCTATCATGAAGCCTTTCACTGCTGGAGCAAGGGGCCAATCTCTCAAAACCAAATGCATTTCACCTCTGGTCAATACATTTGTTTCCCTGTCCTTCTTGCGATGCTGGATCACTGAGTCAGTTCACAATGAAAGGTAGGAAATTGTTGGGAGGATAACCTTATCGTATCCCAAACTAATGCTGTGTTTATAAATCCAACCGGATTTTCTGCTTGTAGCAAACATTGAAACACTGGAGGAAGACCAAAATTAGAACATAGAAGGAGCGAGAGCGGTGAATGTCCACCTGTGGGTCAGAGCAGGACTGACCTGTGTGCGGAGCTGGTGGAAAATATTCATGGGGTCCCGCTGTAAAAATGAAAGTTAGATACAAGTCAACAAGAACAAGGGGCCACACTGGGTATATACATATACGTAAATAACACAGGGGAAAGGCATGGATCAATATCTCAATATACATTGAACATATCATTTCATATCATTCAATATGACAACATTTAAAACCACATGCAATCTCTATAATACTAAAACTCTTCCTATCGTTTGTGTTTGTGCCGACGATGTGTCAATCTACTTTTCCTATCTTCTTCCAAATGCTAGGCCACAGCCTTCCCATTTTCACAGATCCTACTCACATTTTTCCCATCGTGGCGATAAACATCTTTCCATCGCCATCCCACCTATATTTCCGATGATTCCCCTCCCTATCTACCCTCACTCCCACCCTCTCTACCCTCTCCCTCCCTTGCCCTCTCCCTCTCTGCCCTCCCTCCCCCCACTCTACCCCCCTCCCCCTCCTCCTAACCCCCTCCCTCTTTCTCTCTACCCTCCTCCCTCTCTGCCCCTCTCCTTCTCCTCTCCCTCTCTACTCCCCTCCCCTCCCTCTCTACCCCCTCCACATCCCTTTTAACCCCCTCCCTCTCCCTCTCTACCCCCCTCCCTCTCTAGGGATTGAAGAGGGAGGGTGAAGAGGAGGAGGAGGGAGTTCTGGGGGATGAGGAGAAATAATCTGCATCTGCGCAGTTGTGGGGCTCTGCGTGAGTCGTGAAATATTCCGTCGGGGGAACGGGTGAGAGTTGGAACCTTGCGTTGGGGAAGCAGACCCAACGGGTCTCCACATGGTCTAGTTTATAATAAAATTTGTTAAAGTTGAAAGACACAAGAACCAAGGATGATGAATGTGTTTGTAGTGGGCTGGCAATGCCTGTGACTAACCTTCACTGGGTGGATAGTAGTTGTCAGGTTCGGCTGGGGAGAAGAAGTCAAATATCACTTCACAGTAAAATCCATCAACACATGTACTTTTATAACAGATGGGAGAGACTGATTTAACATGCAAGGTTAAAATGATGATGGAAAGATCCAGTGATCCTGTAATACAATGGCAGATACTTGGACCAGGACCTGGAGACAACACAGTACTGCTGAGCTGTGTGGCCTTCCTCAGTCCTCGTGTGATGTCCACTGGCAAGCAGTCACCGCACTAGGCAACAATCTGATCCACGTGAAGGATTCTGGTCACCAAAGGGTACCAGCCTCCCAACAGGAGCTCTCACTGACCCAGTCCGGTCTCAATACGGCCTTTCAGCCCCAGTTACTGCTCAGCCAACACTGCTCCCCCCCGAGGGCATGTTGACAAGGGACAGGTGTGGAGACATTCCACCAAGGTAATCTCATTTTAAATTTAGACAGGTTCATAAGTTCATAAGTGACAGGAGCAAAATTAGGTCATTCAGCTTATCAAGTCTACTCAGCCAATCAATCATGGCTGATCTATCTCTCCCTATTAACCCTACTCTGCTGCCTTATCCCCATAACCCCCGACACACGTACTAATCAAAAATCTATCTTCTGCCTTAAAAATATTCGTTCACTTGGCTTCCACAGCCTTCAGTGGCAATGAATTCCACATATTTACCACCCGCTAACAAAATAAATTCCTCATCATCTCCTTCCTAAAGGAACATCCTTTAATTCTGAGTTAATAATCTCTGGTCCTAGACTCTACCACTAGTGGAAACATCCTCCCCACATCCAGTCTATCCACCTTTCACTATTCCGTAACTTTCAATGAGGTCCCCCCTCAAACTTCTAAACTCCAGTGAGTACAGGCCTAGTGCCCTTAAATATTCATCATAGGATAACCTGCTCGAAACCATAAACCTCGTAAACTTCCTTTGGACTCCCTCCAGTGCCAGCACGTCCATCCTCAGATATGGGACGTAAAATTGCTCCCAATATCCGAATACAGTTTGACCAGCACCTTATGTAGCCTCGGCATTACATCCTTGTTTTCGTAGTCTAGTCCTCTCAAAATAAATTACAGGTCCCTGTGTCTAGCTGCCCGAGCAGAGGGAGCAGATGGAAAGACCAGGCACCTGCGCAGCAGCCTCAGGAAGCCCCTCGACACCTCTCCTCATGAAGGCTTTCACTACTGGAGCAAAGGGACAATGTCTCAAAACCAAATGCATTTCACCTCTGGTCAACACATTTGTTTCCCTGGGGGAATGAAGTAGACCGGTCCTTCTAGTGATGGAGGATCACCGAGTCAGTTCACAATGAAAGGTAGGAAATTGTTGGGAAGATAATAGTATCATATCCCAAACTAATGCTGTGTTCTTAAATCCAACTGGATCTTCTGCTTGTAGCAAACATAGAAATACTGGAGGAAAACCAACGGAAGAATATAGAAGGAGCTAGAGCGGTGAATGTCCACCTTTGGGTCCGAGCAGGACTGACCTGGGTGTGTACCTGCTGGAAAATATTCATGGGGTCCCGCTGTAAAAGAGGAAGTCAGATATAAATCAACAAGAACAAGGGGCCACACTGGATATATACACATACTTAAACAACACAGGGGAAAGAAACACAACAATATCTCAATATACATTGAACATATCTTTCGATTTCATTCAATATGAGAACATTTACAACCGCATGCAATTTGTAATAAAATTTGGAAACATTGAAACATACAGGGACCAAGGATGACGATTGTGTGTGTATCAGGCTGGCAATGCCTGTGACTGACCTTCACTGGGTGGATAATAGTTGCCAGCTTCTGTTGGGGAGAAGAAATCAAATATCACTTCATAGTAAAATCCATCAACACAGGAACTTTTATAACAGATGGAAGAGACCAATCAAACATGCAAGTGATGATGAAATGATCCAGTGATCCCGTAATACAATGGCAGATATTTCACTCGGCGGTAAAGAGGGAGGGGGGTGGGGGGGGGGGGGGGGGCAGAGAGGGAGGGGGAGTATCTGGATTAACATTGAACATATCTTGTATTTTCATTCCATACAAGAACATTTATTACCGCATGTAAATTTGTAATAAAATGTTCAAACATACATGAACCAAGGATGACCAATAGGTTTGTATTGGACTGGCAATTCTTGTGTCTTAGACATTGTCTATGTCATCAAAGTTTTGGTTGAGGGAACCAAAGGAGATGTTTCTAGTCTTGCTGATCGTGGAAAACAGGATGGGAATGTGGATTGTGAGCAGGAAGTAAAGAGGCTACAAGGGAAAAGTCAGATTTAGTGTTGGAAGCAAGTGTAGATGCTGGTCTTCACCAAAAGTGCTGGAGCACAAAATGCTGTAGCAACTCAGCCGGACAGGCAGCATCCCTGGAGAGAAGGACTGGGTGACATTTGCTGGACTGGCAAAATTAAGGCAGATGCTGTACAACGCAGAAATGTGAAGGTGATGTGAATCATCACCAGTGAGTGTCCTCTCCATGGCCAACATCTCCAGCGGACACTCTGCCGGCTCTGCTAGGCAGGCAGGCCACACCTTTCACACATCTAATACCAGACTCCCCAAAGTTGACACAAGATTACCAGTTGGACATAGGAATAGATTCAGAGGCATGCTCAAGGCCTTTTTGAAAAAATGCAACATCCCCACTGACTCTTGGAAACTCCCAACCATGATGGCTGAGAGTGAAATAGAAGGAATCGGGATGGAAATGTAAACCTCTGTCCATGAACAGAAGCAGTGAGAAGCCCGCAGTGGATGGCTGGAAGGGTGAATTACCTGACAATATATCCTCCATCCTGTCCCATATTGAAGCAACGCAAAGAATAAAGACCAACCTTTCTCTGTAACTTAGTTGCTGGAACCCAGGCAACATTCTAGTAAATCTCCTCTGTACTCTCTCTATTTTTTTGCCATCCTTCCTATAATTAGGCAACCAAAATTGTACACCATACTCCAGAATTGGTCTCACCAATGCCTTGTACAATTTTAACATTACTTCCCTACTCCTATATTCAATGCTCTGATTTATAAAGGCCAGCACACCAAAAGCTTTCTTTACCATTCTATCTACATGCGATTCCACCTTCAGGGAACTATGCACAGTTATTCCTAGATCCCTCTGTTCCACAGCACTCCTTAATTCCCTACCATTTACCATGCACGTCCTATTTTGATTTGTCCTGCCAAGATGTAGCACCTCACACTTATCAGCATTAAACTCCATCTGACATCTTTCAGCCCACTCTTCCAAATGGCCCAAATCATCCAGTGATCCCGTAATACAATGGCAGATACTTAGACCAGGAGCTGGAGACACCACATTACTGCTGGACTGTGCGGCCTCCCCCCGACCCGGTGTGATGTCCACTGGCGAGCAGTCACCGCACCAGGCAACAATCAGATCTCTGTGAATAAATCTGGTCACCAGAGAGAACCAGCCTCCCAACAGGAGCTCTCACTGACCCAGTCCTGTCTCCGTGGGGCCTGACCTCAGCCCCCAGTTCCTGCTCAGCCATCACTGCTTCCCCATAATCACATTGACAAGGGACAGGCGGACCTTGGAGGTGGACATAGAAGGAGCTGGATGCGTGAATGTCCGCCTTTGGGTCAGAGCACGACTGACCTGTGTGCGGAGCTAATGGTAAATATTCATGCGGTCCCGCTGCAAAAGAGGAAGTCAGATATGAGTCAACAAGAACAAGGAGCCACACTGGGTATGTGCACAGACTTAAACAACACAGGGGAAAGGCATGGATCAATATCTCGATAAACAGTGAACATTAATAAAACATATAAAATGCTATTTATACCTTGCCTCAGCAAGGCCAGCAGCATAATCCATACATGTATATGTATGTATATGTGTATGTATATATATATGTATATATATAATTTTCCGTTTATATATGCATTTTCATCTTTTCTTTTCTTCTCTTTTTTTTAAATCGTTCGAAATAAAGATATCATTCCTTCATTAATTCATTCATTCATATCATTCATTCATTCACAATCAAGGACGAGTCATACCCTGGCCACTTCCTCTTCTTCCCTCTCCCATCTGACAAAAGATATAGAAGTGTGAAAACGCACACCTCCAGATTCAGGGGCCGATTTCTTCCCAACTGTTATCAGGCAATGGAATGATCCTTCCAGAGAGCAGTCCTGAACTACTATCTACCTCTGATGATCCTTGGACTATCTTTGACTATTGGACTTTGCTGGCTTTATCTTGGACTAAACGTTTTTCCCTTATCATGTATCTATATATTGTAAATGTCTCAATTGTAATCATGTATTGTCCTTCTGCTGACTGGATAGCACGCAACAAAAGCTTTTCACTGTACCTCGGTACGCGTGACAATAAACTAAACTGAAACAAGTATGCCAATTTGAAATACAATTTGGAAATGTGCAAACGCACAGGACCCAAGGATGACAAATGGGTGTGTATCATGCTGGCGATCCCTGGGCCTTAGACATTGTCATCACAGGTTTGGTTGAGGGGAACCAAAGGTGATATTTCCAGCCTTGCTGGGCGTGTAAAACAGGATGGGAATGTGGATTGTGAGCAGGAAGTAAAGAGGCCACAAGGGAAAAGACAAATTGTGTGATTTGACAAAAATGAGCCAGATGCAGAACAACGCGGAAATGTGAAGGTGATGTGAAGCATCACCAGTGAGTATCCTCTCCATGGCCAACATCTCCAGCGGACACGCAGTCCCTCTGCTAGGCAGGCCACACCTTTCACACATCTAATACCAGACTCCCCAAAGTTGACACTCTATTCCGAGCTCAAGGACTTTTTGAAAATATGCAACATCCGCACTGACTGCTGGAAAATCCCCAGCCTGTGATGGCTGAGAGTGAAATAGAAGAAATCAGGATGGAAATGTAAGCCTCTCGTCCGTGAACAGAAGCTGTGAGAAGCCCACAGTGTGTGTCTGGAAGGGTGAACTACCTGATAATAGATCTGCCCTCCTGCCCCGTCATACACTGTCCCATCTGTGGAAGAGTTTGCAATTCCCACATGGAGCTCGTCAGACAACGGAGGACCCACAGAACAGGAGTCATCCTCCATCCTGAGACAGCGCATGAGACTAAGATAAATCCACTGGACAGGCAGATCTTCACCAGCTCCTCAGTCAGTGTCAGATACAAGGGATTCTGCCTCTGTGAACAAGTGGATACATCACAATTATCTCCATTCAAGGTCATGCAAACTGTGATTGGCGTTTACTGGGTGGGTAGTGCTTGTCAGGTTCTGCTGGGGAAAATAAATCAAATATCACTTCACAGTAAAATTCCTAGGAGTCAATATCACCGACAATATCTACTAGACCACCCATCTTGAAGCAAGGACCAAGAAAGCATACAAATGCCTCTTAGGCTTAGGAAGTTTGGCATGTCCCCTACAACTCTCACCATTCACTACAGATGCGCATAGAAAGCATTTTATCAGCATGCATTACAGCTTGATTTTGGAAAAGCCCCATCGAAGACCACAAGAAATTGCAGCGAATAGTGGACACAGCCGAGACTATTGCACAAGCCAACTTCCCTTCTACTGACTCCATTTATAACTCATGCTGTAGCAGCAAGGCCTGTAGCATTATCAATGATGAGTCGCAGTCTGGCCACTCACTCTCCTCCCCTCTTCCATCGGGCAAAATGTATAGAACTGTGAAAACACACACCTCCAGATTCAAGGACAGTTTCTTCCCAGCTGTTATCAGGCAACTGAATCATCTTACCACAACTAGAGTGCAGTCCTGAATCAGTATCTACCTCATTGGTGACCATCGGACAATCTTTGATCAGACTTTACTGCCTTTAGCTTGCACTAAATGTTATTCCATTATCATGTATCCACACACTGTAATTGGCTCGATTGTAATCAAGTACTGTCTTTCACCAACTTGAGGCCTGATCTTGCCCTCTGGTCGAACTCTCTGAGCATGGTGTATCTTGTGGAGCTCACAGTCCCTTGGGAGGATGCTGTGCAGGAAGCCTTCGAAAGAAATAAACTGCGATATACAGAGCTTGCAGAGGAGGCAGAACAGCGGGGCTGGAGAGCTAAGACCTGCCCGATAGAAGTTGGATGTCGAGGATTCGTGGCAACATCAACCGTAAAAATGATGAAGGGCCTGGGGATCAGCGGACAGGCCCTACGCCAGGCCATCAAAGAAACATCACGGGTGGCAGAGCGGAGTAGCCAGTGGCTCTGGTAGAAGAGGAAAGACCCCATTTGATCTCTCAAATAACCGACTAGAGAGATGCAGAGAGGGGTGGTTCTGGGACGCCAGAATGCACCGCTGAGCCTAATGGAGACGTCGTGGGTTCAATCAGCGAAACGTCGATGAAAGGAGGTGCCCACTTGATAACCCCATTGACGTGTCTGCCTAGCCTTTCTCAACATCGGAGGAGCATAGGTAGGTGCATACGGCTCCCATCACTACCGGGAGCAAGTTGACATTTGCCACTTTGGATTTTTACCATCTTGTCCTGTGTATTTGGAAACATTTCTGCTGACTAGATGGCACGCAAGAAAAAGCTTTTCACTGTACCTCAGTACAGGTGACAATAAACTAAACTAACTAACTAATATTGACAAGGGAGAGGTGGACTTGGGTGTCAGGGTGTGGGGACAATCAACCAAGGCAATTCAATGGGTAGATAGAATTTCACCAGCTCCTCAGTCAGTATCAGATACAAGGAATTCTGCCCCTGAGAACAAGTGGACACATCACAATTATCTCCATTCAAGGACATGCAAACTGTGACTCACCTTCACTGGGTGTATAGTAGTTGTCAGTTCCTGTTGGGGGAAGAAACCAAATATCACTTCACAGTAAAATCCATCAACAAATTATAACAATGTATTTATATAACAGATGTAAGAGGCCAATTTAATCTGCAAGTTTAAAGTGATGATGAAAAGATCCAGTGATCCCGTAATACAATGGCAGATACTTGGACCAGGAGCTGGAGACAACACATTACTGCTGGACTGTGCGGCCTCCCCCTGCCCCGGTGTGACGTCCACTGGCGAGCAGTCACCGCACCAGACAACAATCTGATCTCTGTCAATGAATCTGGTCACCAGAGAGAACCAGCCTCCCAACAGGAGCTCTCATTGACCCAGTCCTGTCTCCGTAGGGCCTGACCTCAGCCCCCAGTTCCTGCTCAGCCATCACTGCTCCCTCATAATCACATTGACAAGGGACAGGCGGACCTCGGAGGTGGACATAGAAGGAGCTGGATGCGTGAATGTCCGCCTTTGGGTCAGAGCAAGACTTACCTGTGTGCGGAGCTAATGGTAAATATTCATGCGGTCCCGCTGCAAAAGAGGAAGTCAGATATGAGTCAACAAGAACAAGGAGCCACACTGGGTATCTACACAGACTTAAACAACACAGGGGAAAGGCACGGATCAATATCTCGATAAACAGTGAACATTAATAAAACATATAAAACTCTATTTATACCTTGCCTTAGCAAGGCCAGCAGCATAATCCATACATGTATATGTATGTATATGTGTATGTATTTATGTATATATATATGTATATATATAATTTTCCGTTTATTTATGCATTTTCATCTTTTCTTTTCTTCTCTTTTTTTTTAATCGTACGAAATAAAGATATAATTCCTTCATTCATTCATTCATTCATTCATTCATATCATTCATTCATTCACAATCAAGGACGAGTCATACCCTGGCCACTTCCTCTTCTTCCCTCTCCCATCTGACAAAAGGTATAGAAGTGTGAAAACGCACACCTCCAGATTCAGGGGCCGATTTCTTCCCAACTGTTATCAGGCAATGGAATGATCCTTCCAGAGAGCAGTCCTGAACTACTATCTACCTCTGATGATCCTTGGACTATCTTTGACTATTGGACTTTGCTGGCTTTATCTTGGACTAAACGTTTTTCCCTTGTCATGCATCTATACATTGTAAATGTCTCAATTGTAATCATGTATTGTCTTTCTGCTGACTGGATAGCACGCAACAAAAGCTTTTCACTGTACCTCGGTACACGTGACAATAAACTAAACTGAAACAAGTATGCCAATTTGAAATACAATTTGGAAATGTGCAAACGCACAGGACCCAAGGATGACAAATGGGTGTGTATCGTGCTGGCGATCCCTGGGCCTTAGACATTGTCATCACAGCAAGTGATGAGGGGAAGCAAAGGTGATATTTCCAGCCTTGCTGGGCGTGTAAAACAGGATGGGAATGTGGATTGTGAGCAGGAAGTAAAGAGGCCACAAGGCAAAAGACAAATTGCGTGATTTGCCAAAAATGAGCCAGATGCAGAACAACGCGGAAATGTGAAGGTGATGTGAAGCATCACCAGTGAGTATCCTCTCCCTGGCCAACATCTCCAGCGGACACGCAGTCAGCTCTGCTAGGCAGGCCACACCTTTCACACATCTAATACCAGACTCCCCAAAGTTGACACTCTATTCCGAGCTCAAGGACTTTTTGAAAAAATGCACCATCCGCACTGACTGCTGGAAAATCCCCAGCCCGTGATGGCTGAGAGTGAAATAGAAGAAATCAGGATGGAAACGTAAGCCTCTCGTCCGTGAACAGAAGCTGTGAGAAGCCCACAGTGTGTGTCTGGAAGGGTGAACTACCTGATAATAGATCTGCCCTCCTGCCCCGTCATACACTGTCCCATCTGTGGAAGAGTCTGCAATTCCCACATGGAGCTCGTCAGACAACGGAGGACCCACAGAACAGGAGTCATCCTCCATCCTGAGACAGCACATGAGACTAAGACAAATCCACTGGACAGGGATTTTCACCAGCTCCTCAGTCAGTGTCAGATACAAGGGATTCTGCCTCTGTGAACAAGTGGATACATCACAATTATCTCCATTCAAGGACATGCAAACTGTGATTGGCCTTTACTGGGTGGGTAGTGCTTGTCAGGTTCTGCTGGGGAAAATAAACCAAATATCACTTCATAGTAAAATTCCTAGGAGTCAATATCACCAACAACGTCTACTAGACCACCCATCTTGAAGCAAGGACCAAGAAAGCATACCAATGCTTCTTAGGCTTAGTAAGTTTGGCATGTCTCCTACAACTCTCCCCAATCACTACAGATGCGCATAGAAAGCATTTTATCAGCATGCATTACAGCTTGGTTTGGAAAAAGCCCCATCGAAGGCCACAAGAAATTGCAGCGAATTGTGGACACAGCCCAGATTATTGCACAAGCCAACTTCCCTTCCACTGACTCCATTTATACCTCATGCTGCCTCGGCAAGCCCAGCAGCATAATCAATGATGAGTCGCAGCCTGGCCACTACCTCTACTCCCCTCAGCCTCTGGGAACAAGTGGGTACCTCACAATTATCTCCATTCAAGGACATGCAGAATGTGACTGACCTTCACTGGGTGGGTAGTAGTTGTCAGGTTTTGCTGGAGGGAAGAAACCGAATATCACTTCACAGTAAAATCCATCAACACATGATACCAATCCATTTATATAACTGGTGGAATAGACCTATTTAATCTGCATTGTTAAAGCAATAATGAAAAGATCCAGTGATCCTGTGATACAGCCGATATTGGGCACTGGACCTGGAGACAACACAGTACTGCTGGGCTGTGTGGCCTCCCCCTGTCCGTGTGATGTCCACTGGTGAGCTGGAACCATGTTTCAAAAACAAAGGCATTTTACGTTTGGTCATCGAGTTTGTTACCAAGGGGAACAATGTGGATTGGTCCGTCTGGTGATGAAGGAGAACAAGGTCAGTTCACAGTGAATGGAAGGACATTGCTGGGAAGTTTAAGGTATCACATCTCAGAATGATGCTGTATTCAAAAGGATACCTGGATTTCCTTTTTGACTAAAATATTGAAACACTGGAGGAAAACCAACAGTAGAATATGGACGGAGCTCGAGGTGTGAATATCTGACTCTGGGTCAGACCAGATCTTACCTGGTTCATGAGCCGGTGGATAATTCTCATGGGGTGGTGCTGTAAAATAGGAAGTTAGATATCAGTCATTATCAAGAACGAAGTACCACACTGCGTACACACAGAAACTAAAATAACACATAGGGAAGATGCAGATTAATATCTCGATAAAATTTGGACATACCCTTTATTAAAATATGAGAATATGTAAATCTGCATGCAAATTTGTAATGAAACTTGGAAGCAGACAAGCGTACAAGAAACAGGAATTAGGAAAGAGTCGGAGTGTCTCGGGATCGATGGCAGTGACTGAACGGTGCTGTAGGGATCAATGCTTGGTCCTCACACATTCAATGTCATCAATGTATTGAGTGAGGAGTAGACACAAAATGCTGGAGTTACAGAAGGACAGCTCCACAGCCAGTGTCAGAGATAAAGGGTTCTGTCTCTGGGAACAAGTGGATCCATCACTATTTTCCCAAATTCAAGAACATTCAAACTGTGACTGACCTTCACTGGGTGGTTGGTATCTGCCATAGTCTGCTGGGGAAAAGGATTCAAATATCAACACCATAAATGACATCAATGCTGATGATATTGATGCATTTAAACAACAGATGTAAGTTACGGATTTAAATAGTAAATTCAATGACATGTAGAGAGCCAGTGATCCCATTATACAATGGCCAATACTTGGGACAGGATCTGGAGACACTCCAGTTCTGAACAGCTCTACCGCTGCTCATGATGTCCACCGGCGAGCAGTCACCGCACCAGACAAGAATGTGAGAAGGAATCTGGTAACAAGAGGGAACCAGCCTCCCAATAGGAGCTCTCACTGACCCAGTCCTGTCTCAGTGGGGACTGACTTCAGCCCACAGTTCCAGTTCAGCCAACACTGCTCCCCCAAGGGCATGTTGACAAGGGACAGGCGGACTCCTATGTCATGGTTCGGACACATGCTTGTGTTCACTAGAGGTAAGCTGAACTTAAACTGTGGACAGGTTCCTGAACCCAACAGCTCGCGCAGAGGGAGCACAGGGAAAGCACAGTATTCCTGTCACCTTGCCAGCCTCAAGGAGCCCCTCGCTAACTCTCATCATGAAGTATTTCAACGGTGGAACAAGGAAACCATGTTTCAAAAACAAAGGCATTTTACGTGTGATCATCGAGTTTGTTACCAAGGGGAAGGACGTGGATTGGTCCGTCCAGTGATGAAGAATAGTAAGATTGAACGAGAACTTACCAAGTTTGAAGGTTGATCTTTATTTCATGAGGAGTTGCGGTGAGGGATTTCGTGAAGAGCCCGCCGGCACGCATGCGCGACATTCTTCAAAGCAGCGGTGTGGAATCACAGAAACAACAACAGAAATGACTTGGCATAGTAAGATTTAAAGAGACTCTAATTACCAGCTGAAGATGATCGAGGGTTGGGAGCGGAGGGCACAAAATCCCTCACCGCAACTCCTCATGAAATAAAGATCAACCTTCAAACTTGGTAAGTTCTCGTTCAATCTTACTATTTCATTTCGGAGTCACGTGAGTGACTTCGTGAAGACTTCAAAGCTTCTGTGATTACACGCCCTGGACAACGTCCATGCGGACACACCACTAGCAAGGATGGCTTGGAGTAAACAAGTTGATGAAACGAGGTTATACTGAAACAGAAAAAGATTTATTAATAACACCACAAATAACGCCCTTTCAATCAGGGACATCCCCACGTTCACACCCGACGTTCAGCACGGCCTCTGCAAACTGAAGGGGAGCAGCAACAGGCTTATTATAGAAACGCTGGAACACAGCTTCATTCGCCCATCCTGCTGTGGCGAGGATATGGTCCATGGGTACCTCCATGACCCTCGCCGCCGACGTAGATGCAGCCCTGGTGGAGTGGGATTTAAACACATTAGTGTCAATACCTGCCTTAGCCAGGACGATCCGGAGCCACCTGGATATCGTCTGGACTGTCACTCGATGGTGAGGTCTTTTGTGAGTGACAAGCAGGTACAACTCCATTCCTCTGATGCTCCTCGTCACCTTGATGTAGTAACGGATGTGAGTGGCTAAACATAGCCGAGCATCTGCAGGGTATGCCGGGAACTTCAGCTGCAGCCCTGTGCACCCTGGTCTATGCTGCTTAAGTAGCTCATCGATGAAAAAGACTACTTCTCCAGGGGTCGACGTCATCCTGTCAATACGTAGTTTGTGGAGCGTCTGAACCCGCTGTGCTGAAGTCAGCGCTAGTAGCATCACCAATTTCATAGTGAGTTGGTCCAGCTGTAACCCTTCCATGGGTGACCACGACCTGAGCAGGGTAAGTACATCCCTGACATCCCAGGTGATGTTGTAGCGTGGTGTAGGCGGATTCAGATTGAATATTCCCCGCATAAGCCTGGACACTAGCCTGTTCGATCCTACCTCGATGTTGAGGTAGAATGATAGCGCACTCCTGGCGCTGTTGATGGCACTATAACTCAAGTGCTCATCATGGTGCAACCCCGCGAGGAATTCCAGGACGTCGGCTATGGAGACATCGTCATAGGTGATGTGAGAGCGACTGCAGTAGGCTTCCCACTTGGTGATGTGGGAGAGATATCTCCGCCTGGTTGACTCTCGACATGATGCTCCAATGGTGTTCATGGTCCGGGTGGTAAGGCCATACTGCATCCATGGCCTGGTCAGAACCTGCAAGCCAGTAATTTTAGATACGCATGGCAGGGGTGTAACTCCCCTGAGACAGGGTGAGAAACCACATGCGGGCAACCCTCTAGAGAGACCCAAGGTTGACTAATCATGTCAGAGACCACCGGATACCAAGGCTGTGTAGGCCAGTCGGGTATGACAAGAATGCCTCTGGCAGAATCCATCCTGATTTTTTGTAATACCCGACTGATGAGGCAAAACGGGGGGAATGCATAGAAAAACCACTTCCCCCAGTCTAGCGAGAATGCATCAATCGCTAATGCCCCAGGGTCTGGTTCCCATGAAACATATGTCGGTACCTGATGGTTCAACCGGGACGCAAAAAGGTCGATATCCGGTTGGCCAAATTTGGCTGTAATTTGGGCAAATATTTGAGGATGCAGCATCCACTCAATACTATCATTGAATTTGCGTGACCTGGTGTCTGCCACAGTATTAAGCCTACCTGGCAAATAGGTGGCTGAAATCCAAATATCTCGATCAATACACCAGCACCAAATAGTATTAGCCAATTTGTCACAAGAGACTGACCTGGTACCGCCCATATGGTTTAAATATGCCACCGCTGTGGTGTTGTCTATTTGGAGACGGACATGAGTACCACTAAGATGAGCACAATATGCCCGCAGTCCGTGAAATGCTGCAAGCAGCTCCAAATAGTTAATCCCTTGTATTAGCAACATGCTAGCTTCAAGGGGATCCCACCTGCCTCCACAACTAGAAGAGCTGTCCGCAGCTCCCCAGCCTAGAGAGCTTGCGTCAGTTTGCAAATATACCACCGGATTGGGCACAACAATGGGTTTGAATGCCCTGCCAATATTGGACACCCACCATTGTAGCTCAACCTTAGCATCAGAAGGCAGCTCCATAGGTCTGTCAAAATGACCAGCGTTCTTTTTTAACGCAATAATTTTGGCCCTTTGCAGGTTTTGATAATGCAAAGGCCCAAACCGGGCTGCCGGAAATAAAGCTACGATTTTCCCAATTATCTTAGCTGTATGCCGAATAGATGGTATACTGGCGGATGCGAGATCCTGACATGCAAGGGAGACATCCTCCACCTTGTGAAATGGAATGGTGGCCCTCATTTGAATAGAGTCCACCGTGAAACCCAAATAATCCATAACCTGGGATGGGTGAAACTTCGATTTTTCTGGATGAACTATAAACCCCAGTTGCTGAAATATAGTAACAGTTGCTGAAACAGCGCTTTCAGCTGCTTCCAGAGTTTTGCCAATAATCAGAATATCATCCAAATAAGCCATTACAATATGATGTTCTATGCGTAATTTGGCCCTAATAGGTTTAAGTAATTTAGTAAAGAGCCTAGGGGCAGTAGTAAGCCCATTTGGTAAGGCTCGATATTGCCAGAGCTGATCCATCCAGACAAATTTCAAAAATTTCCGGTGATGTTTCCGGATCGACACTGAATAGTATGCATCTTTTAAATCAATACATGCCATAAAGCAACCATGCGAAATCAGTGATTTGGCTGTCTCAAAGGTGTCCATTTTGAAATGTGTATATGTTACAAAGGTATTCAACTGGGTCAAATCAATAATTACCCGACAACCTCCATCCTTTTTTGGTCTAGTAAATATATTGGAGACGAATTCAATGGGCTCGTGAATAGTTTTCTCTATCACGCCTTTTTGTTCCAAACGAAAAATTTCAGCCGTGCCTGCTGCCTGCTCAACAGCAGACAGCGTAAACTTCCGTTTAGGCATATGCTGGGATGGAGGAATGTTGCCATGAATAAATTCAATAGAATGACCCCGAATATTTTGTAAAACAAATTTATCCGAAGTAACTGATACCCAAGCTTTAGCAAAGAACAGGAGTCGCCCTCCCACATGTGAGATTAAAGGGGCAGGGGAAAGAAACCCAGACCACCTTACCTCCATGGTCACCGGCGGTCCCTGACATACTTGGGTGGCCGAGGAGGTGCTGGGTTGGGCTGACGATAAGATGGCTTCATCTTCCACTGGGGTCGCTGTGTGCCTGACCCTAAAAAAGACCGCTGCTGCTGGCCCTGTTGGTAGTAGTGCTGAGTAGTAGCATATGGTCTTGATGCTGATGCGACCGGACCTCGCGGTCGAGCAGGGGGAGCTTTTGGCACCATCGGTCTGGGGGCGATCTGAGATCGCATAAGTCCCACCGTTTTGGCTACCTCGTCCAGCTCCTTGACCCTCTTCGGAAGGTCTTCCCCGAAGAGTTGTCGGGGCGGTGGGGGCGGCGGTGGCTTACACAACCCAGCAAATTTTGGGTTGATAGACGGACGGATGCTGTTCTTCCGGAAATCGTTGATTTCATGCTGGGTGGCACATAATAGTGCTAACGCATCCTCCTGATCCAATGACAGGTCCGTTCCATCGACCGACCGCGCAAAGGCGGTAATACCGGCCGTGAGAAGTTTGAGGATCCGCTGGAGTTTAACCTCCTGATGGCGGACAGCCACGCCGATGTTGCCCCATATGGGCGTATTGACCAGTGGCACGTTGAGGGCATTACAGTTGGACGGGGCCTTGTGGCGCTGAGTGGCCTGTGAGAGTACTTCCTCCTGCAACCGATGATTCGTGAGAAAGTCCACTGTTGCTGCCAGCTTTGGCTGGAGCGGAAGTCCAGTTGTAATTGGTGCAGCAAATTTGGCTGCCACGTCCAGTAACTCAGCTGTCGGTGGCTCCGACGGTGTTGGGGTGGGGTCAAACCCTTCTTCCCCTTGTGGCTCGCTGATGAGGGAAACCGGCGAGGTGGCCCTGTGCCTGACGATATCCGTGGGTGCGTACTGCTGTTGATTATGGAGTACCAGCTCTAGCAGCCGCTCGATGCGGTCAATACGCCCCCCATCCTGAACACTCGGATGGTCGGAGTCCTCCGGCTCAGAAAACATGCCGGGGCTCCTATCATCGGCCCGCACCTCAGAGAAGTGATCTCGGTGCCGGAATGGATCGCTTTCGGCCGCCGCAGCGAAACCGTGCGAGTCCCGCGCGGGCAAGGTGTCCAACCGCCTCTTCTTGGCAGGAGTAGAAGCCGTTGCCACAAAGGGCCCTGACGGCTTGGGGTCGACTCCAGCAGAAGCATGGAGCGACGCCCGCGCGGGCTTGCCGGCTGTCCACAATTTGGACGGTGCCGACGCATGGTCTCGTCCACCCATCCATGGGGGACTCGGCGACCGAGGCGGGACCGTACCCAAGCCCCCCGTCCCGGCAGCGGGGGTTGGGAGTTGGATAGCAGACCTTAACGACCCAGGTCCCGCCGTTGCACCAGACCGCTCCATGGCGGCTGGTGGAGCCTTGGCCCGAACCGGGTTAGGCTTACGGGCTCCTCTGCTGCCTTTTAATGAAGGGCTAGCGGAGGGGGGTCGGGCCGCAGCACGAGACCCCTTCCCCGTTGTCGCCAAAGGCGAACTTGTGGCAGGGTCCACCCTTTCAGGAGGCACCCCGACGTCCTCCTCCACGCACTCCTCCTCGGAGCTGTGGCGACTCAGCGGGTCCCGACCTGCAGCAGCAGATGGCAATGATTTCCCCGCTCTCTTCCCGGCCCCAGGTGTAACCGATGAGGGCGCCGGGCCGGTCAAACGACAACTTCGTCCAGACATTTCCAAACACTCCAAACCGCACCCTTGCTGAAAGACAAAACCGACAGCAAGGGCCAACCAACTTAAGGTTAGTTTAACTTACCTAAGCGGCTCCTTTTGAAGGGCTGGCGAGGAGCGCGCCCCACCGCCAGCTGTCGGCAGCAATGCGTTGCGACGATATGTCGCGCATGCGTGCCGGCGGGCTCTTCACGAAGTCACTCACGTGACTCCGAAATGAAATAACAAGGTCAGTTCACAGTGAAAGGAAGGACATTGCTGGGAAGGTTAAGGTTTCACATCTCAGAATTATGCTGTATCCAATAGGATAATTGGATTTCCTTTGCAAAGAAAATATTGAAACACTGGAGCAAAACCGACAGTATAATATGGACGGAGTTCGACAATATCTGACTCTTGGTCAGACCAGGTCTTACCTGGTTCATGAGCTGGTGAATAATTCTCATGGGGTGGTGCTGTAAAATAGGAAGTTAGATATCAGTCATTATCAAGAACGAAGTACCACACTGCGTACACACAGACACTAAAATAACACATGGGGAAGATGCAGATTAATATCTCGATAAAATTTGGACTTACCCTTTATTAAAATATGAGAATATGTAAATCTGCATGCAAATTTGTAATGAAACTTGGAACCAGACAAGTGCCGGAGTAAGAAAGGGACAGGCTTCCTCACAGGAGAGAAGGAATGGGTGACCTTTTGAGTCGAGACCCTGCTATAGACTGAAGAAAGATCACGACCCGAAACCTCACCCACTCCTACCATTGAGAGATGCTGCCTGTCCCGCTGAGTTACTCCAGCATTGTTCTGTCTATCTTCGGTGTAAACGAGCATCTGCAATTCCTTCCTACCCATTTTAAGTGAGGGAACCAAATGTTATATTTTAACCTTGAAGGACGATAATAGAGACATGTGAGCTGTTGAATTTTTGAAAGTCTAACCAAATAAGTTTAAATTTAATTACCACATGTACCAATTAAGATATTGTAAAATTTGAGGACCTACACAGTGTAGTCGGGCACTGGGGAGTGTTGTAGAACTGAGGGATCTGGGAGCACAGGTACACAGTTCCTTGAAAGTGGAGTCACAGGAATATATCATGTTTCAGAAAGCATTCAGCGCCTTGGCCTTCTTCAGTCAGAGTACTGAGTTTAGATGTTGGGAGGTTATGTTACTGTGGTACAAGACATTGGCGAGGCCACATTTGGAGTATTGTCGTCAGTTTTTGCCAAAGGGCACTGATTCTGAGTGGAAGTGAGTCACCCTCCAACCGGAGGGAGCACCTGAGAAGAAGACAAATTCACTGGACAAGCAGATGTTCACCAGCTCAACAGCCAGTGTCAGAGATAAAGGGGCCTGTCTCTGGGAAAAAGAGATCCATCACTATTTTCTCAAATTCAAGAACATTCAAACAGTGACCGACGTTCGCTGGGTGGTTGGTATCTGAATTTGAATTTGAATTGTATACTCAAATATCACCACCATAAATAACATCAATGCTGATGATATCGATGTATATAAATAACAGATGGAAGGTACAGATTTAATTAGTAAGTTCAATGAGGTGTAGAGAGCCAGTGATCCCATTATACAATGGCCAATACTTGAAACAGGATCTGGAGACACCCCAGTTCTGAACAGCTCTACCGCTGCTCATGATGTCCACCGGCGAGCAGTCACCGCACCAGACAAGAATGTGAGAAGGAATCTGGTAACAAGAGGGAACCAGCCTCCCAATAGGAGCTCTCACTGACCCAGTCCTGTCTCAGTGGGGACTGACTTCAGCCCCCAGTTCCAGTTCAGCCAACACTGCTACCCCAAGGGACAAGCGGACCCCTATGTCATAGTGTGGACACATGCTTGTATTCGCCAGAAGTAAGCTGAATTTAAACTGTGGACAGGTTGCTGAACCCAACAGTTCGTGCACAGGGAAAGCTCAGGCATCCTGTCACCTTGTCAGCCTCAAGGAGCCCCTCTCTAACTCTCATCATGAAGTATTTCACCGCTGGAACAAGGGAAACATGTTTCAAAAACAAAGACATTTTACGTCTGGTCATCGAGTTTGTTACCAAGGGGAACAACGTGGATTGGCCCGTCTAGTGATGAAGGAGACAGTCAGTTCACAGTGAAAGGAAGAACATTGCTGGGAAAGTTAAGGTATCACATTTCAGAATGATGCTGTATTCAATAGGATAATTGGATTTCCTTTTCAAAGAAAACATTGAAACACTGGAGGAAAAACAACAGTAGAATATGGACGGAGCTCGAGGTGTGAATATCTGACTCTGGCCCAGACCAGATCTTACCTGGTTCATAAGCCGGTGGATAATGCTCATGGGGTGGTGCTGTAAAATAGGAAGTGAGATATTAAACATTATCAAGAACAAAGCACCACACTGCGTATACACAGAAACTAAAATAACACATGGGAAAGATGCAGATTAATATCTCGATAAACTTTGGACTTACCCTTTATTAAAATATGAGAATATGTAAATCTGCATGCAGATTTGTAATGAAATTTGGAATCAGACAAGCGTAGAAGAAACAGGAATGAGGAAATAATGGGAGTGTCGGGTTCGATGGCAGTGACTGAACGGTGCTGAAGGGATCAATGCTTGGTCCTCACACATTCAATGTCATCAATGTTTTGAGTGAGGGGTAGACACAAATTGTTGGAGTAACAGAGGGACAGGATTCCTTACGGGAGCAAAGAAATGGGTGACCTTTTGGGTCGAGACCCTGCTATAGACTGAAGATAGATCGCGACCCGAAACCTCACCCATTCCTATCATTCAGAGATGCTGCCTGTCCCGCTGAGTTACTCCAGCCTTGTTCTGTCTATCTTCGGTGTAAACGAGCATCTGCAATTCCTTCCTACCCATTTTAGGTGAGAGAACCAAATGTTATATTTTAACCTTGAAGGACGATAATAGAGATATGTGAGCTGTTGAATTTTTGAAAGATTCAATTTAATTTAAGAGCGGGGCTTGCTTTTTCAGAGGCCCACAGGAGCCGTTGGAAGAGGAGGAGGGGGAGGAGCAACACCCGACCGGTAAGGTTTAAAATCCAGCGCGGGGCTTGTTTACCAAAATCCATAACGTTCCATTCGAAAGAGTGGATTTTTTGAGGAAGCCGCTGATTGGTGGGAAGTGGACTAGGGTAAGCAGCTGATCAGCCGTCAGATTTCAGCAGTTTGTAGTGTATTTTGTATTGTGTTGTGATTGTATCCAGTGTAAGGGGCGAGTATGAAGGCCAGGGCAGTGTACTGTTGTGGATGTCAGATGTGGGAGGTCAGGGAAGCTGATAGCCCTCCAGACGTCCACATCTGCGCCAGGTGTGTCGAGATGGGGCTCTTAAAGGACTGTGTTAGGAACCTGGAGCAACAGCTCGAGGACCTCCGTCTGGTCAGGGAGAATGAGGAGGTCATAGACAGGAGTTACAGGGAGGTGGTCACTCCCAGACCACGGGAGGCAGACAAGTGGGTCACTGTTAGGAAGGGCAAGGGGCAGAGGCAGGGACCAGAGAGTACCCCAGTGGCTGTACACCAGGAAAATAGGTACTCATGTTTGAGTACGATTGGAGCGGACAGCGTACCTGGGGGCAGCAACAGCGGCCGGGCCTCCGGCACAGAGAACGGCCCTGATGCTCAGAAGGGTAGCAAAAAGAGGAGGGCAGTTGTAATAGGAGACTCCATAGTTAGGGGGTCAGATTGGCAATTCTGTGGACACAGTCGGGAGATCCGGATGGTAGTTTGCCTTTCTGGTGCCAGGGTCTCGGATGTGTCGGAACGTGTCGAAAAGATTCTGAAAAGGGAGGGAGAGGAGCCTGATGTTGTGGTACACATTGGTACCAATGACATAGGCAGAAAAAGAGAAGAGGTCCTGAAAGGAGAATTTAGGGAGTTGGGGGGAAAGTTAAGGAGAAGGACCAAAAGGGTAACAATTTCAGGATTACTGCCTGTGCCACGTGACAGTGAGAGTAGGAATGGAATGAGGTGGAGGATAAATGCGTGGCTGAGGGACTGGTGCAGTGGGCAGGGATTCAAGTTTCTTGATCACTGGGACCTTTTTTGGGTAAGGCATGATTTGTATAAAAAGGACGGGTTGCACTTGAACCCAAGGGGAACCAATATCCTAGCAGGGAGATTTGCAAAGGAGACTTTAAACTAGAAAGGCTGGGGGGAGGGAGTTGGGTAGAGGGGGCTAGGGGACAGGGTGAGGGGCAAGAGGCAGAGAAGGGAAGCACTTGGACCCAAAATGTAGGCGAGAAAGAGGAAAAAGATAATAAACAGAGAAAAAGGGATGGTGGGTTTCTAAAATGTGTATATTTTAATGCTAGGAGCATTGTAAGAAAGGTGGATGAACTTAGAGCCTGGATTGACATCTGGAAATATGATGTTGTGGCAATCAGTGAAACATGGTTGTGGGATGGCTGTGATTGGAAACTAAATATTCCAGGATTTCGTTGCTTCAGGTGTGATAGAATTGGAGGGACCAGAGGTGGAGGTGTTACATTGCTTGTCAGAGAAGATATTACAGCAGTGCTTTGGCAGGATAAATTAGAGGGCTCGTCTAGGGAGGCTATTTGGGTGGAACTGAGAAGTGGGAACGGTGTTGCAACACTTTTAGGGGTGTATTATAGACCGCCAAATGGGCTGCGAGAATTGGAAGAACTAATATGTAAGGAGATAGCAGATATTAGTAGTAAGCACAAGGTAGTGATTGTGGGAGATTTAAATTTTCCAAAAATAGACTGGGAAACACATTCTGTAAATGGCCTGGATGGTTTGGAGTTTGTTAAATGTGTGCAGGATAGTGTTTTGCAGCAATACATAGAGGTATCGACCAGAGAAGGGTCAGTGCTGGACCTCCTGTTAGGAAATGAGGCAGGTCAGGTGACAGAGGTATGCGTTGGTGAGCACTTCGGGGCCAGTGATCACAATACCATTAGTTTCAATATAATTATGGAGAGAGTCAGAGCTGGACCTAGGGTTGAGATTTTTGATTGGAGAAAGGCTAACTCTGAGGGAATGCGTAATGATTTAAAGGGAGTGAATTGGGACATTTTGTTTTATGGGAAGGATGTTGAAGAGAAATGGAGGACATTTAAAGGGGAAATTGTAAGAGTACAGAATCTTTATGTCCCTGTTCGGTTGAAAGGAAATAGTAAAAATCGGAAAGAGCCATGGTTTTCAAGGGAAATTGGACACTTGGTTTGAAAAAAGAGAGATATCTACAATAATTATAGGAGGCATGGAGTAAATGAGGTGCTAGATGAGTACAAAGAATGTAAAAAGAACCTTAAGAAAGAAATAAGAAAAGCTAAAAGATATGAGGTTCCTTTGGCAAGAAACGTGAAAGTAAATCCAAAGGGTTTCTACAGCTATATTAGAAACATAGAAACATAGAAGATAGGTGCAGGAGTAGGCCATTCGGCCCTTCGAGCCTGCACCGCCATTCAATGTGATCATGGCTGATCATCCAACTCAGTATCCCATACCTGCCTTCTCTCCATACCCTCTGATCCCTTTAGCCACAAGTGCCACATCTAACGCCCTCTTAAATATAGCCAATGAACTGGCCTCAACTACCTTCTGTGGCAGAGAATTCCAGAGACCCACCACTCTCTGTGTAAAGAATGTTTTCCTCATTTCGGTCCTAAAGGAATTCCCCCTTATCCTTAGACTGTGACCCCTTGTTCTGGACTCCCCCAACATCGGGAACAATCTTCCAGCATCTAGCTTGTCCAACCCCTTAAGAATTTTGTAGGTTTCTATAAGATCCCCCCTCAATCTTCTAAATTCCATCGAGTACAAACCGAGTCTATCCAATCTTTCCTCATATGAAAGTCCTGACATCCCAGGAATCAGTCTGGTGAATCTTCTCTGTACCCCCTCTATGGCAAGGATGTCTTTCCTCAGATTTGGAGACCAAAACTGTACGCAGTACTCCAGGTGTGGCCTCACCAAAACCCTGTACAACTGCAGTAGAACCTCCCTGCTCCTAAACTCAAATCCTTTCGCTATGAATGCTAACATACCATTTGCTTTCTTCACTGCCTGCTGCACCTGCATGCCTACTTTCAATGACTGGTGTACCATGACACCCAGGTCTCGTTGCATCTCCCCCTTACCTAATCTGCCACCATTCAGATAATAGTCTACCCTCATGTTTTTGCCACCAAAGTGGATAACCTCACATTTATCCACATTGTACTGCATCTGCCATGCATCTGCCCATTCACTCAGCCTATCCAAATCACCCTGCAGCCTCCAAGCATCCTCCTCACACCTAACTATACCCCCCAGCTTGGTATCATCTGCAAATTTGGAGATGTTGCATTGAATTCCCTCGTCCAAATCATTAATATATATTGTAAATAGCTGGGGTCCCAGCACTGAGCCTTGCGGCACCCCAAGTCATGCCCTCTTGTTTGAATCTTCCCTACCCTCAATGGGAAAAGCTTATCCACGTCAACTCTGTCTATCCCTTTCATCATTTTAAAGTCATCATTTCAATAGCAATATATTAATAGCAAAAGGATAACAAGGGATAAAATTGGACCATTAGAAGGCCAGAATGGACAGCTATCTGCAGAGCCAAAAGAGATGGGGGAGATATTGAACAATTTCTTTTCTTCGGTATTCACCAAGGAGAAGGATATTGAACTCTGTGAGGCAAGGGGAAAAAGTACAGTAGCTATGGAAACCATGAGATTCAAAGAGGAGGAAGTACTGACACTTTTGAAAAATATAAAAGTGGATAAGTCTCCAGGTCCTGACAGGATATTCACTAGGACATTGAGGGAAGTTAGTGTAGAAATAGCAGGGGCTATGACAGAAATATTTTAAATGTCATTAGAAACGGGAATAGTGCCAGAGGATTGGCATACTCCGCATGTTGTTCCATTGTTTAAAAAGGGTTCAAAGATTAAACCTAGCAATTGTAGACCTGTTAGTTTGACGTCAGTGATGGGCAACTTAATGGAAAGGATACTTAGAGATAATATATATAAGCATCTGGATAAACAGGGTCTGATCAAGAACAGTCAACGTGGATTTGTGCCTGGAAGGTCATGTTTGACAAACCTTCTTGAATTATTTGAAGAGGTTACTAGGGAAATTGATGAGGGTAAAGCAATGGATGTTATCTATATGGATTTCAGTAAGGCCTTTGACAAGGTTCCCCATGGAAGGTTGGTTTAGAAGGTGTAATCTTTGGGTGTTAATGGCGGAGTAGCAAGATTGATTCAACAGTGGCTGAATGGGAGATGCCAGAGAGTAATGGTGGATGGCTGTTTGTCAGGTTGGAAGCCGGTGACCAGTGGGGTGCCTCAGGGATCTGTGTTGGGTCCACTGTTGTTTGTCATGTACATCAATGATCTAGATGATGGGGTGGTAAATTGGATAAGTAAGTATGCAGATGATACTAAGATAGGTGGTGTTGTGGATAATGAAGTAGATTTTCAAAGTCTACAGAGAGATTTGGGCCATTTGGAAGAGTGGGCTGAAAGATGGCAGATGGAGTTTAATGCTGATAAGTGTGAGGTGCTACATCTTGGCAGGACAAATCAAAATAGGACGTACATGGTAAATGGTAGGGAATTGAGGAATGCTGTGGAAAAGAGGGATCTAGGTATAACTGCGCATGGTTCCCTGAAGGTGGAATCGCATGTAGATAGGGTGGTGAAGAAAGCTTTTGGTGTGCTGGCCATTATAAATCAGAGCATTGAATATAGGTGTAGGGAAGTAACGTTAAAGTTGTACAAGGCATTGGTGAGACCAATTCTGAAGTATGGTGTACAATTTTGGTCGCCTAATTATAGGAAGGATGTCAACAAAATAGAGAGAGTACAGAGGAGATTTACTAGAATGTTGCCTGGGTTCCAGCAACTAAATTACAGAGAAAGGTTGAACAAATTAGGTCTTTATTCTTTGGAGCGCCGAAGGTTAAGGGGGGACTTGAAATGATGACTTTAAAATGATGAAAGGGATAGACAGAGTTGACGTGGATAAGCTTTTCCCATTGAGGGTAGGGAAGATTCAAACAAGAGGGCATGACTTGAGAATTAAGGGACAGAAGTTTAGGGGTAACATGAGGGGGAACTTCTTTACTCAGAGAGTGGTGGCTGTGTGGAATGATCTTCCAGCAGAAGTGGTGGAGTCAGGATCGATTTTAACATTTAAAAGTAAAGTGGATAGGTATATGGACGGGAAGGGAATTGAGGGGTATGGTCTGAGTGCAGGTAGATGGGACTAGGGGAAAATAAATGGTCGGCACGGACTTGAAGGGCCGAGAGGGCATGTTTCCGTGCTGTAATTGTTATATGGTTATATGGTTAATTGTCACATGTGCCAATTAATGTACAGTGAAATTTGAGGACCTGCACAGTGTAGTCGGGATCAGGGGAGTGTTGTAGAACAGAGGGATCTGGGAGCACAGGTACATAGGGCCTTGAAAGTGGAGTCACAGGAATATATCATGTTTCGGAAAGCATTCAGCACATTGGCCTTCTTCAGTCGGTGTATTAAGCACGGAAATTGGGAGGTTATGCAAATTTGTTACAAGACATTGGTGAGGCCACATTTGGAGTATTGTGGTGAGTTTTAGCCAAAGGCCCCGTTTCAACGCTGTATGACTGATTCTGAGCGGAAGTGAGTCACCCTTCAACCTGAGGGAGCGCCTGAGAAGAAGACAAATTCACTGGACAAGCAAATCTTCACCATGTGAGAAGGAATCTGGTAACAAGAGGGAACCAACCTCCTAACAGGATCTCTCACTGACCCAGTCCTGTCTCAGTGGGGACTGACTTCAGCCCCCAGTTCTAGTTCAGCCAACACTGCTTCCCCAAGGGCATGTTGACAAGGGACAGGCGGACCCCTATGTCATGGTTCGGACACATGCTTGTGTTCACTAGAGGTAAGCTGAATTTAAACTGTGGGCAGGTTGCTGAACCCAACAGCTCGCGCAGAGGGAGCACAGGGAAAGCTCAGGCTTCCTGTCACCTTGCCAGCCGCAAGGAGCCCCTCGCTAACTCTCATCATGAAGTATTTCAACGGTGGAACAAGGGAACCATGTTTCAAAAACAAAGGCATTTTACGTCTGGTCATCGAGTTTGTTACCAAGGGGAACGACGTGGATTGGTCCGTCCAGTGATGAAGGAGAACACGGTCAGTTCACAGTGAAAGGAAGAACATTGCTGGGAAGGTTAAGGTATCACATCTCAGAATGATGCTGTATTCAATAGGATAATTGGATTTCCTTTTCGAAGAAAATATTGAAACATTGGAGGAAAACCAACAGTAGAATATGGACGGAGCTCGAGGTGTGAATATCTGACTCTGGGTCAGACCAGATCTTACCTGGTTCATGAGCCGGTGGATAATTCTCATGGGGTGGTGCTGTAAAATAGGAAGTGAGATATCAGTCATTATCAAGAACGAAGTACCACACTGCGTACACACAGACACTAAAATAACACATGGGAAAGATGCAGATTAATATCTCGATAAAATTTGGACTTACCCTTTATTAAAATATGAGAATATGTAAATCTGCATGCAAATTTGTAATGAAACTTGGAAGCAGACAAGCGTACAAGAAACAGGAATTAGGAAAGAGTTGGAGTGTCTCGGGATCGATGGCAGTGACTGAATGGTGCTGTAGGGATCAATGCTTGGTCCTCAGATATTTAATGTCATCAATGTTTTGAGTGAGGAGTAGACACAAAATTCTGGAGTTACAGAAGGACAGGATTCCTCACAGGAGAGAAGGAATGGGTGACCTTTTGGGTCGAGACCCTGCTATAGACTGAAGAAAGATCGCGACCCAAAACATCACCCATTCCAACCATTGAGAGATGCTGCCTGTCCCGCTGAGTTACTCCAGCATTGTTCTGTCTATCATCGGTGTAAACGAGCATCTGCAATTCCTTCCTACCCATTTTAAGTGAGGGAACCAAATGTTATATTTTAACCTTGATGGACGATAATAGAGACATGTGAGCTGTTGAATTTTTGACAGTCTAACGAAATAAGATTCAAGTTAATTACCACATGTACCAATTAAGATATTGTGAAATTTGAGGACCTACACAGTGTAGTCGGGCACTGGGGAGTGTTGTAGAACTGAGGGATCTGGGAGCACAGGTACACAGTTCCTTGAAAGTGGAGTCACGGGAATATATCATGTTTCAGAAAGTATTCAGCGCCTTGGCCTTCTTCAGTCAGAGTACTTAGTTTAGATGTTGGGAGGTTATGTTACTGTGGTACAAGACATTGGTGAGGCCCCATTTGGAGTATTGTCGTCAGTTTTTGCCAAAGGACCCGTTTCCACGCTGTATGACTGTTTCTGAGTGGAAGTGAGTCACCCTCCAACCTGAGGGAGCGCCTGAGAAGAAGACAAATTCATTGGACAAGCAGATCTTCACCAGCTCCACAGCCAGTGTCACAGATAAAGGGTTCTGTCTCCGGGAACAAGTGGATCCATCACTATTTTCCCAAATTCAAGAACATTCAAACTGTGACTGACCTTCACTGGGTGGTTGGTATCTGCCATAGTCTGCTGGGGAAAAGGATTCAAATATCACCACCATAAATGACATCATTGCTGATGATATCGATGTATTTAAACAAATTAAACGATTTAAATAGTAAATTCAATGACATGGAGAGAGCCAGTTATACAACGGAAAATACTTGAAACAGTATCTGGAGACACTCCAGTTCTGAACAGCTCTACCGCTGCTCATGATGTCCACCGGCGAGCAGTCACCGCACCAGACAATAATGTGAGAAGAATCTGGTAACAAGAGGGAACCAGCCTCCCAATAGGAGCTCTCACTGACCCAGTCCTGTCTCAGTGGGGACTGACTTCAGCCCCCAGTTCCAGTTCAGCCAACACTGCTCCCCCAAGGGCATGTTGACAAGGGACAAGCAGACCCCTATGTCATTGTTCGGACACATGCTTGTGTTCACTAGAGGTAAGCTGAATTTAAACTGTGGACAGGTTGCTGAACCCAACAGCTCGCGCAGAGGGAGCACAGGGAAAGCTCAGGCTTCCTGTCACCTTGTTAGCCTCAAGGAGACCCTTGATATCTCTCATCATGAACTATTTCACTGCTGGAACAAGGGAAACATGTTTCAAAAACAAAGACATTTTACGTCTCGTCATCGAGTTTGTTACTAAGGGGAACGACGTGGATTGGCCCGTCTAGTGATGAAGGATAACACGGTCAGTTCACTGTGAAAGGAAGAACATTGCTGGGAAGGTTAAGGTATCACATTTCAGAATGATGCTGTATTCAATAGGATAATTGATTTCCTTTTCGAAGAAAACATTGAAACACTGAAGGAAAAACAACAATAGAATATGGACAGAGCTCGAGGTGTGATCTTACCTGGTTCATAAGCTGGTGGATAATTCTCATGGGGTGGTGCTGTAAAATAGGAAGTGAGATATTAAACATTATCAAGAACAAAGTACCACAGTTCATATACACAGAAATTAAAATAACACATGGGAAAGATGCAGATTAATATCTCGATAAACTTTGGACTTACTCTTTATTAAAATAGGAGAATATGTAAATCTGCATGCAGATTTGTAATGAAATTTGAAATCAGACAAGCGTACAAGAAACAGGAATGAGGAAATAATGGGAGTGTCGGGTTCGATGGCAGTGACTGAACGGTGCTGTAGGGATCAATGCTTGGTCCTCAGACATTCACTGTCATCAATGTTTTGAGTAGACATAAACTGCTGGAGTAACAGAGGGACAGGATTTCTCACAGGAGCGAAGGAATGGGTGACCTTTTGGGTCGAGACCCTGCTATAGACTGAAGAAAGATCGCGACCCGAAACCTCACCCATTCCTATCATTCAGAGATGCTGCCTGTCCCGCTGAGTTACTCCAGCATTGTTCTGTCTATCTGCGGTGTAACTACCCATTTTAGGTGAGGGAACCAAATGTTAGATTTAAACCTTGAAGGACGATAATAGAGATATGTGAGCTGTTGAATTTTTGAAACAGGGCAAGATTCAAGATTCAATTTAATTGTCACATGTACCAATTAATGTACAGTGAAATTTGAGGACCTGCACAGTGTAGTCGGGCTCTGGGGAGTGTTGTAGAACAGAGGGATCTGGGAGCACAGGTACATAGGGCCTTGAAAGTGGAGTCACAGGAATATATCATGTTTCAAAAGCATTCAGCACATTGGCCTTCTTCAGTCGGTGTATTAAGGACGGAATGTGGGAGGTTATGTAAATTTGGTACAAGACATTGGTGAGGCCACATTTGGAGCATTGTCGTCAGTTTTTGCCAAAGGACCCGTTTCCACGCTGTATGACTATGTGTCTGAGTGGAAGTGAGTCACCCTCCAACCTGAGGGAGCACCTGAGAGGACAAATTCACGGGACAAGCAGATTTTCACCAGCTCCACAGTCAGTGTCAGATACAAGGTATTCTGCCTCTGTGAACAAGTGGATTCATCACAATTATCTCCATTCAAGGACATGCAAACTGTGATTGACCTTTACTGGGTGGGTAGTGCTTGTCAGGCTCTGCTGGGGAAAATAAATCAAATATCACTTCATAGTAAAATTGCTAGGAGTCAATATCACCAACAACGTCTACTAGACCACCCATCTTGAAGCAAGGACCAAGAAAGCATACAAATGCCTCTTAGGCTTAGGAAGTTTGGCATGTCCCCTACAACTCTCACCAATCACTACAGATGCGCATAGAAAGCATTTCATTTCGGAGTCACGTGAGTGACTTCGTGAAGAACCCGCCAGCACGCATGCGCGACATATCGTCGCAACGCATTGCTGCCGACGGCTGGAGGGGAGCGCGGCTCCCCACCAGCTCTTCAGAGGGCCGACTCAGGTAAGGCTAAGCCCCTAGAGTTGGTGTCCCTGTTGTGGGGAGTGTGTTCTCTCCATACAGGAACGTGGAAACAGTAAGGGCCAGGACATCCGCAGGAGTCGCCGGCCACTTATCCCGGAGCCCTCCTCAACGGCTGCACCTGCGAGTCGGGCCGGGAAAAAAGGCGTGGAAGTCGGGGAGCCCTGTTGGTACAGTGCCCGACCCGCCGATTCGCCGGAGCTCCAGTGCTGGTTCGAGGAGCAGGATTACGGTGTATCACCGGAGCAGGTAGACCCTGTCTCAGCATCGAGGTCGCCAACGGGCTCGTTGGTCGACCTGGGCTAGGGCTCGCGTGCTGCTGCACGGCCCTTCTCCCTGAGCCCTCGGAGGAGAGGGAGGGATGGGGCCCGTAAGCCTAACCCTTTAGGGGCAAAGGCGTCACCTGCCGCTAAAATGCGGACTGGTGTTATGGCGGGACTCAAGTCCACTGGGAGACCTATCAGGACCAGTGGACTCCCCAACCAACGAAACCGGGAAGAGACACTTGGGAGGAGTCCCGCCACGGTCACCGAGTCCCCCGTGGATGGGAGGACGGGACCGTGCGTCGGCTAGGCCCAGGATGTGGGCAGCCGGCAAGCCCGCGCGGGCGTCGGGTCACCGTGCTGAGGCATTGGGTGCCGACTCTCCACCGCGTTTGCCCTCCGTGGCAGCGGGATCGAGCTCCGCCGAGGAGGCGTTTGAGCGTACCTCCCACGCTGGAATCGCTCAGCTTGCTGCGGCGGCTGGCAGCGACAACCTCCGGCACCGGGTTCACCTCGACGAGGTGCGGGCCGATGAACGGAGCCTCAGCAGTTCAGCAGAACATGAGGACTCCGACCGCCCGAGTTCTAAGGGCGAGGGGCGTATCGGCCAGGATGGAGCGGATGTTGGAGCTCCTCCTGCAACAGAATCAACGGGAGGAAGCATCCAGCTCCAGAGGGCACAGGGAGGTTTCACCATCGTCAGCAGGAGCCTGAGGCAGCCAGAGGATGAGGACGTTTTGGACCATGCACCAGCTACATCGGAGGACCGCAGGGAGAACTCCTCGGTGTAACGGCAAAATTCGCATTATCAGAGACATCAGGACTACCCCTCAACCCCAAACTGGCCGCCACCGTGGACTTCCTGACCAACCATCAGCTCCAGGAGGATGTCCTATCGGAGGCCATAAAACAGGCACAAAGCCCAGCGAACTGCAACTCCCTTCAACGAGCCCATAGTCAATACGCCAATCTGGGGCAACATCAGCCCAAGGATCAGGACCGAGGAGATGGAGCTCCAGCGGATCCTGAAGATGCTCACTGCTGGGTTTACCGCGTTTGCGCGGTCGGTGGATGAGGAGGATCTGAGCACCAAGCAGGAGGATGCTCTGGCTCTATTGTGTACCACACAGTATGAGATAAACGCCTTCGGGAAGAGCGTCATCAAACCCACGCTGTACCCAAAATTTGCAGGGTTATGCTAAGCACCTCCTAAGCCGCCACCCAGACAGTTGTTCGGGGAAGACCTCCCGAAGAGGGTCAAGGAGCTGGATGACCACGCTAAGACGGTGGGACTCATGCGGTCACATATCTCGACCAGGCAGCAGGCCAGGGAGTGCTATTTTTCAGGCCACAAGGCCCTGCCGTTAGGCCAGCAAGGACCTATGCTCCAGCTCCGCCTCAATTTCAGCAGCCTCATCAACCTAGGCCTTTCAGGGCTAGGGCCCCAGCGGCCAGCATGGAATATGCGGGCGCCGCATTATCAGCTCAATCCAGCACCTCCACATCTGGCCATACATATCAAGGGCCGCCGATAACCATGAAGGTAAGGTGGTCTGGATTTCATGCACCCGCATGTTTAACTTCACATGTTGGTGGGAGACTACGGCTCTTTCCGGGGGCATGCGGAACCATCACTTCTGATGAGTTTATCTTACAAAGTATTCAAGGCCATGAGATTGAATTCATCAATGGTGAAATCCCTCCATCCCAGCATATGCAGATCGGAAATTTACACTGTCCAGCAAAGAGCGGCAGTAGGCTATGCTGAAAATTTAAGGCAACAAGGAGGGATGGAGGATGTCGGGTTATTTTTGATTTGACCCGTTTGAATACTTTTGTAGAATATACCCATTTCAAAATGGAAACATTCCAGACAGCCAAGTTATTGGGTTCTGGGGGCTGCTTTGTGGCATGCATTGATTAAAAGATGCATGCTATTCAGTATCCATTCAGAAACACCACAGGAAGTTCTTGCAATTTATCTGGATGGATCAGCTCTGGCTATACAGAGCTTTGCCAAATGGGCTTACACAACCCTAGATTATTTCTAAATTGCTCAAATCAATACTGGCTACACTAGGAGACAAAATCACATAGTGTTGCCCTATCTAGGTGATATCCTAATTATTGGGAATCAGTCGAACTGGCAGTTTCAGCCACCGTGGAAATTTTTTCAGGAAATGGGGTTCATTATCCATCCAGATAAATCAAAGTCCTGCCCTTCACAGGTCAAGGGTTATCTGGGGTTACGGTGGATTCCAATCACATGAGGGCCCCCATACCAACTAACTAGGTTGGCGATGTCACCCAAGTATGCAAGGTTCTAGTCTGGGCCAGTATACCATCAATTAGACAAACTACTAAGGTGATTGGCAAGATTGTAGCTTTTTTCCAGCTGCCCAATACGGGCCTTTGCATTATCAAAATTTGCAGAGAGCCAAGGTCTCAGCGTTAAAACTGAACGCTAGACATTTCAATAGACCAATGCAGCTGCCTTTCAAGGCACAGATTGAGTTACAATGGTGGATTGACAATATTTATGACTCGCTTAAACCCATCAATTTGGCCAATCCGATGGTATACTTACAAACAGACGCAAGCTCCCATGTCTGGGGAGCTACGGACAACTACTTCAGTTGTGAGGGCAGATGGGACACCCTTGAATCTACCCTGTTGTTGTCACAAGGGATAAATTATTTGGAGATGCTAGGAGCATTTCACGGACTTCGAGCTTATTGTTCTAGCCTTACTGATGCTCATGTCCGTCTCCAAATAGATAATACCACTGCGGTGGCATATCTAAACCATATGGGCGGTACCAGGTCAATTTCATGTATGAATTGGCAAATACAATTTGGCTCTGGTGTGTTCGACGGAATATTTGGATTTCAGCTACCTGTTTACCAGGTGAGCTCTATACAGTGGCGGACACCAGGTCACGCAAATTCAATGACAACATCGAGTGGATGATGAATCCCCAAATATCCGCTAAAATTACAGCCAAATTTGGTGAACCGGATATCGACCTCTTTGCGTCACGGTTGAACCATCAGGTACCAACATACGTTCGTGGGAACCAGATCCTGGGGCAATGGCGATGGATGCGTCTCGCTGGACTGGGGGAAATAGGTTTCTATGCATTTCCTCCATTTTGCCTCATCAGTCGGGTGTTGCGGAAAATCCAGACAGATGCTGCTAAGGGCATTCTTATCATACCCGACTGGCCTACGCAGCCATGGTATCCGGTGGTCCTTGATATGATCAGTCAACCTTGGGTCCTCTTAGAGGATTACCCACAATTGGTACAAACCCTGTGTCAGGGGGAGCACATCCCTGCCACAGTCATCTAAACTTGTTGGCTTGGAGGTTCTGCACAGGCCATTACTGCGGTATGGCCTATCATCTAGAACCATGGATACCATCGGAGCGTCATGCTGGGAGTCCACCAGGCGGCAATACCTCTCTCACATCCGGAAATGGGAAACCTACTGCGGCCGCTCCCATATTGCATACGACTCTGTAACCATAACCGATGTATTGGAATTCTGGCGGGGTTGCATCATAATGAACACCTGAGCTACAGTGCCATCAACAGCGCCACGAGTGCGCTGTCATTCTACCTCAATATTAAGGTAGGATCCAACAGGCTGGTGTCCAGACTCATGCGGGGAATATTCAATTCGAATCCGCCCAGACCACGCTACAATAACACCTGGGATATCGGGGAAGTACTCACCCTGCTCAGGACGTGGTCGCCCATGGAGGGGCTAGAGCTGGACAAACTCACCCTGAAGCTGGTGATGTTACTGGCACTGACTTCAGCGCAGAGGGTACAGACACTCCACAAAATCCGGATTGACAGGATGATCTCTACCCCTGCAGAAGTAGTCTTTGTCATAGACGAGCTACGCAAGCAGCATAGACCTGGGTTCACAGGGCTGCGGCTGCAGTTCCTGGCATACCCCGCTGATGCAAGGCTATGTTTAGCCGCCCATATCCGTCACTATGTGAAAGTGACGAGAAAACTGAAGGAATGGAGAAACCTCACCATAGAGTGACGGTCCAGACGATATCCAGGTGGCTCAGGATCGTCTTGGGTAAGTCACGTGTTGACACTAATATCTTCAAATCCCATTCCACCAGGGCATGCATCAACGTCGGCGGCAAGCGTCATGGAGGTGCCCATGGACCATATTCTTGCCACAGTAGGATGGCGAACGAAGCCACCTTCCAGCGGTTCTACAATACATCTGTTGCCGCTCCTCTACAGTTCGCGGAGGCCGTGCTGAATGCAGGTCAAGAACGTGGAGATGTCCCCGAATGAGGGGTTTTCTTTTGTTGTTAACAAATGTTGCTCTTGTTTTTCAGTACAAGCAGTCTGGAAAGTTGATTACTCCTATCCATCCTTATAAGTGGTGTGTGACAGCATGGACGTGGTCCAAGGCATGGAATCACAGAGCTTTGAAGTCTTCACAAAGTCACTCACGTGACTCCGAAATGAAATAGTAAGATTAAACGAGAACTTATCAGTTCGAAGGTTGATCTTTATTTTATGAGGAGTTGCGATGAGGGATTTCATGCCCTCCGCTCCCAACCCTCAATCATAATCAACTGGTAATTAGAGTCTCTTCAATCTTACTATGCCAAGTCATTTCTGTTGTTGTTTTCTGTGATTCCACACCGCTACTTTGAAGAATGTCGCGCATGCGTGCTGGCGGGTTCTTCACGAAATCCCTCATCGCAACTCCTCATAAAATAAAGATCAACCATCGAACTGGTAAGTTCTCGTTTAATCTTACTATTTTATCAGCATGCATTACAGCTTGGTTTGGGAAAAGCCCCATCGAAGACCACAAGATATTGCAGCGAATTGTGGACACAGCCCAGATTATTGCACAAGCCAACTTCCCTTCCACTGACTCCATTTATACCTCACGCTGCCTCGGCAAGCCCAGCAGCATAATCAATGATGAGTCGCACCCTGCCCACTACCGCTACTCCCCTCAGCCTCTGGGAACAAGTGGATAGCTCACAATTATCTCCATTCAAGGACATGCAAAATGTGACTGACCTTCACTGGGTGGGTAGTAGTTGTCAGGTTTTGCTGGAGGGAAGAAACCGAATATCACTTCACAATAAAATCCATCAACACATGATACCAATGCATTTATATAATTGGTGGAATAGACCAATTTAATCTGCAAGGTTAAAGTAATAATGAAAAGATCCAGTGATCCTGTGATACATCCGATATTTGGCACAGGACCTGGAGACAACACAGTACTGCTGGGCTGTGTGGCCTCCCCCTGCCCATGTGATGTCCACTGGTGAGCACTCCCCGTACCAGACAGCAATCCGATCCGTGTGCAGGATTCTGGTCACCAGAGGGAACCAGCCTCCCAACAGGAGCTCTCACTGACCCAGTCCTGTCACAGTGGGGACTGACATCAGCCCAGACAACTCTGCTCCTCCAAGGGCACATTGACAAGGTCACTGCTCCCCTATGTCATGGTGCGGACACATGCTTGTGTTCGCCAGAGGTAAGCTGAATTAAAACTGTGGACAGGTTGCTCAAACCAATAGCACGAGTACAGGTAGCACAGGGAAAGCGCAGGCTTCCTGTCACCTTGCCAGCCTCAAGGAGCCCCTCACTACCTCTCATCATGAAGTATTTCACCGCTGGAACCATGCTTCAAAAACAAAGGCATTTTACGTTTGGTCATCTAGTTTATTACCAAGAGGAACAATGTGGATTGGTCCGTCTGGTGATGAAGGATAACAAGGTCAGTTCACAGTGAAAGGAAGGACATTGCTGGGAAGGTTAAGGTTTCACATCTCAGAATGATGCTGTATTCAAAAAATAATTGGATTTCCTTTTCGAAGACAATATTGAAACACTGGAGGAAAACCAACAGTAGAATATGGACGGAGCTCGAGGTATGAATATCTGACTCTGGGTCAGACCATATCTTACCTGGTTCATGAGCCGGTGGATAATTCTCGTGGGGTGGTGCTGTAAAATAGGAAGTTAGATATCAGTCATTATCAAGAACGAAGTACCACACTGCGTACACACAGACACTAAAATAACACATGGGGAAGATGCAGATTAATATCTCGATAAAATTTGAACATACCCTTTATTAAAATATGAGAATATGTAAATCTGCATGCAAATTTGTAATGAAACTTGGAAGCAGACAAGCGTAGAAGAAACAGGAATGAGGAAAGAGTTGGAGTGTCTCGGGATCGATGGCAGTGACTGAACGGTGCTGTTGGGATCAATGCTTGGTCCTCACACATTCAATGTTTTGAGTGAGGGGTAGACACAAAATGCTGGAGTTACAGCAGGACAGGATACCTCACAGGAGAGAAGGAATGGGTGACCTTTTGGGTCGAGACCCTGCTATAGACTGAAGAAAGATCACGACCCGAAACCTCACCCATTCCTACCATTGAGAGATGCTGCCTGTCCCGCTGAGTTACTCCAGCATTGTTCTGTCTATCATCGGTGTAAACGAGCATCTGTAATTCCTTCCTACCCATTTTAAGTGAGGGAACCAAATATTATATTTTAACCTTGAAGGACGATAATAGAGACATGTGAACTGTTGAATTTTTTAAAGTCTAACCAAATCAGTTTCAATTTAATTACCACATGTACCAATTAAGATATTGTGAAATTTGAGGACCTACACAGTGTAGTCGGGTACTGGGGAGTGTTGTAGAACTGAGGGATCTGGGAGCACAGGTACACAGTTCCTTGAAAGTGGAGTCACAGGAATATATCATGTTTCAGAAAGCTTTCAGCACCTTGGCCTTCTTCAGTCAGAGTACTGAGTTTAGATGTTGGTAGGTTATGTTACTGTGGTACAAGACATTGGTGAGGCCACATTTGGAGTATTGTCGTCAGTTTTTGCCAAAGGACCCGTTTCCACGCTGTATGACTCTGAGTCTGAGTGAAAGTGAGTCACCCTCCAACCTGAGGGAGCACCTGAGAAGAAGACAAATTCACTGGACAAGCAGATCTTCACCAGCTCCACAGCCAGTGTCAGAGATAAAGGGTTCTGTCTCCGGGAACAAGTGGATCCATCACTATTTCCCCAAATTCAAGAACATTCAAACAGTGACTGACCTTCACTGGGTAGTTGGTATCTGCCATGGTCTGCTGGGGAAAAGGATTCAAATATCACCACCATAAATGACATCAATGCTGATGATATCGATGTATTTAAACAACAGATGGAAGTTACGGATTTAAATAGTAAATTCAATGACATGGAGAGAGCCAGTGATCCCGTTATACAACGGCAAATATTTGGGACAGGATCTGGAGACACCCCAGTTCTGAACAGCTCTACCGCTGCTCATGATGTCCACCGGCGAGCAGTCACCACACCAGACAATAATGTGAGAAGGAATCTGGTAACAAGAGGGAACCAGCCTCCCAATAGGAGCTCTCACTGACCCAGTCCTGTCTCCGTGGGGACTGACTTCAGCCCCCAGTTCCAGTTCAGCCAACACTGCTCCCCCAAGGGCATGTTGACAAGGGACAGGCGGACCCCTATGTCATGGTGTGGACACATGCTTGTGTTCGCCAGAAGTAAGCTGAATTTCAACTGTGGACAGGTTGCTGAACCCAACAGCTCGCGCAGAGGGAGCACAGCGAAAGCTCAGGCTTCCTGTCACCTTGTCAGCCTCAAGGAGGCCCTCGCTACCTCTCATCGTGAAGTATTTCACTGCTGGAACAAGGGAAACATGTTTCAAAAACAAAGACATTTTACGTCTGGTCATCGAGTTTGTTACCAAGGGGAACGATGTGGATTGGCCCGTCTAGTGATGAAGCATAACAAGGTCAGTTCACAGTAAAAGGAAGAACATTGCTGGGAAGGTTAAGGTATCACATTTCAGAATGACGCTGTATTCAATAGGATAATTGGATTTATTTTTCAAAGAAAATATTGAAACACTGAAGGGAAAACAACAGTAGAATATGGACGGAGCTCGAGGTGTGAATATCTGACTCTGGCTCAATCCAGATCTTACCTGGTTCATAAGCTGGTGGATAATTCTCGTGGGGTAGTGCTGTAAAATAGGAAGTGAGATATTAAACATTATCAAGAACAAAGTACCACACTGTGTATACACAGCAATTAAAATAACACATGGGAAAGATGCAGATTAATATCTGGATAAACTTTGGACTTACCCTTTATTAAAATATGAGAATATATAAATCTGCGTGCAGATTTGTAATGAAATTTGGAATCAGACAAGCGTACAAGAAACAGGAATGAGGAAATAATGGGAGTGTCAGGTTCGATGGCAGTGACTGAACGGTGCTGTAGGGATCAATGCTTGGTCGTCAGACATTCAATTTCATCAATGTTTTGAGTGAGGGGTAGACACAAATTGCTGGAGTAACAGAGGGACATGCTTCCTTACAGGAGAGAAGGAATGGGTGACCTTTTGGGTCGAGACCCTGCTATAGACTGAAGATAGATCGCGACCCGAAACCTCACCCATTCCTATCATTCAGAGATGCTGCCTGTCCCGCTGAGTTACTCCAGCATTGTTCTGTCTATCTTCGGTGTAAACGAGCATCTGCAATTCCTTCCTACCCATTTTAGCTGAGGGAACCAAATGTTATATTTTAACCTTGAAGGACGATAATAGAGACATGTGAGCTGATGAATTTTTGAAACAGGGCAAGATTCAAGATTCAATTTAATTGTCATGTACCAATTAAGGTACAGTGAAATTTGAGGACCTGCACAATGTAGTCGGGCTCTTGGGAGTGTTGTAGAACAGAGGGATCTGGTAGCACAGGTACATAGAGCCTTGAAAGTGGAGCCACAGGAATATATAATGTTTCAGAAAGCATTCAGCACATTGGCCCTCTTCAATCGGTGTATTAAGGACAGAACTTGGGAGGTTATGTAAATTTGGTACAAGACATTGGTGAGGCCACATTTGGAGTATTGTCGTCAGTTTTAGCCAAAGGCCCCGTTTCCACGCTGTATGACTATGAATCTGAGTAGAAGCGAGTCACCCTCCAACCTGAGGGAGCGCCTGAGAAGACAAATTCACTGGACAAGCAGATCTTCACCAGCTACACAGTCAGTGTCACAGATAAAGGGTTCTGTCTCTGGGAACAAGTGGATCCATCACTATTTCCCCAAATTCAAGAACATTCAAACAGTGACTGACCTTCGCTGGGTGGTTGGTATCTGCCATGGCCTGCTTGGAAAAAGGATTCTAATATCACCACCATAAATGACATCAACGCTGATGATACCGATGTATTTAAATAACAGATGGAAGATACAGATTTAATTAGTAAGTTCAATGAGGTGGAGAGAGCCTGTGATCCCATTATACAATGGCCAATACTTGAAACAGGATCTGGAGACACCCCAGTTCTGAAGAACTCTACCGCTGCTCATGATGCCCACCGGCGAGCAGTCACTGCACCAGACAATAATGTGAGAAGGAATCTGGTAACAAGAGGGAACCAGCCTCCCAATACGAGCTCTCACTGACCCAGTCCTGACTCAGTGGGGACTGACTTCAGCCCCCTGTTCCTGTTCAGCCAACACTGCTCCCCCAAGGGCATGTTGACAAGGGACAGGTGGACCCCTATGTCATTGTGTGGACAGATCTGACTGTGGCTCAGACCATATCTTACCTGGTTCATAAGCTGAATTTAAACTGTGGACAGGTTGCTGAACCCAACAGCTCACGCAGAGGGAGCACAGGGAAAGCACAGTATTCTTGTCACCTTGTCAGCCTCAAGGAGCCCCTCTCTAACTCTCATCATGAAGTTTCACCGCTGGAACAAGGGAACCATGTTTCAAAAACCAAGGCATTTTTCGTCTGGTCATCGTTTGTTACCAAGGGGAACGACGTGGATTGGCCCGTCTTGTGATGAAGGATAACACGGTCAGTTCACAGTGAAAGGAAGGACATTGCTGGGAAGGTTAAGGTATCACATCTCAGAATTATGCTGTATCCAATAGGATAATTGGATTTCCTTGTGTAAGGAAATATTGAAACACTGGAGGAAAACCAACAGTAGAATATGGACGGAGCACGAGGTGTGAATATCTAACTCTGGCTCAGACCAGATCTTACCTGGTTCATAAGCAGGTGTATAATTCTCATGGGGTGGTGCTGTAAAATAGGAAGTTAGATATCAAACATTATCAAGAACAAAGCACCACACTGCGTATACACAGAAACTAAAATTACACATGGGAAAGATGCAGATTAATATCTCGATAAACTTTGGACTTACCCTTTATTAAAATATGAGAATATGTAAATCTGCATGCAGATTTGTAATGAAATTTGGAAGCAGACAAGCGTACAAGAAACAGGAATGAGGAAAGAATGGGAGTGTCTCGGGTTCGATGGCAGTGACTGAACGGTGCTGTAGGGATCAATGCTTGGTCCTCACACATTCAATGTCATCAATGTTTTGAGTGAGGAGTAGACACAAAATGCTGGAGTTACAGAAGGACAGGATTCCTCACAGGAGAGAAGGAATGGGTGACCTTTTGGGTCGAGACCCTGCTATAGACTGAAGAAAGATCACGACCCGAAACCTCACCCATTCCTACCATTGAGAGATGCTGCCTGTCCCGCTGAGTTACTCCAGCATTGTTCTGTCTATCTTCGGTGTAAACGAGCATCTGCAATTTCTTCCTACCCATTTTAAGTGAGGGAACCAAACGTTATATTTTAAACTTGAAAGACGATAATAGAGACATGTGAGCTGTTGAATTTTTGAAAGTCTAACCAAATAATATTCAATTTAATTACCACATGTACCAATTAAGATATTGTGAAATTTGAGGACCTACACAGTGTAGTCGGGCACTGGGGAGTGTTGTAGAACTGAGGGATCTGGGAGCACAGGTACACAGTTCCTTGAAAGTGGAGTCACAGGAATATATCATGTTTCAGAAAGTATTCAGCACCTTGGCCTTCGTCAGTCAGAGTACTTAGTTTAGATGTTGGGAGGTTATGTTACTGTGGTACAAGACATTGGTGAGGCCACATTTGGAGTATTGTCGTCAGTTTTTGCCAAAGGACCCATTTCCACGCTGTATGACTATGTTTCTGATTGGAAGTGAGTCACCCTCCAACCTGAGGGAGCGCCTAAGAAGAAGACAGATTCACTGGACAAGCAGATCTTCACCAGCTCCACAGCCAGTGTCAGAGATAAAGGGTTCTGTCTCCGGGAACAAGTGGATCCATCACTATTTCCCCAAATTCAAGAACATTCAAACTGTGACTGACCTTCACTGGGTGGTTGGTATCTGCCATGGTCTGCTGGGGAAAAGGATTCAAATATCACCGCCATAAATGACATCAACGCTGATGATACCGATGTATTTAAACACCAGATGTAAGTTACGGATTTAAATAGTAAATTCAATGACATGGAGAGAGCCAGTTATACAACGGAAAATACTTGTAACAGGATCTGGAGACACCCCAGTTCTGAACAGCTCTACCGCTGCTCATGATGTCCACCGGCGAGCAGTCACCGCACCAGACAATAATGTGAGAAGTAATCTGGTAACAAGAGGGAACCAGCCTCCTAACAGGAGCTCTCACTGACCCAGTCCTGTCTCAGTGGGGACTGACTTCAGCCCCCAGTTCCAGTTCAGCCAACACTGCTCCCCCAAGGGCATGTTGACAAGGGACAGGCGGACCCCTATGTCATGGTGTGGACACATGCTTGTGTTCGCCAGAAGTAAGCTGAATTTAAACTGTGGACAGGTTGCTGAACCCAACAGCTCACGCAGACGGAGCACAGGGAAAGCTCAGGCTTCCTGTCACCTTGTCAGCCTCAAGGAGACCCTTGCTACCTCTCACCATGAAGTATTTCACTGCTGGAACAAGGGAAACATGTTTCAAAAACAAAGACATTTTACTTCTGGTCATCGAGTTTGTCACCAAGGGGAACGACGTGGATTGGCCCGTCTAGTGATGAAGGATAACACGGTCCGTTCACAGTGAAAGGAAGAACATTGCTAGGAAGGTTAAGGTATCACATTTCAGAATGATGCTGTATTCAATAGGATAATTGGATTTCCTTTTCAAAGAAAACATTGAAACACTGGAGGAAAAACAACAGTAGAATATGGACGGAGCTCGAGGTGTGAATATCTGACTCTGGGTCAGACCAGATCTTACCTGGTTCATAAGCTGGTGGATAATTCTCGTGGTGTGGTGCTGTGAAATAGGAAGTGAGATATTAAACATTATCAAGAACAAAGTACCACACTGCGTATACACAGAAATTAAAATAACACATGGGAAAGATGCAGATTAATATCTCGATAAACTTTGGACTTACCCTTTATTAAAATAGGAGAATATGTAAATCTGCATGCAGATTTGTAATGAAATTTGGAATCAGACAAGCGTACAAGAAACAGGAATGAAGAAATAATGGGAGTGTCGGGTTCGATGGCAGAGACTGAACGGTGCTGTAGGGATCAATGCTTGGTCGTCAGACATTCAATGTCATCAATATTTTGAGTGAGGAGTAGACACAAATTGCTGGAGTAACAGAGGGACATGCTTCCTTACAGGAGAGAAGGAATGGGTGACCTTTTGGCTTGAGACCCTGCTATAGACTGAAGAAAGATCGCGACCCGAAACCTCACCCATTGCTATCATTCAGAGATGCTGCCTGTCCCGCTGAGTTACTCCAGCATTGTTCTGTCTATCTTCGGTGTAAACGAGCATCTGCAATTCCTTCCTACCCATTTTAGCTGAGGGAACCAAATGTTATATTTTAACCTTGAAGGACGATAATAGAGACATGTGAGCTGTTGAATTTTTGAAACAGGGCAAGATTCAAGATTCAATTTAATTGTCATGTACCAATTAAGGTACAGTGAAATTTGAGGACCTGCACAATGTAGTCGGGCTCTGGGGAGTGTTGTAGAACAGAGGGATCTGGGAGCACAGGCACATAGGGCCTTGAAAGTGGAGTCACAGGAATATATCATGTTTCAGAAAGCTTTCAGGACATTGGCCTTCTTCAGTCAGTGTATTAAGGACAGAACTTGGGAGGTTATGTAAATTTGGTACAAGACATTGGTGAGGCCACATTTGTCGTCAGTTTCAGCCAAAGGCCCCGTTTCCACGCTGTATGACTATGTGTCTGAGTGGAAGTGAGTCACCCTCCAACCTGAGGGAGCACCTGAGAGGAGGACAAATTCACTGGACAAGCAGATCTTCACCAGCTCCTCAGTCAGTGTGAGATACAAGGGATTCTGCCTCTGTGAACAAGTGGATACATCACAATTATCTCCATTCAAGGACATGCAAACTGTGATTGACCTTTACTGGGTGGGTAGTGCTTGACAGGTTCTGCTGGGGAAAATAAATCAAATATCACTTCACAGTAAAATTCCTAGGAGTCAACATCACCAACAACGTCTACTGGACCACCCATCTTGAAGCAAGGACCAAGAAAGCATACCAATGCCTCTTAGGCTTAGGAGGTTTGGCATGTCCCCTACAACTCTCACCAATCACTACAGATGCGCAGAGAAAGCATTTTATCAGCATGCATTACAGCTCGGTTTGGGAAAAGTCCCATCGAAGACCACAAGAAATTGCAGCGAATTGTGTACACAGCCCAGACTATTGCACAAGCCAACTTCCCTTCCACTGACTCCATTTATACCTCAAGCTGCCTCAGCAAGCCCAGCAGCATAATCAATGATGAGTCGCACCCTGCCCACGACCTCTACTCCCCTCAGCCTCTGGGAACAAGTGGATAGCTCACAATTATCTCCATTCAAGGACATGCAAAATGTGACTGACCTTCACTGGGTGGGTAGTAGTTGTCAGGTTTTGCTGGAGGGAAGAAACCGAATATCACTTCACAATAAAATCCATCAACACATGATACCAATGCATTTATATAACTGGTGGAATAGACCTATTTAATCTGCATTGTTAAAGCAATAATGAAAAGATCCAGTGATCCTGTGATACATCCGATATTTGGCACAGGACCTGGAGACAACACAGTACTGCTGGGCTATGTGGCCTCCCCCTGTCCGTGTGATGTCCACTGGTGAGCACTCACCGCACCAGGCAGCAATCTGATCCGTGTGCAGGATTCTGGTCACCAGAGGGAACCAGCCTCCCAACAGGAGCTCTCACTGACCCAGTCCTGTCACAGTGGGGACTGACTTCAGACCAGACAACACTGCTCCTCCAAGGGCACGTTGACAAGGTCACTGCACCCCTATGTCATGGTGTGGACACATGCTTGTGTTCGCCAGAGGTAAGCTGAATTAAAACTGTGAACAGGGTTGCTGAAACCAATAGCTCGAGCAGAGGTAGCACAGGGAAAGTGCAGGCTTCCTGTCACCTTGCCAGCCTCAAGGAGCCCCTCACTACCTCTCATCATGAAGTATTTCACCGCTGAAACCATGTTTCAAAAACAAAGGCATTATACGTCTGGTTATCGAGTTTGTTACCAAGATAAACAATGTGGATTGGCCCTTCCGGTGATGAAGGATAACAAGGTCAGTTCACAGTGAATGGAAGGACATTGCTGGGAAGGTTAAGGTATCACATCTCAGAATTATGCTGTATTCAAAAGGATAACTGGATTTCCTTTTCGACGCAAATATTGAAACACTGGAGGAAAACCAACAGTAGAATATGGACGTAGCTCGAGGTGGGAATATCTGACTCTGGGTCAGACCAGATCTTACCTGGTTCATGAGCCGGTGGATAATTCTCATGGGGTGGTGCTGTAACATAGGAAGTTAGATATCAGTCATTATCAAGAACAAAGTACCACACTGCGTACACACAGACACTAAAATAACACATGGGGAAGATGCAGATTAATATCTCGATAAAATTTGGACTTACCCTTTATTAAAATATGAGAATATGTAAATCTGCATGCAAATTTGTAATGAAACTTGGAAGCAGACAAGCGTACAAGAAACAGGAATGAGGAAAGAGTCGGAGTGTCTCGGGATCGATGGCAGTGACTGAACGGTGCTGTAGGGATCAATGCTTGGTCCTCAGACATTCAATGTCATCAATGTTTTGAGTGAGGAGTAGACACAAAATGCTGGAGTAACAGAGGGACAGGCTTCCTCACAGGAGAGAAGGAATGGGTGACCTTTTGGCACGAGATCCTGCTATAGACTGAAGAAAGATCACGACCCGAAACCTCACCCATTCCTATCATTCAGAGATGCTGCCTGTCCCGCTGAGTTACTCTAGCATTGTTCTGTCTATCATCGGTGTAAACGAGCATCTGCAATTCCTTCCTACCCATTTTAGGTGAGAGAACCAAATGTTATATTTTAACCTTGAAGGACGATAATAGAGACATGTGAGCTGTTGAAATTTTGAACGTCTAACCAAATAAGATTCAATTTAATTACCACATGTTCCAATTAAGATATTGTGATATTTGAGGACCTACACAGTGTAGTCGGGCACTGGGGAATGTTGTAGAACTGAGGGATCTGGGAGCACAGGTACACTGTACCTTGAAAGTGGAGTCACAGGAATATATCATGTTTCAGAAAGTATTCAGCACCTTGGCCTTCTTCAGTCAGAGTACTGAGTTTAGATGTTGGGAGGTTATGTTACTGTGGTACAAGACATTGGTGAGGCCACATTTGGAGTATTGTCGTCAGTTTTTGCCAAAGGACCCGTTTCCACGCTGTATGACTATGATTCTGAGTGGAAGTGAGTCACCCTCCAACCTGAGGGAGCGCCTGAGAAGAAGACAAATTAACTGGACAAGCAGATCTTCACCAGCTCCACAGCCAGTGTCAGAGATAAAGGGTTCTGTCTCCGGGAACAAGTGGATCCATCACTATTTCCCCAAATTCAAGAACATTCAAACTGTGACTGACCTTCACTGGGTGGTTGGTATCTGCCATAGTCTGCTGGGGAAAAGGATTCAAATATCACCACCATAAATGACATCAATGCTGACGATATCGATGTATTTAAACAACAGATGTAAATTACGGATTTAAATAGTAAATTCAATGACATGTAGAGAGCCAGTGATCCTGTTATACAACGGCAAATAATGGAACAGGATCTGGAGACACCCCAGTTCTGAACAGCTCTACCGCTGCTCATGATGTCCACCGGCGAGCAGTCACCGCACCAGACAATAATGTGAGAAGGAATCTGGTAACAAGAGGGAACCAGCCTCCCAATAGGAGCTGTCACTGACCAGTCCTGTCTCAGTGGGGACTGACTTCAGCCCTCAGTTCCTGTTCAGCCAACACTGCTCCCCCAAGGGCATGTTGACAAGGGATAGGCGGACCCCTATGTCATGGTGTGGACACATGCTTGTGTTCGCCAGAGGTAAGCTGAATTTAAACTGTGGACAGGTTGCTGAACCCAACGGCTCGCGCACCTTGCCAGCCTCAAGGAGGCCCTCGCTACCTCTCATCATGAAGTATTTCACTGCTGGAACAAGGGAATCATGTTTCAAAAACAAAGACATTTTACATCTGGTCATCGAATTTGTTACCAAGGGGAACGATGTGGATTGGCCCGTCTAGTGATGAAGGATAACACGGTCAGTTCACAGTGAAAGGAAGAACATTGCTGGGAAGGTTAAGGTATCACATTTCAGAATGATGCTGTATTCAATAGGATAATTGGATTTCCTTTTCGAAGAAAATATTGAAACACTGGAGGAAAACCAGCAGTAGAATATGGACAGAGCTCGAGGTGTGAATATCTAACTCTGGCCCAGACCAGATCTTACCTGGTTCATAAGCTGGTGGATAATTCTCGTGGGGTGGTGCTGTAAAAGAGGAAGTCAGATATCAGACATTATCAAGAACAAAGTACCACACTGCGTACACACAGAAACTAAAATTAAACATGGGAAAGATGCAGATTAATATCTGGATAAACTTTGGACTTACCCTTTATTAAAATATAAGAATATGTAAATCTGCATGCAGATTTGTAATGAAATTTGGAATCAGACAAGCGTAGAAGAAACAGGAATGAGGAAATAATGGGAGTGTCTCGGGATTGATGTCGGGAACGGTGCTGTAGGGATCAATGCTTGGTCCTCAGACATTCAATGTCATCAATGTTTTGAGTGAGGGGTAGACACAAATTGCTGGAGTAACAGAGGGACGTGCTTCCTTACAGGAGCGAAGGAATGGGTGACCTTTTGGGTCGAGACCCTGCTATAGACTGAAGAAAGATCGCGACCCGAAACCTCACCCATTGCTATCATTCAGAGATGCTGCCTGTCCCGCTGAGTTACACCAGCATTGTTCTGTCTATCTTCGGTTTAAACGAGCATCTGCAATTCCTTCCTACCCATTTTAGCTGAGGGAACCAAATGTTATATTCTAACCTTGAAGGACGATAATAGAGACATGTGAGCTGTTGAATTTTTGAAACAGGGCAAGATTAAAGATTCAATTAATTGTCATGTACCAATTAAGGTACAGTGAAATTTGAGGACCTGCACAGTGTAGTCGGGCTCTTGGGAGTGTTGTAGAACAGAGAGAGCTGGGAGCACAGGTACATAGGGCCTTGAAAGTGGAGTCACAGGAATATATAATGTTTCAGAAAGCATTCAGCACATTGGCCCTCTTCAATCGGTGTATTAAGGACAGAACTTGGGAGGTTATGTAAATTTGGTACAAGACATTGGTGAGGCCACATTTGGAGTATTGTGGTCAGTTTCAGCCAAAGGCCCCGTTTCCACGCTGTATAACTATGAGTCTGAGTGGAAGTGAGTCACCCTCCAACCTGAGGGAGCGCCTGAGAAGACAAATTCACTGGACAAGCAGATCTTCACCAGCTCCACAGTCAGTGTCACAGATAAAGGGTTCTGTCTCTGGGAACAAGTGGGTCCATCACTATTTCCCAAATTCAAGAACACTCAAACAGTGATTGACCTTCGCTGGGTGGTTGGTATCTGCCATGGCCTGCTTGGAAAAAGGATTCTAATATCACCACCATAAATGACATCAACGCTGATGATACCGATGTATTTAAATAACAGATGGAAGATACAGATTTAATTAGTAAATTCAATGAGATGTAGAGAGCCAGTGATCCCATTATACAATGGCCAATACTTGAAACAGGATCTGGAGACACCCCAGTTCTGAACAGCTCTACCGCTGCTCATGATGCCCACCGGCGAGCAGTCACCGCACCAGACAATAATGTGAGAAGGAATCTGGTAACAAGAGGGAACCAGCCTCCCAATAGGAGCTCTCACTGACCCTGTCTTGTCTCAGTGGGGACTGACTTCAGCCCCCTGGTCCTGTTCAGCCAACACTGCTCCCCCAAGGGCATGTTGACAAGGGACAGGTGGACCCCTATGTCATTGTGTGGACAGATCTGACTCTGGCTCAGATCAGATCTTAACTGGTTCATAAGCTGAATTTAAACAGTGGACAGGTTGCTGAACCCAACAGCTCACGCAGAGGGAGCAGAGGGAAAGCTCAGGCTTTCTGTCACCTTGTCAGCCTCAAGGAGCCCCTCTCTAACTCTCATCATGAAGTTTCACCGCTGGAACAAGGGAACCATGTTTCAAAAACATAGGCATTTTACGTCTGGTCGTCGAGTTTGTTACCAAGGGGAACGACATGGATTGGTCCATCTAGTGATGAACGAGAACAAGGTCAGTTCACAGTGAAAGGAAGGACATTGCTGGGAAGGTTAAGGTATCACATCTCAGAATTATGCTGTATCCAATAGGATAATTGGACTTCCTTTTCGAAGAAAATATTGAAACACTGGAGGAAAACCAACAGTATAATATGGACGGAGCTGGAGGTGTGAATATCTAACTCTGGCTCAGACCAGATCTTACCTGGTTCATGAGCTGGTGGATAATTCTCATGGGGTGGTGCTGTAAAATAGGAAGTTAGATATCAAACGTTATCAAGAACAAAGTACCACAATGCGTACACACAGAAACTAAAATTGCACATGGGAAAGATGCAAATTAATATCTGGATAAACCTTGGACTTACCCTTTATTAAAATATGAGAATATGTAAATCTACATGCAGATTTGTAATGAAATTTGGAAGCAGACAAGCGTACAAGAAACAGGAATGAGGAAAGAATGGGAATGTCTCGGGTTCGATGGCAGTGACTGAACGGTGCTGTAGGGATCAATGCTTGGTCCTCAGACATTCAATGTCATCAATGTTTTGGGTGAGGGGTAGACACAAAATGCTGGACAGGCTTCCTCACAGGAGAGAAGGAATGGGTGACCTTTTGGGTCGAGACCCTGCTATAGACTGAAGAAAGATCGCGACCCAAAACCACACCCTTTCCTATCATTCAGAGATGCTGCCTGTCCCGCTGAGTTACTCCTGCATTGTTCTGTCTATCTTCGGTGTAAACGAGCATCTGCAATTCCTGGTGCCAGAGACCAGGGTTCGATCCTGACTTTGGGAGCTGACTTAATGGAATTTGTACGTTCAACCCATGACCTGCGTGGGCTTTCTCGAGATCCTCGGTTTACTTCCACTCTCCATAGACGTACAGGTTGCAGGATATTTGGATGGTAGAACGCAAAATTAGCCCTAGTGAGTGTTAATGTGTGGGGATCACTGGTGGGTGTGGACTCGGTGGGCAGAAGGGCCTGTTTCCACGCTGTATAGGGGTTGTCCCACTGCCGCGACCTAATTGGCGAGTTTGGAAGAGTTTGCCCTCGACTCATACTGGCAGCATGGTCGACACGAGGTCCTAGGAGGTCGTTGTAACTCTCCTTCATGCTCGAGTGTAGTCCCCGCGGACTCGAGGCCTCAGCTAGGTCGGGGTGTATTTTTCAACATGCTGAAAAATGCCTGCGAGTAAAAAATGGTTGCCGTGGGAAAAATCGATATTTTTTTACTCGTAGGTTTAGTCAAAGTAGGTTGTAGTAGGTCGGCATGTTATTCGTAAGTAGGCATTATTCGTAACAAAGGCATTTTATGTTTGGCCATCGAGTTTGTTACCAAGGGGAACGACGTGGATTGGTCCTTCTATTGATGAAGGATAACAAGGTCAGTTCACAGTGAAAGGAAGGAAATTGCTGGGAAAGTTAAGGTATCATATTTCAAAATGAAGCTGTATTCAAAAGAATAACTGGATTTCCGATTTGTAGAAAACATTGGAACATTGGAGGAAGATCAACAGTAGGATATGGACCGAGCTCATGGGATGAATATCCGTTTCCGGGGCAGATCAGATCTTACCTGGTTCATGACCTGGTGGAAAATGCTCATAAGGTCCCGCTGTAAAAGAGGAAGTCAGATATCAGTCATTATCAAGAACACAAGTACCACACAGCAAATCCAGGGATACTTAAATTACACATGGGAAAGATGCGGATGAATATCTCGAAAAACTTTGGACTTTCCATTTTTTACTATGAGAATATTTGTAATGAAATTTGGAAGCTGGCAGACATACAGGAAACAGTAATGAGGAATGAATGTGAGTGTCTCAGGCTAGATGGCTGTGACTGAACGGTGCTGCAGGGATCAGTGCCTGGGCCTCAGACATCGTCAATGTCAACGTTTTGGGTGATGGCTAGACACAAAATGTTGGAGTAACAGAGGGACAGGCGGTCTCACTGGGGAGAAGGAATGAGTTACCTTATGGGTCGAGACCCTTTTATAAACTAAAGAATCCTCACCCATTCTTACCATCCAGAGATGCTGCCTGTCCTGCTGAGTTACTCCAGCATTTTTCTGTCTATATTCTGGGTAAACTTAGCATCTACAGTACCTTCCTAAACATTTTGGGAGAGGGAACCAAATGTAATATTTTAACCTAGAAGGACGTTAATAAAGATAAGTGTGAGCTGTTGTATTTTTGAAAGTCTAACCAGGGCAGGACCTACACAGTGAATAGTAGGGCTCTGGGGATAGTTGTAGAACTGAGGGATCTGGAACACAGGTATATAGTTCCTTTAAAGTGGCGTCAGGAATATATCATGTTTCCAAAAGTTTTCAGCACATTGGCCTTCATCGGGTAGAGTTTTGATTGGAGAGGTTGGGAGGTTATGTTGCAGTTGTACTAGACATTGGTAAGGCCATCTTAGGAGTATTGTGGTCAGTTTTTGCTAAAGGGCCTGTTTCTACTGTATTCTGAATCTGAGGGAATGTTGACAAGGGACAGGCGGACCTCCATGTCATTGTGTGGACACATTGAAACACTGGTGGGAGAATGAAAGTAGAATATAGACGGAGCTCGAAGGATGAATATCTGACTCTGGGTCAGACCAGATCTTCCCTGGCTGCGGAGCTGATGGAAAATGCTCTTTGGGTTCCGCTTTAAAAGAGAAATCAGATATCCGTCATCATCAAGAACAAGGTACCACACTGGATGTGCACAGGTACTTAAATAACCCATGGGAAAGATGCGATTTAAATCTTGATAAACATTGAGGTGAGAGATAAACAAAAAATGCTGGAGTAACACAGCTGGACAGGCTGCTCCTCAGAAGAAAAGGTATGGGGAATGTTTCAAAATCTTTCTATAAACTGAAGAACGGTCTCGACCTGAAACGCCACCCATTCCTTCTCTCCAGAGATGTTGCCTGTCCCACTGAGTTCAGCATTTTCTATCCATCTTCGGTGTAAACACCATAGTTTAACCTTGCAGGTGGTTAATACAGATAAGTGAGATGTTGCATTTTTTAAAGTCTAACCACTTTCCTTGAAAGTGGCGTCACAGGTAAATAGCGAGTTCAAGAAGACTTATTGGCCTTCATCAGTCAGAGTATTGAGTATAGAAGTTGACAGGATATGTTACTTCCGTACAAGACATTGGCGAGGCAACATTTGGGTTATTGTGGTCAGTTTTTGCCAAAGGGCCCGTTTCCACGCTGTATGACTATGAGTCTGAGTGGAAGTGAGTCACCCTCCAATCTGAGGGAGCGCCTGAGAAGAAGACAAATTCACTGGACAAGCAGATCTTCACCAGCTCCACAGCCAGTGTCAGACACAAAGGGTTCTGTCTCTGGGGACAAGTGGATCCATCACTATTTCCCCAAATTCAACAACATTCAAACTGTGACTGACCATCACTGGGTGGTTGGTATCTGCCATGGTCTGCTGGGGAAAAGAATTCAAATATCACCATCGTAAATTACATCAATGCTGATGATACCGATGTATTTAAATAACAGATGGAAGATACAGATCGAATCAGTAGGTTCAATGAGGTGGGGAGAGCCAGTCATCCCGTTAAACACCAGCCAATACTTGGAACATGATCTGGAGACACCCCAGTCCTGAACAGCTGTACCGCCTTCCCCAGTCTGGTGTGATGTCCACTGGCGAGCAGTCACTGCACCAGACAACAATCTGAACAATGAGAAGGAATCTGTTCACCAGAGAGAACCAGCCTCCCAACAGGAGCTCTCACTGACCTAGTCCTGTCTCAGTGGGGACTGACTTCAGCCCCCAGTTCCTGCTCAGCCAACACTGCTCCCCCCAAAATATTGTTGACAAGGTTGAGGTGCCTCAGTACGGAGACATTCAACCAAGGCAATCTAATTTTAAATTTAGACAGGTTCATAAGTTCAAAATGATGTTGTATTCAAAAGGATAACTGGATTTCCTTTTTGTAGTAAACAATGAAACACTGGAGGAAAACCTACAGATGAATATGGATGGAGCTCGAGGGGTGAATATTCGATTCTGGGCCAGACCAGATCTTACCTGTCTTATAAGCTGGTGGAAATTGCTCATAGGGTCCCGCTGTAAAAGAGGAAGTCAGATATCAGTCATTTTCAAGAGAAAGGTACCACACTGTGTATATATACATACAGATAGCCAACTGTGTGGCAGTGTGAACTGTGAGGAGGATGCTATGAGGATGCAGGGTGACTTGGACATGTTGGCTGAGTGGCCAGATGCAGTTTAATGTGGATGAATGTGAGGTTATCCACTTTGGTGGCAAAAACAGGAAGGCAGATTATTATCTGAATGGCGTCAAGTTGGGAAAAGGGGAAGTACAACGGGATCTGGGGGTCCTTGTTCATCAGTCATTGAAAAGAAGCATGCAGGTACAGCAGGCAGTGAAGAAAGCTAATGGGATGTTGGCCTCCATAACAAGAGGAGTTGAGTATAGGAGCAAAGAGGTCACTCTGCAGTTGTACATGGCCCTAGTGAGACCACACGTGGAGTAATGTGTGCAGTTTTTGTCTCCAAATTTGAAGAAGGACATTCTTGCTATTGAGGGAGTTCACCGTATGTACACAAGGTTAATTAATGGGATGGCGGGGACTGACATATGTTGATAGAATCGAGCGACTGGGCTTGTATACTCTGGAATTTAGAATGAGACGGGATCTTACTGACACATATAAGATTAGTAAGGGATTGGGCACGGTAGAGGCAGGAAACATGTTCCCAATGTTGAACGTCCCGAACCAGGGGCCACAGTTTAAGAATAAGGGGTAGGCAATTTAGAACGGAGATGAGGAAAATGTTTTTCACCTAGAGAGTTGTGAATTTGTGGATTTGTCTGCCTCATAAGGCAGTGGAGGCCAATTCTCTGGACGCTTTTAAGAGAGAGTTAAATAGAGCACTTAAAGATAATGGAGTCAAGGGATATGGGGAGAAGGCAGGAAAGGGGTACTGATTGTGGATGATCAGCCATGATCACAGTGAATGGCGGTGCTGGTTCCAAGGGCCGAATGGCCTTCTCCTGCGCCTATTGTCTATTAAATAACAATGGGAAAGATGCAGATTAATATCTTGATAAACATTGAACTTTCTCATGATAAAAATGTGAGAATATGTAAATTGAAAGCAGACGGACGTACGGGAAACAGGAATGAGGATTGAATGGGAGTGTTTCAGGATAGATGGCAGTGACTGAATGATGCTGCCATCAGTGGGATCAGTGCCTGGTCCTCAGCCATTGTTAATATCATCAATGTTTTGGGTGAGGGGTAGACACAAAATGCTGGAGTAAAAGAGGGAGAAGCGGTCTCACTGGAGAGAAGGAATAGGTGACGTTTTGGGTCAAGTTCATTCTTCAGTCTAGAGAAATCTTTACTCCAGCATTTTGTGTCTGTCTTCAGTGTGAACCAGCATCTGCAGTTCATTCCTACACATTTTGGGCAAGGGAACCAAATGTTATCGCTTAGCCTTGAAGGAGATTAATAGAGATGAATGCAAGCTGTTGTATTTTGGAAAGTCTAACCAGGGCAGGTTTACACAGTGAATAGTGGGGCTCCAGGGAGTGCTGTACAGCAGAGGGATCTGGGATAGCGGGTACATAGTTTGCTGAAAGTGGCGTCGTAGGACTATAGCATGTTTAGGAAAGCTTTCAGCACATTGGCCTCCATCAGTCAAACAATTGAGTATAGAAGTTGTGGACACATGCTTGTATTCGCCAGGGGTGAGCTGATTTTAAACTGTGGACAAGTTGCTGAACCCAACAGCCCAAGCAGGGGGAGCACAGGGAAAGCGCAGGCATCCTGTCACCCTGCCAGCCTCATGGAGCCCCTCACTACCTCTCATCATGAAGTATTTCACCGCTGGAACAAGGGAACCATGCTTCAAAAACAAAGACATTTTACGTCTGGTCATCGAGTTTGTTACCAAGGGGAATGACGTGGATTGGTCCGTCTAGTGATGAAGGAGAACAAGGCCAATTCACAGCGAAAGGAAGGACATTGCTGGGAAGGTTAAGGTATCACATCTCAAAATGATGCTGTATTCAAAAGATTAACTGGATTTCCTATTTGTAGAAAACATTGAAACATTGGAGGAAGACCAACAGTAGAATATAGACGGAGCTCGTGGGGTGAATGTCCAACTCTGGGTCAGACCAGATCTTACCTGGTTCATGGGCTGGTGGAAAATTCTCATGGGGTGGTGCTGTAAAATAGGAATTCAGATATCAAACATTATCAAGAACAAAGCACCACAATGCAGAGATACAGAAATTACACATGGGAAATATGTGGATTAATATCTCGATACACATTGGACTTTCTGGTTTTTAATATGAGAATATGTAAATCTGTGTGCAGAGATTTGTCATGAAAATTGGAAGTTGACAGGCGTACTGCAAACAGGATTGAGGAATGAATGTGAGTGTCTCGGGCTAGATGGCTGTGATTCAACGGTGCTGCAGGGATCAGTGCCTGGGCCTCAGACATCGTCAATGTCAATGTTTTGGGTGAGGGATAGACACAAAATTTTGGAGTAACAGAGGGACAGGCGGCATTTCTGGAGAGAAGGAATGGGTGACGTTTCGGGTCGAGACCCCTTGATAGACTAAAGAAGAGTCTCCAGAGATTCTGCCTGACCTGCGCAGTTACTCCAGTGTTTGTCTGTCTTCAGTATAAACCAACATCTGCAGTTCATTCCAACATTTATAGGATAAGGGAACCAAATGTTATAGTTTAACCTTGTTGGAGGTCAATAGAGATAAGAGCGAGTTGTTGTATTTTTGAAAGTCTATCCAGGGCAGGACCTGCACAGTGTAGTCGGGCTCAGGGGAGTGTTGTAGAACTGAGGGATCTGGGAGCACAGGCACATAGTTCCTTGAAAGTGGAGTCACAGGAATATATAATGTTTAAGAAAGCTTTCAGCACCTTGGCCTTCATCAGTCAGAGTATTGAGTATAGAAGTTGGGAGGTTATGTTACAGTTGTACAAGACATTGGTGAGGCCACATTTGAAGTATTGTGGTCAGTGTTTGCCAAAGGGTCCGTTTCCACGCTGTATGACTATGAGTCTGAGTGGAAGTGAGTCACCCTCCAACCTGAGGGAGCGCCTGAGAAGAAGACAAATTCACTGGACAAGCAGATCTTCACCAGCTCCACAGCCAGTGTCAGGGACAAAGGGGTCTGTCTCTGGGAAAAAGTGAATCCATCACTATTTCCCTAAATTCAAGAACATTCAAACTGTGACTGACCTTCACTGGGTGGTTGGTATCTGCCATGGTCTGCTGGGGAAAAGGATTCAAATATCACCACCATAAATTACATCAATGCTGATGATACCGATGTATTCAAACAACAGATGGAAGATACAGATTTAATCAGTAAGTTCAATGGGGAGAGCCAGTCATCCCGTTAAACAACGGCCAAGACTTGGAACAGGATCTGGAGACACCCCAGTCCTGAGCAGCCGTACCGCCTTCCCCAGTTCTGGGATGATGTCCACTGGCGAGCAGTCACTGCACCAGACAACAATCTGAACAATGAGAAGGAATCTGGTCACCAGAGGGAACCAGTCTCCCAACAGGAGCTCTCACTGACCCAGTCCTGTCTCAGTGGGGACTGACTTCAGCCCCCAGTTCCTGATCAGCCATCACTGCTCCCCGAAGGCCATGTTGACAAGGGACATGCGGACCCCTATGTCATGGTGTGGACACATGCTTGTGTTCGCCAGAGGTAAGCTGTCTTTAAACTGTGGACAGGTTGCTTAACCCAACTGCCCGAGCAGGGGGAGCACAGGGAAAGCTCAGGCATCCTGTCACCCTGCCAGCCTCAAGGAGCCCCTCACTACCTCTCATCATGAAGTATTTCACCTCTGGAACATGGGCACCATTGTTCAAAACAAAGGCATTTTATGTCTGGTCATTGAGTTTGTTACCAAGGAGAACAAAGTGAGTCGGTTCTTCTAGTGATGAAGTAACAAGATCAGTTTGAAGTGAAATGAAGGGCATTGCTGGGAAGGTTATCGTATCATATCTCAAAATGATGCTGTATTCAAAAGAATAACTGTATTTTGTAGAAAACATTGGAAAATTGGAGGAAGACCAACATTAAAATATAGGCAGAGCTCGTGAATATCCTAGTTTGGGTCAGACCAGACCTTACCTGGTTCATGAGCTGGTGGAAAATACTCATGGGGTGGTGCTGTAAAAGAGGAAGTCAGATATCATTCATTATCAAGAACAAAGTACCACACTGTGTATACAGAGAAACTAAAATTACACATGAGAGAGATGCGGATTAATATCTCGATAAAACAAGTGGACCCATCACTATTTTCCCAAATTCAAGAACATTCAAACTGTGACTGACCTTCACTGGGGAGTTGGTATCTGTTATGTTCTGCTGTGGAAAATAATTCAAATATCACTTCACCATAAATGACATCAATGATGATGATACCGATGTATTTAAATAACAGATGGAAGATACAGATTTAATTAGTAAGTTGAATGTGATGGAGAAATCCAGTCAATAGACAATAGACAATAGGTGTGCGAGCCAGCACCACCATTCAAAGTGATAATGGCTGATCATACCCAATCAGTACCCTGTTCCTGCCTGCTCCCCATATCCCCTGACTGCTATCTTCAAGAGCCCTATCTAGCTCTCTCTTGAAAGTATCCAGAGAACCGCCCTCTGAGGGAGACAATTCCTCAGACTCACAACTCTCTGTGTGAAAAAGAGTTTCCTCATCTCTGTTCTAAATGGCTTACCTCTTATTCTTAAACTGTGCCTCTGGTTCTGGACTCCCCTAACATCGGGAACATGTTTCCTGCCTCATGCCCTTAATACTCTTATATGTTTCAATAAGATCCCCTCTCATACTTTTAAACTCTAAGGTATACAAGCCCAGTCGCTCCATTCTCTGAGCATATGACAGTCCCACCATCCCGGGAATTAACCTTGTAAACCTACACTGCATTGTCAATTGTCATTTGTCATTGTCAATTGTCATTGTCAAGAATGTCCTTCCCAAATTAGGGGACCAAAACTGCACACAATATTCCAGGTGTGTTCTCAGTAGGGCCCTGTACAACTGCAGAAGGATCTCTTTGCTCCTATACTCAACTCCCCATTTTATGAAGGCCAACATGCCATTCTCTACCTGCCATTCACTGCCTGCTGTACCTGCATGCTTACGTTCATTGGCTGATGAACAAGGACCCAAAGATCCCATTGTACTCCTCCTTTTCCCACTTGACACCATTTAAATAATAATCTGCCCTTCTGTTTTTGCTACCAAAGTGGATAACCTCACATTTATCCACATTAAACTGCATCTGCCATTCATCTGCCCACTCACCGAACCTGTCCAAGTCACCCTGCATTCTCATAGCATCCTGCTGACAGTTCACACAGCCACCCAGCTTTGTGTCATCTGCAAATTTGCTAATGTTATTTTGAATCCCTTCATCTAAATCATTGATGAATATTGTAAATAGCTTCGGTTCTGGCACCGAGCCATGCGGTACACCACTCGTCACTGCCTGCAATTCTGAAAGGGACTCGTTTATCCCTACTCTTTGTTTCCTGTCTTCCAACCAATTTTCTATCCATGTCAGCACTCTACCCCCAATACCATGCACCCCAGTTTTGCCCACTAATCTCCTACGTGGGACCTTATCAAATGCTTTCTGAAAGTCCAGATACACTACATCCACTGGCTCTCCCTTGTCCATTTTCCTAGTTACATCCTCAAAAAAATCCAGAAGATTTGTCAAGCAGTTAGTAACTGCTATTCAAATGTGCCTCTATTTCATCTTTTATGATTGACTCCAGCATCTTCCCCACCACCAAATTTAGACTAACTGGTCTATAATTCCCTGTTTTCTCTCTCCCACCTTTCTTAAAAAGTGGGATAACATTAGCCACCCTCCAATCCACAGGAATTGATCCTGAATCTAAAGAACATTGGAAAATGATTACCAATGCGTCCACGATTTCTAGAGCCACTTCCTTAAGTACCCTGGGATGCAGACCATCCGTCCCTGGGGATTTATCAGCCTTCAGTCCCATCAGTCTACGCAACACCATTTCCTGCATAATGTGGATTTCCTTCAGTTCCTCCGTCACCCCAGATCCTGTGGCCACTAATACATCAGGAAAATAGTTTGTGTCTTCTTTAGTGAAGACGGATCCAAAGTACATGTTCAACAAATCTGCCATTTCCTTGTTCCCCATAATAAATTTACCTTTTTCAGTCTTCAAGGGTCCAACTTTGGTCTTAACTAATGTTTTCCTCTTGACATACCTAAAGAAGCTTTCACTATCCTCCTTTATATTCTTGGCTAGCTTACCTTCGTACCTCATCTTTTCTCCCCGTATTGCCTTTTTAGTTATCTTCTGTTGCTCTTTAAACATTACCCAATCCTCTTGCTTCCTGCTAATCTTTGTACTTCTTCTCTTTTATTTTTATACTGTCCCTGACTTCCCTTGTCAGCCACAGTCGCCCCTTACTCCCCTTGGAATCTTTGTTCCTCTTTGGAATGAACTGATCCTGCACCTTCTTTATTATTCCCAGAAACACCTGCCATTGTTGTTCCACTGTCATCCCTGCTAGGGTATCTTTCCGGTCAACTTTGGCCGGCTCCTCTCTCATGGATCCATAGTCCCCTTTGTTCAACCATAACACTGACACCTCCAATTTACCCTTCTCCCTGTCAAATTGTAGATTAAATCTTACAATACCATAGTCACAACCTCCTAATGGCTCCTTAACCTCAAGTTCCCTTATCAAATCTGTTCCCTTATCAAGTCATCCCTTTAAACAATGGCCAAGTCTTGGAACAGGATCTGGAGACACCCCAGTATTGAGCAACTGTACCACCTTCCCCAGTTCTGGAGTGATGTCCACTGGTGAGCAGTCACCGCACCACACAACAATCTGATCCACGAGAAGGAATCTGGTCAACAGAGGGAACCAGCCTCCCAACAGGAGCTCTCACTGTCCCAGTCCTGTCTTAGTGGGGACAGACTTCAGTTCCCAGTTCCAGCTCAGTCAACACTGCTCCCTGAGAGCATGTTGACAAGGGCCAGGCGGACCCCTGTGTCACGGTGTGGTCACATGCTTGCGTTCGCCAGAGGTAAGCTGAATTTAAACTGTGGACAGGTTGCTGAACCCAACAGTTCGAGCAGGGGGTGCCGAGGGAAAGCTCAGGCTTCCTGTCACCTTGCCAGCCTCATGGAGCCCCTCGCTACCTCTCATCATGAAGTATTTCTCTGCGGGAACATGGGAACCATGTTTCAAAAACAAAGGCATTTCACGTCTGGTCATTGAGTTTGTTACCAAGAGGAACAATGTGGATTGGTCCGTCTAGTGATGAAGGAGAACAAGGTCAGTTCACAGTGAAAGGAAGAACATTGCTGGGAAGGTTAAGGTATCACATCTCAAAATGATGCTGTATTCAAAAGGATAATTGGATTTCCTATTTGTAAAAAACATCGAAACATTGGAGGAAGACAAACAGTTAAATCTAGATGGAGCTCGAGGGGTTAATATCTGACCCTGGGTCAGACCAGATCTTACCTGGTTCATGAGCTGGTGGAAAATGCTCATTGGGTGGTGCTGTGAAAGAGGAAGTCAGACATCAGTCATTTTCAAGAACAAAGTACCACATTGCGTATACAGAGATACTAACATTTCACATGGGAAAGATGCGGGTTAATATCTTGATAAAACATTGGACTTACCAATTTTTAACGTAAGAATATGTAAATCTGCGTGTATGAAATTTGTAATGAAATCTGATTTGTAATGAAATTTGGAAGCTGACAGACATGCTGGAAGCAGGAATGAGGAATGAATGTGTCTCGGGCTAGATGGGTGTGACTGAACGGTGCTGCAGGGATCAGTGCCTGGACCTCAGACATCGTCAATGTCATTATTTTGGGTGAGGGATAGACACAAAATGCTGGAGTAACAGAGGGACAGGCGGCATTTCAGGAGAGATGGAATGGGCGACATTTTGGGTCGAGACCCTTCAATAGACTACAGAAGAGTCTCGATCCGAAATACCACCCATTCCTCTCCAGAGATGCTGCCTTACCTGTCATTCCAGCGTTTGTCTATCTTCAGTGTAAACCAGCATCTGCAGTTCATTCTGACATATTTAAGGTTATGGGAACCAAATGTTATAGTTTAACCTTATTGGAGGTTAATAGAGATTAGTGTGAGTTGTTGTATTTTTGAAGGTCTATCCAGGGCAGGACCTGCACAGTGTAGTCGGGCTCAGGGGAGTGTTGTAGAACTGAGGGATCTGGGAGCACAGGTAAATAATTCCTTAAAAGTAGCATCACAGGAATGCATCATGTTTAAGAAAGCTTTCAGCACTTGGCCTTCATCAGAGTAGTGAGTATAGAAGTTGGGAGGTTATGTTACCGATGTACAAGACATTGGTGAGGCCACATTTGGAGTATTGTGGTCAGTCTTTGCCAAAGGGCCCGTTTCCATGCTGTATGACTATGAGTCACCCTCCAACCTGAGGGAGCGCCTGAGAAGACATATTCACTGGACAAGCAGATCTTCACCAGCTCCACAGCCAGTGTCAGAGACTGAAACCCCTGTCTCACGATGCGAGTCGACCGACGAGTGACCCCGAGTTTTCACTCGCAGTAATCACGTACAATTAACGTTGCGGGAACGTCGGACCTCACGCGCACAACTTAGCGACTCGTGGCGCTAACGGCAGGTACCCGTGAAACTTGTTAACTCTTGAAAAAATTCAAACGTTTGAGGTTTTCCACGAGTCAAATTTACTGTTCAAGTAAAAAATATAAACATTTAAACTCGTTGTAATAAAGTAGTGCCCGTGCGTTCACCTTAGTGACTCGTGAGTCTACCGTGGGCACTCTTTAACTCAGCGGGCAGGCAGCATCTCTGGAGAGAAGGAATGGGTGACGGGATGACACTTCGAAATTTCTCCACTTTTTGTCAACCAGCATCTGCCCTTTCTTGTGTATGACATTATTTGTATCCGTGGCAGTTGATTGTTGCTCCCTTCAGCTTCCCAGGGGGTCGGGACGGGACTGGAGTTGGGTTGGAAAGGTGGGGGGGGGGGGGTGGGGGGGATGGAAGGGGGGGGAGGAGGAGGGGGGGGGTTGGCGTGACTTAGTACGGGAGACAAGTGTACTGACTGTGTGAGCAGACGCTTTGGTAGTGATTGCCCATGGAGTTCACTGTCAAGGACTTCATAATGCAGAGCCTGCCCGCTGTTTCTGACGCTAACAGTCAGGGGAAAGAGAAATAGAGATATAGATGGTGATATAGAGAGATGTAGAACAAATGAATGAAAGATATGCAAAAATATGTATCGGTGGTCAAGGGAGCAGGCCATTGTTGGCTGTGGCATAGGTGAAAGCGGGTAACCCTGGAAATGAAGGCAATGGGTGTTTGTTTCTCTTCCACTGATACTCACTGTTTACCCAAGCCACTTCCTACTCACTCACATCGCAGAACCGTACCAAAGTGGAAGAAAACTACTAATGTATAACCTGACCAGAACACAATCTGTAGTTTCACTAAAAGCTTTAAAAAAAACTTTAAGTTATAGATTGTGGACAATTTTAAGTTGAGTATGGACAAATCCAATGAACCACACTACATTATTCTTGAATAGATAACTTTGAATTCGTGATTTTAAAAAAAGGAACCAACATCTACAGTGCCTTGTGTCTTGGCAATTCATCCACGCTGGGCAGAGAATGGGATTTGTAAGCGGCTAACTTCATTCTAAAACTTGGAATGTCACATTGGCGGTGCAGCAGTAGAGTTGCTGCCTCACAGAGCCAGAGGCCAGAGTTCAATCCTGACGACTGGTGCTGTCCGTACGGAGTTTGCACGTTCTCCCAGTGACCACGTAGATTTTTTCCGGGTGCTCCAGTTTCCACCCACATCCCAAAGACGCGCAGGTTTGTATGTTAATTGTCGTCTGTAAATTGCCCTGCAGTGTGTAGGATAGAACTAGTGTCCTGGTGATTGTGGTCAGCATGGGCTCAGTGGGCCGAAGGGCCTGTTTCCACACTGTATCTAAACTAAACTAAAGGCCCTGAAGAAGAGTCCCGACCGAAACCGTCAACTATCCATTTTCACCAGAGATGCTGCCTGACCCGTTGAGTTATTCCAACACTCTGTGACCTTTTGCGATAACTTAAACCTTCAACCCTTTCGCGAGGAATGGAAATTAGGGCAAGCAGTAGGAAATATGTTGCTTGGCATTTAAAATAAATAGATTAGTCAGTATAGTAATTATTAAGTATAAGTTACAGTTATGTAAGTGCATCTGCGGCAGAAGTGAGGAGAGGGGTGGAGTAATCAGGAGAACAAATGTATAATTAGCCGATCTGGAAAACGAGCAGAATGACTGGACGAGGGTTTGTTTGATGCCGAACACAAAATGCTGGAGTAACTTGGCGGGTCAGGCAGTAACACTGGAGAGAAGGAATAGGTGAATTTTTGGGTCGAGATCCTTCTTCAGAAGACGAGTCCTTATCCAAAACATCACCTATCCACGTTCTCCAGAAATGTTACCTGGCCCGCGTTGTTACTCCAGCTCGTTGCTTCCGTCTGCCTTCCGTCTAAAGCCTTGGGATCGTTGCCCTTCGTGTTGGCATGGAGGGGGAGGGGGGTATTGTGCTGTTTGATTGCCCCCTGCTATCCCAGGGACAGGGAGACACAGCGGCTTTTGAGACTGGTGGGCAATCATTAACAAAGTGTCTGCCCACACAGTCAGTACACCTCTCCTACACTTGTCTCCCGCACTAAGATCATCCCGCAGAGAATGATCCCAGCCTAACCCAAGAGTCTTGTCACCCCAGACAGATTAATAACGCCCGCGCACCCCACCCCCCCAACCTCCCTCCACCTCAACTCACGCCTGGGCACCAAAGCAGCTCAGGGGACGAACCCTGAGCTCCGTCTCCCAACAATTTGATGTGCGACTGATGTGAAAGAACAGTGGCTGTAGCACCCGGTATGGACTTGTCACACCCTCATACACGAAAAGTGTGTGCGAATAAACAAAAACAAGGAATAAAACCAAAGCCCGGCTTGAAAGGCAACTAAAAATATATTCCGCTTAGAATGAGCAGGCGCGGAGACATCCGTCCACATTCAAAGATTTCATCTCCCGTCTCCCCGCAGTGTGTAGACCTGGCAGTAAATTCAATTAAAATATAACAAACCTTCACCCGCTGGTCTTCTAACTACGTGATGTGTGTTTCAAACAAATCATAAGTATAACTGCTCTGGCACTGGACGGTGCGCATTTTCCCTTTGTAGGTCATATCAATAGATGTTGCCACGCTGAATTCTATCTTTAACTCAAAGCCGCAGGATGGAGATGTCTTCTTTAACACTGTTGCTTATTAATACATACCTTCATTCACAGTTGGCTCAAGAGTAACGGGAGAGGAACTTGGTAACTCGGGAGAGGAACTTGGAACATCGCAGAAATGACATACCCGTGGGAACTCGGTTAAACACTTGAACATAAACTTGGAATCTTGTACATAACCACGAGTCTGTTTTTTTTCCTTTCACTTGGCGTCACTTATGGATGGGCTCGCACCGTGCGACAGGGCTTAAAGGGTTCTGTCTCCGGGAACAAGTGGATTCATCACTATTTCCCCAAATTCAAGAACATTCAAGCTGTGACTGACCTTCACTGGGTGGTTGGTATCTGTCATGGCCTGCTGGGAAAAAGGAGTCAAATATCACTACACCATAAATGACATCAATGCTGATGATACCGATGTATTTAAACAACAGATGGAAGATACAGATTTAATTAGTAAGTTCAATGAGATGGGGAGAGCCAGTCATCCCGTTAAACAACGGCCAATACTTGGAACAGGATCTGGAGACACCCCAGTCCTGAGCAGCTGTACAACCTTCCCCAGTTCTGGTGTGATGTCCACTGGCGAGCAGTCACTGCACCAGACATCAATCTGATCCATGAGGAGGAATCTGGTCACCAGAGGGAACCAGCCTCCTAACAGGAGCTCTCACTGACCCAGTCCTGTCTTAGTGGGGACTGACTTCAGCCCCCAGATCCTGCTCAGCCATCACTGGTCCCCTGAGGCCATGTTGACAAGGGACAGGCGGATCCCCATGTCATGGTGTGGACACATGCTTATGTTCACCAGAGGAAAGCTGATTTTAAACTGTGGACAGGTTGCTGAAACTGTTAATCCTGGCTAAATTGGAGCAGCCAGGACATTAAAATTGAGTATGTGCTTGTTTGCTGCTTGGCCATTTTAGTCAATTTAAATGTGTCTTTGCAGAACAGGGACAAGCTGCTGAATGGTGCCAGTTTGTCTGTGGCCTAGATAAGAGCTGCAAAGTAAGAATGGGACATCTGCACAGTCTTACAATAAGGTGTAAATTGCAAGGAACTGATTGGGTCAATGCAAACCAGATATACATAGTTTAAATAATGTTGCAAAGCCTTATTTGGATAGTTGTTGATTGGTTGAAATGTTAAGTTTTGTCTGGATTGTTTGAATCCCAGGGCACATGTTGCATAATTCATCTGTGTTAACTTCCATCTCGAAGCGTTGCCAGATACAATGTATTAGTTACTGTTAGGGAACTGTCTATCATGTTTTCTGTTAATCGATATTTATTATTGGACTGTATAGAGACTACTCCCATGAGGTTTGGCCCCTCAACGTTCGGGGACATATAAAAGGCAGCTCCCACTATGTCCTGTGTCGATCTTCTGGAAGAGCGCTTGGGACTGCGTGACCTTTTGGAGTGTCTCTACTTGCACAAGCCTAGAAGGGCTTCTCCAAGCAGATACAACCTGTATACAAAGATCAAACCCGTGGTGGTTAAGTATTGTGTAGGGGAATTTGTGTTGTGTTATCCAAAACAAAGTTTAGTTGTTCAAGTGCTTCATTCAGTATTTTATTGACTGAAATTAGACTGCGCGGAGTTTAGAATGAGCTATTTACTTTGGGGGCTCGTACGGGATCTCAACGGACCCCAACCACAAGTTTGCGATTATGGATATTGAGCTGTATCGAGCGCAAGTGAAGAAATCGGCGCCACGGTGCGGTTTTCGCATTGATTTTCGGCACTTCGCTAGTCGAAGCAGATCGATCATTCGTGGTCTTGGGAATGAGTCCCAACGAGATCGTAGAACAGAGTCTAGCAAGCTCGGGGGGGGGGGGGGGGGGTGATAGCACTCCTTTGGGTTAGGGGCCCATAAAACCAGGGTGGGATTAGAGGCCCTGCTGGGGTTGGGTTAGAGGCCCTTTCCTGGGTTTGAGGCCCAAAACTTGGTCATAGTTGGTAGACTGCAGCTGCTGGCAAAAGCCATAAATTCAGATTTAGGTTAAAAGCCCTACCCAGATTTGGTATCCGATTGGCGGGATATTGAAAATAAGTCTGGTTTCCGTGCCAAGCGGTGAAGCATTTGACCTGTCATTGCTGGGACAGCTGATTGGAAAGGTGCATTCTGAAACTCAGCATCGACTGCCAGCGTGAGGAGTCTAGGCGCTGACACCTGATGCCAAGCAGGTGAGAAGGAAATCCTTTTGAACAGGTAAAACCTAAGTTGGTTAGATGCCACGCCTGTGTGAAGATATCCGAATCCCACCCTGAAGTGATGGAGGAGGACTCCCGTGTAGGCACTGGGCTTGGTGGCTAGAGTATAGATTGGTTGGGAATACTCTAGTCCATTCGAGATTTCATTGAGCGAGTAAATTTGAATTTGAACCCGTGCACATTGAGTGGTATGTACCAATATGGATTGGTCCAAACAGAGCAAACTTAAATTTGCAGAATTAATGTATCTAAATACAGGATTTCATATTGAGGTTCTGACTGTATGGTAGAGTTTGAATTCTGTGTATATAGAACTTTGGATATTCGAATTCTGTGGATACAGAACTTAGCGTGTTTGAAATTGGTCCCGAATAGCGGCCGATCAACGGTGAGTAGTTACCCTCTGATCGATTGTTGATTAGTACCAGATAGTGAAGAGTAACTGAGAGAAGGGAACCTAATTTTTTGGTGTAAGGAACCCGGACGGGAACAGTACCCCTAATTCTGAGAACTTAGAGTGGAGGGAAAGAGGTCCCCCAATGGAAGTCCAGTCTTAGCAGGAGGAAAGCATCTGAAGGAGGATAATTGGGGTAAAAGTGCGTTTACATTGAATATTAGTTTAAATCGGGATTGTATTGTTAGAGTACGATTCGTGGTGGTTCGATCAGGGTTTGTATTTTTTTGATCGCTGAGTCGGGGAAAGGATCATTCCGTTCACCGAGTACGCCACGAGGAGGATTTATTAGAGTGTGTGATTCATCATCATTATAAGTGGATGCTTGTCATTTATATTGGTGTGTGACTTGGTCTACTTGTTACTGGGGGAATAGTTTCTTGTTTGATTATAGTTTTGCTTGCGTGGTTCGGATTTATTTGTTTTTGCAAACTTAAAGTGTTCTGAGTGGAGAGATTGCTGCTAGAAGATTTCAATATTAAGAGACTTAGTTTGGGAGCTGAAGTTCTTTATTTACAGGCTGAAAATGGAATGGGTGATTGTGAATGAGATTGAATTGATAAGAAAGTCGAGTGCGAGATTGAAGAGCGATTGAGTAGAGTGATTGAACTGGGCGATTGAAGAGAACAATTGACTGGTGGTTGAATAAAATTAAATGTACAATTGTGTGAGAAAAGTGTGAATCTGTTAGATGTTGGCTATTGTGTGAAAGTGATATCAGTGGTCTTGGAGACTGAAAGGAAGGAGCGAGTGTAGAGGAGGTGTGAGTCACTTGAAACTTATCCGTATTGTGTCTAATGTGTAGGAGGATGGAAAATAGCCTCGAGAAGGACCTAATAAATATTTCCGGAAGTCCATTGAGAATAATCTGCGATAAGATTCCTCAGAGGCAGAAAGACTTAGGGAATTTTCAGGGAAATTAAATAAAGTTTTAGGGAACAAACTTTGGCTGATGGGTGGGCTAAAGTCTATCACAGGAATAACCTACATAGAGACAATTATTAGGCAATATGGGCATAGTGAAGAAGGAAATGCTCATTAAATTATGTAAGATCTTTTTTACTGTAAGGAAGGTAACTAAAGAAGCCGTTCAGCATTCTGCTTTAAGAATGGAAGTGTTCAAGCTAGTGATAAGGATTGAGGAAGAGAGAGCTGGTCCTTCTCTAGGTATTTCGGAAGAGAGAGAGAGGCATTGAAAGTCAGCAGCAGGAGCAGGAAAGAGCACCAACTTTTAAAGGGGAAATTACTACGATGGCACTTAAAAGGGAGGTGCCGACTAAAGTTAAACTCATCAAGTTTAGTAAAAGCGCAGCGGTTAGCATGGATCTCGAGGGGAGAGAAGCCCAATATATAAAAGGATGGGCAGACTTTTTCGGAATAGGGTCACAGCATTCCTCTCAGCCCTCTCATGTTCTTAGTTCTAAAACACCTTGCTCAGGTGGAGTCAGCGGCATCTTTAACTCAACCCATTAAATTTAAATCCATAGTAGGGAAATTGTGAGAGGACTCTCCAGCTCCGCCGATTGCTTCACCAGCAGAGGATAGTGTGGAGGATCCGGGAGCTCAAAGGAAGGTTCCTCAGAAGTGGGTGTCGAAATTAATTTTACTTCGGAGTCACGTGAGTGATTCCGTGAAGAACCCCGGCAGTCAGCATGCGCGCCATTACGTTTGACACGGCGGCCGGCGGGGAGAGCGTTGCTTCTCCAGCGGTAAGTTTAAAAAGCCTCAGGTAAGTGTCAAACTTGTTGGAGGTCGATTTTCTGCGCTTGTTAAATCTTGTTACAGAAAGGTACGTTCAAGCATGAAGAAGTCGTTAGCAGCAAGGCGAGCCGTAGCAAAAGTGTTTAATGCCCGCGGGACTGCGGGTAGCGGGCTGCCGCCTAGCTCACCTATGAGACCAGTGACTTGACTTGGTGTCGGAGAGCACCATGGCTACGCTTGACGGGCGCAAGGCCACTCGAAAGTCTGTCCGGCCGAAAGTCTGTCCGGCCGGTCAGGAGGGTTCTCCCTCAAGAATGGAACGCCGGCCTCTCCAAGAGCCCGCGCCAGCAGCACCTACAGGGCTGCCTAATATCTCCCTCATGGAGGAGGAGAGCATACCGGGTCAGTACGATTCTGACGCTGACTCTGAGGGCATAGCGTTGGAGGCTGCCCCACAGGACGAAGGGCAACAGCTAGAGGTCCTTTCCTGGCGGCCAGGTTTGCCGTCCCAATAGACTCCCAATAGACTCTGGAGAGTCACTGGGGGAAGAGCTGGCTGCCAGTATAAAGGAGCTGGCCATGGATACAATGGCCAAAAAATATGACCCCCCAGAAAATTGTATCCTGCCCTAAGTGCCGGCTGTCAACCATGCCATTTGGGGCCATATGGGACTAGGCATCCGAGCGCAGGAGTTCAAACTGCAACGGGTGCTGAAACTGCTCGCAGCCGGCATTGTGGCTTTTGGTAGGTCGGTGGATGGTGGGCTCCTGACTGAAGTTCAGCAGGGTGCCCTGGCTCTCATGTGCAATGTGCACTTTGAAATTAACTGCCTTAGAATGAGCGCCATCCGCCCTACCATTAACCCAAGGTTCGCTGCCCTAGCAACATCCAGCGGCCGAACTTATTGTTCGGGGAAGACCTCGCAAAGAGGGTAAAGGAGCTAGATGAAGAGGCAAAAACCGTCGGGCTCATCAAGTTGCCAATGACCAGCAGCACCCTTTGGCGACAGTACCCTTACAAACGGTTTGCTGAAACCGGGTCCGGTCAAGGACCAAGCCGGCCAATCAACGTGCACAGGTGGCGCACTCCAGAAGGAGCGCGGGCAAACATGCCTTTTCCATCCAGAGCCAGGGGACACAGAACTCCACCGGTAACCATGGAGGTAGGTGGGTCTGGTTCTTGTCGATACATATTGAGTGAGAATTACCTACCAGTTGGGGGGGAGGTTACACAGGTTTCTCAAAGAATGGTGTAAAATAACATCAAACGTGTTTATACTGCAGAGTATACAAGGGTTTCAAATTGAATTTATTCCCAACTTGCGTCCACCCACCCAGCACAAGCCAGAGCAAGCACTTATTTTCTCACAACGGGAGAATTTCGAGATTCAAGCTGCAATAGAAAAATTATGTTTTAAAGGTGTAATTGAGAAGACAGTTTATCAAACTCATCAATTCATATCTAATGTGTTTCCTAGACCAAAGAAAGATGGCGGGTATTGGATTATTTTGGACCTGACAGGACTTAATCCGTTTGTGCAGTATAATCATTTAAAAATGGAAACGTTTGCTACTGCCAAGCAATTGATTTCCAGAGGGTGTTATATAGCATGTATAGATCTGCAGGATGCATATTATTCAGTGCCTGTTCATAAAGAGTATCAGAGATATTTGAAATTTAGCTGGATGGGGCAATTATGACAGTTCAGAGCACTGTCTAATGGGCTAACCTCAGCCCCTCGCTTATTTACAAAGCTGCTAAACCCTGGGGCTACTATGGTCACAGGGCCATATAGTAATGGCCTATTTGGATGACATCTTAATAATTGCAAACACCTTTGTGGCAGCCGAGTTATCAGTTTCAGCTGTTAAACTCATGGTTGAGAGGTTGGGGTTCATTATCCACCCAGCTAAATCAAAATTGGTGCCGGTTAACATAATTGACTATTTGGGATTCACAGTTAATTCAACTCACATGTGTGTGACTCTGCCCAAGGGCAAGAGGTTAGATTTAATTGAAGGCTGTATCAAGCTCTTGGGGGAGCAATCACCTTCAATTAAACAGGTGGCCAGCTTAATTGGTAAATTGGTAGCTGCCTTTCCAGCTGTGCAATATGGACCTTTGCATTACCAACATTTACAGAGGGCAAAGGTACAGGCACTTAGAATATATGCAGGTCATTTCAATCGGCCCATACACTTACCATCTGAAACCATTACAGAGGTACAGTGGTGGATTAGAAACATTTCAAATTGTTCTAGCAAAATTTTGATTGAAACACCTTCAGTTCTTTTGCAGACTGATGTTAGTGCCCTAGGTTGGGGTGCTATTGATACCAGGTCTCGCTGTGGAGGCAGATGGAATATGCATGAGGCGTTGATTCTCCAATCACATGGAATTAATCATTTAGAGCTTTTAGGGGCATTTTATGGGCTCAAAGCTTACTGTACCACTAAGCATCACTTACATGTTCAGCTTCAGATTGACAACACCACTGCAGTGGCATATGTTAATCACATGGGGGGAATCAAGTCGAAATCTTGTGATGGATTGGCTAACCTTATTTGGCACTGGTGCATTAAAAAGAATATTTGGATTTCAGCTGTCTACTTGCCAGGCAGATTCAATATGGTGGCAGACACCAGGTCACGCAAATTCAACGACAACACTGAGAGGATGTTGAATCATGATGTATTTAATGAAATTGTTCTCCGGTATGGGATGCCAGATATCGATTTGTTTGCATCAAGAGCTAATCACCAGGTACCAAAGTATGTTTCATGGGAACCAGACCCAGGGGCAGTTGCAGTGAATGCATTCTCACTGCACTGGGCGGAATGTTTTTATATGCTTTTCACCCCTTCTGCCTCATCAGTCGGTGCTTGACTAAGATCAAGCAGGACTCCGCTTCAGGGGTTTTGGTGGTACCCGACAGGCCTACACATCCATGGTTCCCTCTGATTTCGGACATTATTACACAGCCTATTATGGTGGTTCCAAAACGTCATAATCTGCTGGTGCATCCTGTGACTGGAGAACACCCGTTGTATGATCGTCTAAATTTGTTGATTTGCAGATTATAAGAAGGCCATATCTGGGTCTGGGACTATTCAATTGGACCGTGGATGTCATCACAGCGTCCTGGAGGGATAGTACGAAAAGGCAGTACATCTCATGTCAGGAAATGGGAGGAATTTTGTTTACATGGGAACATTACATACCATTTCTGTCCAAGTTACATTTCGATGAAGGGTTGAGCTATAGTGCCATCAACAGTGCCAGGATGGCACTGGTGGCTGCCATGTAATGGGCTGCCACCATTGTCTTGCCATGTAATGGGCTGCCACCATTGTCTATTTATCCTTTTCATCCATGCCTATCCTTCGGTTAATTTATTGTGTTGCACAGGGAGCCAAATGCAACGTAATTTCGTTTGGAACTGCATATATCAATGTATTTCTAAATGACAATAAAGTTTGTTTGACTTTGACTTGACTTGAGGAGTGCCTTGTCCTCGTACCTATGCGCCTGGACAGAATGGTGTCATCAAAGAATGATGTTAAATTTTACATCTATGACCTAATTAAACAAAGCAGACAGGGGTGTCCGGATTCAAGCTTGTACTGTCAGCTTATCCCACGGATTTACGGCTGTGTGTAGTGGCGCACTTGCGGTGTTATATTGAAGTCACGAAGAGCCTTAGAGGCTCTGAGGAAGCATTGTATATTAGCCACAAAAAGACACATATGAAAGTGTCAGCTCAGACCATTTCACGATGGCTGAAACAAGAGTTGGGGTGTGCAGGAGTTAATACTGACAATTTTAAATCTCACTCCACCAGGGTGGCATCAACGTCAGCGGCGAGGGCAATGGACGTCCCTCTAGACCATATCCTCGCGGCCGCAGGATGGTCAAATGAATTTACTTTTCAAAGGTTTTATAATAAGCCACTTGGTGAATCCGGGGTGTTCGCCCATTCTGTTTTAAGTTCTGTTTCATAGCTTCTCCCTGGGAGAGAGGAGTCGCTATTGTATATTTGTTTATTTGTGAATTAAAGCATTAACATGTTAATCAGTATCATGTTTTGATGTATTGCTAATTATTCACTCCTCCTGAGTCAACTGATTGCAGTGTGAGATGCCTGGATTTGAATCGGCGTAAAATCACAGATCTTTGAAATCCTCCTTAAAGTGGGTGTGTCTGCAGGACAGTGTTACTTACAACGTCACTGTCTAGGGAGTGAGGGAAAGTACGGGCAGAAGACACAGTTCTGGTAGGATGTGTGGCCATTATCTCCATCCAGGTAGCTCCCCAGGGACAAAGACCAACACCAAAGAAGAAATGATACCCTCCTGTCCCTTTAGTATACCATCTGGGAAAGGGCAAACAAATAAAGAAGGCTGCTCCTCGGTATTCCTGCACCTTTGGAACTAACATCGAGGAGGAAAAAGAAGATACCTATCCTCGTGCCCAGCTTTAACATCATATAACATTTGACACCAGTGAAAGGAAAAGAAGAAAACAACATCTGAAACTCTCTAAAGAAATACAAACAACCTCTGATGACCATTGGGGCAAGCACAAATTAGAACAAATTAGATTTGAAAATGAATACTCCTCTGTGGTTCGGGGACATCTACTTTGCGCCTAAATTATAGTCATTAGAAATAAATTGATAACATTCTGAATTTGATCTCTAAATTGTATAGTGATAAATTGGTTGGACTTTAAAGCTTCAGATTTGGAACTGACATGAGGTCTGGATTAGGAGTATTTAAAATTTGATTATTAACTTGGTATTTTTATTGTCTCATCCTGACAGGCAGGCAAAGATGGGAAGGATTATTCAAAGAACATCAGGAAAGGATAGAAGACGGGAGATCTGGTAAAATGGAGGAATATTCAGGGAACATGAGAGCCGGCATTGAATTATCAAGAAAGAGGAAATGTAAATAGTAGAACCCACTTTGAGAGACCAAAGTTAACTACCTCAGAAAGAGTTACTGGAGGAGAAGTCGTATTAAATTTGAAGAAATAATAAGGGGAATTGGTACTTGCGTCAGAGTCTATGTATTTAACCGGTGGATCTAAATTTGTCTAACCCTTGATAGTAAAGCAGCTCTGATTATCAAGATGGAAAGAAATTGTCCCTAGATTCGGCATTCTTAATTGGCCTTATAATAAAATTGACAACGTATGGAAATTTATTGATTAAATTTGAGCAGCTTGGAATTCCACAGGAATTGGACTGAATTGTGTTATTGACCACAAGCGGTGGAATGAAGAGGGTGAGATGGACCCCAACACTTAAAATATGAAATTGAAGGCCGAGACTGAATTTGGTTGAATTGACACATTCCTCATGGTTTGCTTTAAATAAGAGTCACGCCTGTAGGGAAATCTGGATTGAACACAGCTGAAATTTATATGAGAAACCATCATCAGATATACATTGAAGAACATTGTGTGAATATGGAGAGGGCTGATTAATGTTGATCCAAGGGTAGGAAAGATTATATTATGGAATAGAATAGCGATAATAAATAGAAAAAGGACGTGAATGACAGACTAGGAATGTATGGGAAAGCATTAGTGCATTAATGGTAACATGCTTTGTCCCAAGTTTTAGAAGAATTATAGGTTATAGGTTCAATCTTGGAAAGAGTACAGAGGGATTGACGATGCAGATGGATGGGGTTCGCGCCCATGAAAACTCAGGAGGTGAAGACTCATCAGACGGAAATTGTGAAGCTATGCCCATGAATACTAGGGAAGCTTGATAACATTCTGGGAAGAGACATCATCATCTTGTTGTTGTTAATAGATTGAGAATGTAATAGTCACACATATGTATAACTGATTATCTGATTATTTGGTTAACATAAACAATGGTTTATCATATATGATAAAAGGAAGGAATGCTCATGCTGGCTAAATTGGAGCAACCAGGACATTCAAAGTGAGTAAAGGCTTGTGTGCTGCTTGGCCATTTTGGTCAAGTTAAATGTGCTTTTGCAGAACTGAGACAAGCTGCTGAATGGTGTCAGTTTGTCTGTGACCCAGATAAGAGATGCAGTGAAAGAATGGTACATCTGCACAGTCTTACAATAAGGTGTAAATTGCATGGAACTGATTGGGTCAATGCAAACCAGATATACATAGTTTAAATAATGTTGCAAAGCCTTATTTGGATAGTTGTTGATTGGTTGAAATGTTAGGCTTTGTCTGGGTTGTCTGAATCCCAGGGAATATGTTGCATAATTCATCTGTGTTAACTTCCATCTCAAAGCTTCGCCAGATACAATGTATTAGTTACTGTGTTAGGGAACTGTCTACAATGTACTGAGTTAATCAATATGTGTTTTTGGACTATATAGAGACCACCCCCATGTGGTTTGACCCCTCAGGTTTTGGGGACCTATAAAAGGTAGCTCCCATGAGGTCCTGGGTGGATCTTCTGGAAGAGCGCTTGGGACTGCGTGACCTTTTGGAGTGTCTCTGCTTGCACGAGGCTAGAAGGGCTTGGCCAAGCACATACAAGGATTGAACCCGCGGTAGTTAGGTATTGCATAGGGGTATTTGTGTTGTGTTATCCAAAATAAAGTTTAGTTGCTCAAGTAATTGATTCAGTATTTTATTGACTGAAACTAGACAGGGGGAACTTCGAATGAACTATTTACAAAACCAACAGCCCGAACAGAGGGAGGACACGGAAAGCTCAGGCATCCTGTCACCTTGCCAGCCTCAAGGAGCCCCTCACTACCTCTCATAACAAAGTATTTCACTGCTTCAAAAACAAAGGAATTTTACATCTGGTCATTGACTTTATCAAGGGGAAAAAAGTGGATTGGACCTTCTCGTGATGAAAGATATCAAGATCAGTTCACAGTGAAAGGAAGGAAATTCCTGGGAAGGTTAAGGTATCATATCCCAAAATGATGTTGTATTCAAAAGGGTAACTGGATTTCCTTTTCATAGTAAACTTAGAAACACCGGAGGAAAATCAACAGATGAATATGGATGGAGCTCGAGGGGTGAATATTCGACTGGGCCAGACCAGGTCTTACCTGGTTCATGGGCTGGTGGAAAATGCTCATAGGGTGGTGCTGTAAAAGAGAAAGTCAGATATCAGTCATTATCAAGAACAAAGTACCACATTGCATATACAGAGATATTTAAATTACACATGGGAAAGATGCGGACTAATATCTCGATAAACATTGGACTTTCCATTGTTTAGTATGAGAATATGTAAAACTATGTGCAGGTTTGTAATGAAATTTGGAAGCTGACAGACGTACAGGAAATAGGAATGAGGAATGAATGTGAGTGTCTCGGGCTAGCTGGCTGTGACTGAACGGTGCTGCAGGGATCAGTGCCTGTGCCTCAGACATCGTCAATGTCAACGTTTTGGGTGAGGGAATGCTGGAGTAACAGAGGGACATTTCTGGAGCGGAGCAATGGGTGACGTTTTGGGTCGAGACCCATCGATAGACTGAAGAAGAGTCTTGATCCAAAACACCTCCCCTTTCTTCTCTCCAAAGATGCTGCCAGACCTGCGCAATACTCCAGCCTAACAACGCTACGAATTAGGCACATTCCCTTTCTTTTCTGATTAGTTCTATCTTTTTTGCATTTTCTTCTGATTTATTTTCTATTCTTAAGGCCCTTTATTATCGGGGCCCTTTTTATTCTTCTTTTTTTTTAACACTTCTAAGGACGCAGTCTATTTATCTAATTATTACTCATTAACCATTAATTATTGCATCCTACACATCACTACTATCCTCAAGCTTTTCTTTTTTCTTTATTTCTTTTCTATCCAAAAAAAAAATAATAAGCTGTACATGAAATGTATTATGTTATATACCACAATTATTATGTATGTACATTGCTTCTAATAAAAATATTTTAAAAAAAAGATATGTCAATATCAAGAACAAGGTACCACACTGTAAATCAAGAACATTCAAACTGTGACTGACCTTCACTGGGTGGTTGGTATCTGCCATGGTCTGCTGGGAAAAAGGATTCAAATATCACTTCACCATAAATGGCATCAATGCTGATGATATCGATGTATTTAAACGAGAGATGGAAGATACAGATCTAATCAGATAGTTCAAAGAGATAGGGAGAGCCAGTCATCCCGTTATACAACGGCCAATACTTGGAACAGGATCTGGAGACACCCTAGTTCTAAGCAGCTGTACAACCTTCCCCAGTTCTGGTTTGCTGTCCACTGGCGAGCAGTCACTGCACCAGACAACAATCTGAACAACGAGAAGGAACCTGGTCACCAGAGGGAACCAGCCTCCCAACAGAAGCTCTCACTGACCCAGTCCTGTCTCAGTGGGGACTGACTTCAGCCCCCAGTTCCTGATCAACCATCACTGCTCCCCTGAGGCCATGTTGACAAGGGACATGTCATGTCATGGTGTGGGCACATGCTTGTGTTCGCCAGAGGTAAGCTGATTTTAAACTGTGGACAGTATAGGGTGGTGCTGTAAACAAAGGTATTTTATGTCCGGTCATTGTGTTTGTTACCAAGGGGAACAAAGTAGATTGGTCCGTCTAGTGATGAAGGATAAGCAAGGTCAGTTCACAGTGAAAGGAAGGACATTGCTGGGAAGGTTAAGGTATCACATCTCAAAATGAAGCTGTATTCATAAGAATATCTGGATTTCCTATTTGTAGTAAACATTGAAACTTTGGGAGGAAGACCAACAGTAGAATATAGATGGAGCTCGAGGGATGAATTTCCGACTCTGGTTCAGACCAGATCTTACCTGGTTCATGTGCTGTTGGAAAATGCTCATAGGGTGGTGCTGTAAAAGAGGAAGTCAGATATCAGTCATTATCAAGAACAAAGTACCACACTGCCTATACAGAGGAACTTAAATTACACATGGGAAAGATGCATATTCATATCTCGATAAACATTGGACTTTCCATTTTTTAATATGAGAATATGTAAATCTCCGTGCAGATTTGTACTGAAATTTGAAAGCTGACAGACGTACAGTAAATAGGAATGAGGAATAAATGTGAGTGTCTCGGGGTAGATGACTGACTGAACGATGCTGCAGGGATCAGTGCCTGGACATCGTCAAGGTCAACGTTTTGGGTGAGGGATAGACACAAAATGTTGGAGTAACAGAGGGACAGGCGGCATTTCTGGACAGAAGGAATGGGTGACGTTTTGGGTCGAGACCCTTCTATAGACTGAAGAAGAGTCTCGATCCCAAACACCATCCATTCCTTCTCTCCGGAGATGCTGCCTGACCTGCGCAGTTACTCTAGTGTTTGTCTATCTTCAGTACAAACCAACATCTGCAGTACATTCCAACGTATTTAGGGTTAGGGAACCAAATGTTATAGTTTAACCTTGGAGTTCAATAGAGATAAGTGCGAGTTATTGTCTTTTTGAAAGTCTATCCAGGGCGGGACCTGCACAGTGTAGTCTGGCTCAGGGGAGTGTTGTAGAACTGAGGGATCTGAGAGCACAGGGACACAGTTCCTTGAAAGTGGCATCACAGGAATATATCATGTTGAAGAAAGCTTTCAGCACCTTGGTCTTCATCAGTCACACTATTGAGTATAGAAGTTGGGAGGTTATGTGACTGTTGTACAAGACATTGGCGAGGCCACATTTGGAGCATTGTGGTCAGTTTTAGTCAAAGGGCCCATTTCCACGCTGTATCACTATGAGTCTGAGTGGAAGTGAGTCACCCTCCAACCTGAGGGAGCGCCTGAGAAGAAGACAAATTCACTGGACAAGCCGATCTTCACCAGCTCCACAGCCAGTGTCAGGGACAAAGGGTTCTGTCTCCGAAAACAAGTGGATCCTTCACTATTTTCCCAAATTCAAGAACATTCAAACTGTGACTGACCTTCACTGGGTGGTTGGTATCTGTCATGGTCTGCTGGGGAAAAGGATTCAAATATCACTCCACCATAAATGACATAAATGCTGATGATACCAATGTATTTAAACAACAGATGGAAGATACAGATCTAATCAATAAGTTCAATGAGATGTGGTGAGCCAGTCATCCCATTAAACAATGGCCAATACTTGGAACATGATCTGGGGACACCCCTGTCCTGTGCAGCTGTACGACCTTCCCCAGTTCTGGTGTGATGCCTTTTTCGTAGTAAACCTTGAAACACTGGGGGAAAATCAACAGGTGAATATGGACGGAGCTCGAGGGCTGAATATCCGACTCTGGGCCAGACCAGATCTTACCTGGCTGAGGAGGTGGTGGAAAATCCTCATAGGGTCCCGCTGTAAAAGAGGAAGTCAGATATCAAGAACAAGGTACCACACTGTGTACACACTGATACCCAGCTGGGTGGTAGTGTAAACTGTGAGGAAGATGCTATGAGGATGCAGGGTGACTTGGACAAGTTGAGTGAGTCGACAGGTGCAGGGCAGATGCAGTTTAATGTGGATAAATGTGAGGTTCTCCACTTTGGTGGCAAAAACAGGAAGGCAGATTATCTGAATGGTGTCAAGTTGGGAAAAGGGGAAGTACAACGAGATCTCGGTGTCCTTGTTCATCAGTCACTGAAAATAAGCAAGCAGGTACAGCAGGCAGTGAAGAAAGCTAATGACATGTTGGCTTCCATAACAAGAAGTTGAGTATAGGACCAAAGAAGTCCTTTTGCTGTTGTACAGGGCCGTAGTGAGACCACACCTGTATTATTGTGTGTAGTTTTTGTCTTCCCATCAGAACTGCCCCCTCCATCAACTCTTTTAAATCTAGACTTAAAACTTATTTCTACTCACAAGCATTTCTTGAGGTCCTCTGAGGGAGCGCTGTATGTATGTATTTATGTATGTATTGTTAGATCTTTGTACCCCTGTTTGTAGCACATTAGTACCTGCACTGATGTAAAGCACTTTGGTCAATGAGAGTTGTTTTTAAATGTGCTATAGAAATAAAATGGACTTGACTTGACTTGTTCAAGTTCACCAAAGGTAAGCTTATTTTAAACTGTGGACAGTATAGGGTGGTGCTGTAAACAAAGGCATTTTATGTCTGGTCATTGTGTTTGTTACCAAGGGGAATAAAGTGGAGTGGTCCTTCTAGTGATGAAGGATGACAAGGTCAGTTCACAGTGAGCTGTGATTGATCGATGCTGCAGGGATCAGTGCCTGGGTCTCAGACATCGTCAATGTCAACATTTTAGGTGAGGGATAGACACAAAATGTTGGACTAACAGAGGGACAGGCGGCATTTCTGGAGAGAAGGAATGGGTGACATTTCCGGTCGAGAACCTTCTATAGACTGAAGAAGAGTCTCGATCCCAAACACTACCCATTCCTTCTCTCCAGAGATGTTGCCTGACCTGCGCAGTTACTCCAGTGTTTGTCTATCGTCAGTGTAAACCAGATTCTGCAGTTCATTCCTACATATTTAGTAGAAGGCAACCAAATGTTATAGTTTAACCTTGTTGGAGATGAATAGAGATTAGTGCGAGTTGTTGTATTTTTAAAGGTCTATCCAGGGCAGGACCTGCACAGTGTAGTCGGGCTCAGGGGAGTGTTGTAGAACTGAGGGATCTGGGAGCACAGGTAAATAGTTCCTTGAAAGTGGAGTCACAGGAATATATCATGTTTCAGAATGTTTTCAGCACCTTGCCCATCATCAGTTAGAGTACTGAGTATAGAAGTTGGGAGGTTATGTTACTGTTGTACAAGACATTGGTGAGGCAACATTTGGAATATTGTGGTCAGTTTCCACGCTGTATGACTATGAGTCTGAGTGGAAGTGAGTCACCCTCCAACCTGAGGGAGCGCCTGAGAAGAAGACAAATTCACTGGACAAGCAGATCTTCACCAGCTCCACAGCCAGTGTCAGGGACAAAGGGTTCTGTCTCCGGGAACAAGTGGATCCATCACTATTTTTCCAAATTCAAGAACATTCAAACTGTGACTGACCTTCACTGGGTGGTTGGTATCTGCCATGGTCTGCTGGAGAAAAGGATTCAAATATCACCACCATAAATGACATCAATGCTGATGATACCGATGTATTTAAACAACAGATGGAAGATACAGATCTAATTAATAAGTTCAATGAGATGGGGAGAGCCAGTCATCCCGTTAAACAACAGCCAATACTTGGAACAGGATCTGAGACACTCCAGTCCTGAACAGCTGTACCCCCTTTCCCAGTTCTGGTTTGATGTCCACTTGCGAGCAGTCATTGCACCAGACAACAATCTGAACAACGAGAAGGAACCTGGTCACCAGAGGGAACCAGCCTCCCAACAGGAGCTCTCACTGACCCAGTACTGTCTCAGTGGGGACTGACTTGAGCCCCCAGTTCCTGTTCAGCCATCACTGCTCCCCTGAGGCCATGTTGACAAGGGACAGGCGGACCCCTATGTCATGGCGTGGACACATGCTTGTGTTCGCCAGAGGTAAGCTGATTTTACACTGTGTATTGGCTGGTGCTGTAAGCAAAGGCATTTTACGTCTGGTCATTGTGTTACCATGGGCCAATACTTGGAACATGATCTGGAGACACCCTAGTCCTGTGCAGCTGTATCTCCTTCCCCAGTTCTGGTGTGATGTATTTTTCGTATTTAACATTGAAACACTGGGGGAAAACCAACAGATGAATATGGACGAAGCTCGAGGGGTGAATATTCGACTCTGGGCCAGACCAGATCTTACCTGGCTGAGGAGGTGGTGGAAAATGCTCATAGGGTCCCGCTGTAAAAGAGGAAGTTAGATATCAGTCATTATCAGGAACAAGGTACCACACTGTGTATACAATGATAGCCAGCTGTGTGGCAGTGTGAACTGTGAGGAGGATGCTGTGAGGATGCAGGGTGACTTAGACATGTTGGGTGGGTGGACAGATGCATGGAAGATGCAGTTTAATGTGAATAAATGTGCGTTTATCCACTTTGGTGACAAAAACAGGAGGGCAAATTATTATACGAATGGTGTCATGTTGGGAAAAGGGGAAGTACAACAAGATCTGGATGTCCTTGTCATCAGTCACTGAAAATAGGCAAGCAGGTACAGCCGGCAGTGAAGAAAGATAATGGCATGTTGGCTTCCATAAGAAGAGGAATTGAGTATAGGAGCAAAGAGGTCCTTCTGCAGTTGTACAGGGCCCTAGTGAGACCCCACCTGGAGAATGTGTGCAGTTTGTGTGTCCAAATTTGAGGAAGGACATTCTTGCTATTGAGTGAGTGCAGCGTATGTTCCCGGGGTTATTTCCCGGGATGGCGGGACTGTCATATGCTGAGAGAATGGAGTAACTGGGCTTGAATACTCAGGAATTTTGAAGGATGAGAGGGGATCTTATTGACACATATAAGATTATTAGTGGATTGGACACGGTAGAGGCAGCAAACATGTTCCCAATGTTGGGCGAGTCCAGAACCAGGGGCCACGGTTTAAGAATAAGGGGTGGGCCATTTAGAACAGAGATGAGGAAAAACTTTTTCACCTAGAGAGTTGTGAATCTGTGGAATTCTCTGCCTCAGAAGGCTGTGGAAGCCAATTCTCTGAATGCTTTCAAGAAAGTTAGATAGAGCTCTTAAAGATAGCGGAGTCAAGGGATATGGGGAGAAGGCAGGAACGGGGCACTGATTGTGGATGATCAGCCATGATCACAGTGAATGGTGGTGACGGTAGACAATAGACAATAGGTGCAGCAGTAGGCCATTTGGCCCTTCGAGCCAGCACCGCCATTCACTGTGTCTATCCAGTCTTTCCTCATATGAAAGTCCTGACATCCCAGGAATCAGTCTGGTGAAACGTCTCTGTACCCCTCTATGGCAAGAATGCCCTTCCTCAGATTTAGAGACCAAAACTGTACGCAATACACCAGGTGTGGTCTCACCAAAACTCTGGCAGCCAGTTCTCTATCCACATCAATACTGAACCTCCAATACCGTGTGCTTTAAGTTTGTATGCTAATCTCTTATGTGGGACCTTGTCGAAAGCCTTCTGAAAGTCCAGATATAACACATCCACTGGTTCTCCCTTATCCACTCTACTAGTTACATCCTCGAAAAATTCTATAAGTATCGTCAGACATGATTTACCTTTTCGTAAATCCATGCTGACTTTGTCCAATGATTTCACCACTTTCCAAATGTGCTGCTATCCCATCTTTAATAACTGACTCTAGCAGTTTCCCCACTACCGATGTTAGACTAACTGGTCTGTAATTCCCCGTTTTCTCTCTCCCTCCTTTTTTAAAAAGTGGGGTTACATTAGCTACCCTCCAATCCTCAGGAACTACTCCAGAATCTAAGGAGTTTTGAAAAATTATCACTAATGCATTCACTATTTCTGTGGCTACTTCCTTGAGTACTCTGGGATGCAGACTATCTGGCCCTGGCGATTTATCGGCCTTTAATCCATTCAATTTACCAAACACCACTTCCCGGCTAACCTGGATTTCACTCAGTTCCTCCATCTTATTTGACCCCCGGTCCCCTGCTACTTCCGGCAGATTATGTATGTCTTCCTTAGTGAAGACAGAACCAAAGTAGTTATTCAATTGGTCTGCCATGTCGTTGTTCCCCATGATCAATTCACCTGTTTCTGCCTGCAAAGGACCTACATTTGTTTTAACTAATCTCTTTCTCTTCACATATCTTTTTTTTTTATACTATCCCTGATTTCCCTTGTTATCTATGGATGCACCACCTTCCCTGATTTATTCTTTTGCCAAATTGGGATGAACAATTGTTGTAGTTGATCCATGCAGTCTTTAAATACCTTCCATTGCACATCCACTGTCAACCCTTCAAGAATCACTTGCCGTTCTATCTTGGCCAATTCACGTCTCATACCTTCAAAGTTATCTTTGTTTAAGTTTAGAACCCTTGTTTCTGACTTAATTATGTCACTCTCCATCCTAATGAAGAACTCAACCATATTGTGGTCACTCTTGCCCAAGGGGCCACGCACAACAAGACTGCTAACTAACCCTTCCTCATTACTCAATACCCAGTCTAGAATAGCCTGCTCTCTCGCTGGTTCATCTACATGTTGGTTTAGAAAACTATCCCGCATACATTCCAAGAAATCCTCTTACTCAGCACCCCTGCGCATTTGATTCACCCAATCTATATGTAGATTGAAGTCACCCATTATAACTGTTTTACCCTTGTTGCATGCATTTCTAATTTCCTGTTTGATGCCATCCCCAACTCCACTACTACTGTTCGGTGGCCTGTACACAACTCCCACTAGCGTTTTCTCCCCCGTAGTGTTTCACAACTCTACCCATATCGATTCCACATCCTCCAAGCTAATGTCCTTCCTTTCTATTGCATTAATCTCCTCTCTCACCAGCTACGCTACCCCACCTCCTTTTCCTTTCTGTCTATCCCTCCTGAATATTGAATATCCCTGGATGTTCAGCTCCCAGCCTTGGTCCCCCTGGAGCCATGTCTCCGTGATCCCAACTATAGCATAGTCATTAATAGCTATCTGCACATTCAACTCGTCCACCTTATTACGAATGCTTCTCGCATTGAGACACAAAGCCTTCAGGCTTGTTTTTACAACACTCTTACTCCTTATACAATTATGTTGACAAGTGGCCCCTTTTGATTTTTTTGCCCTGGATTTGTCTGCCTGCCACTATTAATTTTCACCTTGCTACCGATTGCTTCTACCTTCATTTTATACCCCTCTTTCTCTCTGCTCACACATTTAAGAAACCCACCACGTCTTATTCTCTGTTTATTATTTTTTTTCTTCTTTCCCCCCTACATGTTGGGTCCGAGTGCTTCCCTTCTCTGCCTCCTGCCTCAGACCCTGTCTACTAGCTTTCTCTATTTGAGTCCCTCCCCCCAACCGTTCTAGTTTAAGTCCCCCCAGTAGCCTTTGCAAATTTTTCTGCCAGGAGTCATCTGCAAATTTGCTAATGTTACTCTTAATCCCTACATCTAAATCATTAATATATATTGTAAATAGCTGCGGTCCCAGCACCGAGACTTGCTGTACCCCGCTAGTCACTGCCTGCCATTCTGAAAGAGACCCATTAATTCCTATTCTTTGTTTCCTGTTTGTCAACCAATTTTCTCTGCATTTCAGTACCAAGTCTTGGGTTAGCATAGTGATAACCCAAGATTGAAGGGGATGGGGGAGCACTTCACCTTCTGGCAACTTCGCCCTAACCCATCTAAGACAACTGGCGCTGCCTTTCACCTCAGCAATCGGCTCGCCAATGCAAAGCTCCGAGTGTCTTTTTGTGGTAAGCCGGTGAAGAATCAAGAATTCCCCAAGTACCTCGGAGTCACCCTGGATAACACCCTCACCTATCATGAACACCTGAAGAGGGTGGCTGGTAAACTGAACGCAAGCGTCAACATCATCAGGAAACTTGCAGGCAATAGCTGCGGATCCAATGCACACACCCTCCGTTCCGCAAGCTTAGCCCTAGTCTACTCAATACCCGTGTTTTGCTCAACAGCTTGGGCTAATAGCTGCCACACCAAATGAGTTGACACTGTCCTTAACTCTGCAATGCGGGTCATCACAGGGACGCTTAAGTCAACACCTTTGCAGTGGCTCCCTGTCCTCTCTCATATCGCCCCTCCCAGCATACGCAGAAGGGAGAGGATGTTGAAAGATTGGTGCACCATCGAAGCTAACCCTGACCTTCCCATCCATGCTGACTTGAACAATCTGCCCAACATGCGCCTGAAGTCCCGCAACTCTTCTGGTTAAATACCTGGAAGATTTTGACTCCAAGACTGAGTGGCGCAGACACTGGAAAGATGCCAACACCAGCAACGGAGAGGTCATCACAGAACCCACAGTGAAACCCCCGGGTTTTGACCTCCATCGCAAGCAATGGCTAACCCTGAACAGAATCCGCACCCTCCATGCAAGAACAGCCCAACACCTGCATAAGTGGGGGATGACAGGCAGCCCTGCTTGCGACTGCAGACATCCAGACCAGACCAGACCAGACCATCCCACACATCGTGAATGACTGCCCATTGAGGCTTTTCACTGGGGGCATGAAAGCCATCCACCCAGTAACTGATGCTGTCCTGGCCTGGATGTCCACCTTTGATCTACAACTTTAGGCTGTGCACGCCATACGCAAGAAGATGAAGTACCCTACCCCCCAATACCATGTGCTCTAATTTTGCTCACTAATCTCCTATGTGGGATCTTATCAAAGGCACGTGGGGCCTTTAATCAGTAAGTTCAATGAGATGGGAGAGTCAGTCATCTTGTTAAACAATGGCCAAGACTTGGAACAGGATCTGGAGACACCCCAGTCCTGAGCAGCTGTACCACCTTCCCCAGTTCTGGTGTGATGTCCACTGGCGAGCAGTCACAGCACCAGACAACAATCTGAACAACGAGAAGGAATCTGGTCACCAGAGGGAACCACCCACCCAACAGGAGCTCTCACTGACCCAGTCCTGTCTCAGTGGGGACTGACTTCAGCTCCCGGATCCTGTTCAGCCATCACTGCTCCCCTGAGGCCATGTTGACAAGGGACAGGCGGGCCCCTATGTCAAGGTGCGGACACATGCTTGTGTTCGCCAGAGGTAAGCTGACTTTAAACTGGGGACAGGATGCTGAACCCAACTACCCGAGCAGGTGGAGCACAGGGAAAGCTCAGGCTTCCTGTCACCTTGCCAGCCTCAAGGAGCCCCTCACTAACTCTCATAATGAAGTAACAACATGGATTGATCCTTCTGGTGATGAAGGATAACAAGGTCAGTTCATGGTATCATATCTCAAAATGATGTTGTATTCTAAAGGATAACTGGATTTCCTTTTCGTAGTAAACATTGAAACACTGGGGGAAAACCAACAGATGAATATGGATGGAGCTCGAGGGGTGAATATTCGACTCTGGGCCAGACCAGATCTTACCTAATTTATTAGCTAGTGGAAAATGCTCATATGGTCCTGCTGTAAAAGAGGAAGTCAGATATCAGTCAATATCAAGAACAAAGTACCACACTGAGTATAAAGAACATTCAAACTATGACTGACCTTCACTGGGTGGTTGGTATCTGTCATGGCCTGCTGGGGAAAAGGATTCAAATATCACTTCACCATAAATGACATGTCATTTCGGAGTCACGTGAGTGACTTCGTGAAGAACCCGCCAGCACGCATGCGCGACATATCGTCGTAACGCATTGCAGTCGACGGCTGGAGGTAGAGCGTGGCTCACCACCAGCCCTTCATAAGGAGCCGCTCAGGTAAGTGAAACTAACCTTGAGTTGGTTGGTTTCTTTTGGGAGAGTGTTTTCTTTCAACAGGAACATGGACGGGAAAAACAAGGGCCGAAGGACGTCCGCACGGAGTCTCCGGCCACCCATCCCGGAGCCCTCATCAACGGCTACACCTGCGAGTCAGGCCGGGAAAAAGGCGAGGAAGTCGGGGAGCCTTGTCGCTACAGGACCCGACCCGCCGATACACCGGAGCTCCAGCGAGGATCCTGCGGAGCAGGATTTCGGTGTGCCACCGGAGCAGGTTGATCCTGACTCCGTATCGCTGTCGCCAACGGGCTCGTTGGTCGACCTGGGCAAGGGCTCGCGTGCTGCTGCACGGCCCTTCTCCCTGAGCCCTCGGAGGAGAGGGAGGGATGGAGCCCGTAAACCTAGCCCTTCAGGGGCAAAGGTATCACCTGCCGCTAGATTGTGGACTGGTGAATTGGCGGGACTCAAGTCCACTGGGAGACCTGTAAGGACCAGTGTCGACTCCCCAACCACCAAGACTAGGAAGAGTCATTCGGGTGGAGTCCCGCCACGGTCACCGAGTCCCCCGTGGATGGGAGGACGGGACCGTACATCGGCTAGGCCCAGGATTAGGGCAGTCGGCAAGCCCGCGCGGATGTCGGGTCACCACGCCGAGGCATCGGGTGCCGACTTCTCACCGCGTTTGCCCTCCGAGGCAGCGGGATCGAGCTCCGCCAAAAGGAGGCGTTTGAGCGGATCTGCGCGGGAATCGCTCAGCTTTGCTGCGGCGGCTGGTAGCGATAGCTTCCGGCACCGAGATTACCTCGACGAGGTGCGGGCCGATGACCGGAGCCTCAGCAGTTCAGTGCTTCAGTAGAACATGAGGACTCCGACCGCCTGAGTTCTAAGGGCGAAGGGCGTATGGACAGGATGGAGCGGATGTTGGAACTTCTCCTGCAACAGAATCAGAGGCAGGAAGCATCTAGCTCCAGAGGGCACAGGGAGATATCACCATCGTCAGCAGGCAGCCTGAGACAGCCGGAGGATGAGGGCATTTTGGGCCATACACCAGCTACATCGGAGGCCCCTCAGGAAGAGCTCCTCGATGTAGCAACTAAATTTGCATTATCGGAGACATCGGGACTACCCCTCAACCCCAAACTGGCTGCCACCGTGGACTTCCTGACCAACCATCAGCTCCAGGAGGAGGTCCTGTCAGAAGCCATAAACAGGCACAAAGCCCCAGCGAACTGCAACTCCCTCAACGTCTCCATCGTCAATACGCCAATCTGGGGCAACATCAGCACAGGGATCAGGACCCAGGAGATGAAGCTCCAGCGGATCCTGAAGCTGCTCACTGCTGGGATTACCGCGTTTGCGCGGTCGGTGGACGGGGAGGATCTGAGCACCGAGCAGGAGGATGCTCTGGCTCTACTGTGCACCACACAGTATGAGATAAACGCCTTCAGGAAGAGCGTCATCAGACCCACACTGAACCCAAAATTTGCGGGGTTGTGTAAAGCACCTCCTACGCCGCCACCCAAACAGTTGTTCGGGGAAGACCTCCCGAAGAGGGTCAAGGAGCTGGATGACCACGCCAAGACGGTGGGACTCATGCGGTCACAAATCTCGTCCAGGCAGGCGGCCAGGAAAGTGCCATTTTTCAGGCCACGGGCCCTGCCGTTAGAGCGGCAAGAACCTACGCTCCAGCTCCGCCTCAATTTCAGCAGCCTCAACAACCTCGGCCTTTTTTAGGGCTAGGCCCCCAGCGGCCACCATGGAAGATGCGGACGCCGCATCATCAGCTCAACCCAGCACCTCCACGTCCCGCCAAACATGTCAAGGACCGCCGGTAACCATGGAGGTAAGGTGGTCTGTTTTTTATGCACCTGCGTGCTTAACTTCACATGTTGGTGGGCGACTACGGTTCTTCACGGTGGCATGGGGAACCATCACTTCTGATGAGTTTATCTTACAAAGTATTCAAGGCCATGAGATTGAATTCATCAATGGTAACATCCCTCCATCTCATCATATGCCAGATCGGAAATTTACACTGTCCAGCAATGAAGCGGCAGTAGGCTATGCTGAAATCTTAAGGCTACAAGACAAAGGCGTGATAGAAAGAACTATGCACGAACCAATTGAATTTGTATCCAACGTATTCACAAAAACCAAGAAGGATGGAGGATGTCGGGTTATTATTGATCTGACCCATTTGAATACCTTTGTAAAATATACCCATTTCAAAATGGACACGTTCGAAACAGCCAAGTTATTGATTTCTGAGGGCTGCTTTATGGCATGCATTGATTTAAAAGATGCATACTATTCAGTATCCATTCGGGAACACCACAGGAAGTTCTTGAAATTTACCTGGATGGATCAGCTCTGGCAATACAGAGCTTTGCCAAATGGGCTTACCACAGCCCCTAGATTACTTACTAAATTGCTCAAACCAATTTTGGCTACTCTAAGGAGACAAGGTCATATAGTGATGGCCTATCTGGATGATATCCTAATCATTGGGAACACCCTGGAATCAGCAGAACTGGCAGTTTCAGCCACCGTGGAAATTTTTCAGGAAATGGGGTTCATTATCCATCCAGACAAATCAAAGTTCTGCCCTTCACAGGTCATGGATTATCTCGGGTTTACGGTGGATTCCAATCGCATGAGGGCCACCATACCAACTAACAAAGTTTGGGATGTCACCAAAGTATGCAAGGATCTAGTCTGGGCCAGTATACCATCAATTAGACAAACTGCTAAGGTGATTGGCAAGATTGTAGCACTTTTTCCAGCTGCCCAATACGGACCTTTGCATTATCAAAATTTGCAGAGAGCCAAACTGAACGCTGGACATTTCGATCGACCAATGCAGCTGCCTCTCAAGGCAAAGATTGAGTTACAATGGTGGATTGACAATATTTGTGACTCATTTAAACCCATAATTTTACCCAATCCGATGGTATACTTACAAACAGATGCAAGCTCCCATGGCTGGGGATCTACGGACAACTACTCTAGTTGTGGGGGCAGATGGGACACCCTTGAATCTACCCTGTTGTTGTCACAAGGGATAAACTATTTGGAGATGCTAGGAGCATTTCACGGACTTCGAGCTTATTGTTCTAACCTTACTGACGCTCATGTCCGTCTCCAAATAGATAATACCACTGCGGTGGCATATCTAAACCATATGGGCGGTACCAGGTCAATTTCATGTGATGAATTGGCAAATACAATTTGGCTCTGGTGTGTTCAACCGAATATTTGGATTTCAGCCACCTATTTACCAGGTGAGCTCAATACAGTGGCGGACACCAGGTCACGCAAATTCAATGACAACATCGAGTGGATGTTGAATCCCCAAATATTCGCTAAAATTACAGCCAAATTTGGTGAACCGGATATCGACCTCTTTGCGTCACGGTTGAACCATCAGGTACCAACATACGTTTCGTGGGAACCAGATCCTGGGGCAATGGCGATGGATGCGTTCTCGCTGGACTGGGGGAAATGGTTTTTCTACGCATTTCCTCCATTTTGCCTCATCAGTCGGGTATTGCGGAAAATCCAGACAGATGCTGCTAAAGGCATTCTTATCATACCCGACTGGCCTACGCAGCCATGGTATCCGGTGGTCCTTGATATGATCAATCAACCTTGGGTCCTCTTAGAGGGTTGCCCACAATTGGTAACAAACCCTGTGTCAGGGGAACCACATCCCTGCCACAGTTATCTAAACTTGTTGGCTTGCAGGTTCTGAACAAGCCATTACTGCGGTATGGCCTATCATCTAGAACCATGGATACCATCGGAGGGTCATGCCGGGAGTCCACCAGGCGGCAATACCTCTCACACATCCGGAAATGGGAAACCTACTGCGGCCGCTCCCACGTTGCATACGATGCTGTAACCATCACCGACCTATTGGAATTCCTGGCGGGGTTGCACCATGATGAACACCTCAGCTACAGTGCCATCAACAGCGCCAGGAGTGCGCTGTCATTCTACCTTATTGAGGTAGGATCCAACAGGCTGGTGTCCAGACTCATGCGGGGAATATTCAATTCCAATCCGCCCAGACCGCGTTATAACATCACCTGGGATATCGTGAAGGTATTAACCCTGCTCAGGACGTGGTCGCCCATGGAGGGGCTTGAGCTGGACAAACTCACCCTGAAGCTGGTGATGTTACTGGCACTGACTTCAGCGCAGAGGGTACAGACACTCCACAAGGTCCGGATCGACAGGATGATCTCTACCCCTGCAGAAGTAGTCTTCTTCATAGACAAACTACTCAAGCAGCATAGACCTGGGTTCACAGGGCTGCAGCTGAAGTTCCCGGCATACCCCGCTGATGCAAGGCTATGTTTAGCCGCCCATATCCGTCACTGTGTGAAAGTGATGAGAAAGCTAAGGGGAATGGAGAAATACTTGCTTATCACCCACAAGAAACCTCACCATAGAGTGACGGTCCAGACGATATCCAGGTGGCTCAGGATCGTCTTGGGTAAGTCAGGTATTGACACTAATGTCTTCAAATCCCATTCCACCAGGGCTGCATCAACGTCGGCGGCAAGGGTCATGGAGGTGCCCATGGACAATATTCTTGCCACAGCAGGATGGGCGAATGAAGCCATCTTCCAGTGGTTCTACAACAAACCTGTTGCCGCTCCTCTACAGTTCGCGGAGGCCGTGCTGAATGCAGGTCAAGAACGTGGAGATGTCCCCGAGTGAGGGGTTTTTTCTTTGTTGTTAATAAATATTGTTCTTATTTTTCAGTACAAGCAGTCTGGAAAGATGTTTACTCCCATCCATCCTTATAAGTGGTGTGTGACAGCATGGACGTGGTCCAGGGCATGGAATCACAGAGCTTTGAAGTCTTCACAAAGTCACTCACATGACTCCGAAATGAAATAGTAAGATTAAACGAGAACTTACCAGTTCGAAGGTTGATCTTTATTTTATGAGGAGTTGCGATGAGGGATTTCATGCCCTCCGCTCCCAACCCTCGATCATAAATCAACTGGTAATTAGAGTCTCTTCAATCTTACTATACCAAGTCATTTCTCTGTTGTTGTTTCTGTGATTCCACACCGCTACTTTGAAGTATGTCGCGCATGCGTGCTGGCGGGTTCTTCACGAAATCCCTCATCGCAACTCCTCATAAAATAAAGATCAACCTTCGAACTGGTAAGTTCTTGTTTAATCTTACTATCAATGCTGATACCAATGTATTTAAACAACAGATAGAAGATCCAGCTCTAATCAGTATGTTCAATGAGATGAGGAGAGCCAGTCATCCCGTTATATAACAGCCAATACTTGGAACAGGATCTGAGACACCCCAGTCCTAATCAGCTGTACCACCTTCCCCTGTTCTGGTGTGATGTCCACTGGTGAGCAGTCATTGCAGAAGACAACAATCTGAACAACGAGAAGAAATCTGAACACCAGAGGGAACCGGCCTCCCAACAGGAGCTCTAACTGTCCCAGTCCTGTCTCCGTGGGGACTGACTTCAGCCCTCAGTTTCTGTTCAGCCATCACTGCTCCCCTGAGGCCATTTTGACAAGGGACAGGCAGACCCCTATGTCATGGCATGGGCACATTCTTGTGTTCGCCAGAGGTAAGCTGATTTTAAACTGTGGGCAGCATAGGTTGGTGCTGTAAACAAAGGTATTTTATGACCGGTCATTGTGTTTGTTACCAAGGGGAATGAAGTAGATTGGTCCGTCTAGTGATGAAGGATAAACAAGGTCAGTTCACAGTGAAAGGAAGGACATTGCTGGGAAGGTTAAGGTATCGCATCTCAAAATGAAGCTGTATTCATAAGAATATCTGGATTTCCTATTTGTAGTAAACATTGAAACTTTGGGAGGAAGACCAACATTAGAATATAGACAGAGCTCGAGCGGCGGATTTCCGACTGGGTCAGACCAGATCTTACCTGGTTCATGAGCTGGTGGAAAATACTCATGGGGTGGTGCTGTAAAAGAGGAAGTCAGATTTCAGTCATTATCAAGAACAAAGTACCACACTGCGTATACAGAGATACTTATATTACATATAGTGAGTCACCCTCCAACCTGAGGGAGCACCTGAGAAGAAGACAAATTCACTGGACAAGCAGATCTTCACCAGCTCCACAGCCAGTGTCAGACACAAAGGGTTCTGTCTCTGGGAACAAGTGGATCCATCACTATTTTCCCAAATTCAAGAACATTCAAACTGTGACTGACCTTCACTGGGTGGTTGGTATCTGTCATGTTCTGATGGGGAAAAGGATTCAAATATTACTGAAATTACATCAATGCTGATGATACCAATGTATTTAAACAACAGATAGAAGATACAGATCTAATCAATAAGTTCAATGATATGTGTAGAGCCAGTCATCCTGTTAAACAATGGCCAATGCATGGAACATGATCTGGAGACACCCCAATCCTGTGCAGCTGTACTGCCTTCCCCAGTTCCGGTGTGATGTCCTTTTCGTAGTAAACATTGAAACACAGGAGGAAAATCAACAGATGAATATGGACGGAGCTCGAGGGGTGAATATTCGACTCTGGGCCAGACCGGATCTTACCTGGCTGAGGAGGTGGTGGAAAATGCTCATAGGGTCCCGCTGTAAAAGAGGAAGTCAGATATCAGTCATTATCAAGAACAAAGTACCACACAGCGTATACAGAGATACTTATTTTACACATGGGAAAGATACGGATTCATATCTCGATAAACATTGGACTTTCCATTGTTTAATACGAGAATATGTAAATCTATATGCAGATTTGTTATGAAATTTGGAAGCTGAAAGACGTACAGGAAACAGGAATGAGGAATGAATGTGAGTGTCTCGGGCAAGATGGCTGTGACTGAACGGTGCTGCAGGGATCAGTGCCTGGACCTCAGACATCGTCGATGTCAACGTTTTGGGTGATGGCTAGACACAAAATGTTGGAGTAACAGAAGGACAGGTGGCATTTCTGGAGAGAAGGAATGGGTGACGTTTTGGGCTGAGACCCTTCTATAGACTGAAGAAGGTGTTCGATCCCAAACACCACCCATTCCTTCTCTCCGGAGATGCTGCCTATGCTGAAAGATTACTCCAGTGTTTGTCTATCTTCAGTATCAACCAACATCTGCAGTTCATTCTGACATATTTAGGGTGAGGGAACCAAATGTTATAGTTTAAACTTGGAGTTTAATAGAGATAAGTGCGAGTAGTCTGGCTCAGGGGAGTGTTGTAGAACTGAGGAATCTGGAAGTTCTGGTCTATAGTTCCTTGAAAGTGGAGTCACAGGAATATATCATGTTTAAGAATGCTTTCTGCACATTGGCCTTCATCAGTCAGAGTATTGAGTATACAAGTTGTGAGGTTATGTAACTGTTGTACAAGACATTGGTGAGGCCACGTTTGGAGTATTGTGGTCAGTTTTTGGCAAAGGGCTCGTTTCCACGCTGTATGACTATGAGTCTGAGTGGAAGTGAGTCACCCTCCAACCTGAGGGAGCGCCTGGGAAGAAGACAAATTCACTGGACAAGCAGATCTTCACCAGCTCCACAGTCAGTGTCAGAGACAAAGGGTTCTGTCTCCGGGAACAAGTGGATCCATCGCTATTTCCCCAAATTCAAGAACATTCAAACTGTGACTGACCTTCACTGGGTGGTTGGTATGTGTCATGGCCTGCTGGGGAAAAGGATTCAATAATAACCACCATAAATTACATCAATGCTGATACCGATGTATTTAAACAACAGATGGAAGATACAGATCCAATCAATAAGTTCAATGAGATGTGGAGAGCCAGTTATCCCGTTAAACAACGGCCAATACTTGGAACATGGTCTGGAGACACCCAGTCCTGTGCATCTGTACCACCTTCCCCAGGGGTGAATATTCGGCTCTGGGCCAGACCAGATCTTACCTGGCTTATGAGATGGTGGAAAATGCTCATAGGGTCCAGCTGTAAAAGAGGAAGGCAGATATCAGTTATTATCAAGAACAAGGTACCACATTGTGTATACACTGATAGCCAGCTGGGTGGCAGTGTGAACTGTGAGGAGGATGCTATGAGGATGCAGGGTGACTTAGACATGTTGGGTGATTGGACAGATGCATGGCAGATGCAGTTTAATGTGGATAAATGGGAGGTTATCCACTTTGATGGCAAAAACAGGAAGGCAAATCAGAATCAGAATCAGAATTGTTTATTGTCATTTGAACATAAGTTCAAACAAAATTACGTTTCTGCAGTCATAATACAAAAAAAAACAAAAAAAACACGCAATTACACAATTCCACACAAACATCCATCACAGTGAATCCCCAAACACCTCCTCACTGTGATGGAAGGCAAAGTCTAATCTCTTCCCTGTTCTCTGTGCCCATTCCTCTCTCGCAGTCAAGCAGCCAAACTGCTGTATTGAGCCGATCGAGGTTCCTGATGTTAGAGCCCCCCCCGGTGGGCAATAGTAAGTCCCGCGGCGATGTAAGGCCCCGCTCCAGGTCGATATAAACCCCTCGATTGGGCGGGCGAAGTTTGCTGTTGAAGTTTGCTCCGAAAAGCGGTCTCCCACCAGGGACCCGCGAGCTCCCGATGTTACCGTCCACAGGCCTGCAACCACACCGCTCCGCACTCCGAAGTCGGACAGCACCGCGATGGTGAGTCCGCAGGCTCCACAACTGGAGCCCCAGGTCGATTCCGGTTGAAGGCCGCCGGCTCCATGATGTTAGGCCCAACGACAACGGAGACTCGACAAGGAAAAATTATTATTTGAATGGTGTCAAGTTGGGAAAAGGGGAAGTACAACGAGATCTGGGTGTCCTTGGTCATCAGTCACTGAAAATAATCAAGCAGGTGCAGCAGGCAATGAAGAAAGCTAATAGCATGTTGGCTTCCATTACAGGATTAATTGAGTATCGGAGCAAAGAGGTCCATCTGCAGTTGTACAGTGCCCTAGTGAGACCACACCTGGAGTAATGTGTGCAGTTTTTGTCCCCAAATTTGAGGAAGAACATTCTTGATATTGAGGGAGTGCAGTATATGTTCACAAGGTTAATGCCCGGGATGGTGGGGCTGTCATATGCTGAGAGAATAGAGTAACTGGGCTTGTATTCTCTGGAATTTAGAAAGATGAGAGGGGTTGACGCATATAAGATTATTAAGGGTTTGAACATGGTAGAGGCAGCAAACATGTTCCCAATGTTGGGCGAGTCTAGATCCAGGGGCTACAATTTAAGAAGAGGTATGCCATTTAGAACGGAGATGAGGAAAAACTTTTTTCAGAGATCCACATATCCATAGAGTTGTGAATCAGTGGAATTCTCTGCATCAGAAAGCTGTGGAGGCCAATTCTCTGGATGCTTTCAAGAGAGAGTTAGAGCTCTTAAAGATAGCAGAGTCAAAGGATATGGGGAGAAGGCAGGAACGGGGCACTGATTGTGGATGATCAGCCATGGTCACAGTGAATGGTGGTGCTGGCTCGAAGGGACGAATAGCCTATGTCTGCTCCTATTGTTTATTAAATAACACATGGGAAAGATGCAGATTAATATCTTGATAAACATTGATCTTTCCCTTTTTCATAATTTGAGTAAATGTAAATTGAATGCAGATGGACATATGGGAAACAGGAATGAGTGTGATCCCCATGTCATGGCGTGGGCACAGGCCCACTTATACGTCCATCGGTTAGCGCCGCTAGCTGGCAGCCTCGCCGGCAGCTGTTCATCCTTTCAATTTTTTGTTGTTTTCAGTATTTCTAAAGTGTGTTTTAGTGTAGGGGAGGGGAATACGGTGGGGGGGTGGGGGGGAATTAGGGGGAAACTGCATTTTAGTCACTTACCTCAATGGAATGCGTCTTTTCTCCTTTTCGCATTTCGCCCTCCCTCGCGGCCTAACAGCTTGGATTGGTGTGGCCTCTCCCTGAGACGGGCCCAGAGCTTCAGCAGCAGGCGCAGCGCAGACTTTCCATCGCGGAGCCGGGCGATCCCTTGCTGGGGGTCGCCAGAAGAAATGCTCCGATCGCTTGCCCACAGACTATAATATCCTGAAGCCGCGGTCTGCGGAGCTTCTAGCCGCAGTCGCGGCGTGGACTTTCCATCGCGGAGTCTGGGATCCCTCGCCGGGACGCACCGGAGAAGAGATCCGGCCACCGGCCGTGGCCTACAACATCGTAAAGCCGCGGACTCCGGTAGGAAGCGGCCTACTCGGGACCTCCAAGCCGTGGAGTGTCCGTCCATCCCGACGTCGGAGTTTTGGGCATCCCGGCGAGAGGGCCTGTACATCGGGCCGTCCATAGCGGTGACTGCGGAGGGTTCATGGCCCCGACCACGGATGAACAAAGGAGGAGGACTGACTGGACGTTACTGCCTTTCACCACAGTGAAGAATGTTGATTCCACTGGTGGATGTTCATGTTGTATTCTCTTGTGTATTGTGCTCTATTTGATTGCATGGCTGCATGGGAAATCATATTCCACTGTATCTTAATTGGTGCAAGTGGCAACAAATGTGAAGTTGAACTTGAACATGCTTGAACTTGAACATGGCACGAGCCTGAGCTGGTCCGTCTCCTGCCTCAAAGATACGAGTTTCTCTACAAACAAAGGCAACTCTTTCTCCTCCCCAGCTAGCCTTTGCTGCAGGGTTCCACAAGGCTCCATCCTAGGCCCCATTCTCTTCTCCCTGTATATGCTCCCCTTAGGCCAAGTCATTCAAAGGCACGGCATTTCCTTCCACTGCTATGCAGACGATACACAGCTCTATCTCCCCCTGACACCCAACAACCAATCAAATCTACTCAGCCTTATGCCTCTGCCTCAAGGATATAAAGTGTTGGATGGCCCAGAACATCCTCCAGCTAAACGAGAGCAAGTCTGAGGTCGTCCTACTCAGCCCCTCGGACTCCATCAAAACGAGAGCAGGCAGCTTTGGAAGTCTTACCCCCTTACTCAAACCTCACGTCAAAAACCTTGGCGTGATATTTGACTTTGCGTTGAAGTTTGCCAAACAAGTTAATGCCATGGTAAAAGCTAGCTTCTTCCAGCTTTGCACGATAAAATAAAACAATTCCTCCAGTTTGACGACCTCGAAAAGATCATCCATTCATTTATCTCCTCCCGCCTCGATTACGCAACTCCCTTTACACTAGCATCAGCCAATCATCCCTGTCCCGCCTGCAATTGGTCCAAAACGCTGCAGCGAGGCTTCTGACGGGCACCCGATAAAGGGACCACATCACCCCAATTCTGGCCTCTCTCCACTGGCTCCCAGTGCGGTTCAGAATCAATTTCAAGCTCCTCCTTTATGTATACAAAGCCCTTAGCAGGCTTGCCCCCACCTACATCAAAAATCTGCTAACCCACCTTAATACCTCCAGGTCCCTCAGGTCGGCCGACTTGGGGTCACTGACCATCCCGCGTTCCAGGCATAAGCTCAAGGGCGACCGCGCTTCTGCGGTTGCAGCACCTAGACTGTGCAACAGCATCCATCTTCCCATCAGATCTGCCCCCTCCATCAACTCTTTTAAATCTAGACATAAACTTATTTCTACTCACAAGCGTTTCTTGAGGTCCTCTGAGTAAGTATGTAAGTATTTATGTATGTATTGTTAGATCTTTGTATCACGGTTTGTAGCACGTTAGTACCTGCACTGATGTAAAGCACTTTGGTCAATGAGAGTTGTTTTTAAATGTGCTATAGAAATAAAATTGACTTGACTTGACTTGACTTGTTAAAGTTCAAGTTCGCTTGAGGTAAGCTGATGTTAAACAGTGGACAGTATAGGGTGGTGCTGTAAACAAAGGCATTTTATGTCTGGTCATTGTGTTTGTTACCAAGGGGAATAAAGTGGAGTGGTCCTTCTAGTGATGAAGGATAACAAGGTCAGTTCACAGTGAAAGGAAGGACATTGCTGGGAAGGTTAAGGTATCACAACTCAAAATGAAGCAGTATTCATAAGAATATCTGCATTTCCTATGTGTGGTAAAATTTGAAACATTGAAACATTGGAGGAAGAGCAACAGTAGAATATAGACGGAGTTTGAGGGGTGAATATCCAACTCTGGGTCAGACCAGATCTTACCTGGTTCATGGGCTGGTGGAAAATTCTCATGGGGCGGTGCTGTAAAAGATGAAGTCAGATATCAGTCATTATCAAGAACAAAGTACCACACTGTGTATGCAGAGGAACTTAAATTACACATGGGAAAGATGCGGATTCATATCTCAATAAACATTGGACTTTCCATTGTTTAATATGAGAATATGTAAATCTATGTGCAGATTTGTAATGAAATTTGGAAGCTGAGAGACGTACTGGAAACAGGAATGAGGAATGAGTGTGAGTGTCTCAGGCTAGATGACTGTGACTGAACAGTGCCTGCAGGGATCAGTGCCTGGACCTCAGACATCGTCAAGGTCAACGTTTTGGGTGAGGGATAGACACAAAACGCTGGAGTAACAGAGGGACAGGCGACATTTATGGGGAGAAAGAATGGATGACATTTCGGGTCGAGACCCTTCTATAGACTAAAGAAGAGTCTCGATCCCAAACACCACCCATTCCTTCTCCCCAAAGATGCTGCCAGACCTGCGCAGTTACTCCAGCTTTTGTCTATCTTCAGTGCAAACCAGCATCTGCAGTTCATTCCGACATATTTAGGGTTATGGGAACCAAATGTTATAGTTTAACCTTGTTGGAGATTAATAGAGATTAGTGCGAGTTGTTGTATTTTTGAAAGTCTATCCAGGGCAGGACCTGCACTGTGTAGTCGGGCTCAGGGGAGTGTTGTAGAACTGAGGAATCTGGGAGCATAGGTACATTGTTCCTTAAAAGTAGCATCACAGGAATGCATCATGTTTAAGAAAGCTTTCAGCACCTTGGTCTTCATCAGTCAGAGTATTGAGTATAGAAGTTGGGAGGTTATATTACCATTGTACAAGACATTGGTGAGGCCACATTTGGCATTGCGGTCAGTGTTTGCCAAAGGGCCTGTTTCCACGCTGTATAACTATGAGTCTGAGTGGAAGTGAGTCACCCTCCAACCTGAGGGAGCGCCTGAGAAGAAGACAAATTCACTGGACAAGCAGATCTTCACCAGCTCCACAGCCAGTGTCACAGACAAAGGGTTCTGTCTCTGGGAACAAGTGGATCCATCACTATTTTCCCAAATTCAAGAACATTCAAACTGTGACTGACCTTCAGTGGGTGGTTGGTATCTGTCATGGTCTGCTGGGGAAAAGGATTCAAATATTACCACCAAATGACATCAGTGCTGATGATATCATCAGCCATCAGAAGGTTAAGGTATCGCATCTCAAAATGATGCTGCATTCAAAAGGATAATTGGATTTCCTTTTCAAAGAAAATATTGAAACACTGGAGTAAAACCAACAGTAGAATATAGACAGAGCTCGAGGGGTGAATATCTGACTCTGGCTCAGACCAGATCTTACCTGGTTCATGAGCTGGTGGATAATGCTCATAGGGTCCCGCTGTAAAATAGAAAGTTAGATATCAGTCATTATCACGAACAATGTTGTGCCACACTGGGTGTACAAAGACACTAAAATAACACATGGGAAAGATGCAGATTAATATCTCGATAAACTTTACCGATGTATTTAAACAACAGATGGAAGATACAGATCTAATCAGTAATTTCAATGAGATGGGGAGAGCCAGTCATCCTGATATACAATGGCCAAGACTTGGAACATGATCTAGAGGCACCCCAGTCCTGAGCAGCTGTACCACCTTCCCCTGTTCTGGTGTGATGTCCACTGGCGAGCAGTCACTGCACCAGACAACAATCTGATCCACGAGAAGGAATCTGATCACCAGAGGGAACCAGCCTCCCACCAGGAGCTCTCACTGACCCAGTGCTGTCTCAGTATAGGTATGTTACAAAACTTACCTTTACCGGCGCTGCACTTCTGCCGCTCCCCGTGTGCGCGACTTTCGCGCCTTGCAGAGGGGGGCGGGCTTAAAGTGCCGTTTTTCCACAGGCAGGACAAATCGATGAATGTCGGGCGATTTGGTTGCTGAAGAAAAATCGCTCCGACATTTCATCAATGGTGGTATTTTTAAATTACTCTAGATTATTTATTAACTAGAGTAATTTAAAAATCACCTTCAAAAGCCGTGACCGCAGACAACCGGAAGCATTTTGCGTAGGGAAGAAAAAAAGGTAAATAGTTTATTTTTATATTAAAAGTTGGTTTTTCGGGAGGCATTAATAATATTTTTATGTTGCGAAATGGGTTCCCCAAAAAATGTATGAACCCCCAGTATTTTTCCCCCCGACTTCACCGCTAACCGCAACGTTCCAATCCACCGCATTCCGCTAAAACCCACTCGCTAGTTGATTTAAATGGCCATTAATTTACAGGCATAAAACACTAAAATCCTTCCATTTGGCCCAGAAATTCATGAAAATTAGATTTAAAAATTATGTTATATTGTGGATTATTGTGTGAATGTTATTTGGACACTTAGGCAATTTTTAAAAAGTTTATCTTTTCTTAAGAAATTGATAGATGTTTAGATCTACTCATTGAATTTTGTAATTAGCTACAATTAGATAACTAACTAATTATATGCTTTAATTTCAGGTAATCCAAGTAAGATTGTTTAATATTTGTTTCAGAATGCTTCAATCTATAATAACTGAAAATTTCATTGAGTTCTCTTAATTTTTAAGAATGTTATGGACATTTAACTTTTCCAGATCACAGCTTTTGAGTTAAGTCAATTGAAAGGCAATGGGAAGCAAGATGCTCATTTCCGAGTATGAAAATGGCCATAACTTTCTTAATACTGAAGATATGAAAGTAAATTAGGTGTCAAATTAAACTTCTTTTTATGCTTTATCTGATGGGATAAATTGCAGACTTGATTTTTTAAATCTCAAAATTTTGTAACATTGCTACTCAGTAGGGACTGACTTCAGCCCCCAGTTCCTGCTCAGCCGACAATCTCCTGTGAGCATGCTGACAAGGGACAGGGGGACCCCTATGTGATGGTGTGAACACATGCTTGTGTTCGCCAGAGGTAAGCTGATTTTAAACTGTGGACGGGATGCTGAACCCAACAGCCCGAGCAGGGGGAACACACGGAAAGCTCAGGCATCCTGTCACCTTGCCAGCCTCAAGGGGCCCCTCACTACCTCTCATCATGAAGTATTTCATCAGTTGGCGCTGTCAATGATGGCAGCCTCGCCAGCAGTCTGTCTGTCTTTTCGACTTTTTTTTGTTATTTTTAATGTGTTTTATTAAAAGTTTGCGTTAATGTTCTCTGTAACCCTTGGTTCCCATCTCTCGCCCATCCTAGTCATTGTACCAGTTTCACTGGCATCCTGGTGAGTTTCATTGTCAGTTTAACTCGTCTTCACCTGGCCCACAGCCAAGAATGGACCATTTCCTTGATCATCGTTACTTTTTTGTATCTCTTTCATTTCTTTGTTCTGTGTCTCTCTATGTCGCCGTCTTTATTTCTTGTTTCCCTTTCCCTTGACTCTCAGTCTGGAGAAGGGTCTTGATCCGAAATGTCATCTTTTCCAGCTCTCCAGAGATGCTGCCCATCCCGCTGAGTTACTCCTTCACTTTGTGTCTATCTGCACGGAAACGTCAATGTCAGTCATCTCACCAGCCTCAGGGAGCCCCCCGGCAGCTCGCATAACAAAGGATTTCAACACTGGAGCAAGGGGACCATGTTTCAAAACCAAAGGCATTTCACCTCAGGGCAACGTGATCATTAACCTGGGACAGAAGTGGACCAGTTCTTCGAGTAATGGAGGCTCGGAAGGTCAGTTCACAGTGAAAGAATGGAAATTGATCGGTAGGTAAGGTATCAAATCCCAAACAGATTGCATGTTCATAGCAAAAGGATTTGAGTATAGGAGCAGGGAGGTTCTACTTCAGTTGTATAGGGTCTTGGTGAGGCCATACCTGGAGTATTGCGTACAGTTCTGGTCTCCAAATCTGAGGAAGGACATTATTGCCATAGAGGGAGTGCAGAGAAGGTTCACCAGACTGATTCCTGGGATGTCAGGACTGTCTTATGAAGAAAGACTGCATAGACTCGGTTTATACTCTCTAGAATTTAGGAGATTGAGAGGGGATCTTATAGAAACTTAAATGATTCTTAAGGGGTTGGAAAGGCTAGATGCAGGAAGATTGTTCCCGATGTTGGGGAGGTCCAGGACAAGGGGTCACAGCTTAAGGATAAGGGGGAAATCCTTTAGGACCGAGATGAGAAGGAATTTTTTCACACAGAGAGTGGTGGGTCTCTGGAACTCTCTGCCACAGAGGGTAGTTGAGGCCAGTTCATTGGCTATATTTAAGAGGGAGTTAGATGTGGCCCTTGTGGCTAAGGGGATCAGAGGGTATGGAGAGAAGGCAGGTACGGGATACTGAGTTGGATGATCAACCATGATCATATTGAATGGCGGTGCAGGCTCGAAGGGCTGAATGGCCTACTCCTGCACCTAATTTCTATGTTTCTATGTTTCTATGTTCAAATGGCCAACTTGAACCTTTGCTTGTGGCTGAAGGATTGAACCACCTGACAATCTGTCCACCCTGCTTCCGCGTCAAGATCCCCTGTCCCATCTGTGGAATAGACTGCAGTTCCCACATTGACCTCGTCAAACAATGGAGGACGCTTAGAACTTGAGCAGACGTGAGTCACCATCCATCCTGAGTGATCGTCTGAGACGACGACAAATTCACCGGTGAAGCAGATCTTCACCAACCCCTCAACATGTGTCAGGGACAAAGAATTCTGCCTTTGGAAACAAGTGGATCTATCACCATTATCTCATCTTGCAAACTGTGTCTGAGCTTCACTGGGTGGATGCTAATTGTCCTTTTCTGCTGGGGAGAAGGATTCAGACATTGCTTCACTGTAACATACAGCAAAACTGATGATACCGATATATAAGAATGGAGATGAAGATGAAAGTCTTTTGCAGAGGTTGGTGAATCTATGGAATTCATTGCCACAGGTGGCTGCGGAGGCCAAGTCATTGGGTGTTTTTAAAGCGGAGATTGATTAGGTCCTTAGGTTAGTAAGGGTGTCATAGGTTATGGGGAGAAGGCAGGAGAATGGGTCTGAGATGGAAAAGTAGATCAGCCATGATCTACCAGAGGAGACTTGATGGGCCAAACGGCCTAATTCTCTTAGGCATTGTTAGCATTCATAGCGAAAGGATTTGAGTATAGGAGCAGGGAGGTTCTACTGCAGTTGTACAGGGTTTTGGTGAGGCCACACCTGGAGTATTGCGTACAGTTTTGGTCTCCAAATCTGAGGAAAGACATCCTTGCCATAGAGGGGGTACAGAGAAGATTCACCAGACTGATTCCTGGGATGTCAGGACTTTCATATGAGGAAAGACTGGATAGACTCGGCTTGTACTCGATGGAATTTAGAAGATTGAGGGGGGATCTTATAGAAACTTACAAAATTCTTAAGGAGTTGGACAAGCTAGATGCTGGAAGATTGTTCCCGATGTTGGGGGAGTCCAGAACAAGGGGTCACAGTCTAAGGATAATGGGGAATTCCTTTAGGACCGAGATGAGGAAAACATTCTTTACACAGAGAGTGGTGAGTCTCTGGAATTCTCTGCCACAGAAGGTAGTTGAGGCCAGTTCATTGGCTATATTTAAGAGGGCGTTAGATGTGGCACTTGTGGCTAAAGGGATCAGGGGGTATGGAGAGAAGGCAGGTACGGGATACTGAGTTGGATGATCAGCCATGAACACATTGAAATGGCGGTGCAGGCTCGAAGGGCCGAATGGCCTACTCCTGCACCTATTTTTCTATGTTTCTATGTTTCTATATAATGTCAACGTGATGATGAAAAGATCCAGTGATCCTGTGATATAACGTCAGATACTTGGAACAGGATCTGGAGATAACACAATACTGAGCAGCTGCCCCCGTCCCTGTGTGATGTCCACTGGCGAGCAGTCACCGCACTAGACAACAATCTAATCCGTGTGAAGGGAGATGACGTCACCAGTTGGAACCAGCCTCCAAACAGGAGTTCTCACTCACCCAGTCCCGCCTCAGTGGGGACTGACTTCAGCCCCCAGTTCCTGCTCCCCCAACACTGCTCCCCAGAGGTAACATTGGCAAGGAACACACAGAGACAAAAAGGACTGGTCCTTTTTGTGAAGAGAATCACAAGGTCAGTTTAAACAATGAAAGGAAGAAAATTGTATGAAAGGTAAAAATATCATATCCCAAATTGATGCTATGTTCAAAAGGATAAATACATTTATTGATTGTAACAAATACAGAAACACTGGAGGAAGACCCATAGAAGAATGGGGTGGAAGTCCACCTTTGGATCGTGGCAGGACTAACCTGTGTGCTGAGCTGGTGGAAAATACTCATGGGGTCCCGCTGTATAAGAGGAAATCAGATATCAATCAACAAGAACAATGGACTGCACTGGGTATACACAGATTCTTCAATAACTCACTGACACAACTAAGTTTAGTTTAGTTTAGTTTAATTTAGTTTAATATTGTCAAGTGTTATCAGCTCTAGTGAAAAGCTTTTTGTTCTGTGATATCTAGTCCACAATCATGTAATCAGGGCACTCAGAACCCGATTCTATATGCCATCTACAGTGTACTAATAGAGGATAAAGAGCATAATAACGTGGAAGATAAAGTCCAGCAAAGTCTGATTAAAGATAGCTTGAAGATCTCCATTGAGATAAATGGAGCTTAGGGCCACTCTCGAGTTGATTTTGCTGGTGTTCTTGTTGAGGTAGTGCGAAGTGCAGATGGAGTCAATGGAAGGGAAGTTGGTTTGTGTGGTGGACTGGGCTACGTCCACAATTGTAAGGATTTTTTTGTGTTCTTGGATGGAGCTGTTCCCAAGCCAGGCTGTGATACATCCTGATAAAAAGCTTTCTACGGCGCATGTGTAGAAAGGTGAGGGTTGCTGGGGACGTACTGAACCTCCTAAGCTTCTGAGGAAGTCGAGGTGTTGGTGTGCTTTCTTGGCCATTGCTGTGATGTGGCTGGTCCAGGACAAGTTGCAGGTGATATTTATTCCTAAGAGCTTGAAGCTTTCAACTGTTTCTACTTCGGCGCTATCAATGTATGGTGTGTGTACCGCTTCACTTCCTGATGTCGACACGATCTCCATTGTCTTGCTGACACTGAAGGAGAGGTCGTTGTCTTGGTACCAGGTTATAAGGTTGTCCAAGTCCCTCCTGTACTCCATCTCATCATTATTTGATATTCAACCCTCTACGATGGTGTCTTTGATTTGGGTTGGTATTGGGCTGCACACATGAATGTATAAGAAGTTTAGAAGGGGGATGAGAACTTATCCTCACAGGGGCACCATTGCCGAGGATTACCATAGAGGATAATTTGTCACCTACCCTCACTGATCGTGTTGGTCAGGAAGTCGTTGATCCACGTGTAGTTTAAGTTATTTTGCATCACAACTACCCACATCTTTATTTTTATGTTTGCTTTCATACAATCAGAGGATGGAGTACGTTTGCATAAGAAGATCAAATTAAATCTGCCAACAAAAATGCGTCTGCCTTCCTCAAATTGCCCCCTGAAAGTCAGATTATATTTCACATTTATTTTGGAATTTATTCCCAAAATGTCAAGGCTGTGCATGGGTGTGTATTTCATGAACCACAGCTAAATCAAGCAATCAACGTCCTACTGTAAAACACTGAGTGACGATTGTATATGCTGTCTTTTCATCAAAAATATCCAAGACAGAGGCTTCCTCATTGCATCTGTGCATTTTGCCCCAACAGGTAAACTAACATTAACCAAAGATCTTGCAGAAAGATAGAAACATAGAAACATAGAAAAATAGGTGCAGGAGTAGGCCATTCGGCCCTTCGAGCCTGCACCACCATTCAATGTGATCATGGCTGATCATCCAACTCAGTATCCCGTACCTGCCTTCTCTCCATACCCCTTGATCCCTTTAGCCACAAGTGCCACATCTAACGCCCTCTTACCAGACTGATTCCTGGGATGTCAGGACTTTCATATGAGGAAAGATTGGATAGACTCGGTTTGTACTCGATGGAATTTAGAAGATTGAGGGGGGATCTTATAGAAACCTACAAAATTCTTAAGGGGTTGGACAAGCTAGATGCTGGAAGATTGTTCCCGATGTTGGGGGAGTCCAGAACAAGGGGTCACAGTCTAAGGATAAGGGGGAATTCCTTTAGGACCGAAATGAGGAAAACATTCTTTACACAGAGAGTGGTGAGTCTCTGGAATTCTCTGCCACAGAAGGTAGTTGAGGCCAGTTCATTGGCTATATTTAAGAGGGCGTTAGATGTGGCACTTGTGGCTAAAGGGATCAGGGGGTATGGAGAGAAGGCAGGTACGGGATACTGAGTTGGATGATCAGCCATGATCACATTGAATGGCGGTGCAGGCTCGAAGGGCCGAATGGCCTACTCCTGCACCTATTTTCTATGTTTTCTATGTTAAATATAGCCATTGAACTGGCCTCAACTACCTTCTGTGGCAGAGAATTCCAGAGACTCACCACTCTCTGTGTAAAGAATGTTTTCCTCATCTCGGTCCTAAAGGAATTCCCCCTTATCCTTAGACTGTGACCCCTTGTTCTGGACTCTCCCAACATCGGGAACAATCTTCCAGCATCTAGCTTGTCCAACCCCTTAAGAATTTTGTAAGTTTCTATAAGATCCCCCCTCAATCTTCTAAATTCCAGCGAGTACAAGCCGAGTCTATCCAGTCTTTCCTCATATGAAAGTCCTGACATCCCAGGAATCAGTCTGGTGAATCTTCTCTGTACCCCCTCTATGGCAAGAGTTCTTACAGTTGTAGAACAACAATGGTTACCTCTTAGACAGACACAAAATGCTGGAGTAACCCAACGGGTCAGCTAGCATCTCTGGAGGAAGGTGATTTTTTTGGTCAAGACCCTTCTTCAGACTGAGATTTGGGGAGAGGGAAACTGAAGTATGGAAAGGTACAAAGAACAAATGAATGAAAGGTATGAAAAGAACAAATTAAAGCCAGCACCGATGACCAAGGTAATGTGGAGCCCACAATAGCCTATTGTTGACTGTGGAAAAGATGTTAACATATCCCCACCTTTCCTTGATGATCAGTGCTGACTTTGATTGGTTCATTTCATACATGTGTCATTTGTCACCCCTCATCCTCCAGCACTCCAAGGAATAAAGTACTAGCCGGCCTAACCTCTCACTATCAGGCCCTCAGGTCCTGGCAACATCCTTGTAAATCTTCTCTGCGCGCTTTCCCACTTAACAACGTTTTTCCCGTGTGCGCCAAATGTAGCCTCAGCCATGTCCTGTACAACTGTAACATAACATCTCAACTTCTATACTCTGTACCCTGACTGCTGAAGACCAGTGTGCTGGAAACCTTCTTGACTGTCCTGTCTACCTGTGACACCACTTTGAAGAACCATGTACCTGTGCTCCAAGATCCTCCTGCTCGATAACACTCCAGTGCCCTGGCATTTACTGTGAACGTCCTGGTCTGGTTTGACTTCTGAAAATTAAATACCTTGCACTTATCTTTAATTATCTCCATTAACCATTCCTCAGCCCACTTGCCCAACTGATAAAGATCCTGCTGTCATTTTTAATACCCATCTTTGTTATCTACAATACCACCCACTTTAGTTCGATCAGCAAACTTACTATTTATACCTTATACATTCTCATCCAAATAATTGATATAAACCAATGAGACACATCACCCGTCACAGACCTTCAGTTAATAAAAACCTTCCATAACCACCCACTGCTTCCATTCATTAAGCTAATTTTCTATCTAGTTGGCTACCTCTACCTGGATCCCATGTAATCCAACCTTCCAGAGCAGCCGACCATATGGAGCCTTTTCAAATGACTTGCTGAAAAGTATAAACATCTTATTCCTCAGAATACTCTCCAGTAACACGCCTAGTATAGATGTTAGGCTCACTAGTCTATAGCTCCCAGGCTTTGCCTTGCAGCCCTTATTTCATAGAGGCAACAACATTAGCCATCCTCCAGCCTTCTGGCACCTCATCCGTGATCAATGATGGTACCTGGACGTGGAGTAGAAGGACGAGAAGTCGAAGCGAAGAAGTGGAAGCCAAATAACCAAACGGAAATGACGCAAAAAAGGCAAATAACCGAAAGGGCGCAACGCCAAAAAGCCAAGTAACCAAACCTCTCCGCTTTGGCTTCTCATCCTTCGACGCCACGTCCGCACATGGATTGGTATATCTCAGCCAGGGCACCTGCAATTTCTCCTCTAGCTCCTCACAAAGCCCTCAGATATATCTGACCAGGGTCAGGAGTTTTGGCCACCTTCATATGCATTAGTACATTCTTCACCTCCTCAGCCATAATACAGACTGTCCTCAATACACTTCCATTAACTGTCTCAAGTTCCCCAGTGTTCATGTCTTTCTCCACAATAAATATAGGGGGAAAATACTTATTGAGGAATTTGTCCATCTCCTGCGGCTCCACACGGACCCGCACCTTAATTAATCTCGTCAACTAAACTTCCTTACGCCCACCTGCCTTGCCCTTCACACTAACAGGAACATGCATGCCCTGATCCCTTGTCATCACATCTTTAAAAGCATGCCTCGTTCAGGATGTTCCTTGGCACCAGGGAGGCAACACACCGTCCTGAAGCCTCCATTGTTGACGTAGAATCTCCTGTCAGGCACCATCAAGCAAGTCTTGACCCAAAGCCTCACCCATGACTTCTCTACAGAGATGCTGCCTGTCCTGCTGAGTTTCTGCAGCTTTTTGTGTCTATCTTCAGTGCAAACTAGCATCTGCAGTTCCTTCAAGTCTCCTACCATTATAGCTCTGCCTCACCTTATCCTTCCACACTGTGCCTCTAAACCAGCCTCAGTACCACAGCCATGCCTGCTGTTCCCACTCATCCCTGAAGTATCACCCACCAACAGTATCCAAGGGTCAAAGCTTCCACAGCCAGACATAAATACATTTTTTCCACGTGTAGTAGCTCTACTCAATAACCAAACATCTGTAGCATCCTTTTGCTCTGGTATTTTATTTAGTTCACATGCTTAATCGATAATATTTTATTATTAATGTTTTAAGTGTTATGTGTCATTCTTAACTGTCACTGTATGTCATGTTGTCATGTGGGCGGAGCACCAAAGCAAATTCCTTGTATGTGAATATACTTGGCCAATGAACATATTCATTCAAGAGAATGTACCTGTTTTAAAGGGGAATGGCCACAAGGGACACACACTCTCTGTCTAATCCCTTTCCTCATGGTCACCTTCCTACGCTCCTCCTGAAGCTTAGGTGTGACCACCTCACTACGTCTTATTTAAGCTCTTATTCTCCTGCATGATGCCGAGGTCGTCCAGCTCCCTAACACAGCCTGAAAGGAGCTGCACCCAGACATAATTGCCACAGGTTTAGCCACCAAAGTCACCAGCAGATTCCCTGACTTCCCACATCCTGCAGGAGGAACATTGCACTATTCTCCTGTCCATCACAACTGCACTCAACTAAGAAAGAAATGTCACAAGAATAAAATGTAACGGCAGGCTGTACCTTTTCCTCCTGAGCTCCCACTGCTCAATCTCCTCACCCAAGGTTCTAGAGCCAAAGACTCACGCTTTCCAACCAGACAACACTCCAATGCAATTTATAAATTCGCAGACGACACCACCATCGTGGGCCGGATATAAAATAATCATGAGATGGAGTACAGAAGGAGATTGAGAACCTCGTGTTGAGACAACAACCTTTCTCTCGATGTCAGCAAGACATGGAGACAGTGATCATCTTCAGGAAGCAAAGTGGTACACATACCCCAGTTTGCATTGATGGTGCTGAAGTAGAGATGGCTGAAAACCTCAAATTCCTTGGAGTCAATATCACCAATATCGTCCTGGACCTCCCAGATCAAAGCAACGGCCAAGAATACACACCGATGCCTCTACTTCCTTAGAAGGCTTAGGATGTTCGACATGTCCCCATCAACTCTCAGAAACTGCAGATCGAAAGCATTTATGCTTCGTGATCCACACAGTATGGTTTGGGAACAGCTCCACCCAAGACCACAAGAAGTTGCAGATAATTATGGACACAGCCCAGACCATCACATAACCAACCTCCATTCCATTTACACTTCATGCTTCCTCTGAGGCATAATCAAGGATGAGTCACACCCCAGCCACTCCCTCTTCTCTCCTTTCCCAGTGGGCTAAAGGTACAGAAGTGTAAAAAAACAAACCTCCAAATTCAGGAACACTTTCTTCCCAGCTGTTATCAGACAACTGAACCATCCTACCAACAACTAGAGAGCAGCCCTGAGCTACTATCTACCTCTTTGAGACGCCCACACTGTCTTAGATTGGACTTTACTGGACTTAATCTTGCACCAAACGTATTTTACGTTATTCCCTTATTATGTGTCCGTATACCTGTGGATGGCTCTATTGTGATCATGTATTGCCTTTCTGCTGACTGGTTAGCATGCAACAAAAGCTTTGCACTGTACCTCAGTACACGTGACAATAGACTTGGACTTAAAGTTTAGACTCTTGAGCGAAATACTCGCATTTGACCCACAACAAAGCACTTTACCTCAACAACGTCTCTCCCAACACGGCTGCTCCCAATCGGCTAATCCACCACACCATGCCTTCTTTTTATTAATTATTATCACCCAACCAATTCACGGGCTGGTTTTTAAATTCTTCCACTGCTGCTCCAACACTGAAATTGGCTGGCTGCACTAATCCATGGGGTAGCTTTTAAATTTCTCACTCCTGCTCTGACACTGAAATGAACTACCTACATCAATCCACCAGCTTGCTTTTAAATTCTCCCATTCCCATTCCAACACTGAAACTAACTTCTTGAAAATAATGCAAAATCTCCACCGACTTTTGGGAATCTCTGGTGGCCGAGAGTAAAGAAGGAGGAATCAGGATTGTGTTTCTAACCTCCAGTCCATGAGCTGGGAAAACGACAGGTCCGCAGTAGAAGCAAACAACCTAACCATGTATCCCTTTCCTGCCAAATATGTGGAAGAGTAGGGGTGGTTTCCCCATTGCCCTGATCAGACAGTATAAGACTCACGGAAGACAGTGGAAGACAGTGATCCTCCATACAGAGAGAGCCCCTGAGATGAAGAAACATTCACTGGACAAGTAAATCTTCATCAGCTCCTCAGCCAGTGTAAAGACAAAGGTCTCTGGCATTGAGAACAAGAGGATCCATCATTACATCCCAAATGAATAGATGTGCAAACTGTGACTGACCTTCACTGGGTGGACGGTAGTCGTCATGTCCTGTTGGGGAGAAGGATTCAAATGTCACTTCACAGTAAATTCCATCAACACTGATGGCAGCGATTTATTTACATAACAGATAGAAGAGACCGATTGAATCTGCAAGGTCAAAGTGATGGTGAAAAGATCCGGTAATACGTTGGCAGATACGGGGACCAGGAGACGGAGACAACACAGCACTGCTGGGCTGTGCGGCCTCGCCCTATCCCGGTGTGATGTTCACTGGCGAGCAGTCACCGCACCAGACAACAATCTGATTCACGTGAAGGAATCTGGTCACCAGAGGGAACCAGCTCCGTACAGGAGCTCTCACTGACCCAGTCCTGCCCCAGAGGGGACTGACTTCAGCTCCCAATTCCTGCTCAGCCTGGAGGTAACATTGACAATGAACAGGCGGAACAACCTCCATGTTACAATGTGGTGGCACGCGAGCACATTTAAAACTGCATGAAAATTTGGCATAACGTTTTGAAACAGGACACATTAAAAATGATTTTAAACTGTGGACAGGTTCCTGTGCACAACAGCATGGCCAGAGGGAGCACAGGGAATGCTAGTTATCTCACTGGCTTCAGCGATTCACTCGGCCCCTCTCATAATGAAGGATTTGAGACCATGTCTCAAAGTCAAAGCCATAGTGAGGGAAGATCACAAGGTCAGTTTCACAGGTCAGTGAAAGAAAGGAAATTGTTGAGAGCATAATGTACTCTGCTGTAAGCTGATGCTGTGTTCAAAGGCTGACTGGATTCCCAGTTTGTAGCAAACACTGAAACACTGGCAGACGTGACCAATAATAGCCTTTATATATATAGGCGGTTACGGAGGGGTGAATGCCTCTCAATGAAGGGCCTCTGGTCAGACCAGGGCTGAAGAGCTTTTTGAAAAAAATGGGACATCTTTACTGACTACTGGGAATTTCTGGCTTGTGACAGCTGAGAGTGAATTAATAATATTCAGAGACAAAGGATTCTGCCTCTGGTAACAAGTGGATCCGTGACAAGTAGCACAATTCTGGGACCGTGCAATCTGTTACTGACCTTCACTGAATGGACGGTGCTTGTCATATTCTGCTGGAGAGAAGTGCCAAGTTATTTAACAACAAAACAGATGAAAGGTAAAGATTCTATTAGTCCAATGTGATAATGGACCTTCAGCATCCTGCACTCCAAGGAATAAAGTCTTAAAGCTGTAGATGAAATGTGTGTACACCTTTAAATATAGTGACATAACCATTTCTAACCACTCCCCTCATCATTCAGTATAATTGTGACCTTCCCACCCTTAGCTCTCTCTCTAGTATCTGTGACAGACCATGTACAGCTAGGGCAGTGATGTGTGTGTTTAATTAATAAAGTAGTAGTAAAGATTCTCTGTGTAAGCGCCAATTCTTACAAAGCCATGTCCCATGGTGCGAGTTCATTCCAAGAGCTCTGCCGAGTTTGCCCTGCTTCGAACTCGGAGATTTACAGTAACGGCCACTCATCTGTACTCGGGGCTCTCGTGGTCATTTTTCAGCGTGTTAAAAAATCTTCACGAGTCTTCCTGTGCTTACCTTGTTCTAGTGGATCCAACGTCGTTTTGATAATCTTGTGAATATTTTTGCAGATAATCTCAGATTTGCAAATATCCAAAATATTGGTTACTTTCCAAATTGTATTTAAGCTGTAATTCTTGAAATGATAACATTTTCCCCATTTCATACATATATTCCCAAGTCTTAATTCCTAATCGTTCCCAGTGAGTAAACGTTTTATCACTAGTCGATGGCTTAAACGACGGATTATTAACTATCGGTGGGTGAAAGAAGCGAAAGGTTTCTTAATTTAACAGTGGATTTTATTTGTCTCCAGATTCATATTGTGCTGTGGATCATCGGATTTCTTTTATATATTGTGTTTTTCAATTTTATTGGGGAGGGAAGAGTCGCTCCTATGTTAAAAGGAGTGCAATCCTCTCTCTCCATTATTGTCCATTCTGCCTGTAATGTTGAGTTGTCCAGCCAGTACATTATATTTTTAATGTTCACTGCCCAATGATAATATATAAAGTTGGGAAGTGGAAGTCCACCAAATTCTTTGGGTTTACATAAATGTTTTTTAAATTCTATGAGATGTATAATCCCATGTAAAATTTGTAATATACGAGTCAAGTTTTTTGAAAAATTTGGGGTATGTATATTGGTATTGATTGAAATAAGTACTGAATTTGTGGAAGAAAATTCATTTTAATGGCATTGATTCTGCCTATTAACGACATCGGTAGTGTTTTCCAAAATTGGATCGACGCTTGTAATTTACTAAGTAATGGCAGATAATTTACATTAAATAAAGAATTATATTTTTTAGTGATTTGAATACCCAAATATTTGAATTTTTCTCTAGCAATTTCAAAGGGGTATTTTAAAAGATGTGCTGGCTCTTGAGGTTTTATCGTCATTATTTCGTTTTTATTCCAATTTATTCGATATCCTGAGAAGGAATCAAATTCTTCTATTAAATGTAATAAGTTTGGTATGCTAATTTTGTAATGTGTAATAGCACATCATCTGCATATAATGATACTTTATTATTAGTGTTTTTAGTATTGTAACCGTGGATGTTAGGGTGAATTCTTATATTTTCTGCTAAAGGCTCTATCACCAGGGCAAATAGAAGGGCAAATGGATCCTTGGCAATTATCTCAATTCAAGGACATTCAATCTGTGACTGACCTTCACTAGGAGGATGGTGCGGGCCATATTCTGCAAGGGAGAAGGATTCAAATATCACTTCACAGTAAAATTCATCAACACTGATCACATCGAGTTATTAAAAAAAACAGATGTATGATAAAGATTTAATTAGTCCAATGTGATGATGGAGAGATCCAGTGATCCTGTGATATAACGGCCGCTACTTGGAAAAGGATCTGGAGGCAGCACAGTCCTGAGCAGCTGCATGTGCACCCCAATCATGTGATGTCCACTGGCGAGCAGTCATCGCACCAGACAACAACCTGATCCATGTGAAGGAATCTGTTCACCAGAAGGAACCAGCCTCCAAACAGGAGCTCTCACTGACCCAGTCCTGTCTCAGTGGGGACTGACTTCAGCCCCCAGTTGCTGCTCAGCCAACACTGCTCCCCTGCAATAACACTGATCAGGGATGATTGGAGAGTGTCAGAGTGTGGAGACATGCGTGTGTTTACAGGAGGTAAACTGATATTAAATGTCTGTCTCTGAATCAGACCATGACCATCACATCTGCTCACCTGGTGTGTAATTGTCATGGGGTCCTGCTGTTAAAGATGAAGTCAGATATCAGTCACGAACAACAAGAGCACAAACTGGAGTTACACAGTGTTGACACAAGGAACTGCTGGTTTAAATAAAAAGACAGAAAGTACTGGAGTAACAACAGCTCAGGCAGCACCTCAGGAGGACATGGATAGGTGACATTTTGACTTGAGACTCTTCTTGACTAGAAGAAGGGTCCTAACCTGAAATGCCATCTATTCAGGCTGTCTTTAAGATTCCCCCTCAATCTTCTAAATTCTAGCAAAGTACAAGCCGAAGAAATGGATCCCTCACAATTAATTCCAATTAAGGACTTGCATACTGACTGACCTTCACTGGGTGGTGGGTAGTTGCCATGTTCTGCTGGGGAGAAGGATTCACAGTAAAATCCATCAACACTGATAATACCGATGCATTTAAATAACAGGTAGAAGGGACTGAACCTATACAGCATAGAAAATGGCCCTTTGGCATAGCTTGTCCATGTCAACCAAATGCACCACCAGTACTAATCTGATTTGCCTATGTTGGGTCAAAATGCTCTGAACATTTATTTCTATACATCTGTCCAAATGTTTTTTAAATGCTGTTATAGAAACTGCCACAACAACGTGAACAAGCTGATCAGGATGGTGTTGCAAATATCCAGTCCATAATCAGAAGAGAGAAACCTGTAGTATACAGCAAAGGGAGCGAACATCTGATCATCTGTCCGCCCACCTTTCCCGTCAGGAACCCACTGAGGACCCACATACACGATGCAATCTGTGACTGACCTTCACTAGGAGGATGGTGTGGGCCATATTCTGCAAGGGAGAAGGATTCAAATATTACTTCACAGTAAAATTCATCTACACTGATCACACAGACTTATTTTAATAAATAGATGTATGATAAAGATTAGTCCAATGTGATGATGGAGAGATCCAGTGACACAACGGCCGCTACTTGGAACAGGAACGGGAGGCAACACAGTCCTGAGCAGCTGCATGCGCACCCCAATCACCGGTCCTGGTGTGATGTCCACTGGCGAGCAGTCATCGCACCAGACAACAACCTGATCTGTGTGAAGGAATCTGTTCACCAGAGGGAACCAGCCTCCCAACAGGAGCTCTCACTGACCCAGTCCTGTCTCAGTGGGGACTGATTTCAGCCCCCAGTTGTTGCTCAGCCATCACTGCTCCCCTGAAATAACATTGACCAGGGATATTTGGACAGTGTCAGGGTGTGGAGACATGCTTGTGTTTACAGGAGGTAAACTGATGTTAAATGTCTGTCTCTGGATCAGACCACAACCATCACATCTGCTCACCTGGTGTGTAATAGTCATGGGGTCCTGCTGTAAAAGATGAAGTCAGATATCAGTCAAGAACAACAAGAGCACAGACTGGAGATAGAGTTGACACAAGGAACTGTTGGTTTAATTAAAAAAACATAAAGTACTGGAGTAACAGCAGCTTATGCAACATCTCTGGAAGATATGGATTGGGTACATTGGGATTGATAAATTGGGAGTATTAAGATGGAGTTAAAGGGGAAGTGATTACAGGAAAACTTACAAAAGATTCCTGAATTAATGGGAAGGAAAGTTTGAGAAGGGATAAGAGAGTAAGATCAGGGCCAATAGTGAGTGGTGTGAGAGGGGAGGTGAATACCGAAGTCAAAATGTTGTATATGAATGCGCGAAGTATAAGAAATAAAGTGGACGAGCTTGAGGCTCAGTTAGAAATTGGCAAGTGTGATGTTGTGGGAATGACAGACATGGCTGCAAGAGGGCCAGGGCTGGGACCAGAATATTCAACGGTATACATCCTATCGAAAAGACAGACAGGTGGGCAGAGGGGATGGGGTAGCTCTGTTGGTGAGGAATGAAATTTAGTCCCTTGCAAGTGGCAACATTGAAACAGGAGATGTGGAGTCAGTATGGATAGAACTAAGGAATTGTAAGGTTAAAAAGACCCTAATGGGATTTATCTACAGGCCCCCAAACAGTAGCCTGGATTGGATATAGGGTGCAAGTTGAATCAAGAGTTAAAATTGGCATGTCGTAATGGTAATACTACGGTTGTTGTGGGAGATTTCAACACGCAGGTAGACTGGGAAAATCAGGTTGGTACTGGACCGCAAGAAAGGGAGTTTGTGGAGTGTCTCCGTGATGGATTCTTAGAGCAGTTTACGGGGTGGACGATTGCAACCTTCACGTGGTCCGCGCTATTTCAAAGAATGCAATTAACCCGGCGTGCACAATCAAATAAGATCAAATGGAACAAGTTGTCCTACAACTTTAGGCTGTGCACGCCATAGGCAAGAAGAAGAGCAGCTTATAATGGAGCCTACCAGGGAGAAGGCAATTCTGGATTTGCAGATGACACAAAGCTGGGTGGCCCTGTGAGCTGTGAGGAGGATACTATGAGAATGCAGGGTGACTTGGACACGTTGGGGGAGTGGGCAGATGAAGTTTAATGTGGATAAATGTGAGGTTAATAAATTTAGCAAAAACAGGAAGACAAATTACTATCTAAATGGCGTCAAGTTGGGAAAAGGGGAAGTACAACAGGATCTGGGGGTCCTTGTACATCAGTCTATGAAAGTGAGCATGCAGGTACAGCAGGCAGTGAAGAAAGCGAATGGCATGTTGGCCTTAACAAGAGGAATTGAATATAAGAGCAAAGAGGTCCTTCTGCAGTTGTACAGAGCCCTAGTGAGACCACACCTGGAGTATTGCGTGCAGTTTTGGTCCCCTAATTTGAGGAAGGACATTCTTGCTATTGAGGGAGTACAGCGTAGGTTTACAAGGTTAATTCCTGGGATGGCGGGACTGTCACATGCTGAGAGAATGGAGCAGCTGGGCTTGTACACTCTGGAGTTTAGAAGAGAGGGGATTGAAACATATAAGATTGTTAAGGGCTTGGACACGCTAGAGGCAGGAAACATGTTCCTGATGCTGGGGGAGTCCAGAACCAGGGGCCACAGTTTAATAGTGAGTAAGCCATTTAGAACGGAGACGAGGAAACACTTTTTCTCACAGAGAGTGGTTAGTCTGTGGAATTTCATTTCGGAGTCACGTGAGTGACTTCGTGAAGAGCCCGCCGGCGCGCATGCTCGACATATCGTCGTACCGCGTTGCTGCGACGGCTGGCGGTGGAGCGCACTCCTCGCCAGCCCTTCATAAGGGGCCACGGAGGTGAGTATTCTACCTTTAGTTGGTGGTCCTTGTTGTTGGTTATGTCTTGCAGCAAGGACATGGATGGGAGTTCCAAGGGCCGGAGGACGTCAGGACGAGTTCGCCGGTCAACAGTTCCGGGGCCTTTACCATCGGCAGTACCTGCAACGCAGGCCGGGACTCAGGCGGAGATGTGGGTAAGCCCTGTGGTTACAGGTCCAGATCCGCCAGCACACCACAGCTCGGAGGAGCTCGACGAGGAGGAGTGTGGTGTGCCGCCAGAGCAGGAGGACCCTGCCATGGCAGTCAGGTCGTCAGCGGGCTCGCTGGCGACCTCGAGCAGGGTGCGTGCGGCTGCACGGCCTGTTCCACTCAGCCCTCCGAGTAGGGGAAGGGCAGGAGCCCAGAAGCCTAACCCTACCAGGGCTAAGGAATTGCCTGACACGGAGGTGCGGTCAGGTTCCAGGGCGAGACCCGGGGCGGCTGTGAGGTCCAGCCGGCACACCCCGACTCTCGACGCCGGGACGGGTCGGTTGAGTCGGGTCTCGTCACGGTCGCCGAGCCCCCCATGGATGGGTGGGCGAGACCATGCGTCGGCAAAGTCCACGATGTGGGCAGCCGGCAAGCCTGCGCGGGCTTCAGGCAGCCATGCTTCGGCTGGTGCCGACACCACGCCGCAAGTGCCCTTAGTGGCAGCGGCTTCAGCTCCCGCTAAACTGAGGCGGTTGAACACGCCCGCGCGGGAATCGCGCAGTTTCGCCTCGGCGGCTGTTAGCGACAACTACCGGCACCGGCAGGGCCTCGATGAGGTGCGGGCCGATGATAGGAGCCCGGTTTCCTTTTCAGAGCCGGAGGACTCCGACCACCTGAGTGTTCAGGGTGAAGGGCGTATTGACCGTATGGAGATGCTGCTGGAGCTCCTGCTTCAAAGTCAACAACAGCAGGGCAGCAACAGGCACAGGGCGTCTTCACCAGCCTCTACCATCAGCCTGGAGCAGCAGGAGGAGGAGGTTTTGGTGGATCCCATACCATCTCCGTTGGAGGTGCCAGCGGAGGATCTTCTGGATGTGGCGACCAAATTTGCGGCCCCACATTCATCTGGACTTCCTTTAAACGAAAAGCTGGCAGCCACTGTGGACTTTCTTAACAACCAGCAACTACAGGAAGAAGTCCTCATTCAGGCAATGAGCCGTCACAAGGCTCCATCCAATTGCAACTCCCTCAACGTGCCTGTGGTCAATACGCCGATATGGGGCAACATCAGTGCGGCTATCCGTCAACAAGAGGTAAAATTGCAGCGGATCCTGAAGCTCCTCACGGCCGGTATTACCGCCTTTGCGCGGTCGGTGGACGGGGACGAACTGAATTTGGACCAGGAAGATGCTCTGGCCCTCCTGTGCGCGACCCAGCACGAAATCAACGGGTTTCGCAAAACCAGCATCCGCCCAGCGCTCAATCCGAAGTCTGCAGGATTGTACAAACCACCGCCGCCGCCCCCGCCCCGTCAGCTCTTTGGGGAGGACCTCTCGAAGAGAGTCAAAGAGCTTGACGAACAAGCCAAAACGGTGGGGATCATGCGCTCTCAGAGTGCCCCCGCACCGTCAGGCTCAAAGTCTCCATACATTCGATCACGAGGGTCTGCTAGTACCTCGACGAGGACCCACCCTCAAGCTCCACAACGACAGCAACATCAGACCCAGCACCAGGGGTCTTTTTTAGGACAGGGTCGGCAGAGACCCTGGTGGAAAACGAAGACGCCGCGCCCTCAAGCCAACCCAGCACCTCCACGTCCACCCACGCGTGTCAAGGACCGCCGGTAACCACGGAGGTGAGGGGGGCTGGTTCCCTCTTTTCTCTTTGTTTAACTTCACATGTTGGGTGCATGGGGTAATTTTACTGGTGACGAGTATGTGTTGCAGAATATTCAGGGGCATAAAATTGAGTTTATTAATGGCGACATTCCTCCATCCCAGCACATGCCCGCTCGAACGTTTAAATTATCTGCTGCAGAACAGGCAGCAGGCTACAAGGAACTTTTAAGTCTTGAGCAGAAGGGAGTGATTGAGAGAGCGGTGCATGAGCCAGTTGAATTTGTTTTGAATATATTCACCAGACCTAAGAAGGATGGAGGTTGTCGTGTCATTATTGTTCTAACCCGTTTGAATACTTTTGTAACATATACTCATTTTAAAATGGATACGTTTGAAACAGCCAAATCATTGATTTCTCATGGTTGCTTTATGGCATGCATCGATTTGAAAGACGCATATTCTTCAGTATCCATCCAGAAATACGACAGAAGGTTTTTGAAATTCATCTGGATGGGGCAACTCTGGCAGTACAAGGCTTTGCCTAATGGGCTCACCACAGCCCCTAGATTGTTCACTAAATTAGTGAAACCAATTATGGCTTATTTGAGACAACGACACCATATAGTTATGGCCTACTTAGATGATATCTTAATTGTGGGCCACACCCTGGAATTGGCTGAACAGGGTGTTGCAGCTGCTGTCAATATATTTCAACAATTAGGGTTTATTGTCCATCCAGAGAAATCAAAGTTCTGCCCTGCCCAGGTGATTAATTACCTAGGGTTCACGGTGAACTCTATGAGCATGAGGGTTACCATTCCAATTAACAAGATTGAGGAGGTTACCCAGGTGTGTCTAGATTTAATCCGCACCAATATACCATCGATTCGGCATTCAGCTACAATAATTGGGAAGCTTGTAGCTTTGTTTCCGGCAGCGCGATATGGACCTTTGCATTATCAGAATTTGCAAAGAGCTAAAATTGCTGCGTTAAAACAGAACGCTGGTCATTATGATCGGTCCATGCAGCTGCCGCCCGAAGCGATAAATGAGTTGCAATGGTGGGTGTGTCACATTAGCAGCTCATTCAAGCCTATCAGGGAGGCTAATCAGGTGGTATATTTGCAGACTGATGCAAGCTCCAATGGCTGGGGAGCCACGGATAATTGCTCTAGTTGTGGGGGCAGATGGGACACCCTTGAATCGACGATGTTGTTGACTCAAGGGATTAACTATTTGGAGTTGCTGGCAGCATTCCACGGACTTCGTGCGTATTGTTCCAAGCTTGTTGGAGCACATGTCCGTCTCCAAATAGACAACACCACAGCAGTGGCATACTTAAACCATATGGGTGGTACCAGGTCAGTTTCGTGTGACAAATTGGCTAACTCAATTTGGCTCTGGTGTGTTCAAAGAGACATTTGGATTTCAGCTACCTATTTGCCAGGTGAGCTTAACACTGTGGCGGACACCAGGTCACGCAAATTTAATGACAATATTGAATGGATGTTGCATCCTGAGACTTTTTCTAAAGTCACAGCCAAATTTGGTAAACCGGACATTGACCTTTTTGCGTCACGGTTGAACCATCAGGTACCAACCTACGTTTCATGGGAACCAGATCCTGGGGCAATAGCGCTAGATGCATTCTCGCTGGACTGGGGGAATTGGTTTTTCTATGCCTTCCCCCCGTTTTGCCTCATCAGTCGGGTATTGCGAAAGATTCAGGCAGATGCTGCCAAGGGCATCCTTATTATACCCGACTGGCCCACACAGCCTTGGTATCCGGTGGTCTTTGACATGCTCAACGAACCTTGGGTCCTTTTGAAGGGTTGCCCACAATTGGTTACTCACCCTGTCTCAGGGGAGCCACATCCCTGCCACGGCTATTTAAATCTGTTGGCTTGCAGGTTCTGAACAGGCCGTTAGTCCAATACGGCCACTCGGCTCGGACCATGTATACCATCGGGGCGTCGTGTCGAGAGTCCACAAGGCGAAGATACCGCTCGCATATTAAGAAGTGGGAAGCCTACTGCAGCCGCTCTCGCATCACGTACGATGACGTGACAATAACCGACGTCCTGGAATTCCTCGCGGGGTTGCACCATGATGAACACTTAAGTTACAGTGCCATCAACAGCGCCAGAAGTGCGCTATCATTCTACCTCAATATTGGGGTAGGATCCAACAGGCTAGTGTCCAGACTCATGCGGGGTATATTCAATATGAATCCACCTACACCATGCTATAATATCACCTGGGATGTCAGGGACGTATTAACCCTGCTCAGGACGTGGTCTCCCATGGAAGGGCTCCAACTGGACCAACTCACCATGAAGCTGGTGATGTTACTAGCGCTGACTTCAGCTCAGAGGGTACAGACACTACACAAACTTCGTGTCGACAGAATGACTTCTACCCCTACAGAAGTAGTCTTTTTCATTGACGAGCTACTAAAGCAGCATAGACCTGGGTGCACAGGGCTGCAGCTGAAGTTCCCGGCATACCCCGCAGATGCTAGGCTATGTTTAGCCTCACATATCCGCCACTATGTCAAGGTGACGGCACGCATCAGAGGAATGGAGAGATACCTGCTTGTCACTCATAAGAGACCTCATCATCGAGTGACAGTCCAGACGATATCCAGGTGGCTTCGAGTCGTCTTGGGTAAGTCAGGTATCGACACTAATGTGTTCAAATCTCATTCCACCAGGGCTGCATCGACGTCAGCGGCGAGGGTCATGGAGGTGCCCATGGACCAAATTCTCGCCACAGCAGGATGGGCTAATGAAGCTGTGTTCCAGCGTTTTTATAACAAGCCTGTTGCTGCTCCTCTACAGTTCGCAGAAGCCGTGCTGAATGCAGGTTCAGAATGTGGAGATGTCCCCGCATGAAGGGTTTTGATTTGTTATTAATAAATATGCTCTTGTTTTGCAGTATGAACTATTGAGCAAGTTTGTTCCTCCCATCCATCCCTGGTAGTGGTGTGTCAGCATGGACGTGGTCCAGGGCGTGTAATCACAGAAGCTTTGAAGTCTTCACGAAGTCACTCACGTGACTCCGAAATGAAATAGTAAGATTGAACGAGAACTTACCAGTTCGAAGGTTGATCTTTATTTTATGAGGAGTCGAAGTGAGGGATTTCGTGCCCTCCTCGCCCAACCCTCAGTCACCTTCATCTGGTAATCTTAGTCACTTCAATCTTACTATGCGAAGTCATTTCTATTGTTGGTTACTGTGATTCCATGCCGCTACTTTGAAGTATGTCGAGCATGCGCGCCGGCGGGCTCTTCACGAAATCCCTCACTTCGACTCCTCATAAAATAAAGATCAACCTTCGAACTGGTAAGTTCTCGTTCAATCTTACTATTCTCTGCCTCAGAGGGCGGTGGAGGCAGGTTCTCTGGATGCTTTCAAGAGAGAGTTAATAGGGCTCTTAAAAATAGCGGAGTCAGGGGATATGGGGAGAAGGCAGGAACTGGGTACTGATTGGGGATGATCAGCCATGAACACATTGAATGGCGGTGCTGGCTCGAAGGGCCGAATGGCCTACTCCTGCACCTATTGTCTATTGTCTAAAATATGTCATAAATCACACCCACAATATAACGAGCAGTATATAATTTAAGACACATGCCATAATTAATGACACACAAAACAAGCCAAATGGCCATTACAAAGAGGTTGGAATAATTTCTGAATGCACTGTATATCACTATACTTAAGCAGACACAAAAAGCTGGAGTAATTCAACAGGTCTAAAGAAAGGTCTCGACCCGAAACACCCCTATTCCTTTTCTCCAGAGATGCTGCCTGACCTGCTGAGTTATTCCAGCTTTTTGTGCCTACCTTTGGTTTAAACCAGCATCTGCACTTCCTTCCGACACTACACCTAAGCCCTTAGATCAAAAGATCATAAGGTCATGTGATAGTAGTAGAATTATGCCATTCGGCCCATTAAGTCTACTCCGCCATATCATGGATGAAATAATCTCTCCCTCCTAACCCCATTTTCCTGCCTTTGCCTTTGCCCCATAAACTCTGACACATTGTCAAGAAACAAGAATCTGTCTATCTCCGCCTTAAAAATATCCACTGACGTCATCCATAGCCTTCTGTGGCAAAGAATTCCACAGATTCACCACCCTCCTCATCTTCTTCCAAAGAACTTCCTTTAATTCTGAGGCTGTGACCTCTCGTCATTGACTCCCTCACTCGTGGAAATGCCAGCATCAAAGATGGCGTATGAAGCAGCAGCGACGCAGCGGCGTGCCTGTCATAAACATGGCGCCTCAGAAAGCTGCTGCCTGGAGGACCATCGCTTGCATCATAGATGGCGCACAGCGCAGCCGCGGGCAGGCCGGGCCTGCCTGTCACAAACATGGCGCCGCCCTGACACAGGCGACAGTATCAAAGATGGCGGCGGTATAGTGGGCGGTACTCCGACGCATCAGGCGGGACTTGTTCCTTGGCGCCAGATTTAGAAGCGCGGGAGAATAGTGGCGTCCGACTGACTGAAGGAGCGGGAGAGGTGAGTGTCCGAGTGGGTGAGTGAAGGAGCGGGAGAGGTTTGTTCAGTCTGTGGTCAATTGGTTCGGGAAGTAGTTTATCACTGGGTCACACATTCATCAGCACCTTGAGCTAGTTCTATGGTGAGGCAGAGCTCAGTGATATCAAGTCTGAATTCCGACTATCACCGCTCAATCTATTATAGCTTTGTCTAGGGACTGGCATAATTCATATTCCCGCCACCTCCAACGGGATCCCACCACTAGCCACACTTTCCCATCTCCACCCCTTTACTCCTTCCTCCTCAACTCCCTGGTTATCTCATCTCTTCCCACTCAAACAACCCCCTCGCCAGGTACCTTCCCCTGCAACTGCAGCAGATGCAACACCTGTCCCTATACCTCCTCCCGCGACTCTGTCCAGGGACTCCGACAGTCCTTTCAGGTTAGGCACTTGCACCTTCTCCAACCTCATCTACTGTATCCGTAGTTCAAGATGTGGACTCTTCTACAACGGCAAGACCAAACGCAGACTGAGCGATCATTTCGCGGAACACCTTCACTCAGCCCGCCTGAACCTACCTGAGTTCCCAGTTGTTGGACACTTTAATTCTCCTTCCCGTTCCTTCACAGACCTTTCTGTCCTAGATCTCCCCCATTGTCAGTGGCAATGGCCTGCTTTCTTTATCTTTGTTACTTTTTTGCATATCTTTCATTCATTGTTCTTTATCTCTCCACATCACCGTCTTTATCTCTCATTTCCCTTATCTCTAACCAATCTGAAGAAGGGTCTCGATCTGAAACATCACTCATTCCTTCTCTCCAGAGATGCTGCCTGTCCCGTTGCGTTACTCCAGCTTTTTGTGTCTATCCAAGGTAACTCATTCAGCAGTTTATTACCAGCGTTGCATCAAAGGACGTTCATGCTCTGTCTTGTGCCAGTAAACATTTGCAGGGTAACTCAGTGGAACTCCAGATGCCAGGCTGTGATCATTCCTGCACACACACAAGAGATTGTGTGATCATTGCTTATTCACCCTGGCTGCCTGGGTGACGTGCTCACAACTCTTTGCTCATACATCCTGGAAGTTGGACTTCATGTACACTGTCAGGCACTCCCAGTCCCACAATAATGTCCCGTTCATCTGGAGGATATGCGGCACCTGCAGGCATATCTTTTCTCTCCCCACCACTCCAGGACCCCATATTCACGCTGGGTGAAGCAGTAATTCATTTGTGCTTCTTCCAATCTAGTCAATGGCATTCAGTGTTCATAAGGTAGCCTCCTCTGCATTGGAGATATTGCAGATTGGGTGATAGCAATGCAGAGCACCTGCACTCCACCTGCACGGGTAATCCTAAACTTCCTGTTGCCGCTACTTTAATTCTCAACCCATTCCTACTCCAAGCTGTCTATCTCTAGTGGGAGTTGTGTACAGGCCATCTAACAGTAGTAGTGAAGTTGGGGATGGTATCAAACAGGAAATTAGAAATGCGTGCAACAAAGGCAAAACAGTTATAATGGGTGACTTCAATCTACATATAGATTGGGTGAATCAAATTGGCAGGGGCGCTGAGGAAGAAGATTTTTTGGAAAGTGTGCGGGATAGTTATCTAAATCAACATGTAGAGGAACCAATGAGAGAGCAGGCTATTTTAGACTGGGTATTGAGTAATGAGGAAGGGTTAGTTAGCAGTCTCATTTTGCGTGGCCCCTTGGGCAAGAGTGACCATAATATGGTCGAGTTCTTCATTAGGATGGAGAGTGACATTCATTAGGATGGAGAGTGACATTGTTAATTCAGAAACAATGGTTCTGAACTTAAGGAAAGGTAACTTTAAGGGTATGAGACGTGAATTGGCCAAGATTGACTGGCAATCAATTCTAAAAGGGTTGACGGTGGATACGCAATGGAAGACATTTAAAGACTGCATGGATGAACTACAAAAATTGTTCATCCCAGTTTGGCAAAAGAATAGATCAGGGAAGGTAGTGCATCCGTGGATAACAAGGGAAATCAGGGATAGTATCAAAGCAAAGGATGATGCGTAAAGTAGCCAGAAAAAGCAGCATATCAGAGGACTGGGAGAAATTCAGAGACCAGCAGAGGAGGAGAAAGGGCTTGATTAGGAAAGGAAAAATAGATTATGAAAGAAAACTGGCAGGGAACATAAAAACGGACTGCTAAAGGTTTTATAGATATGTGAAGAGAAAGAGATTAGTTAAAACAAATGTGGGTCCCTTGCAGTCAGAAACAGGTAAGTTGATCATGGGGAACAAGGATACGGCGGACCAATTGAATAACTACTTTGGTTCCGTCTTCACTAAGGAAGACATAAATAATCTGCCGGAAATAGCAGGGGACCGCGGGTCAAAGGAGGACTTGAGTGAAATCCAGGTTAGTCGGGAAGTGGTGTTGGGTAAATTGAATGGATTAAAGGCCGATAAATCCCTAAGGCCAGATAGGCTGCATCCAAGAGTACTTAAGGAAGTAGCTCCGGAAATAGTGGATGCATTAGTGATAATCTTTCAAAACTCTTTAGATTCTGGAGTAGTTCCTGAGGATTGGCGGGTAGCAAACGTGACCCCTCTTTTTAAGAGGGGGGGGAGAGAGAAAACGGGGAATTACAGACCAGTTAGTCTAACATCGGTAGTGGGGAAACTGCTAGAGTCAGTTATTAAAGATGGGATAGCAGCACATTTGGAAAGTGGTGAAATCATTGGACAAAGTCAGCATGGATTTCCGAAAGGTAAATCATGTCTGACGAATCTTGTGGAATTTTTCGAGGATGTAACTAGTAGCGTGGATAGGGGAGAACCAGTGGATGTGGTGTATCTGGACTTCCAGAAGGCTTTCGACAACGTCCCACATAAGAGATTAGTATATAAAGTTAAAGCATATGGCATTGGGGGTTCAGTATTGATGTGGATAGAGAACTGGCTGGCAAACAGGAAGCAAAGAGTAGGAGTAAACAGGTCATTTTCACAATGGCAGGCAGTGACTAGTGGGGTACCGCAAGGCTCAGTGCTGGGACCCCAGCTATTTACAATATACATTAATGATCTGGTTGAGGGAATTGAAGGCAATATCTCCAAGTTTGCAGATGACACTAAGCTGGGGGGTACTGTTAGCTGTGAGGAGGATGCTAGGAGACTGGAAGGTGACTTGGATAGGCTGGATGAGTGGGCAACTGTTTGGCAGGTGCAGTATAATGTGGATAAATGTGAGGTTATCCACTTTGGTGGCAAAAATAGGAAAACAGACTATTATCTAAATGGTGGCCGATTAGGAAAAGGGGAGATGCAGCGCGACCTGGGTGTCATGGTACACCAGTCATTGAAAGTAGGCATGCAGGTGAAGCAGGCAGTGAAGAAAGCAAATGGTATGTTAGCTTTCATAGCAAAAGGATTTGAGTATAGGAGCAGGGAGGTTCTAATTCAGTTGTATAGGGTCTTGGTGAGACCACACCTGGAGTATTGCGTACAGTTCTGGTCTCCAAATCTGAGGAAGGACATTATTGCCATAGAGGGAGTGCAGAGAAGGTTCACCAGACTGATTCCTGGGATGTCAGGACTGTCTTATGAACAAAGACTGCATAGACTCGGTTTGTACTCTCTAGAATTTAGGAGATTGAGAGGGGATCTTATAGAAACTTACAAAATTCTTAAGAGGTTGGACAGGCTAGATGCAGGAAGATTGTTCCCGATGTTGGGGAGGTCCAGGACAAGGGACACAGCTTACGGATAAGGGGGAAATCCTTTAGGACCAAGATAAGAAGGACTTTTTTCACACAGAGAGTGGTGGGTCTCTGGAACTCTCTGCCACAGAGGGTAGTTGAGGCCAGTTCATTGGCTATATTTAAGAGGGAGTTAGGTGTGGCCTAATCCTGCACCTAATTTCTATGTTTCTATCTGCAGTCCCCTCCACTGCCATAGTGAGGCCCAACATAAAATAGAACAAGAGTAGAAACCAGGAACGGCTGATGCTGGTTTACAATAGACAATAGATGCAGGAGTAGGCCATTCGGCCCTTTGAGCCAGCACCGCCATTCAATGTGATCATGGTTGATCATCCCCAATCAGTACCTTGTTCCTGCCTTCTCCCCATATCCCCTGGCTCTGCTATTTTTACGAGCCCTATCTAGCTGATACAAAAAACAACACACGTTCTGGAGTAACTCAATTGGTCAGGCATCATCTCTGGAGAACGTGGATAGGTGACCTTGTGTGTCCGGTGTAGAACAACATATTATCTTTCATTTGGGCACTTTGCAACTTTATGGAATTAACAGTGAATTCACCAACTACAGATACACTGCTCCCCCACTGCTTCCCATTGCCTGCTGCTGCCTTCTTTCTCTCTCTCCGACTCTCTCTCCCTCACCTTGTTTCTATAAACTCCCTAACAGTCAGTTATCATTATCATCTGATCTGTATTACCCTTTCTCCAGAGCACAATCCAGAGCGTAGACTAGGCAACCATGCTGCCCTATACTAGCACTCTCCCCACCAAGGCCTGCTGGATCTCTCAGATGGGAACCATTCTAACTGCCCCTCCCATTCCCACATTGACCTTCCGTTCCTTGGCCTCCCTCGTTGCCAGTGAGGCCACATGCAAAATGGAGGAATGGTATTTCATTTTCCACTTGGGGGCTTAAACCCAATGGTATAAACACGGACTTTTCTAATCCTACGTCCTCTCTCATTCCATTGTCCACCCTTCACCTTCTTTCACCAACATTTCTCCGTCTATCCTGTCGGAGTTACCCAAAATATTGACTGGTTTCCCTTGTCATGGATGCTGGTTGATTGGCTGACAAACTTCTCCATTTGTTTTAGATTCCAGCATCAGTAGTTTTATTTGTTTTCTGCCGACGGGTGCCAAATAAAACAGAGATCCCTTCTCCTGAGAATGATCCAATGTGTAACTAGACATAAGAAATGGCAGATGCTGGAAACTTTGAGTAAAAGGTTTGAGTATTTTTCACCCTAAAATTCCAGCATCTGCAGTCGGTTCACAAGTTATAGGAGTAGAATTAGGCCATTCAGCCCATCACATCTACTCCGCCATTCAATCATGGCTGATCTCTGCTTTCCCATCCCATTTTTCTGCCTTCTCCCCACAACCCTTAACACCCGTTCTAATCATGGATTTGTCTATCTCTGCCTGAAAAGTATCCACTGACTTGGGATCACAATTATCTCAAAGTTAAAGATGCTTAAACTTGACTAATACACACGTGGTGGATGATAGCTGGCTGGTTCTATTGGAAAAGACAATTAAAATATCACTTCACATTAAAACACAACAACATTGCTGATAGCAATGTACTTGCAGCTGGCCTGGATGAAATCGAGGATGAACTGTGGACCAGCTGGTTGGAGAACTCAGACATCTTTAATCTCTCACTACTCCATTCTGAGGTCCACACCTGCTTCAAGATCACCATTACCATTCCAATGCCAAAGAGATGCAGGACCGCCCAATGGCTCTGACATCCATCGTTATGAAGTGCTTCAACAGGCTGCTTATGGCACACACTAACTCTTGCCTTGCAGACAGCATTGATCCACTGCAGTTTGCCTACCGTTGCAGGAGGCCTATGGCACAGCCCATTTCCCTGACCCTATTCGTATCCCAGGGACATCTAGATAATAAGGAGCCCAACACCAGATTCTTCTTTATTTACTAAAGCTCTGCATTCAACCCATAACCCTAACCAAACTCATCTTCAAACTCTTGGGGGTCGGTAGGGGCGCTGCAAGCCGGCAGCCCTGTCAGCAGTGTGTTAGTCATTTCAACTTTTTTAAATTATTTTAGTGTGTTTTAAAGTGTGTTTTTAATGTTTCTTTGTGTGTCTTGTGTGGGGGGTGGTGAGGGGGGGGGTAAGGGGGAAACCGTTTTGGTCGCCTCCTTCACGAAGAGGCGACTTTTTCCAGGTCGCATCCCCCGTGGCCTAACAAAGAGGATCGAGCGGCCTTTCCCGGAGACGCGCCCGTTGCTTCAGCGGCGGGCGCAGCGTGGACACTCGGCAGGGAGCAGGTGAGCCCTCGCCAGAGGAGAGCGCTGCGTTTCGCTGGCCCGCGGCAGCCAGCAGCCTGAAGTCGCAGTCTGCAGAGCTCCAGCTGGCGCGGAGTCCGCAGCCTGGGATCCCCCGTTGGGGACCCGGGAGAAGAAGAAGCTTCCACCGCCGGCCCGCGGCCATCTTCTACCACGGACCCAGCGTGGACTTACTATCAGGAGCGGGGTCCCTCGCCGGGGACCCCTGGAGGGGAGCTCCGACCGCCGGCCCTGCGTTGGTGCTGGTGTGCTTTCTTGGCCATTGCTGTGATGTGGCTGGTCCAGGACAAGTTTCAGGTGATATTTATTCCTAAGAGCTTGAAGCTTTCAACTGTTTCTACTTCGGCGCTATCAATGTATGGTGTGTGTACCGCTTCACTTCCTGATGTCGACACGATCTCCATTGTCTTGCTGACACTGAAGGAGAGGTCGTTGTCTTGGTACCAGGTTATAAGGTTGTCCAAGTCCCTCCTGTACTCCATCTCATCATTATTTGATGTTCAACCCTCTACAATGGTGTCTTTGATTTGGGTTGGTATTGGGCTGCACACATGAATGTATAAGAAGTTTAGAAGGGGGATGAGAACTTATCCTCACAGGGGCACCAGTGCCGAGGATTACCATAGAGGATAATTTGTCACCTACCCTCACTGATCGTGTTGGTCAGGAAGTCGTTGATCCACGTGTAGTTTAAGTTATTTTGCATCACAACTACCCACATCTTTATTTTTATGTTTGCTTTCGTACAATTGCTTTCGAGGATGGAGTACATTTACATAAGAAGATCAAATTAAATCTGCTGACAAAAATGTGTCTGCCTTCCTCAAATTGCACCCTGAAAGTCAGATTATATTTCACATTTATTTTGGAATTTATTCCCAAAATGTCAAGGCTGTGCATGGGTGTCTATTTCATGAACCACAGCTGAATCAAGCAATCAACATCCTACTGTAAAACACTGAGTGACGATTGTATATGCTGCCCTTTTCCTTGATCTTTTCATCAAAAATATCCAAGACAGAGGCTTCCTCATTGCATCTGTGAATTTCCCCCCAACAGGTAAACTAACATTAACCAAAGATCTTGCAGAAAGATAGTTCTTACAGTTGTAGGACAACAATGGTTACCTCTTAGACAGACACAAAATGCTGGAGTAACCCAACGGGTCAGCTAGCATCTCTGGAGGGAGGTGATTTTTTTGGTCAGGCCCCTTCTTCAAACTGAGAGTTGGGGAGAGGGAAACTGAAGTATGGAAAGGTACAAGGAACAAATGAATGAAAGGTATGAAAAGAACAAATTAAAGCCAGCATCGATGACCAAGGTAATGTGGAGCCCACAATAGCCTATTGTTGACTGTGGAAAAGATGTTAACATATCCCCACCTTTCCTTGATGATCAGTGCTGACTTTGATTGGTTCATTTCATACATGTGTCATTTGTCACCCCTCATCCTCCAGCACGCCAAGGAATGAAGTACTAGCCGGACTAACCTCTCACTATCAGGCCCTCAGGTCCTGGCAACATCCTTGTAAATCTTCTCTGCGCGCTTTCCCACTTAACAAAGTTTTTCCCGTGTGCGCCAAATGTAGCTTCACCAATGTCCTGTACAACTGTAACATAACATCAGAACCTCTATACTCTGTACCCTGACTGCTGAAGACCAGTGTGCTGGAAACCTTCTTGACTATCCTGTCTACCTGTGACACCTCTTTGAAGAACCATGTACCTGCGCTCCAAGATCCTCCTGCTCGATAACACTCCAGTGCCCTGGCATTTACTGTGAACGTCCTGGTCTGGTTTGACTTCTGAAAATTAAATACCTTGCACTTATCTTTAATTATCTCCATTAACCATTCCTCAGCCCACTTGCCCAACTGATAAAGACCCTGCTGTCATTTTTAATACCCATCTTTGTCATCTACAATACCACCCACTTTAGTTAGATCAGCAAACTTACTATTTATACCTTATACATTCTCATCCAAATAATTGATATAAACCAATGAGACACATCACCCGTCACAGACCTTCAGTTAATAAAAACCTTCCATAACCACCCACTGCTTCCATTCATTAAGCTAATTTTCTATCTAGTTGGCTACCTCTACCTGGATCCCATGTAATCCAACCTTCCAGAGCAGCCGACCATATGGAGCCTTTTCAAATGACTTGCTGAAAAGTATAAACATTTTATTCCTCAGAATACTCTCCAGTAACACGCCTAGCATAGATGTTAGGCTCACTGGTCTATAGCTCCCAGGCTTTGCCTTGCAGCCCTTATTTCATAGAGGCAACAACATTAGCCATCCTCCAGTCTTCTGGCACCTCATCCGTGATCAATGATGGTACCTGGATGTGGCGTCGAAAGACGAGAAGTCGAAGCGAAGAAGTGGAAGCCAAATAACCGAACGGAAACGACGCAAAAAAGTCAAATAACCGAAATGGCGCAACGCCAAAAAGCCAAGTAACCAAACCTCTCCGCTTTGGCTTCTCATCCTTCGACGCCACGTCCACACACGGATTGGTATATCTCAGCCAGGGCACCTGCAATTTCTCCTCTAGCTCCTCACAAAGCCCTCAGATATATCTGACCAGGGTCAGGAGTTTTGGCCACCTTCATATGCATTAGAACATTCTTCACCTCCTCAGCCATAATACAGACTGTCCTCAATACACTTCCATTAACTGTCTCAAGTTTCCCAGTGTTCATGTCTTTCTCCACAATAAAAATAGAGGGAAAATACTTATTGAGGAATTTGTCCATCTCCTGCGGCTCCACACGGACCCGCACCTTAATTTATCTCGTCAACTAAGCTTCCTTACGCCCACCTGCCTTGCCCTTCACACTAACAGGAACATGCATGCCCTAATCTCTTGCCATCACACCTTTAAAAGCATGCCACTTTCAGGATGTTCCTTGGCACCAGGGAGGCAACACACCATCCTGAAGCCTCCATTGTTGACGCAGAATCTCCTGTCAGGCACCCAACAAGCAAGTCTTGACCCAAATCGTCACCCATGACTTCTCTTCAGAGATGCTGCCTGTCCTGCTGAGTTACTCCAGCTTTTTGTGTCTATCTTCAGTGCAAACTAGCATCTGCAGTTCCTTCAAGTCTCCTACCATTATAGCTCTGCCTTACCTTATCCTTCCACACTGTGCCTCTAAACCAGCCTCAGTACCACAGCCATGCCTGCTGTTCCCACTCATCCTTGAAGTATCACCCACCAACAGTATCCAAGGGTCAAAGCTGCCACAGCCAGACATAAATACATTTTTTTAGTGTGTAGTAGCTCTACTCAATAACCAAACATCTGCAGCATCCTTTTGCTCTGGTATTTTATTTAGTTCACATGCTTAATCGACAATATTTTATTATTAATGTTTTAAGTTTTATGCGTCATTCCTAACTGTCACTGTATGTCATGTTGTCATGTGGGCGGAGCACCAAAGCAAATTCTTTGTATGTGAATATTCTTGGCCAATGAACATATTCATTCAAGAGAATGTACCTGTTTTAAAGGGGAATGGCCACAAGGGACACACACTCTCTGTCTAATCCCTTTCCTCATGGTCACCTTCCTACGCTCCTCCTGAAGCTTAGGTGTGACCACCTCACTACGTCTTATTTAAGCTCTTATTCTCCTGCATGATGCCGAGGTCGTCCAGCTCCCTAACACAGCCTGAAAGGAGCTGCACCCAGACATAATTGCCACAGGTTTAGCCGCCAAAGTCACCAGCAGATTCCCTGACTTCCCACATCCTGCAGGAGGAACATTGCACTATTCTCCTGTCCATCACAACTGCACTCAACTAAGAAAGAAATGTCACAAGAATAAAATGTAATGGCAGGCTGTACCTTTTCCTCCTGAGCTCCCACTGCTCAATCTCCTCACCCAAGGTTCTAGAGCCAACGACTCATGCTTTCCAACCAGACAACACACCAATGCAATTTATAAATTCGCAGATGACACCACCATCGAGCACAGAAGGAGATTGAGAACCTCGTGTTGAGACAACAACCTCTCTCTCGATGTCAGCAAGACATGGAAACAGTGATCATCTTCAGGAAGCAAAGTGGTACACATACCCCAGTTTGCATTGATGGTGCTGAAGTAGAGATGGCTGAAAACCTCAAATTCCTTGGAGTCAATATCACCAATATCGTCCTGGACCACCCAGATCAAACCAACGGCCAAGAATACACACCAACGCCTCTACTTCCTTAGAATGTTCGACATGTCCCCATCAACTCTCAGAAACTGCAGATCGAAAGCATTTATGCTTCGTGATCCACACAGTATGGTTTGGGAACAGCTCCACCCAAGACCACAAGAAGTTGCAGAGAATTATGGACACAGCCCAGACCATCACATAACCAACCTCCATTCCATTTACACTTCATGCTTCCTCTGAGGCATAATCAAGGATGAGTCACACCCCAGCCACTCCCTCTTCTCTCCTTTCCCAGTGGGCTAAAGGTATAGAAGTGTAAAAAAACAAACCTCCAAATTCAGGAACACTTTCTTCCCAGCTGTTATCAGACAACTGAACCATCCTACCAACAACTAGAGAGCAGCCCTGAGCTACTATCTACCTCTTTGAGACGCCCGCACTGTCTTAGATTGGACTTTACTGGACTTAATCTTGCACCAAACGTATTTTACGTTATTCCCTTATTATGTGTCCGTATACCTGTGGATGGCTCTATTGTGATCATGTATTGCCTTTCTGCTGACTGGTTAGCATGCAACAAAAGCTTTACACTGTACCTCAGTACACGTGACAATAGACTTGGACTTAAAGTTTAGACTCTTGAGCGAAATACTCGCATTTGACCCACAACAAAGCACTTTACCTCAACAACGTCTCTCCCAACACGGCTGCTCCCAATCGGCTAATCCACCACACCATGCCTTCTTTTTATTAATTATTATCACCCAACCAATTCACGGGCTGGTTTTTAAATTCTTCCACTGCTGCTCCAACACTGAAATTGGCTGGCTGCACTAATCCATGGGGTAGCTTTTAAATTTCTCACTCCTGCTCTGACACTGAAATGAACTACCTGCATCAATCCACCAGCTCGCTTTTAAATTCTCCCATTCCCGTTCCAACACTGAAACTAACTTCTTGAAAATAATGCAAAATCTCCACCGACTTTTGGGAATCTCTGATGGCCGAGAGTAAAGAAGGAGGAATCAGGATTGTGTTTCTAACCTCCAGTCCATGAGCTGGGACAACGACAGGTCCGCAGTAGAAGCAAACAACCTAACCATGTATCCCTTTCCTGCCAAATATGTGGAAGAGTAGGGGTGGTTTCCCCATTGCCCTGATCAGACAGTATAAGACTCACGGAAGACAGTGGAAGACAGTGATCCTCCATACAGAGAGAGCCCCGGAGATGAAGAAACATTCACTGGACAAGTAAATCTTCATCAGCTCCTCAGCCAGTGTAAAGACAAAGGTCTCTGGCATTGAGAACAAGAGGATCCATCATTACATCCCAAATGAATAGATGTGCAAACTGTGACTGACCTTCACTGGGTGGACGGTAGTCGTCATGTCCTGTTGGGGAGAAGGATTCAAATGTCACTTCACAGTAAATTCCATCAACACTGATGGCAGCGATTTATTTACATAACAGATAGAAGAGACCTATTTAATCTGCAAGGTCAAAGTGATGATAAAAAGATCCGGTAATACGATGGCAGATACGGGGACCAGGAGACGGAGACAACACAGCACTGCTGGGCTGTGCGGCCTCGCCCTATGCCGGTGTGATGTTCACTGGCGAGCAGTCACCGCACCAGACAACAATCTGATTCATGTGAAGGAATCTGGTCACCAGAGGGAACCAGCTCCCAATAGGAGCTCTCAACGACCCAGTCCTGCCCTAGAGGGGACTGACTTCAGCTCCAAATTCCTGCTCAGCCTGGAGGTAACATTGACAATGAACAGGCGGAACAACCTCCATGTTACAATGTGGTGGCACGCGAGCACATTTAAAACTGCATGAAAATTTGGCATAACGTTTTGAAACAGGACACATTAAAAATTATTTTAAACTGTGGACAGGTTCCTGTGCTCAACAGCATGGCCAGAGGGAGCAATGAATGCTAGTTATCTCACTGGCTTCAGCGATTCACTCGGCCCCTCTCATAATGAAGGATTTGAGACCATGTCTCAAAGTCAAAGCCATAGTGAGGGAAGATCACAAGGTCAGTTTCACAGGTCAGTGAAAGAAAGGAAATTGTTGAGAGCATAATGTACTCTGCTGTAAGCTGATGCTGTGTTCAAAGGCTGACTGGATTCCCAGTTTGTAGCAAACACTGAAACACTGGCAGACGTGACCAATAATAGCCTTTATATATATAGGCGGTTACGGAGGGGTGAATGCCTCTCAATGAAGGGCCTCTGGTCAGACCAGGGCTGACCCCTCTGCTGAGCTGCTGGATAATACTCATGAGGAACTGCTGTGAAAGAGGAAATCAGGTATCAGTCAACAAGACTGGGTATGCACAGATACTTAAATACCACATGGGAGACACGTGGATCTACATCTTGATAAAACTGCACTTAGTTTAGTTTAGAGGTACGGCGTTGAAACAGGCCCTTCGGCCCACTGAGCCCATGCTAACCAGTGATCCCCGCACATTAACACTATCCCAACACAGTACGAACAATTTTTATATTCATACCACAGCAATTAATGTACAAACCTGAGATAGACACAAAAAGCTGTAGTAACTCAGTGGGACAGGCAGCATCTCTGGAGAGAAGGAATGGGTGCCTTTCTAGATCAAGACCATTCTTTAGACCAGTCTCGATCTGAAACATCACCCATTCCTTCTCTCCAGAGATGCTGCCTGTCCCGCTGAGTTACTCCAGCTTTTTGTGTTTATATTCGGTTAAAACCAGCATCTGCGGTTTGGGTCTGGCAGGCAGTGAGTGGACAGTGGTACAGGTGTCAGTGCCTCAGCCTCAGACATCGTTTTGGTTGAGGGAACAAATTGTGATCATTCAAAGATGGCTGGTGACATTAAACAGGGTGGTATTGTGTGTTGTGGGCAGGAAGAGTCTCTAGGGCAAGAGACAGTTTAAATCACCAGGCAAAAATAAGGCTGACGTAGTACACCATACATCGACGAGACCAAACGTAGACAGGGCGATTGTTACGCTGAACACCTTCGTCCTGTCCGCCTGGACCTACCTGATCTCCCAGTTGCCAAATGCTTTCATTCCCACTCCCACACTGACCTTTCTGTCCTGTGCCTGTCAGAGTGAGGCCAAACACAAATTGGAGCAACAGCAACTCATATTTCACTTGGGCGGCTTACAACCCAGCAGTCTGAATATTGATTCCTCTAACTTCAAGTAACCCTTCCATCCCCCCCTCTCAACAATCCTACCCCACCCAAATTGTCTTGTTGACTCTCATTGTCTGTAATTTGTTTTCACCTAACCCACAGCTAACAATGGTCTGAAGAAGGGTCTCGACATAAAACATCACCTATTGTTTTTCTCCAGATATTCCTGTCTGACACTCCAGCTTTTTGTGCCTCTCTTCGGTTTAAATCAGCAGCTGAAATTCCTCCCTAGACATACATAATTATCAGGTGTTCCCTCCCTTTGCTGTATACTACGGGTTTCGCTCTTCTGATTACGGACTGGATATTTGCAACACCATCCTGATCAGCTTGCACAACATAATGTGCATAATGTTCTCCCTTCTGTTATAGACAGATCTGTCACCCACGTCTCCTCTTGTAGTGCTGCTCTCACTTCCCCTGCCCCCCAGTGGAACAAGCATAGCGTTCCCCTGGTCCTCACCTTTCACACCACCACCACCTTCCATAACCAATGCATCATCCGCCAACATTTCCTCCACCTCCAACGCGATCCTCCCACCAGTCACATCTTTCGAGCTCCAACCTTTTATGCCTTGCTCAGTGACCGCTCCATCCGCAGATCCTTGGTTCCCTCACACTCAACTCCTCCCCCCCACCCTCCCAGATATATTCCCTGCGATCGCTGGAGATGTAACACCTGTCCCTTGCCTCCATCTAGGGACCCCAGCAATCCTTCCAGGTGAGTCAGAGAAATTGTCCTCTAACCTCATCTACTACCTACAGTATGTGTTCCTCACAAGACCTCCTGATCATTGGCGAGACCAAGCGTAGTATCGCTGAACATTTCACTGAAAACTTGTGCTCGGTCTGCCAAGGCCCATTGGATCTCCCGGTTTCTAACCACTTAATTCCCCATCCCATTCCCATACTGATCTTTCTGTCCTGGGCTTCCTCCATTGCCAGAGTGAGGGGGCAAACAAACTGAAGGAATTCCACTTTATATTCCGCTTGGGTAGCTGACAACCTAATGGTACAAACATTGAATTCTCCAATTTTTTGTAACCTCCTACTAAACCCCTCCACAAACCAACCCTCCCCCTTTATTTCTCTAGCGTTGACGGCTAGGGACACTCAGTCATCTCTGCTGGCCAGACCACACTCTCCAAATGTCCCACACCAGTCCTCTCAAAGCTGATGCTCAGTTCCAAGTTCTGGCATAGGAAAAGATGACCAGGTGGACAGAGCTCAAGATTCAAAGATGTGCTGAAGAGCTTTTTGAAAAAAATGGGACATCCTTACTGACCACTGGGAATCTCTGGCTCGTGACAGCTGAGAGTGATTTAATAATATACAGAGACAAAGGTTTCTGCCTCTGGTAACAAGTGGATCCGTGACAAGTAGCACAATTCTAGGACCATGCAATCTGTTACTGACCTTCACTGAGTGGACGGTGCTTGTCATATTCTGCTGGAGAGAAGAGCAAAGTTATTTAACAACAAAACAGATGAAAGGTAAAGATTCTATTAGTCCAATGCGATAATGGACCATCAGCACTCCAAGGAATAAAGTCTTAAAGCTGTAGATGAAATGTGTGTACACCTTTAAATATAGTGACGTAACCATTTCTAACCACTCCCCTCATCATTCAGTATAATTGTGACCTTCCCACCCTTAGCTCTCTCTCTAGTATCCATGACAGACCACGTACAGCTAGGGCAGTGATGTGTGTTTAATTAATAAAGTAGTAGTAAAGATTCTCTGTGTAAGCGCCAATTCTTACAAAGCGATTCGAACTCGGAGATTTACTGTAATGGCCACTCATCTGTACTCGGGGCTCTCGTGGTCATTTTTCAACGTGTTAAAAAATCTGCACGAGTCTTCCTGTGCTTACCTTGTTCTAGTGGATCCAACGTCATTTTGATAATCTTGTGAATATTTTTGCAGATGATCTCAGATTTGCAAATATCTAAAATATTGGTTACTTTCCAAATTGTATTTAAGCTGTCATTCTTGAAATGATAACAATTTCCCCATTTCATACATATCTTTCCAAGTCTTAATTCCTAATCGTTCCCAGTGAGTAAACGTTTTATCACTAGTCGATGGCTTAAACGACGGATTATTAACTATCGGTTGGTGAAAGAAGCGAAAGGTTTCTTAATTTAACAGTGGATTTTATTTGTCTCCAGATTCGTATTGTGCTGTGGATCATCGGATTTCTTTTATATATTGTGTTTTTCAATTTTATTGGGGAGGGAAGAGTCGCTCCTATGTTAAAAGGAGTGCAATCCTCTCTCTCCATTATTGTCCATTCTGCCTGTAATATTGAGCTGTCCAGCCAGTACATTATATTTTTAATGTTCACTGCCCAATGATAATATATAAAGTTGGGAAGTGGAAGTCCACCAAATTCTTTGGGTTTACATAAATGTTATTTTTAATTCTATGTGATGTATAGTCCCATGTAAAATTTGTAATATACGAGTCAAGTTTTTTTTTTTAATTTTGGGGTATGTTTATTGGTATTGATTGAAATCAGTACAGAATTTGTGGAAGAAAAATCATTTTAATGGCATTGATTCTGCCTATTAACGACATCGGTAGTGTTTTCCAAAATTGGATCGACGCTTGTAATTTAGTAAGTAATGGCAGATAATTTACATTAAATAAATAATTATATTTTTTAGTGATTTGAATACCCAAATATTTGAATTTTTCTCTAGCAATTTCAAAGGGGTATTTTGAAAGATGTGCTGGCTCTTGAGGCTTTATCATCATTATTTCGTTTTTATTCCCATTTATTCGATATCCTGAGAAGGAATCAAATTCTTCTATTAAATTTAATAAGTTTGGTATGCTAATTTTGTAATGTATAATAGCACATCATCTGCATATAATGATACTTTATTATTAGAGTTTTTAGTATTGTAACCGTGGATATTAGGGTGAATTCTTATATTTTCTGCTAAAGGCTCTATCACCAGGGCAAATAGAAGGGGTGATAAAACACAACCCTGTCTATTGCCCCTGGATAGTTGAAATTTTGGGTATAGTATATTATTATTTAATATTCTAGCTGTGGGTTTTCAGATCTCCCATTTGAAATTTTTGAAATACTTTAAAAAGATATTCCCATTTCACTTGATCGAATGCTTTTTCTGCATCCAACGAAATAATTGATAAGTCTTTTTTTTCTGTCTTATATGAATACATTATGTTAAAAATACGTCTCAAATTATTAGATGAATGCCTCTTAGGTATAAACCCCGTTTGATCCGGGTTTATTAATTTACTAACATATTTACTTAATCTTCTTGCTAATGTTTTTGCTAATATGTTCTGATCTGTATTTAATAATGCAATGGCTCCATATGAACCGGGATCCTCTCGATCTTTATCTTTTTTAGGTATTAATGTTATAGTTGATTCCGCAAGTGTTTCTGGTAGTTTCTGTTCTTTGAATGGATATGTATAAAGTTTATATAAGCATGGTGAAATTATTTCATAAAATCTTTTATAGAATTTATTACTAACTCCATCCGGTCCAGATATGCGCAACCCTGAGGGCTGTTTCCAATTTGAGGATTGAATCTCCAAAACGATTTTTTATTGGTTAATCCTTCTATTTTTCGCCCCAATTTCACCCCAATCATGTGATGTCCACTGGCGAGCAGTCATCGCACCAGACAACAACCTGATCCATGTGAAGGAATCTGTTCACCAGAAGGAACCAGCCTCCCAACAGGAGCTCTCACTGACCCAGTCCTGTCTCAGTGGGGACTGACTTCAGCCCCCAGTTCCTGCTCAGCCATACTGCTCCCCTGCAATAACACTGATCAGGGATGATTGGAGAGTGATAAATTGGGAGTATTAAGATGGAGTTAAAGGGGAAGTGATTACAGGAAAGCTTACAAAAGATTCCTGAATTAATGGGAAGGAAAGTTTGAGAAGGGATAAGAGAGTAAGATCAGGGCCAATAGTGAGTGGTGTGAGAGGGGAGGTGAATACCGAAGTCAAAATGTTGTATATGAATGCGCAAAGTATAAGAAATAAAGTGGACGAGCTTGAGGCTCAGTTAGAAATTGGCAAGTGTGATGTTGTCGGATTTACAGACATGGCTGCAAGAGGGCCAGGGCTGGGAACAGAATATTCAACGGTATACATCCTATCGAAAAGACAGACAGGTGGACAGAGTGGGTGGGGTAGCTCTGTTGGTGAGGAATGAAATTAAGTTCCTTGCAAGGGCGACATTGAAACAGAAGATGTGGAGTCAGTATGGATAGAACAAAGGAATTGTAAGGATAAAAAGACCCTAATGGGATTTTTCTACAGGCCCCCAAACAGTAGCCTGGATCGGATATAGGGTGCAAGTTGAATCAAGAGTTAAAATTGGCATGTCGTAATGGTAATGCTACGGTTGTTGTGGGAAATTTCAACACGCAGGTAGACTGGGAAAATCAGGTTGGTACTGGACCGCAAGAAAGGGAGTTTGTGGAATGCCTCCATGATGGATTCTTAGAGCAGTTTACGGGGTGGAAGATTGCAACCTTCACGTGGTCCGCCCTATTTCGACGAATGCAATTAACCGGGCGTGCACAATCGAATAAGATCAAATGGAACAAGTTGTCCTACAACTTTAGGCTGTGCACGCCATAGGCAAGAAGAAGAGCAGCTTACAATGGAGCCAACCAGGGAGAAGGCAATTCTGGATTTAGTGTTATGTAATGAGCCGGATTTGATAAAGGAACTTGAGGTTAAGGAGCCATTTGGAGGTAGTGAATATAACATGGTAAGTTTTAATCTACAATTTGGGAGGGAGATGGGTAAATCGGAGGTGTCAGTGTTACAGTTGACCAAAGTTCTGGCAGGCAGGTTTGCTGGGGCTACACTTGTGGGGCTACACCATGGAGCCATGAGGGAGGAGCTGGCCAAAGTTGACTGGAAAGATACCCTAGCAGGGATGACAGCAGATCAACAATGGCAGGTATTTCTGCGAATAATACAGAAGGTGCAGGATCAGTTAATTCCAAAGAGGAAGAAAGATTTCAAGGGGAGTAAGGGTCAACCGTGCCTCACAAGAAAGCTCAGGGACAGTATAAAAATAAAAGAGAAGAAGTACAACATAGCATAGATGAGCGGGAAGCCAGAGGATTGGGTAATGTTTAAAGGACAACAGAAGATAACTAAAAAGGCAATACGGCGAGAAAAGATGAGCTACGAAGGTAAGCCACTCAAGAATATTAAGGAGGATAGTAAAAGTTTCTTAAGATATGTGAAGAGGAAAATATTAGCTAAGACCAAAGTTGGACTCTTGAAGACTGAAAAAGGTGAATTTATTATGGGGAACAAATAAATGGCAGAGGAGTTGAACAAGTACTTTGGATCCGTCTTCACTAAGGAAGACACAAATAATCTTCCTGATGTACTAGTGGCCTGAGGATCTAGGATGACGGAGGAACTGGAGGAAATCCATATTATGCAGGAAATGGTGTTGGGTAGACTGATGGGACTGAAGGCTGATTAATCCCCAGGGCCTGATGGTCTGCATCCCAGGAAACTTAAGGAAGTGGCTCTAGAAATCGTGGATGCATTGGTGATAATTTTCCAATGTTCTTTAGATTCAGGATCAGTTCCTGTGGATTGGAGGGAGGCTAATGCTATCCCACTTTTTAATAAAGGCGTGAGAGAGAAAACAGGAATTATAGACCAGTTAGCCTGACATCGGTGGTGGGGAAGATGCTGGAGTCAATCATAAAATATGAAATAGTGGCACATTTGGATAGTGATAAATGTGAGGTTATCCACTTTAATAGTAAAAACAGGAAGGCAGATTGCTATGTAATTGGTGTCAAGTGGGAAAAGGGGAAGTACATTGGGATCTGTTCATCAGTCAATGAATGTAAGCATGCAGGTACAGCAGGCAGTGAAGAAAGTGAAAGACATGTTGGCCTTCATAACAAGAGGAGTTGAGTATAGGAGCAAAGAGGTCCTTCTGCAGTTGTACAGAGCCCTAGGGAGACCACACCTGGAGTATTATGTGCAGTTTTGTCTCCAATTTTGAGGAAGGACATTTTTGCTATTGAGAGAGTGCAGCGTAGGTTCACAAGGTTTATTCCCGGGATGGCGAGACTGTTATGTGCTGTGAGAATGGAACGGCTGGGCTTGTATACTCTGGAATTTAGAAGGATGAGAGGGGATCTTATTGAAACATATAAGATTATTAAGGGTTTGGACACGTTAGAGGCAGGAAACATGTTCCCGATGTTGGGGGAGTCCAGAACCAGAGGCCACAGTTTAACAATAAGGGGTAAGCCATTTAGAATGGAGATGAGGAAACACTTTTTCACACGGAGAGTTGTGAGTCTGTGGAATTCTCTGTCTCAGAGGGTGGTGGAGGCTGGATCTCGGGATACTTTCAAGAGAGAGCAATATAGGGCTCTTAAAGATATCGGAGTCAAGGGATATGGGGAGAAGGCAGGAACGGGGTACTGATTGTGGATGATCAGCCATGATCACATTGAATGGCGGTGCTGGCTCGAAGGGCCAAATGGCCTACTCCTGCATCTATTGTCTACTAGGAAAAGGACTGGGGAGACATGGACCATGCCAGAAAGATTGGTTAAACATCCTCAACAAACAAATTGGACTCAAAACAGAAGTGGGAAATCCACGTTCCCAAAAGAATGAGGATATCTTGGATGTTCTAATATGGGGAAAAATGAATGCAGGAATTGAGAGTAAGGGACAGCATCTTTTCAAGAGGCGGTGGGAAGAAGTGTAGTCCAGATAACTGTAAGTGTTTATCCCATTACAGGAAGGACAAGAGAGCGCAGAAAAACATTATCAGAATGCTGCCTACATTGAAGGGTGTTGGTTATAAATTGTTTGCTCTGGAGGGTCAGAAAAGTAGATACAATTAATTGAGGTACAGATAGGGTATGGTGTTTGACAGATCCACCCTGGAAAAAATGGTTCTCACTGTTTACCTTGGATAAGAAATGGTTAGACAAACTTGGAATATTTTCTCTGGAGAGCTGGAGTTGAGGAGAGACCTGACAGAAGTATATAAAGTTATGAGACGCATACATATGGTAGAGATTCAGAATCGCCCCTTTATGAGAAGGATGATGGAGTGCATAAGTTTAGCAGAACGCTGCCTAGCAATGGTATTAACTATAATGTGGATAGTTTCCTCTGGAGCGTTGGTAAAGTAGATAGAATTATGAGACGCAGATGGTGGTGGTGCCTGGAACAAGCTTCCCCTGTGTGATGACCATCGGCAAGAAGTCACCACAGCAGACACTATCTCATCTGTATGAAGGACTCTGGTTACCAGAGGGAACCAGCCTCCCACCATTTTGAAAAAGAGTCATGCAGCCTCACCATAGTCCTGCAGGTCACATCCCATTAAACACCCATTTATCCACAAAAAACATAATTTCACCTCACAGATATGGGTGAAAGAGCTCAAGTTCTACCAAAATAAAGAGGTGGGATCAACGACAGAGGTGTCTGCTCACCTGGTGGGAAATGCATAGGACGTTTACCTGTAAGAGATGAAGTCAGATATCAGTCCACAAGAGCAAAGAACCAGACTAGATAAACTGGTCAAATTTAACAACCATTCTCCCAGCAGGAGACCTAAAGGGCCTGTCCCACTTGGGCACCATTTGCGCGTAATTTGCGCAACATCGTTTACACGTCACGACGCATGACGCGCGCATCGTGTCGTGTCGTGCATGTCATGTCGCACACGTGATGTGCGCATGGTGCGTGGTGACATAGGCAGTGATACTCGGTCGCGCCTGGCGCCCATGATTTTGGGTTGTACAAACTCTTCGCGTGCCATCTGCGTAACGTGCAAATATCGCCCCAGTGGGCCAGGCCCTTTACTGACTCAATCCTGGGGCAGTAATGACCCGCATTTCCTATTCTGCCAACATTTGTTATAACTGCCGAAGAACAGTGAAGAAACTCCCTAACTGCGTTCCCCCGTGATGGACACTTGATAGTGTCGTGGAAACAGATTACATTGAAAATTAACTAGAGTACCATCTCCTGAAACCCTTGCAGATAACTTGTTGCTAATTTATGGAGGCCTTCTGCCCTGTTTATAGACAGGATATCCAGTGAGGATACTGATTCAGCAAGTAATTAAAAGGGGGAAAGGATTGCTGTTCAAATGAAGGATAAGGGAGTGTTGCCACTTTTTGTAAATTTAGTTTAGAGATACAGCATGGAAATAGCCCCTTCGGCCCACAGAATTTGCACCAACTAGCGATCACTGCATATTAAAGGGCCTGTTCCACTTGGCGATTTTTTCGGCGACTGCCAGCGTCATATCAGTGTCGCCAAAAGATTTTGAACATTTCAAAAGCCAGAGGGGACAAAAAAATGTTACGACACTTGAAAAAACGCCACACATCATACGTCATCACGCCGCAAATATATTCGGTGACCTGACACGTCAGTCAATGATGCCAGCAGTCACCGACAAAATCGGCAAGTGGGACAGGCCCTTAACACTATCCCACACTAGGGACATTTTTTATGTTTATACCAAATCAATTAACTTGCACACCTGGTATATCTTTGGAGAGTGGTAGGAAACCAAATTTCTCGGAGAAAAACCATGCAGGTCACGGAGAGAATCTACAAACTCCATAGAAACAGCACCTGTAGTCAGGATCGAACCCGGGTCTCTGGCACTGTAAGTACTGTAAGGCAGCAGCTCTACCACTGGCCACCGTACTGACCTGGTTACTGACTCTATCTCCAATATTCCACTGATACTGTTCTCCTTCTGTTAATATTATCAAGCATTTTGGAAGTTGCAGAGTACTGATGTAAAAAAATTCCATATTTTAGCCCAAATTGGAAATCCTGGGATCTTGCTGAACCCCCTCCCCTCAAACAATGTGTAACCTCTTAACAACATATATCAAACTCATCCAGAATCCTTCCATGAATCAAGTGCTCATGCCATGTATGTGTCTGTTGAACCTGTCCTTTACTGCCTCCAAAACAAGTGTGATGTGTATCTTTTCTGAAATGAGGAAACTGAGATCAGCATTGCAGATGCTGGATTAGAAAGCCTTGTACAAGCCTTCACCTTAAGGTGGTGCAGTGGTAGAGTTGCTGCCTCACAGCTCCAGAGACCCGGGTTCGATGCTGACCAGACGTGCTGTCTGTACGGAGTTTGCATGTTCTCCCTGTGACCTGCGTGGGTTTTCTCCTGGATCTTCGGTTTCCTCCCACACTCCAAACATGTACATGTTTGCAGGTTAATGGTTTGGTAAAATTGTAAATTGTCTCTAATATGTGTAGGATAGTGTTAATATGAGGGGATCACTGGTCAGTGCGGACTCGATGGGCTGAAGGGCCTGTTTCCGCGCTGTATCTCAAAACTAAACCAAAATGTGGCAACATCCCTTATCCTGCATTTTAACAGCAATTCGTTCCCCCTTTTAATTACTCGCTGAGTTATCATGCCCACTGGATATCCCATGATATCCCGCATATGATATCTGAACACCAGCATTTAATAACCTCACTTTTTATTAGCGTCCTACCAAATAAGATATTCTGAAGCTTCAGCTCATTATATTCACATCATGACATTATCGGATATCATATTATAATAATTACATCTTTTCTCAAAGATTTTACATAGAACACTACAGTATAGGAACAGGGCTTCAGCCCACAATGTCTTGCCAAACGTAATGCCAGGTCAGACTGATCTCCTCTGCTTCTATGTGATCCACATCCTTCCATTCTTGGATATCTATGTGCATATCTTAATGCCTCTTAAACACCACTATTATATCTGCTTCTACCACCACTATTGACAGCTCAAGGCAGGCATCCGCCAGTCTTGATGCAAAATAACTAGCCCCGCATATCACTTTTAAACTTTTCTTTTCTCACCATAAAGCTATGGCCTCTAGTCTTTGACAGTTCCACCCTAGGAAAAAGTTCTGACTGTCTGCCCTGTATATGGCTCCTCATAATTTTATGTACTTCTATGAGGCTTCTCCCTCAATGTCCGACTCTCCAGAGAAAATAATCCAAGTTTGTCTAACCTCACCTTAGAAATAATACCCGCTAATTTAGGCAGCAATTTTGATAAACCTCTTCTGCACTCTCCCCAGAGCCTTCAAGTTATTTATGTAACAAGATGACCAGAACTACACACATTACCCAAAATGTTCATAAAGTTGCTACAGGCTTTCTTGACTTTTATACTCAATGCTCTGACTGATGAAGGCAAGTGTATCATATGCCTTCATTACCACTCTATCTCCTTGGGTTACCACGTTCAGGAGCTATGGACTTGGACTCCAAGATCCCTATGTATAATTACTATTATTAGGGGTCTTGCCATTTACTGTACATTTCCACCATACGTTCGACTACCCAGAGTTCAACAACTCACACTTGCTCAGATTATGCTCCGTCAGGGTTGTGTGCTCAGCTGCTTGGTACACTGCACACCCATGTTTGTGTGGGCCAAGTGAAACCCCAACTCAATCTTTAACGTCATGAGCAAGGTCAGCTACCCTCTGGATACATTACACTCCGTCCCATCATTGAATTAAAAATGCATCCCTCGACTCTATCTTAGCGCATCTTGTAAACATGAGCTATTACATTTTCAACAAGTGCTTCCAAGTTTTGAGAAGGAATTTTTCACACAGGATGTTCAAAATTAAAGTATTTTAAATAGTTACAAGTTTATTTTTGTTTCTGCAAGCTAAAATGACTAAAGGCTATGTTACATTGTTTAAGAGAGCGCCTTTAAACAAGTAAATGCTTGTCACTTTAAATAGTGATCCACGATTACTAAAGCAGCAGCTGTGCTCTTAAGAGACAATAGTGGCTGATAACTTTGGGGAGGTTACATGGAAACAGTTTTTTCCTCCAGTCTTTTTTTTTAAACAAGACAGCTTTTTTTCTGCTTCTCAATTTCTTAAGTAACTTTTAAGTAATTTCCTGGTTGAAATCCTGTTATAACCAATGCCACCCATGTAACACAAAGAGTGTTCCCCAAGTCATCACTCACATTATATACAAACTGCATTATGCAACCCACATTTTAGCAGAACTAGCTGAATTAATAACTTTAACATGTTTATGCTATTGCAATGGTCAAGTAAATAAAACTTGTCTTATAATGAAGACATTTTCCTTTATAATTTAAGAATAGTATCATATTTAATTGCAACACAGGCCAGTTGACCCATTGAGTTTATGCTAGCTCTCAGCAACCCATTTCCCACTAATTTCCCCTGCAAACTATTCTCCCACATTCCCATAATCTCCCTATGGATTTTTCCACTCAAATACACACTAGTAACAATTTATAATGACCAATTTCCCAGCCAACCAACCTGTGCACCAAGAGATGTGGGAGGAAACCAGAGCAACTCAGAGGAAACCCTTGTGGTCACAGGGAGATGGACATTCTCCACACTCAAGGTCAGGACTGAACTTGCATCACTGGAGGTTTGAGGCAGTGGCTTTACTCACTGTGCCACCCATTCCTGTTTAACGTAACGTTGCAATGTGTAGTAGGCCCCCCCTCGGTCATGACTGACCATGGATAATGCATCCTAATTTGCAGGTGATGTGTGGTCAGAGGCAAGCCTGGGTGATGTCATATAGAGGCCAGACTGTTGCCCATGCAGCACGTTCCCCCTCTCCACGTCGCTGATCGATTTAAAGGAACAGCAGGGCCGTTACAGTTTGGCACCAGCACTGTCGCAGGAGCAGCCAGAGCGAGGTTGTAGACAACGACAAACTACCTTAGGGGCTCCGACTCCAAATTTGCTTGAGGTTGGGTCGTGACGCGTAAATTACGTGCAAATGACGCCCAAGTGGGACAGGCCCTTTAGTCGTGGGTTTGCAAAATGCTGTTTAACAAGTCTTGGTGAATTGTTGTAGTGCATATAGTAGATTGTAGAAACCACTCTGTTATTCAACAGAGATGGAGTGAGTGAATGGTTGTGGATGGGATGGTTATCAAATGCGCTGCTATGTCCTGCCTGGGGTCAAGCTACTTGAATGTTGTTGAAGCTGTGCTATCCAGACAAGGGGACATGATTCTACCACACTCCTGCTCCAAGCCTTGTAGATGAGACAGGCTTTGGGCAGAGGTTGGCATAGGGATTAGGGAGGGGGCGGGGGGGGTGGGAGTAGAAGATTAGAAAGGTTAGGAGGCACCAAGGGATTCCTAGTTTCTGTCATGCTATGTAGCCACATTGTGTAAACACTGGAGACTGCAGATATTGGAATTTGGAGAAAAAAAACACACTGCTGGAGGAACTCATCTGGTTGAGCAACGTCTGTGGGGGAAAGTGAATTGTTGACATTTTGGGTCAAGAACAGGGTCTTGAGCTCAAACATTGGCAATTTCTTTCTCCCACCAGGCGCTCGACTCACTGAATTCCTCCCAACTGTCTTTTTTATATGCCACGTTTTGCATATGGCTACTCCAGTTCAGTCTGTGGTCAATGGTAACCTGCAGGATATCAATAGCAAGGGATTCAAGGATGGAAATACCATTGTGTGCCAGCAGGAGATAGCTGGGTCATCTCTTGTTGGATCGTGTCAATGCCTGGCACTTGTGTGATATGAGCTACTTACCATCTTAGGCTCTGATACTGTCATATTAGCACGTTTGTTTACCTGGGTGAATTAAATGGGCCGTTGGTTCTGGGGGGAAAAAAGGAAGAACGTTTCAATTCAAAGAAATTGAGGAAATTGCAGACACAAATTGAAAGAACAAAGTGAAATATTTTACCTGAGTATTCATAAAGAATGGAAACAGGTCCTTACTGTTTCAACAAATCAAATAGGGAGCAAGAAAAGCTAAAGAATGAAGAATGTTTTTGAGTGGTTGAACCACCTGCTCAAGTGGCAACCTTGTGTTGAGAGCTGGTGGGCATTATACCAGATACATGACAAACTTATGGCTCGTGATCCCGGCATGCTTACTATCTGTACTTTTTGCCTGGTGGGAATTAAATTCCTGTGAAAACCAAAGATCTCTCACCATTTGAACAATATTCTACTTTCCCAGCCTTCATAATCGCTGATCTCAGAGTTCCACACAATACACTCCATCTGCCTTCGATTCAGTCAATTGGTTCGGGAAGTAGTTTATCACTGGGTCACATGTTCATCAGCACTTTGAGCTAGTTTTATGGTGAGGCAGAGCTCAGTGATATCAAGTCTGAATTCCGACTATCACCGCCCAATCTATTATAGCTTTGTCTAGGGACTGGCATAATTCATATTTCCGCCACCTCCAACGGGATCCCACCACTAGCCACACTTTCCCATCTCCACCCCTTTCCTCCTTCCGCAGAGACCGTTCCCACCTCAACTCCCTGGTTATCTCATCTCTTCCCACTCAAACAACCCCCTCGCCGGGTACCTTCCCCTGCAACTGCAGCAGATGCAACACCTGTCCCTATACCTCCTCCCGCGACTCTGTCCAGGGACTCCGACAGTCCTTTCAGGTTAGGCACTTGCACCTTCTCCAACCTCATCTACTGTATCCGTAGTTCAAGATGTGGACTCTTCTACAACGGCAAGACCAAACGCAGACTGAGCGATCATTTCGCGGAACACCTTCACTCAGCCCGCCTGAACCTACCTGCGTTCCCAGTTGTTGGACACTTTTATTCTCCTTCCCGTTCCTTCACAGACCTTTCTGTCCTAGATCTCGCCAATTGTCAGTGGCAATGGCCTGCTTTCTTTATCTTTGTTACTTTTTTGCATATCTTTCATTCATTGTTCTTTATCTCTCCACATCACCGTCTTTATCTCTCATTTCCCTTATCTCTAACCAATCTGAAGAAGGGTCTCGATCTGAAACATCACTCATTCCTTCTCTCCAGAGATGCTGCCTGTCCCGTTGTGTTACTCCAGCTTTTTGTGTCTATCCAAGGTAACTCATTCAGCAGTTTATTACCAGCGTTGCATCAAAGGACGTTCATGCTCCGTCTTGTGCCAGTAAACATTTGCAGGGTAACTCAGTGGAACTCCAGATGCCAGGCTGTGATCATTCCTGCACACACACAAGAGATTGTGTGATCATTGCTTATTCACCCTGGCTGCCTGGGTGACGTGCTCACGACTCTTTGCTCATACATCCTGGAAGTTGGACTTCATGTACACTGTCAGGCACTCCCAGTCCCACAATACTGTCCCGTTCATCTGGAGGATATGCGGCACCTGCAGGCATATCTTTTCACTCCCCACCACTCCGGGACCCCATATTCACGCTGGGTGAAGCAGTAATTCATTTGTGCTTCTTCCAATCTAGTCAATGGCATTCAGTGTTCATAAGGTAGCCTCCTCTGCATTGGAGATATTGCAGATTGGGTGATAGCAATGCAGAGCACCTGCACTCCACCTGCACGGGTAATCCTAAACTTCCTGTTGCCGCTACTTTAATTCTCAACCCATTCCTACTCCAAGCTGTCTATCTCTAGTGGGAGTTGTGTACAGGCCATCTAACAGTAGTAGTGAAGTTGGGGATGGTATCAAACAGGAAATTAGAAATGCGTGCAACAAAGGCAAAACAGTTATAATGGGTGACTTCAATCTACATATAGATTGGGTGAATCAAATTGGCAGGGGCGCTGAGGAAGAAGATTTTTTGGAAAGTGTGCGGGATAGTTATCTAAATCAACATGTAGAGGAACCAATGAGAGAGCAGGCTATTTTAGACTGGGTATTGAGTAATGAGGAAGGGTTAGTTAGCAGTCTCATTTTGCGTGGCCCCTTGGGCAAGAGTGACCATAATATGGTCGAGTTCTTCATTAGGATGGAGAGTGACATTCATTAGGATGGAGAGTGACATTGTTAATTCAGAAACAATGGTTCTGAACTTAAGGAAAGGTAACTTTAAGGGTATGAGACGTGAATTGGCCAAGATTGACTGGCAATCAATTCTAAAAGGGTTGACGGTGGATACGCAATGGAAGACATTTAAAGACTGCATGGATGAACTACAAAAATTGTTCATCCCAGTTTGGCAAAAGAATAGATCAGGGAAGGTAGTGCATCCGTGGATAACAAGGGAAATCAGGGATAGTATCAAAGCAAAGGATGATGCGTAAAGTAGCCAGAAAAAGCAGCATATCAGAGGACTGGGAGAAATTCAGAGACCAGCAGAGGAGGAGAAAGGGCTTGATTAGGAAAGGAAAAATAGATTATGAAAGAAAACTGGCAGGGAACATAAAAACGGACTGCTAAAGGTTTTATAGATATGTGAAGAGAAAGAGATTAGTTAAAACAAATGTGGGTCCCTTGCAGTCAGAAACAGGTAAGTTGATCATGGGGAACAAGGATACGGCGGACCAATTGAATAACTACTTTGGTTCCGTCTTCACTAAGGAAGACATAAATAATCTGCCGGAAATAGCAGGGGACCGCGGGTCAAAGGAGGACTTGAGTGAAATCCAGGTTAGTCGGGAAGTGGTGTTGGGTAAATTGAATGGATTAAAGGCCGATAAATCCCTAAGGCCAGATAGGCTGCATCCAAGAGTACTTAAGGAAGTAGCTCCGGAAATAGTGGATGCATTAGTGATAATCTTTCAAAACTCTTTAGATTCTGGAGTAGTTCCTGAGGATTGGCGGGTAGCAAACGTGACCCCTCTTTTTAAGAGGGGGGGGAGAGAGAAAACGGGGAATTACAGACCAGTTAGTCTAACATCGGTAGTGGGGAAACTGCTAGAGTCAGTTATTAAAGATGGGATAGCAGCACATTTGGAAAGTGGTGAAATCATTGGACAAAGTCAGCATGGATTTCCGAAAGGTAAATCATGTCTGACGAATCTTGTGGAATTTTTCGAGGATGTAACTAGTGGCGTGGATAGGGGAGAACCAGTGGATGTGGTGTATCTGGACTTCCAGAAGGCTTTCGACAACGTCCCACATAAGAGGTTAGTATATAAAGTTAAAGCATATGGCATTGGGGGTTCAGTATTGATGTGGATAGAGAACTGGCTGGCAAACATGAAGCAAAGAGTAGGAGTAAACAGGTCATTTTCACAATGGCAGGCAGTGACTAGTGGGGTACCGCAAGGCTCAGTGCTGGGACCCCAGCTATTTACAATATACATTAATGATCTGGTTGAGGGAATTGAAGGCAATATCTCCAAGTTTGCAGATGACACTGAGCTGGGGGGCACTGTTAGCTGTGAGGAGGATGCTAGGAGACTGCAAGGTGACTTGGATAGGCTGGATGAGTGGGCAACTGTTTGGCAGGTGCAGTATAATGTGGATAAATGTGAGGTTATCCACTTTGGTGGCAAAAATAGGAAAACAGACTATTATCTAAATGGTGGCCGATTAGGAAAAGGGGAGATGCAGCGCGACCTGGGTGTCATGGTACACCAGTCATTGAAAGTAGGCATGCAGGTGAAGCAGGCAGTGAAGAAAGCAAATGGTATGTTAGCTTTCATAGCAAAAGGATTTGAGTATAGGAGCAGGGAGGTTCTAATTCAGTTGTATAGGGTCTTGGTGAGACCATACCTGGAGTATTGCGTACAGTTCTGGTCTCCAAATCTGAGGAAGGACATTATTGCCATAGAGGGAGTGCAGAGAAGGTTCACCAGACTGATTCCTGGGATGTCAGGACTGTCTTATGAACAAAGACTGCATAGACTCGGTTTGTACTCTCTAGAATTTAGGAGATTGAGAGGGGATCTTATAGAAACTTACAAAATTCTTAAGAGGTTGGACAGGCTAGATGCAGGAAGATTGTTCCCGATGTTGGGGAGGTCCAGGACAAGGGGCACAGCTTACGGATAAGGGGGAAATCCTTTAGGACCAAGATAAGAAGGGCTTTTTTCACACAGAGAGTGGTGGGTCTCTGGAACTCTCTGCCACAGAGGGTAGTTGAGGCCAGTTCATTGGCTATATTTAAGAGGGAGTTAGGTGTGGCCTAATCCTGCACCTAATTTCTATGTTTCTATCTGCAGTCCCCTCCACTGCCATAGTGAGGCCCAACATAAAATAGAACAAGAGTAGAAACCAGGAACGGCTGATGCTGGTTTACAATAGACAATAGATGCAGGAGTAGGCCATTCGGCCCTTTGAGCCAGCACCGCCATTCAATGTGATCATGGTTGATCATCCCCAATCAGTACCTTGTTCCTGCCTTCTCCCCATATCCCCTGGCTCTGCTATTTTTACGAGCCCTATCTAGCTGATACAAAAAACGACACACGTTCTAGAGTAACTCAATTGGTCAGGCATCATCTCTGGAGAACGTGGATAGGTGACCTTGTGTGTCCGGTGTAGAACAACATATTATCTTTCATTTGGGCACTTTGCAACTTTATGGAATTAACAGTGAATTCACCAACTACAGATGCACTGCTCCCCCACTGCTTCCCATTGCCTGCTGCTGCCTTCTTTCTCTCTCTCCGACTCTCTCTCCCTCACCTTGTTTCTATAAACTGCCTAACAGTCAGTTATCATTATCATCTGATCTGTATTACCCTTTCTCCAGAGCACAATCCAAAGCGTAGACTAGGCAACCATGCTGCCCTATACTAGCACTCTCCCCACCAAGGCCTGCTGGATCTCTCAGATGGGAACCATTCTAACTGCCCCTCCCATTCCCACATTGACCTTCCGTTCCTTGGCCTCCCTCGTTGCCAGTGAGGCCACATGCAAAATGGAGGAATGGTATTTCATTTTCCACTTGGGGGCTTAAACCCAATGGTATAAACACGGACTTTTCTAATCCTACGTCCTCTCTCATTCCATTGTCCACCCTTCACCTTCTTTCACCAACATTTCTCCGTCTATCCTGTCGGAGTTACCCAAAATATTGACTGGTTTCCCTTGTCATGGATGCTGGTTGATTGGCTGACAAACTTCTCCATTTGTTTTAGATTCCAGCATCAGTAGTTTTATTTGTTTTCTGCCGACGGGTGCCAAATAAAACAGAGATCCCTTCTCCTGAGAATGATCCAATGTGTAACTAGACATAAGAAATGGCAGATGCTGGAAACTTTGAGTAAAAGGTTTGAGTATTTTTCACCCTAAAATTCCAGCATCTGCAGTCGGTTCACAAGTTATAGGAGTAGAATTAGGCCATTCAGCCCATCACATCTACTCCGCCATTCAATCATGGCTGATCTCTGCTTTCCCATCCCATTTTTCTGCCTTCTCCCCACAACCCTTAACACCCGTTCTAATCATGGATTTGTCTATCTCTGCCTGAAAAGTATCCACTGACTTGGGATCACAATTATCTCAAAGTTAAAGATGCTTAAACTTGACTAATACACACGTGGTGGATGATAGCTGGCTGGTTCTATTGGAAAAGACAATTAAAATATCACTTCACATTAAAACACAACAACATTGCTGATAGCAATGTACTTGCAGCTGGCCTGGATGAAATCGAGGATGAACTGTGGACCAGCTGGTTGGAGAACTCAGACATCTTTAATCTCTCACTACTCCATTCTGAGGTCCACACCTGCTTCAAGATCACCATTACCATTCCAATGCCAAAGAGATGCAGGACCGCCCAATGGCTCTGACATCCATCGTTATGAAGTGCTTCAACAGGCTGCTTATGGCACACACTAACTCTTGCCTTGCAGACAGCATTGATCCACTGCAGTTTGCCTACCGTTGCAGGAGGCCTATGGCACAGCCCATTTCCCTGACCCTATTCGTATCCCAGGGACATCTAGATAATAAGGAGCCCAACACCAGATTCTTCTTTATTTACTAAAGCTCTGCATTCAACCCATAACCCTAACCAAACTCATCTTCAAACTCTTGGGGGTCGGTAGGGGCGCTGCAAGCCGGCAGCCCTGTCAGCAGTGTGTTAGTCATTTCAACTTTTTTAAATTATTTTATTGTGTTTTAAAGTGTGTTTTTAATGTTTCTTTGTGTGTCTTGTGTGGGGGGTGGTGAGGGGGGGGGTAAGGGGGAAACCGTTTTGGTCGCCTCCTTCACGAAGAGGCGACTTTTTCCAGGTCGCATCCCCCGTGGCCTAACAAAGAGGATCGAGCGGCCTTTCCCGGAGACGCGCCCGTTGCTTCAGCGGCGGGCGCAGCGTGGACACTCGGCAGGGAGCAGGTGAGCCCTCGCCAGAGGAGAGCGCTGCGTTTCGCTGGCCCGCGGCAGCCAGCAGCCTGAAGTCGCAGTCTGCAGAGCTCCAGCTGGCGCGGAGTCCGCAGCCTGGGATCCCCCGTTGGGGACCCGGGAGAAGAAGAAGCTTCCACCGCCGGCCCGCGGCCATCTTCTACCGCGGACCCAGCGTGGACTTACTATCAGGAGCGGGGTCCCTCGCCGGGGACCCCTGGAGGGGAGCTCCGACCGCCGGCCCTGCGTTGGTGCTGGTGTGCTTTCTTGGCCATTGCTGTGATGTGGCTGGTCCAGGACAAGTTTCAGGTGATATTTATTCCTAAGAGCTTGAAGCTTTCAACTGTTTCTACTTCGGCGCTATCAATGTATGGTGTGTGTACCGCTTCACTTCCTGATGTCGACACGATCTCCATTGTCTTGCTGACACTGAAGGAGAGGTTGTTGTCTTGGTACCAGGTTATAAGGTTGTCCAAGTCCCTCCTGTACTCCATCTCATCATTATTTGATGTTCAACCCTCTACAATGGTGTCTTTGATTTGGGTTGGTATTGGGCTGCACACATGAATGTATAAGAAGTTTAGAAGGGGGATGAGAACTTATCCTCACAGGGGCACCAGTGCCGAGGATTACCATAGAGGATAATTTGTCACCTACCCTCACTGATCGTGTTGGTCAGGAAGTCGTTGATCCACGTGTAGTTTAAGTTATTTTGCATCACAACTACCCACATCTTTATTTTTATGTTTGCTTTCGTACAATTGCTTTCGAGGATGGAGTACATTTACATAAGAAGATCAAATTAAATCTGCTGACAAAAATGTGTCTGCCTTCCTCAAATTGCACCCTGAAAGTCAGATTATATTTCACATTTATTTTGGAATTTATTCCCAAAATGTCAAGGCTGTGCATGGGTGTCTATTTCATGAACCACAGCTAAATCAAGCAATCAACGTCCTACTGTAAAACACTGAGTGACGATTGTATATGCTGCCCTTTTCCTTGATCTTTTCATCAAAAATATCCAAGACAGAGGCTTCCTCATTGCATCTGTGAATTTCCCCCCAACAGGTAAACTAACATTAACCAAAGATCTTGCAGAAAGATAGTTCTTACAGTTGTAGGACAACAATGGTTACCTCTTAGACAGACACAAAATGCTGGAGTAACCCTACGGGTCAGCTAGCATCTCTGGAGGGAGGTGATTTTTTTGGTCAGGCCCCTTCTTCAAACTGAGATTTGGGGAGAGGGAAACTGAAGTATGGAAAGGTACAAAGAACAAATGAATGAAAGGTATGAAAAGAACAAATTAAAGCCAGCATCGATGACCAAGGTAATGTGGAGCCCACAATAGCCTATTGTTGACTGTGGAAAAGATGTTAACATATCCCCACCTTTCCTTGATGATCAGTGCTGACTTTGATTGGTTCATTTCATACATGTGTCATTTGTCACCCCTCATCCTCCAGCACGCCAAGGAATAAAGTACTAGCCGGCCTAACCTCTCACTATCAGGCCCTCAGGTCCTGGCAACATCCTTGTAAATCTTCTCTGCGCGCTTTCCCACTTAACAACGTTTTTCCTGTGTGCGCCAAATGTAGCCTCACCAATGTCCTGTACAACTGTAACATAACATCACAACCTCTATACTCTGTACCCTGACTGCTGAAGACCAGTGTGCTGGAAACCTTCTTGACTATCCTGTCTACCTGTGACACCTCTTTGAAGAACCATGTACCTGCGCTCCAAGATCCTCCTGCTCGATAACACTCCAGTGCCCTGGCATTTACTGTGAACGTCCTGGTTTGACTTCTGAAAATTAAATACCTTGCACTTATCTTTAATTATCTCCATTAACCATTCCTCAGCCCACTTGCCCAACTGATAAAGATCCTGCTGTCATTTTTAATACCCATCTTTGTTATCTACAATACCACCCACTTTAGTTAGATCAGCAAACTTACTATTTATACCTTATACATTCTCATCCAAATAATTGATATAAACCAATGAGACACATCACCCGTCACAGACCTTCAGTTAATAAAAACCTTCCATAACCACCCACTGCTTCCATTCATTAAGCTAATTTTCTATCTAGTTGGCTACCTCTACCTGGATCCCATGTAATCCAACCTTCCAGAGCAGCCGACCATATGGAGCCTTTTCAAATGACTTGCTGAAAAGTATAAACATTTTATTCCTCAGAATACTCTCCAGTAACACGCCTAGCATAGATGTTAGGCTCACTGGTCTATAGCTCCCAGGCTTTGCCTTGCAGCCCTTATTTCATAGAGGCAACAACATTAGCCATCCTCCAGTCTTCTGGCACCTCATCCGTGATCAATGATGGTACCTGGATGTGGCGTCGAAAGACGAGAAGTCGAAGCGAAGAAGTGGAAGCCAAATAACCGAACGGAAACGACGCAAAAAAGTCAAATAACCGAAAGGGCGCAACGCCAAAAAGCCAAGTAACCAAACCTCTCCGCTTTGGCTTCTCATCCTTCGACGCCACGTCCACACACGGATTGGTATATCTCAGCCAGGGCACCTGCAATTTCTCCTCTAGCTCCTCACAAAGCCCTCAGATATATCTGACCAGGGTCAGGAGTTTTGGCCACCTTCATATGCATTAGAACATTCTTCACCTCCTCACCCATAATACAGACTGTCCTCAATACACTTCCATTAACTGTCTCAAGTTTCCCAGTGTTCATGTCTTTCTCCACAATACAAATAGAGGGAAAATACTTATTGAGGAATTTGTCCATCTCCTGCGGCTCCACACGGACCCGCACCTTAATTTATCTCGTCAACTAAGCTTCCTTACGCCCACCTGCCTTGCCCTTCACACTAACAGGAACATGCATGCCCTAATCTCTTGTCATCACACCTTTAAAAGCATGCCACTTTCAGGATGTTCCTTGGCACCAGGAAGGCAACACACCGTCCTGAAACCTCCATTGTTGACGTAGAATCTCCTGTCAGGCACCCAACAAGCTAGTCTTGACCCAAATCGTCACCCATGACTTCTCTTCAGAGATGCTGCCTGTCCTGCTGAGTTACTCCAGCTTTTTGTGTCTATCTTCAGTGCAAACCAGCATCTGCAGTTCCTTCAAGTCTCCTACCATTATAGCTCTGCCTTACCTTATCCTTCCACACTGTGCCTCTAAACCAGCCTCAGTACCACAGCCATGCCTGCTGTTCCCACTCATCCTTGAAGTATCACCCACCAACAGTATCCAAGGGTCAAAGCTTCCACAGCCACATATAAATACATTTTTTCCACGTGTAGTAGCTCTACTCAATAACCAAACATCTGTAGCATCCTTTTGCTCTGGTATTTTATTTAGTTCACATGCTTAATCGATAATATTTTATTATTAATGTTTTAAGTGTTATGTTTCATTCCTAACTGTCACTATATGTCATGTTGTCATGTGGGCGGAGCACCAAAGCAAATTCTTTGTATGTGAATATTCTTGGCCAATGAACATATTCATTCAAGAGAATGTACCTGTTTTAAAGGGGAATGGCCACAAGGGACACACACTCTCTGTCTAATCCCTTTCCTCATGGTCACCTTCCTACGCTCCTCCTGAAGCTTAGGTGTGACCACCTCACTACGTCTTATTTAAGCTCTTATTCTCCTGCATGATGCCGAGGTCGTCCAGCTCCCTAACACAGCCTGAAAGGAGCTGCACCCAGACATAATTGCCACAGGTTTAGCCGCCAAAGTCACCAGCAGATTCCCTGACTTCCCACATCCTGCAGGAGGAACATTGCACTATTCTACTGTTCATCACAACTGCATTCAACTAAGAAAAAAATGTCACAAGAATAAAATGTAATGGCAGGCTGTACCTTTTCCTCCTGAGCTCCCACTGCTCAATCTCCTCACCCAAGGTTCTAGAGCCAACGACTCACGCTTTCCAACCAGACAACACACCAATGCAATTTATAAATTCGCAGATGACACCACCATCGAGCACAGAAGGAGATTGAGAACCTCGTGTTGAGACAACAACCTCTCTCTCGACGTCAGCAAGACATGGAGACCGTGATCATCTTCAGGAAGCAAAGTGGTACACATACCCCAGTTTGCATTGATGGTGCTGCAGTAGAGATGGCTGAAAACCTCAAATTCCTTGGAGTCAATATCACCAATATCGTCCTGGACCACCCAGATCAAACCAACGGCCAAGAATACACACCAACGCCTCTACTTCCTTAGAATGTTCGACATGTCCCCATCAACTCTCAGAAACTGCAGATCGAAAGCATTTATGCTTCGAGATCCACACAGTATGGTTTGGGAACAGCTCCATCCAAGACCACAAGAAGTTGCAGAGCATTATGGACACAGCCCAGACCATCACATAACCAACCTCCATTCCATTTACACTTCATGCTTCCTCTGAGGCATAATCAAGGATGAGTCACACCCCAGCCACTCCCTCTTCTCTCCTTTCCCAGTGGGCTAAAGGTATAGAAGTGTAAAAAAACAAACCTCCAAATTCAGGAACACTTTCTTCCCAGCTGTTATCAGACAACTGAACCATCCTACCAACAACTAGAGAGCAGCCCTGAGCTACTATCTACCTCTTTGAGACGCCCGCACTGTCTTAGATTGGACTTTACTGGACTTAATCTTGCACCAAACGTATTTTACGTTATTCCCTTATTATGTGTCCGTATACCTGTGGATGGCTCTATTGTGATCATGTATTGCCTTTCTGCTGACTGGTTAGCATGCAACAAAAGCTTTACACTGTACCTCAGTACACGTGACAATAGACTTGGACTTAAAGTTTAGACTCTTGAGCGAAATACTCGCATTTGACCCACAACAAAGCACTTTACCTCAACAACGTCTCTCCCAACACGGCTGCTCCCAATCGGCTAATCCACCACACCATGCCTTCTTTTTATTAATTATTATCACCCAACCAATTCACGGGCTGGTTTTTAAATTCTTCCACTGCTGCTCCAACACTGAAATTGGCTGGCTGCACTAATCCATGGGGTAGCTTTTAAATTTCTCACTCCTGCTCTGACACTGAAATGAACTACCTGCATCAATCCACCAGCTCGCTTTTAAATTCTCCCATTCCCGTTCCAACACTGAAACTAACTTCTTGAAAATAATGCAAAATCTCCACCGACTTTTGGGAATCTCTGATGGCCGAGAGTAAAGAAGGAGGAATCAGGATTGTGTTTCTAACCTCCAGTCCATGAGCTGGGACAACGACAGGTCCGCAGTAGAAGCAAACAACCTAACCATGTATCCCTTTCCTGCCAAATATGTGGAAGAGTAGGGGTGGTTTCCCCATTGCCCTGATCAGACAGTATAAGACTCACGGAAGACAGTGGAAGACAGTGATCCTCCATACAGAGAGAGCCCCTGAGATGAAGAAACATTCACTGGACAAGTAAATCTTCATCAGCTCCTCAGCCAGTGTAAAGACAAAGGTCTCTGGCATTGAGAACAAGAGGATCCATCATTACATCCCAAATGAATAGATGTGCAAACTGTGACTGACCTTCACTGGGTGGACGGTAGTCGTCATGTCCTGTTGGGGAGAAGGATTCAAATGTCACTTCACAGTAAATTCCATCAACACTGATGGCAGCGATTTATTTACATAACAGATAGAAGAGACCTATTTAATCTGCAAGGTCAAAGTGATGATAAAAAGATCCGGTAATACGATGGCAGATACGGGGACCAGGAGACGGAGACAACACAGCACTGCTGGGCTGTGCGGCCTCGCCCTATGCCGGTGTGATGTTCACTGGCGAGCAGTCACCGCACCAGACAACAATCTGATTCATGTGAAGGAATCTGGTCACCAGAGGGAACCAGCTCCCAATAGGAGCTCTCAACGACCCAGTCCTGCCCTAGAGGGGACTGACTTCAGCTCCAAATTCCTGCTCAGCCTGGAGGTAACATTGACAATGAACAGGCGGAACAACCTCCATGTTACAATGTGGTGGCACGCGAGCACATTTAAAACTGCATGAAAATTTGGCATAACGTTTTGAAACAGGACACATTAAAAATTATTTTAAACTGTGGACAGGTTCCTGTGCTCAACAGCATGGCCAGAGGGAGCAATGAATGCTAGTTATCTCACTGGCTTCAGCGATTCACTCGGCCCCTCTCATAATGAAGGATTTGAGACCATGTCTCAAAGTCAAAGCCATAGTGAGGGAAGATCACAAGGTCAGTTTCACAGGTCAGTGAAAGAAAGGAAATTGTTGAGAGCATAATGTACTCTGCTGTAAGCTGATGCTGTGTTCAAAGGCTGACTGGATTCCCAGTTTGTAGCAAACACTGAAACACTGGCAGACGTGACCAATAATAGCCTTTATATATATAGGCGGTTACGGAGGGGTGAATGCCTCTCAATGAAGGGCCTCTGGTCAGACCAGGGCTGACCCCTCTGCTGAGCTGCTGGATAATACTCATGAGGAACTGCTGTGAAAGAGGAAATCAGGTATCAGTCAACAAGACTGGGTATGCACAGATACTTAAATACCACATGGGAGACACGTGGATCTACATCTTGATAAAACTGCACTTAGTTTAGTTTAGAGGTACGGCGTTGAAACAGGCCCTTCGGCCCACTGAGCCCATGCTAACCAGTGATCCCCGCACATTAACACTATCCCAACACAGTACGAACAATTTTTATATTCATACCACAGCAATTAATGTACAAACCTGAGATAGACACAAAAAGCTGTAGTAACTCAGTGGGACAGGCAGCATCTCTGGAGAGAAGGAATGGGTGCCTTTCTAGATCAAGACCATTCTTTAGACCAGTCTCGATCTGAAACATCACCCATTCCTTCTCTCCAGAGATGCTGCCTGTCCCGCTGAGTTACTCCAGCTTTTTGTGTTTATATTCGGTTAAAACCAGCATCTGCGGTTTGGGTCTGGCAGGCAGTGAGTGGACAGTGGTACAGGTGTCAGTGCCTCAGCCTCAGACATCGTTTTGGTTGAGGGAACAAATTGTGATCATTCAAAGATGGCTGGTGACATTAAACAGGGTGGTATTGTGTGTTGTGGGCAGGAAGAGTCTCTAGGGCAAGAGACAGTTTAAATCACCAGGCAAAAATAAGGCTGACGTAGTACACCATACATCGACGAGACCAAACGTAGACAGGGCGATTGTTACGCTGAACACCTTCGTCCTGTCCGCCTGGACCTACCTGATCTCCCAGTTGCCAAATGCTTTAATTCCCACTCCCACACTGACCTTTCTGTCCTGTGCCTGTCAGAGTGAGGCCAAACACAAATTGGAGCAACAGCAACTCATATTTCACTTGGGCGGCTTACAACCCAGCAGTCTGAATATTGATTCCTCTAACTTCAAGTAACCCTTCCATCCCCCCCTCTCAACAATCCTACCCCACCCAAATTGTCTTGTTGACTCTCATTGTCTGTAATTTGTTTTCACCTAACCCACAGCTAACAATGGTCTGAAGAAGGGTCTCGACATAAAACATCACCTATTGTTTTTCTCCAGATATTCCTGTCTGACACTCCAGCTTTTTGTGCCTCTCTTCGGTTTAAATCAGCAGCTGAAATTCCTCCCTAGACATACATAATTATCAGGTGTTCCCTCCCTTTGCTGTATACTACGGGTTTCGCTCTTCTGATTACGGACTGGATATTTGCAACACCATCCTGATCAGCTTGCACAACATAATGTGCATAATGTTCTCCCTTCTGTTATAGACAGATCTGTCACCCACGTCTCCTCTTGTAGTTCTGCTCTCACTTCCCCTGCCCCCCAGTGGAACAAGCATAGCGTTCCCCTGGTCCTCACCTTTCACACCACCACCACCTTTCATAACCAATGCATCATCCGCCAACATTTCCTCCACCTCCAACGCGATCCTCCCACCAGTCACATCTTTCGAGCTCCAACCTTTTATGCCTTGCTCAGTGACCGCTCCATCCGCAGATCCTTGGTTCCCTCACACTCAACTCCTCCCCCCCACCCTCCCAGATATATTCCCTGCGATCGCTGGAGATGTAACACCTGTCCCTTGCCTCCATCTAGGGACCCCAGCAATCCTTCCAGGTGAGTCAGAGAAATTGTCCTCTAACCTCATCTACTACCTACAGTATGTGTTCCTCACAAGACCTCCTGATCATTGGCGAGACCAAGCGTAGTATCGCTGAACATTTCACTGAAAACTTGCGCTCGGTCTGCCAAGGCCCATTGGATCTCCCGGTTTCTAACCACTTAATTCCCCATCCCATTCCCATACTGATCTTTCTGTCCTGGGCTTCCTCCATTGCCAGAGTGAGGGGGCAAACAAACTGAAGGAATTCCACTTTATATTCCGCTTGGGTAGCTGACAACCTAATGGTACAAACATTGAATTCTCCAATTTTTTGTAACCTCCTACTAAACCCCTCCACAAACCAACCCTCCCCCTTTATTTCTCTAGCGTTGACGGCTAGGGACACTCAGTCATCTCTGCTGGCCAGACCACACTCTCCAAATGTCCCACACCAGTCCTCTCAAAGCTGATGCTCAGTTCCAAGTTCTGGCATAGGAAAAGATGACCAGGTGGACAGAGCTCAAGATTCAAAGATGTGCTGAAGAGCTTTTTGAAAAAAATGGGACATCCTTACTGACCACTGGGAATCTCTGGCTCGTGACAGCTGAGAGTGATTTAATAATATACAGAGACAAAGGTTTCTGCCTCTGGTAACAAGTGGATCCGTGACAAGTAGCACAATTCTAGGACCATGCAATCTGTTACTGACCTTCACTGAGTGGACGGTGCTTGTCATATTCTGCTGGAGAGAAGAGCAAAGTTATTTAACAACAAAACAGATGAAAGGTAAAGATTCTATTAGTCCAATGTGATAATGGACCATCAGCACTCCAAGGAATAAAGTCTTAAAGCTGTAGATGAAATGTGTGTACACCTTTAAATATAGTGACGTAACCATTTCTAACCACTCCCCTCATCATTCAGTATAATTGTGACCTTCCCACCCTTAGCTCTCTCTCTAGTATCCATGACAGACCACGTACAGCTAGGGCAGTGATGTGTGTTTAATTAATAAAGTAGTAGTAAAGATTCTCTGTGTAAGCGCCAATTCTTACAAAGCGATTCGAACTCGGAGATTTACGGTAATGGCCACTCATCTGTACTCGGGGCTCTCGTGGTCATTTTTCAACGTGTTAAAAAATCTGCACGAGTCTTCCTGTGCTTACCTTGTTCTAGTGGATCCAACGTCATTTTGATAATCTTGTGAATATTTTTGCAGATGATCTCAGATTTGCAAATATCTAAAATATTTTTTTACTTTCCAAATTGTATTTAAGCTGTCATTCTTGAAATGATAACAATTTCCCCATTTCATACATATCTTTCCAAGTCTTAATTCCTAATCGTTCCCAGTGAGTGAACGTTTTATCACTAGTCGATGGCTTAAACGACGGATTATTAACTATCGGTTGGTGAAAGAAGCGAAAGGTTTCTTAATTTAACAGTGGATTTTATTTGTCTCCAGATTCGTATTGTGCTGTGGATCATCGGATTTCTTTTATATATTGTGTTTTTCAATTTTATTGGGGAGGGAAGAGTCGCTCCTATGTTAAAAGGAGTGCAATCCTCTCTCTCCATTATTGTCCATTCTGCCTGTAATGTTGAGCTGTCCAGCCAGTACATTATATTTTTAATGTTCACTGCCCAATGATAATATATAAAGTTGGGAAGTGGAAGTCCACCAAATTCTTTGGGTTTACATAAATGTTATTTTTAATTCTATGTGATGTATAGTCCCATGTAAAATTTGTAATATACGAGTCAAGTTTTTTTTTTTAATTTTGGGGTATGTTTATTGGTATTGATTGAAATCAGTACAGAATTTGTGGAAGAAAAATCATTTTAATGGCATTGATTCTGCCTATTAACGACATCGGTAGTGTTTTCCAAAATTGGATCGACGCTTGTAATTTAGTAAGTAATGGCAGATAATTTACATTAAATAAATAATTATATTTTTTAGTGATTTGAATACCCAAATATTTGAATTTTTCTCTAGCAATTTCAAAGGGGTATTTTGAAAGATGTGCTGGCTCTTGAGGCTTTATCATCATTATTTCGTTTTTATTCCCATTTATTCGATATCCTGAGAAGGAATCAAATTCTTCTATTAAATTTAATAAGTTTGGTATGCTAATTTTGTAATGTATAATAGCACATCATCTGCATATAATGATACTTTATTATTAGAGTTTTTAGTATTGTAACCATGGATATTAGGGTGAATTCTTATATTTTCTGCTAAAGGCTCTATCACCAGGGCAAATAGAAGGGGTGATAAAACACAACCCTGTCTATTGCCCCTGGATAGTTGAAATTTTGGGTATAGTATATTATTATTTAATATTCTAGCTGTGGGTTTTCAGATCTCCCATTTGAAATTTTTGAAATACTTTAAAAAGATATTCCCATTTCACTTGATCGAATGCTTTTTCTGCATCCAACGAAATAATTGATAAGTCTTTTTTTTTCTGTCTTATATGAATACATTATGTTAAAAATACGTCTCAAATTATTAGATGAATGCCTCTTAGGTATAAACCCCGTTTGATCCGGGTTTATTAATTTACTAACATATTTACTTAATCTTCTTGCTAATGTTTTTGCTAATATGTTCTGATCTGTATTTAATAATGCAATGGCTCTATATGAACCGGGATCCTCTCGATCTTTATCTTTTTTAGGTATTAATGTTATAGTTGATTCCGCAAGTGTTTCTGGTAGTTTCTGTTCTTTGAATGGATATGTATAAAGTTTATATAAGCATGGTGAAATTATTTCATAAAATCTTTTATAGAATTTATTACTAACTCCGTCCGGTCCAGATATGCGCAACCCTGAGGGCTGTTTCCAATTTGAGGATTGAATCTCCAAAACGATTTTTTATTGGTTAATCCTTCTATTTTTCGCCCCAATTTCACCCCAATCATGTGATGTCCACTGGCGAGCAGTCATCGCACCAGACAACAACCTGATCCATGTGAAGGAATCTGTTCACCAGAAGGAACCAGCCTCCCAACAGGAGCTCTCACTGACCCAGTCCTGTCTCAGTGGGGACTGACTTCAGCCCCCAGTTCCTGCTCAGCCATACTGCTCCCCTGCAATAACACTGATCAGGGATGATTGGAGAGTGATAAATTGGGAGTATTAAGATGGAGTTAAAGGGGAAGTGAGTACAGGAAAGCTTACAAAAGATTCCTGAATTAATGGGAAGGAAAGTTTTTGAAGGGATAAGAGAGTAAGATCAGGGCCAATTGTGAGTGGTGTGAGAGGGGAGGTGAATACCGAAATCAAAATGTTGTATATGAATGCGCAAAGTATAAGAAATAAAGTGGACGAGCTTGAGGCTCAGTTAGAAATTGGCAAGTGTGATGTTGTCGGATTTACAGACATGGCTGCAAGAGGGCCAGGGCTGGGAACAGAATATTCAACGGTATACATCCTATCGAAAAGACAGACAGGTGGACAGAGTGGGTGGGGTAGCTCTGTTGGTGAGGAATGAAATTAAGTTCCTTGCAAGGGCAACATTGAAACAGAAGATGTGGAGTCAGTATGGATAGAACAAAGGAATTGTAAGGATAAAAAGACCCTAATGGGATTTTTCTACAGGCCCCCAAACAGTAGCCTGGATCGGATATAGGGTGCAAGTTGAATCAAGAGTTAAAATTGGCATGTCGTAATGGTAATGCTACGGTTGTTGTGGGAAATTTCAACACGCAGGTAGACTGGGAAAATCAGGTTGGTACTGGACCGCAAGAAAGGGAGTTTGTGGAATGCCTCCGTGATGGATTCTTAGAGCAGTTTACGGGGTGGAAGATTGCAACCTTCACGTGGTCCGCCCTATTTCGACGAATGCAATTAACCGGGCGTGCACAATCGAATAAGATCAAATGGAACAAGTTGTCCTACAACTTTAGGCTGTGCACGCCATAGGCAAGAAGAAGAGCAGCTTATAATGGAGCCAACCAGGGAGAAGGCAATTCTGGATTTAGTGTTATGTAATGAGCCGGATTTGATAAAGGAACTTGAGGTTAAGGAGCCATTTGGAGGTAGTGAATATAACATGGTAAGTTTTAATCTACAATTTGGGAGGGAGATGGGTAAATCGGAGGTGTCAGTGTTACAGTTGACCAAAGTTCTGGCAGGCAGGTTTGCTGGGGCTACACTTGTGGGGCTACACCATGGAGCCATGAGGGAGGAGCTGGCCAAAGTTGACTGGAAAGATACCCTAGCAGGGATGACAGCAGATCAACAATGGCAGGTATTTCTGCGAATAATACAGAAGGTGCAGGATCAGTTAATTCCAAAGAGGAAGAAAGATTTCAAGGGGAGTAAGGGGCAACCGTGCCTCACAAGAAAGCTCAGGGACAGTATAAAAATAAAAGAGAAGAAGTACAACATAGCATAGATGAGCGGGAAGCCAGAGGATTGGGTAATGTTTAAAGGACAACAGAAGATAACTAAAAAGGCAATACGGCGAGAAAAGATGAGCTACGAAGGTAAGCCACCCAAGAATATTAAGGAGGATAGTAAAAGTTTCTTAAGATATGTGAAGAGGAAAATATTAGCTAAGACCAAAGTTGGACTCTTGAAGACTGAAAAAGGTGAATTTATTATGGGGAACAAATAAATGGCAGAGGAGTTGAACAAGTACTTTGGATCCGTCTTCACTAAGGAAGACACAAATAATCTTCCTGATGTACTAGTGGCCTGAGGATCTAGGATGACGGAGGAACTGGAGGAAATCCATATTATGCAGGAAATGGTGTTGGGTAGACTGATGGGACTGAAGGCTGATTAATCCCCAGGGCCTGATGGTCTGCATCCCAGGAAACTTAAGGAAGTGGCTCTAGAAATCGTGGATGCATTGGTGATAATTTTCCAATGTTCTTTAGATTCAGGATCAGTTCCTGTGGATTGGAGGGTGGCTAATGCTATCCCACTTTTTAATAAAGGCGTGAGAGAGAAAACAGGAATTATAGACCAGTTAGCCTGACATCGGTGGTGGGGAAGATGCTGGAGTCAATCATAAAATATGAAATAGCCGCACATTTGGATAGTGATAAATGTGAGGTTATCCACTTTAATAGTAAAAACAGGAAGGCAGATTGCTATGTAATTGGTGTCAAGTGGGAAAAGGGGAAGTACATTGGGATCTGTTCATCAGTCAATGAATGTAAGCATGCAGGTACAGCAGGCAGTGAAGAAAGTGAAAGACATGTTGGCCTTCATAACAAGAGGAGTTGAGTATAGGAGCAAAGAGGTCCTTCTGCAGTTGTACAGAGCCCTAGGGAGACCACACCTGGAGTATTATGTGCAGTTTTGTCTCCAATTTTGAGGAAGGACATTTTTGCTATTGAGAGAGTGCAGCGTAGGTTCACAAGGTTTATTCCCGGGATGGCGAGACTGTTATGTGCTGTGAGAATGGAACGGCTGGGCTTGTATACTCTGGAATTTAGAAGGATGAGAGGGGATCTTATTGAAACATATAAGATTATTATGGGTTTGGACACGTTAGAGGCAGGAAACATGTTCCCGATGTTGGGGGAGTCCAGAACCAGAGGCCACAGTTTAACAATAAGGGGTAAGCCATTTAGAATGGAGATGAGGAAACACTTTTTCACACGGAGAGTTGTGAGTCTGTGGAATTCTCTGTCTCAGAGGGTGGTGGAGGCTGGATCTCGGGATACTTTCAAGAGAGAGCAATATAGGGCTCTTAAAGATATCGGAGTCAAGGGATATGGGGAGAAGGCAGGAACGGGGTACTGATTGTGGATGATCAGCCATGATCACATTGAATGGCGGTGCTGGCTCGAAGGGCCAAATGGCCTACTCCTGCATCTATTGTCTACTAGGAAAAGGACTGGGGAGACATGGACCATGCCAGAAAGATTGGTTAAACATCCTCAACAAACAAATTGGACTCAAAACAGAAGTGGGAAATCCACGTTCCCAAAAGAATGAGGATATCTTGGATGTTCTAATATGGGGAAAAATGAATGCAGGAATTGAGAGTAAGGGACAGCATCTTTTCAAGAGGCGGTGGGAAGAAGTGTAGTCCAGATAACTGTAAGTGTTTATCCCATTACAGGAAGGACAAGAGAGCGCAGAAAAACATTATCAGAATGCTGCCTACATTGAAGGGTGTTGGTTATAAATTGTTTGCTCTGGAGGGTCAGAAAAGTAGATACAATTAATTGAGGTACAGATAGGGTATGGTGTTTGACAGATCCACCCTGGAAAAAATGGTTCTCACTGTTTACCTTGGATAAGAAATGGTTAGACAAACTTGGAATATTTTCTCTGGAGAGCTGGAGTTGAGGAGAGACCTGACAGAAGTATATAAAGTTATGAGACGCATACATATGGTAGAGATTCAGAATCGCCCCTTTATGAGAAGGATGATGGAGTGCATAAGTTTAGCAGAACGCTGCCTAGCAATGGTATTAACTATAATGTGGATAGTTTCCTCTGGAGCGTTGGTAAAGTAGATAGAATTATGAGACGCAGATGGTGGTGGTGCCTGGAACAAGCTTCCCCTGTGTGATGACCATCGGCAAGAAGTCACCACAGCAGACACTATCTCATCTGTATGAAGGACTCTGGTTACCAGAGGGAACCAGCCTCCCACCATTTTTAAAAAGAGTCATGCAGCCTCACCATAGTCCTGCAGGTCACATCCCATTAAACACCCATTTATCCACAAAAAACATAATTTCACCTCACAGATATGGGTGAAAGAGCTCAAGTTCCACCAAAATAAAGAGGTGGGATCAACGACAGAGGTGTCTACTCACCTGGTGGGAAATGCATAGGACGTTCACCTGCAAGAGATGAAGTCAGATATCAGTCCACAAGAGCAAAGAACCAGACTAGTTAAACTGGTCAAATTTAACAACCATTCTCCCAGCAGGAGATCTAAAGGGCCTGTCCCACTTGGGCATCATTTGCGTGTAATTTGCGCAACATCGTTTACGCGTCACGACGCATGACACGCGTGTCGTGTCGTGCATGTCATGTCGCGCACGTGATGTGCGCATGGTGCGTGGTGACATAGGCAGTGATACGCGGTTGCGCCAGGCGCCCATGATTTTAGGATGTACAAACTCTTCGCGTGCCATCTGTGTAACGTGCAAATAACACCACAGTGGGACAGGCCCTTTACTGACTCAGTCCTGGGGCTGTAATGACCCGCATTTCCTATTCTGCCAACATTTGTTATAACTGCCGAAGAACAGTGAAGAAACTCCCTAACTTTGTTCCCCCGTGATGGACACTTGATAGTGTCGTGGAAACAGATTACATTGAAAATTAACTAGAGTACCATCTCCTGAAACCCTTGCAGATAACTTGTTGCTAATTTATGGAGGCCTTCTGCCCTGTTTACAGACAGGATATCCAGTGAGGATACTGATTCAGCAAGTAATTAAAAGGGGGAAAGGATTGCTGTTAAAATGAAGGATAAGGGAGTGTTGCCACTTTTTGTAAATTTAGTTTAGAGATACAGCATGGAAATAGCCCCTTCGGCCCACAGAATTTGCACCAACTTGCGATCACTGCATATTAAAGGGCCGTCCATCTTGGCGATTTTTTCGGCAACTGCCAGCGTCATATCAGTGTCGCCAAAAGATTTTGAACATTTCAAAATCCAGAGGTGACAAAAAAATGTTGCGACACTTGACATACATCATCACGCTGCGTCACGCTGCAAATTTTTCAGTGACCTGATACGTCAGTCAATTATGCCGGCAGTCTCCGAAAAAATCTCCAAGTGGGACAGGCCCTTAACCCTATCCCCACACTAGGGACATTTTTTATTTTTATACCAAACCAATTAACATACACACCTGGTACATCTTTGGAGAGTGGTAGGAAACCGAAGTTCTCGGAGAAAAACCACGCAGGTCACGGAGAGAACCTACAAACTCCATACAAACAGCACCTGTAGTCAGGATCAAACCCGGGTCTCTGGCAGTGTAAGTACTGTAAGGCAGCAGCTCTACCACTGGCCACCGTACTGACCTGGTTACTGACTCTAACTCCAATATTCCTCTGATACTGTTCTCCTTCTGTTAATATTAATATTAATATTATCAAGCATTTTGGAAGTTGCAGAGTTCTGATGTAAAAAAGCTCCAGAGACCCGGGTTCGATGCTGACCACAGGTACTGTCTGTACGGAGTTTGCACGTTCTCCCTGTGACCTGCGTGGGTTTGCTCCTGGATCTTCGGTTTCCTCCCTCACTCCAAACATGTACATGTTTGCAGGTTATTGGCTTGGTAAAATTGTAAATTGTCTCTAATATGTGTAGGATAGTGTTAATGCGAGGGGATCACTGGTCAGTGCAGACTCGATCGGCTGAAGGGCCTGTTTCCGCGCTGAATCTCAACACTAAACCAAAATGTGGCAACATTCGTTATCCTGCATTTTAACAGCAATTCGTTCCCCTTTTAATTACTCTCTGAGTTATCATGCCCACTGGATATCCCATGATATCCCGCATATGATATCTGAACACCAGCATTTAATAACCTCACTTTTTATTGTCTTCCTACCAAATAAGATATTCTGACGCTTCAGCTCATTATATTCACATCATGACATTATCGTTTATCATACTATAATAATTACATCTTTTCTCAAAGATTTTACATAAAACACTACAGTATAGGAACAGGACTTCAGCTCACAATGTCTTGCCAAACGTAATGCCAGGTTAAACTGATCTCCACTGCTTCCATGTGATCCACATCCTTCCATTCCTGGATATCTATGTGCATATCTTAATGCCTCTTAAACACCACTATTAAGGGCCTGTCCTACCAGCATCCGACTCCAAGCGATGAGCGCGATCAAACTAGAAGCGGGGGCCGCGCGGAGGTCGGGTGATCCCCTGTACAGGGCCGTTCCCACCAGCATGCGCCTGCATGCGTCAAGCGCGACCAAACCGGCAGCGAGGGCCGCGCGGAGGTCGGGTGAGTGGCGCAACGCGGTGCAAAGTGAGGCAAACTTGGAGCAAAGTCTGAAAGGTAAGTTCGCCAGAACAGAGAGGGACACACAGAGAGGGACACGGAGGGATACACAGAAAGGGCCACGGAGCCACACACATAGAGGGTCACGGAGGCACCTACAGAGAGGGTCACGAAGGCACGATGTCGAGACGGTGTGTAATGCGTCGAGGCGACTGCGAGCCGACAAGCCGTTGCCGCGCGGAATTTTTGAACATGGTCAGTTTTTCGGAGCCCCGCGCAATGTCGGGACGAACTCTGCACAATTCCGCACGGCTCCGGCGATCAAAGTAGGACCGGCCCCGCAACGCCGGACAGCTCAAGCGACCACGTTAGGTCGCGCTCATCGCATAGAGTTGCATGCTGGTGGGACAGGCCCTTTATATTTGCTTCTACCACCACTATTGACAGCTCAAGGCAGGCATCCGCCAGTCTTGATGCAAAATAACTAGCCCCGCATATCACTTTTAAACTTTTATTTTCTCGTCATAAAGCTATGCCCTCTAGTCTTTGACACTTCCACCCTAGGAAAAAGTTCTGACTGTCTGCCCTGTGTATGGCTCCTCATAATTTTATGTACTTCTATGAGGCTTCTCCCTCAATGTCCGACTCTCCAGAGAAAATAATCCAAGTTTGTCTAACCTCACCTTAGAAATAATACCCGCTAATTTAGTCAGCATTTTGATAAACCTCTTTTGCACTCTCTCCAGAGCCTTCAAGTCATTTTTGTATGACCAGAACTACACACATTACTCAAAATGTGGACTAAAAAAAAGTTCATAAAGTTGCTACAGGCTTTCTTGACTTTTATACTCAATGCTCTGACTGATGAAGGCAAATGTATCATATGCCTTCATTACCAATCTATCTACTTGGGTTACCACGTTCAGGAGCTATGGACTTGGACTCCAAGATCCCTATGTATAATCACTGTTATTAGGGGTCTTGCCATTTACTGTACATTTCCTCCATACGTTCGACGACCCAGAGTTCAACAACTCACACTTGCTCGGATTATGCTCCGTCAGGGTTGTGTGCTCAGCTCCTTGGTACACTGCACACCCATGACTGTGTGGGCCAAGTGAAACCCCAACTCAATCTTTAACGTCATGAGCAAGGTCAGCTACCCTCTGGATACATTACACTCCGTCCCATCATTGAATTAAAAATGCATCTCTCAACTCTATCTTAGCGCATCTTGTAAACATGAGCTATTACATTTTCAACAAGTGCTTCCAAGCTTTGAGAAGGAATTTTTCACACAGGATGTTCAAAATTAAAGTATTTTTAATAGCTACAAGTTTATTTTTTGTTTCTGCAAGCTAAAATGACTAAAGGCTATGTTACATTGTTTAAGAGAGCTCCTTTAAACAAGTAAATGCTTGTCACTTTAAATAGTGATCCATGGTTATTAAAGCAGCAGCTGTGCTCTTAAGAAACAATAGTGGCTGATAAGTTTGGGGAGGTTACATGGAAACAGTTTTTTCCTCCAGTCTTTTTTTTTAAACAAGATGGCTTTTTTTCTGCTTCTCAATTTCTTAAGTAACTTTTTAAGTAATTTCCTGGTTGAAATTCTGTTATAACCAATTCCACCCATGTAACACAAAGAGTGTTCCCCAAGTCATCACTCACATTATATACAATCTGCATTATGCAACCACACACATTTTAGCAGAACTAGCTGAATTAATAACTTAAACATGTTTATGCTATTGCAATGGTCAAGTAAATAAAACTTGTCTTATAATGAAGACATTTTCCTTTATAATTTAAGAATAGTATCATATTTAATTGCAACACGGGCCAGTTGACCCATTGAGTTTATGCTAGCTCTCAGCAACCCATTTCCCACTAATTTCCCCTGCAAACTATTCTCCCACATTCCCATAATCTCCCTATGGATTTTTCCACTCAAATACGCACTAGTAACAATTTATGATGACCAATTTCCCAGCCAACCAACCTGTGCACCAAGAGATGTGGGAGGAAACCAGAGCAACTCAGAGGAAACCCTTGTGGTCACAGGGAGATGGACATTCTCCACACTCAAGGTCAGGACTGAACTTGCATCACTGGAGGTTTGAGGCAGTGGCTTTACTCACTGTGCCACCCATTCCTGTTTAACGTAACGTTGCAATGTGTAGTAGGCCCCCCCTCGGTCATGACTGACCATGGATGATGCATCCTAATTTGCAGGTGATGTGTGGTCAGAGGCAAGCCTGGGTGATGTCATATAGAGGCCAGACTGTTGCCCATGCAGCACGTTCCCCCTCTCCACGTCGCTGATCGATTTAAAGGAACAGCAGGGCCGTTACAGATTGGCACCAGCGCTGTCGCAGGAGCTGCCAGAGCGAGGTTGTAGACAACGACAAACTACCTTAGGGGCTCCGACTCCAAATTTGCTTGAGGTTGGGTCGTGACGCGTAAATTACGTGCAAATGACGCCCAAGTGGGACAGGCCCTTTAGTCGTGGGTTTGCAAAATGCTGTTTAACAAGTCTTGGTGAATTGTTGTAGTGCATATAGTAGATTGTAGAAACCACTCTGTTATTCAACAGAGATGGAGTGAGTGAATGGTTGTGGATGGGATGGTTATCAAATGCGCTGCTATGTCCTGCCTGGGGTCAAGCTACTTGAATGTTGTTGAAGCTGCGCTATCCAGACAAGGGGAGATGATTCCACAACACTCCTGCTCCAAGCCTTGTAGATGAGACAGGCTTTGGGCAGAGGTTGGCATAGGGATTAGGGAGGGGGCGGGGGGGTGGGAGTAGAAGATTAGAAAGGTTAGGAGGCACCAAGGGATTCCTAGTTTCTGTCATGCTATGTAGCCACATTGTGTAAACACTGGAGACTGCAGATATTGGAATTTGGAGAAAAAAAACACACTGCTGGAGGAACTCAGCTGGTTGAGCAACGTCTGTGGGGGAAAGTGAATTGTTGACATTTTGGGTCAAGAACAGGGTCTTGAGCTCAAACATTGGCAATTTCTTTCCCCCACCAGGTGCTCGACTCACTGAATTCCTCCCAACTGTCTTTTTTATATGCCACGTTTTGCATATGGCTACAGTAGAGTCTGTGGTCAATGGTAACCTGCAGGATATCAATAGCAAGGGATTCAAGGATGGAAATACCATTGTGTGCCAGCAGGAGATAGCTGGGTCATCTCTTGTTGGATCGTGTCAATGCCTGGCACTTGTGTGATATGAGCTACTTACCATCTTAGGCCCTGATACTGCCATATTAGCATGTTTGTTTACCTGGGTGAATTAAATGGGCCGTTGGTTCTGGGGGGAAAAAAGGAACAACGTTTCAATTCAAAGAAATTGAGGAAATTGCAGACACAAATTGAAAGAACAAAGTGAAATATTTTACCTGAGTATTCATAAAGAATGGAAACAGGTCCTTACTGTTTCAACAAATCAAATAGGGAGCAAGAAAAGCTAAAGAATAAAGAATGATTTTGAGTGGTTGAACCACCTGCTCAAGTGGCAACCTTGTGTTGAGAGCTGGTGGGCATTAAACCAGATACATGACAAACATATGGCTCGTGATCCCGGCATGCTTACTATCTGTACTTTTTGCCTGGTGGGAATTAAATTCCTGTGAAAACCAAAGATCTCTCACCATTTGAACAATATTCTACTTTCCCAGCCTTCATAATCGCTGATCTCAGAGTTCCACACAATACACTCCATCTGCCTTCGATTCAGTCAATTGGTTCGGGAAGTAGTTTATCACTGGTTCACATGTTCATCAGCACTTTGAGCTAGTTTTATGGTGAGGCAGAGCTCAGTGATATCAAGTCTGAATTCCGACTATCACCGCCCAATCTATTATAGCTTTGTCTAGGGACTGGCATAATTCATATTTCCGCCACCTCCAACGGGATCCCACCACTAGCCACACTTTCTCATCTCCACCCCTTTCCTCCTCCCGCAGAGACCATTCCCACCTCAACTCCCTGGTTATCTCATCTCTTCCCACTCAAACAACCCCCTCGCCAGGTACCTTCCCCTGCAACCGCAGCAGATGCAACACCTGTCCCTATACCTCCTCCCGCGACTCTGTCCAGGGACTCCGACAGTCCTTTCAGGTTAGGCACTTGCACCTTTTCCAACCTCATCTACTGTATCCGTAGTTCAAGATGTGGACTCTTCTACAACGGCAAGACCAAACGCAGACTGAGCGATCATTTCGCGGAACACCTTCGCTCAGCCCGCCTGAACCTACCTGAGTTCCCAGTTGCTGGACACTTTAATTCTCCTTCCCGTTCCTTCACAGACCTTTCTGTCCTAGATCTCCTCCATTGTCAGTGAGGCTAAACGCAAATTGGAGGAACAGCATCTCGTATTTCACTTGGTCCGCTTACAGCCCAGTGGTATGAATATTGATTTCTCTCACTTCAGGTAGCCCAGCATTCCCTCTCTCTCTCTCTCTCTCTATCCTTCCCCCACCCAAGTTGCACTAGCTTCTCGTTTTCACCCTACAAACAGCTAACAATGGCCTGTTTCCTTTATCATCAATACTTTTTTGCATATCTTTCATTCATTGTTCTTTATCTCTCCACATCACCGTCTTTATCTCTCATTTCCCTTATCTCTAACCAGTCTGAAGAAGGGTCTCGATCTGAAACATCACTCATTCCTTCTCTCCAGAGATGCTGCCTGTCCCGTTGAGTTACTCCAGCTTTTTGTGTCTATCCAAGGTAAGTCACTCAGCAGTTTATTACCAGCGTCGCATCAAAGGACGTTCATGCTCTGTCCTGAGCCAGTAAACATTTGCAGGGGAACTCAGTGGAACTCCAGATGCCAGGCTGTGATCATTCCTGCACACACACAAGAGATTGTATGACCATTGCTTATTTACACTGGCTGCCTGGGTGACGTGCCCACAACTCTTTGCTCACACATCCTGGAAGTTGGACTTCATGTACAATGTCAGGCACTCCCAGTCCCGCAATACTGTCCCGTTCATCTGGAGGATATGCGGCACCTGCAGGCATATCTTTTCTCTCCCCACCACTCCGGGACCCCATATTCACGCTGGGTGAAGCAGTAATTCACTTGTGCTTCTTCCAATCTAGTCAATGGCATTCAGTGTTCATAAGGTAGCCTCCTCTGCATTGGAGATATTGCAGATTGGGTGATAGCAATGCAGAGCACCTGCGCTCCACCTGCACGGGTAATCCTAAACTTCCTGTTGCCGCTACTTTAATTCTCAACCCATTCCTACTCTGAGCTGTCTATCTGCAGTCCTCTCCACTGCCATAGTGAGGCCCAACATAAAATAGAACAAGAGTAGAAACCAGGAATGGCAGATGCTGGTTTACAATAGACAATAGACAATAGATGCAGGAGTAGGCCATTCGGCCCTTTGAGGCAGCACCACCATTCAATGTGATCATGGCTGATCATCCCCAATCAGTACCTCGTTCCTGCCTTCTCCCCATATCCCCTGGCTCTGCTATTTTTACGAGCCCTATCTAGATCATACAAAAAACGACACAACATGCTGGAGTAACTCAATCGGTCAGGCATCATCTCTGGAGAACGTGGATAGGTGGCCTTGTGTGTCCGGTGTAGAACAACATATTATCTTTCATTTGGGCACTTTGCAACTTTATGGAATTAACAGTGAATTCACCAACTACAGATAAACTGCTTCCCATTGTCTGCTGCTGCCGTCTTTCTCTCTCTCCGACTCTCCCTCCCTCACCTTGTTTATATAAACTGCCTAACAGTCAGTTATCATTATCATCAGATCTGTATTACCCTTTCTCCAGAGCACAATCCAGAGTGTAGACTAGGCAACCATGCTGCCCTATACTAGCACTCTCCCCACCAAGGCCTGCTGCATCTCTCAGATGGGAACCATTCTAAAGGGCGCTCTTTTAGAAAAGAGGTGAGTTTGAATCAAGGGGAAAACTCGAGAGAATTCGTGAATAACTCGAGAGAATTCATGAATTACCTCGTAAAGTGGGACAGGCCCTTTACAGTGCCAAAGTGGAAATGGCGTAAATATCACAATAATTTGCCCTGGAAAAGCCACATTGAAACTACAATCAAAAAAGCACACCAATGTCTCTACTTCCTCAGGAAAGTTAGGAAGTTCAGCAAGTCCACAACAACTCTTACAAACATTTACAGGTGCACCATAGAAAGCGCATTATTGGGTTGCACACAGCTTGGTTTGAGAACAGCTCTTCCCAAGTCTGCAAGAAATTTTAGAGAAATGTAAATGTAGTCCATCTGCCATTTCTCCACATTTTTTTGGCTGATCTATAGCCCTCTGTATACCCTGAAAGCCTTCCTTACTATCCCTAACACCAGCAATATTGGTGAAATCAGCAAACTTACTCACCAAACCATCTACATGGAAGTTTATAGATATCATAAATGACAGAGGTCACATTACAGATCCCTGCGGAACACCACTAGCTACAAACATTCAGCCAAAACCATAACAATTTTCCACCCAAATTCTGCTGTCTTTCATGGGCAAGCCAATTCTGAATCCAAATAACCATCCCACTCAGGATCCCATGCATCTTAATCTTCTGGATCAGCTTACTATGAGGGACTTCATCAAATGCTTTACTAAAATCCATGTAGACAATATTCACTGCACGACCCCATCAATCCCCATTGACACTTCCTCAAAAGACTCAAAGGTCACATAGTCAGCATGGCCAAATTGTTCTGAATGGCCTGCTTTTATGCTGTAAAGGGCCTGTCCTACAAGCATGCAACTCCATGCGATGAACGCGATCAAACTAGAAGCGGGGGCCGCGCGGAGGTCGGGTGATCCCCGTACAGGGCCCGTCCCACCAGCATGCGCCTGCATGTGGCAAGCGCGAACAACCGGGCGGAGGTCGGGTGAGTGGCGCAACACGGCGCAAAGTGAGGCGAACTTGGAGCGAAGTCAAAGGTAAGTTCACCAGGACAGAGAGGGGCACACAGAGAGGGGCACAGAGGCACACACACAGAGGGCCACGGAGCCACACACATAGAGGGTCAAGGAGGCACCTACAGATAGGTTCATAGAGGCATGATGTCGAGACGGTGTGTCATGCGTCGAGGCGACTGCGAGCCGACAAGCCGTTGCCGCGCAGAATTTTTGAACATAGTCAGTTTTTCGGAGCCCCGCGCGATGTCGGGATGAACTCCACACAATTCCGCACGGCTCCGGCGATCGAAGTGGGACCGGCCCCGCGACGCCAGACAGCTCAAGCGACCACCTTAGGTCGCGCTAATCGCATAGAGTTGCATGCTTGTAGGACAGGCCCTTAAGACTCTATGACCCGACTGTTCCAATTAACAATAAAACACATATTGTAGACACTTCATATTTAAGGAACAAACATCATGTCTGAGAGACGTGATTTTAAAGAATCAATTGCCCACTGGATCAAACTCATCAAACATTGAGCAATGATGGCCACAGATCAAGGAAAGGGCTTGAATTCCCTATTTCATTTCGGAGTCACGTGAGTGACTTCGTGAAGAGCCCGCCGGCGCGCATGCTCGACATATCGTCGTATCGCGTTGCTGCGACGGCTGGCGGTGGAGCGCGCTCCTCGCCAGCCCTTCATTAGGGGCCACGGAGGTAAGTATTCTACCTTTAGTTGGTGGTCCTTGTTGTTGGTTATGTCTTGCAGCAAGGACATGGATGGGAGTTCCAAGGGCCGGAGGACGTCAGGACGAGTTCGCCGGTCAACAGTTCCGGGGCCTTTACCATCGGTAGTACCTGCAAAGCAGGCCGGGACTCAGGCGGAGATGTGGGTAAGCCCTGTGATTACAGGTCCAGATCCGCCAGCACACCACAGCTCGGAGGAGTTCGACGAGGAGGAGTGTGGTGTGCCGCCAGAGAGGGGGACCCTGCCATGGCAGTCAGGTCGTCAGCGGGCTCGCTGGCGACCTCGAGCTGGGTGCGTGCGGCTGCACGGCCCGTTCCACTCAGCCCTCCGAGTAGGGGAAGGGCAGCAGCCCAGAAGCCTAACCCTGCCAGGGCTAAGGCATTGCCTGACACGGAGGAGCGGTCAGGTTCCAGGGCGAGACCCGGGGCGGCTGTGAGGTCCAGCTGGCGCACCCCGACTCTCGACGCCGGGACGGGTCGGTTGAGTCGGGTCTCGTCACGGTCGCCGAGCCCCCCATGGATGGGTGGGCGAGACCATGCGTCGGCAAAGTCCACGATGTGGGCAGCCGGCAAGCCTGCGCGGGCTTCAGGCAGCCATGCTTTGGCTGGTGCCGACACCACGCCGCAAGTGCCCTTAGTGGCAGCGGCTTCAGCTCCCGCTAAATGGAGGCGGTTGAACACGCCCGCGCGGGAATCGCGCAGTTTCGCCTCGGCGGCTGTTAGCGACAACTACCGGCACCGGCTGGGTCTCGATGAGGTGCGGGCCGATGATAGGAGCCCGGTTTTCTTTTCAGAGCCGGAGGACTCCGACCACCTGAGTGTTCAGGGTGAAGGGCGTATTGACCGTATGGAGCGGCTGCTGGAGCTCCTGCTTCAACGTCAACTACAGCAGGGCAGCAACAGGCACAGGGCATCGTCACCAGCCTCTACCATCAGCCTGGAGCAGCAGGAGGAGGAGGTTTTGGTGGATTCCATACCACCTCCGTTGGAGGTGCCAGCGGAGGATCTTCTGGATGTGGCGACGAAATTTGCGGCCCCACATTCATCTGGACTTCCTTTAAACGCAAAGCTGGCAGCCACTGTGGACTTTCTTAACAACCAGCAACTACAGGAAGAAATCCTCATTCAGGCAATGAGCCGTCACAAGGCTCCATCCAATTGCAACTCCCTCAACGTTCCTGTGGTCAATACGCCGATATGGGGCAACATCAGTGCGGCTATCCGTGCAAACCACCGCCGCCGCCGCCGCCCCGTCAACTCTTTGGGGAGGACCTCTCGAAGAGAGTCAAAGAGCTTGACGAACAAGCCAAAACGGTGGGGATCATGCGCTCTCAGAGTGCCCCCACACCGTCAGGCTCAAAAGCTCCATACATTCGCTCACGAGGGTCTGCTAGTACCTCGACGAGGACCCACCCTCAAGCTCCACAACAACAGCAACATCAGACCCAGCACCAGGGGTCTTTTTTAGGACAGGGTCGGCAGAGACCCTGGTGGAAAACAAAGACTCCGCGCCCTCAAGCCAACCCAGCACCTCCACGTCCACCCACACGTGTCAAGGACCGCCGGTAACCACGGAGGTGAGGGGGTCTGGTTCTCTCTTTTCTCTTTGTTTAACTTCACATGTTGGTGGTCGCCTTCGGTTGTTTTTGTGTGCATGGGGTAATTTTACTGGCGACATTCCTCCATCCCAGCACATGCCCGGTCGAACATTTAAATTATCTGCTGCAGAACAGGCAGCAGGTTACAAGGAAATTTTAAGGCTTGAAGAGAAGGGAGTGATTGAGAAAGCGGTGCATGAGCCAGTTGAATTTGTTTCGAATATATTCACCAGACCTAAGAAGGATGGAGGTTGTCGTGTCATTATTGATCTAACCCGTTTGAATACTTTTGTAACATATACTCATTTTTAAATGGATACGTTTGAAACAGCCAAATCATTGATTTCTCATGGTTGCTTCATGGCATGCATCGATTTGTAAGACGCATACTATTCAGAATCCATCCAGAAATACGACAGGAGGTTTTTGAAATTCATCTGGATGGGGCAACTCTGGCAGTACAAGGCTTTGCCTAATGGGCTCACCACAGCCCCTAGATTGTTCACTAAATTAGTGAAACCAATTATGGCTTATTTGAGACAGCGACATCATATAGTTATGGCCTATTTAGATGATATCTTAATTGTGGGCCACACCCTGGAATTGGCTGAACAGGGAGTTGCAGCTGCTGTCAATATATTTCAACAATTAGGGTTTATTGTCCATCCAGAGAAATCAAAGTTCTGCCCTGCCCAGGTGATTAATTACCTAGGGTTCACGGTGAACTCTATGAGCATGACGGTTACCATACCAATTAACAAGATTGAGGAGGTTACCCAAGTGTGTCAAGGTTTAATCCGCACCAATATACCATCGATTCGGCATACAGCTACAGTAATTGGTAAGCTTGTAGCTTTGTTTCCGGCAGCGCGATATGGACCTTTGCATTATCAGAGTTTGCAAAGAGCTAAAATTGCTGCGTTAAAACAGGACGCTGGTCATTATGATCGATCAATGCAGCTGCCGTTCGAAGCGATAAATGAGTTGCAATGGTGGGTGTGCCACATTAGCAGCTCATTTAAGCCTATCAGGGAGGCTAATCCGGTGGTATATTTGCAGACTGATGCAAGCTCCAATGGCTGGGGAGCTACGGATAATTGCTCTAGTTGTGGGGGCAGATGGGACACCCTTGAATCAACGATGTTGTTGACTCAAGGGATTAACTATTTGGAGTTGCTGGCAGCATTCCACGGACTTCGTGCGTATTGTTCCAAGCTTGTTGGAGCACATGTCCGTCTCCAAATAGACAACACCACAGCAGTGGCATACTTAAACCATATGGGTGGTACCAGGTCAGTTTCGTGTGACAAATTGGCTAACTCAATTTGGCTCTGGTGTGTTCAAAGAGACATTTGGATTTCAGCTACCTATTTGCCAGGTGAGCTTAATACTGTGGCGGACACCAGGTCACGCAAATTTAATGACAATATTGAATGGATGTTGCATCCTGAGATTTTTGCTAAAGTCACAGCCAAATTTGGTAAACCGGACATTGACCTTTTTGCGTCACGGTTGAACCATCAGGTACCAACCTACGTTTCATGGGAACCAGATCCTGGGGCAATAGCGCTAGATGCATTCTCGCTGGACTGGGGGAATTGGTTTTTCTATGCCTTCCCCCCCGTTTTGCCTCATCAGTCGGGTATTGCGTAAGATTCAGGCAGATGCTGCCAAGGGCATCCTTATTATACCCGACTGGCCCACACAGCCTTGGTATCCGGTGGTCTTTGACATGCTCAACGAACCTTGGGTCCTTTTGAAGGGTTGCCCACAATTGGTTACTCACCCTGTCTCAGGGGAGCCACATCCCTGCCATGGCTATTTAAATTTGTTGGCTGCAGGTTCTGAACAGGCCGTTAGTCCAATACGGCCTCTCAGCTCGGACCATGGATACCATCGGGGCGTCGTGTCGAGAGTCAACAAGGCGAAGATACCGCTCGCATATTAAGAAGTGGGAAGCCTACTGCAGCCGCTCTCGCATCACGTACGATGACGTGACAATAACCGACGTCCTGGAATTCCTCGCGGGGTTGCACCATGATGAACACTTAAGTTACAGTGCCATCAACAGCGCCAGAAGTGCGCTCTCATTCTACCTCAATATTGAGGTAGGATCCAACAGGCTAGTGTCCAGACTCATGCGGGGTATATTCAATATGAATCCGCCTACTCCACGCTATAATATCACCTGGGATGTCAGGGACGTATTAAACCTGCTCAGGACGTGGTCTCCCATGGAAGGGCTCCAACTGGACAAACTCACCATGAAGCTGGTGATGTTACTAGCGCTGACTTCAGCTCAGAGGGTACAGACACTACACAAACTTTGTGTCGACAGAATGACATCTACCCCTACAGAAGTAGTCTTTTTCATTGACGAGCTACTAAAGCAGCATGGACCTGGGTGCACAGGGCTGCAGCTGAAGTTCCCGGCATACCCCGCAGATGCTAGGCTATGTTTAGCCTCACATATCCGCCACTATGTCAAGGTGACGGCACGCATCAGAGGAATGGAGAGATACCTGCTGGTCACTCATAAGAGACCTCATCATCGAGTGACAGTCCAGACGATATCCAGGTGGCTTCGAGTCGTCTTGGGTAAGTCAGGTATCGACACTAATGTGTTCAAGTCTCATTCCACCAGGGCTGCATCAACGTCAGCGGCGAGGATTATGGAGGTGCCTATGGACCAAATTCTCGCCACAGCAGGATGGGCTAATGAAGCTGTGTTCCAGCGTGTTTATAACAAGCCTGTTGCTGCTCCTCTACAGTTCGCAGAAGCCGTGCTGAATGCAGGTCAAGAACGTGGAGATGTCCCTGGTACTGGTGTGTCAGCATGGACGTGGTCCAGGGCGTGTAATCACAGAAGCTTTGAAGTCTTCACGAAGTCACTCACGTGACTCCGAAATGAAATAGTAAGATTGAACGAGAACTTACCAGTTCGAAGGTTGATCTTTATTTTATGAGGAGTCGAAGTGAGGGATTTCGTGCCCTCCTCGCCCAACCCTCAATCACCTTCATCTGGTAATCTTAGTCACTTCAATCTTACTATGCGAAGTCATTTCTATTGTTGGTTTCTGTGATTCCACGCCGCTACTTTGAAGTATGTCGAGCATGCGCGCCGGCGGGCTCTTCACGAAAACTCCTCATAAAATAAAGATCAACCTTCGAACTGGTAAGTTCTCGTTCAATCTTACTATTCTTATCCCAAGTGGTGAATAGTAGCTTGTTTACCTGGTGGGATGTCGTAAATCGGATGTTCTATAAAATAAATATTAAAGTTTTAGTTAGCATTAGTTGAAATGAAAATTATAATCACACACATATTTAAAGAGTGACAGGTTATGACCTCTACACACTGACACAAAGAACACAAGGAATGGCTCAGCAGGACGACAGTGAAACTAGTACGACGACTAGGGTGGGAGAGGGGCGGAGAGAGGGCATGCAAGGGTTACTTGAAGTTAGAGAAATACATTTTCATATTGCTGGGTTGTAATCTGCACAAGCGAAATATGAGGTGGTGTTCCTCCAATTTGCGTTCTGCATCACTCTGACAATGGAGGAGGCCCAGGACAGAAAGGTTAGTGTGGCAATGGGAAGTGGGGTTAAAGTGTTTGGCAACCAGGCGATCACATAGGCCAGAGGGCAGTGTCTCAGAACATAGAACTGTACAGCACAGGAAAAGGCCATTTGGCCCGAAATGTCTGTGCCAAATAGGATGCCAAGATAAACTAATCTCATCAGCCTTCACATGATCCAAATCCCTTCATTCCCTGCCTATCTAAAAATCTCTTAAACGCCCCTGTCATATTTGCCTCCACCACCACAAGAAGCTCTGTGCTCCAGGCACCTACCAGTCTGTGTAAAGAACTTGCCCCACATATCTCCTATAAACTTTCCCCCTCTCGCTTTCAAGCTATGCACTTTGTCATTTCTATGGCATTTCAACCCTGAAAAAAAAGGATCAGACTGTCTGTGAAATCTATGTCTGTCATACTTTTGCTGGCAGACCTCCATCAGAAGTCACCACAAAGGGAAGATACATAATGGGTGCAGATGGAAGCGCTGGAAGACAAGGCTGCATGACCTTGCAAGCTAACTCATTGCCTTATCGGTTAATGCACAGAATTGTGTAGTTAAGTGTTACTGAATGGCACTCTCGTCAGTAAAATAAAGCCAATATTCAGCTGAGGAATTCCACCCAAATACTTAAATCCAATGATTCTCAGGGGACTCTGATAAAAGTAAATAACTCACAGGTTATCACCAGCAAGCAAGATTCCCATTTAGCCTTGGCTTCACTGTACTTGTCCTTATGACAGTAAGCTCGACTTGACTTGACTGAACTCCTCAGATACTGTGATGGGTGGTGCAGCGGTAGAGTTGCTGCATTACAACTCCAGAGACCCGGGTTCGAACCTGACATTGGGTGCTGTTTGTACGGAGTTTGTACATTCTCCCCGTGACCTGCGTTGGTTTTCTCCGGGAGCTCCTGTTGCCTCCCACACTCCAAATGTACAGGTTTGTAGGTTAACTGGCTTGATATAATTGTAAAGTGCGTGTAGGATAGTGTTAGTGTGCGGGGATCGCTGATCAGCGTGTACTTGGTTGGCCGAAGGGCCTGTTTCTGCTCTTTATCTCTAAGCTAACCTAAAAATTAACAATCATTTGGAAGAGAGTAGTTTGTGTTAAAATCAAAGGCCTCAGGATGAGTTTGTTTACCTGGTGGGATGATGTGGACAGATTTTGCTGTAAAGAAGGATAACATTTCCATTAATGTTAAAAAGTGAGACATAATTACTTAAAGATTAAATGGCAAAGACTTAATTCATATTATATATAAATTTAAAAAAATAATAATTTCCTGTTTGTTGACTAAAGCACGAGGAACAGAAAAAGAAGAACTGGAGGTGGAAATCCTACTTATTGTACAAAGGCCGATGACCACTGTGCAAGTTACTTACCAGTTTGATCCCTGATTGATTCTAATCCAGTCTTGAACTAGACTCAGACACAACACTAATTTATTACGCTTTTTCAATAGCTGTAATTCTTGGGGCAGTGTTCATAGTCATCAATGTTGACTCTCCACTGTTGAATCTCTCCTGATTCGTAGCCATGGTGTGAGAATACCCAGGAAAATGATGGACACAGTAATTTATAAATCCAATGGTGTTTTCCAGTTTCTGAGAACTAGTGATGGATTATTCATTCCCAATCATAACACCAGCAGCAACGTTCATTGTTGTGTGACATTATGATCTTGCATGGTGGAATGAGTCAACTCTTTTAAAATTGACCACATGTTCATTGGCCCAGGTGGAAGTAGCAGATTAAAGACTTAAGCCTGGACTGAACAGGGGTGATTTTTTGAGCTGCTCTGGTGCTGTTATATAATTGGACACATACACAAAAAAATGACTCTATCTTAAAATACTACAAAAGCAAGGGTATTAGTTATTAAATGTACACAATTTGTCTGCAGGTGAATATTTAAAGCAATGGGATAGAATTACTACTTTTCAGGCGCACTGTGCAAGAAAGAAATTCTCCCTTGTCACTTCCCATAATTTGGAATAGAAGTGGCAATATGGCATTTGATACAAGAAACAAACCCTCCACGTTTGGTCCCATGCAATGTTAGTTGAATGGTACATACGGCACAACAATTCAATTCCATGAACGATTCTGATCCAAATATAGAACAAAATATATACAGTAATGGGATCACAGAATGATTCAAACCTTTTGCAGTGGCCAGCACCAATGACCTCAGATGTCTTCCACTTCACTATAGGTCTCTTACTATTTTACGGCAGCCAACCTAAAGTTACGGTATCAAAATATATTTGCCTTTGTTTAAGTGTGAAACACAAATCACTGGCCAATTTTACTTCGGAGTCATGTGAGTGACTACGTGAAGACCCCGCCAGCACGCATGCGCGACATATCGTCGAACGCATTGCGGAAGCGACAGTCGGGAGGAGCACCGCTCCTCCAGCGTAAGTTTTTGAAAAAACTACCGAAGGTAAGTCTTACCATTTCTGGTGTGCGTGGCGACTCGGTGTTCTGTTTTCCAGAGTCGAAACAGGCACCATGGAGTCGGGAAAATACTGGAGAGCAGCGGCAAAATCTGCTGCTGTGGAAAGGAGCCAGCAGCGTGCCGTCTCTCCAGAGCTGCAGGTGCTACCAGCAGCCCCCGACTTCTTGCCACTACAGACCGCAGGTTCGCCGCGGTCCGCCGGCAAAACCACCTGGAAGTCGGACAGGTCCGTTGCCTCGGCGGGACCTGAGAACACCCCGTTCGCGGTTAGCGACGGCGGTCGTCTTTCCCGCATGGAGCGGATGGTGGAGCAGTTGCTCCAGCGTGACCTGCTTTTGCAGGGGCAGAGTCACAGTGGGTCTCTTCGCAGACCCACGGCAGCATCCTATCTAGGACTGCCAAATGTCTCACCCTCTTCGCAGGGGAGCATTAGGGGTCAGAGCTGGGCTGACCCTGAAGAAGGGGCAATGGCTGAAGAGTACCTGTGTCAGGGGTGCCAGAAGAGTTGTAGGCATGGGTAATAAATGCTGTACCAACTCAGAGAACTGCGTTTTCTCTAAATGTGCCTGCAGTCAACAACCCATCTGGGGCAACATGAGCCCAACTGCAAGGAGCCAGGAAGCTAACTCCAGAAAATCCTTAAACTGCTGACTGCTGGTATCACAGCAGTGGCCAGAACAGCGATGGGGTTGAGATGCCTGAAGAGCTACTAGATGCGCTAGCACTCCTGTGCAATACTCTTTCCAGATTTACAGCTACAGGAAGGGCATCATCAAGCCTGCACACAATCCAATATTGCGGGATTATGCAGGACTAGCAGCACACAGCCGCCAACTTGCTGTTTGGGGACTACCTCCCGAAACAGGTAAAAGACCTGGATGAGGAGGCCAAGGCTATTGGCCTGATCAATGTACCAAACACCACCAAAACCCATTATCAGCAGCGGCAGCACCCCTACACATCCACCAGACATCGTTATCATGAGAGACCATCTGGTGGTGAAAGCTCGAAGGCCGGCCCACCTGCACAACGGTCTTTTTAGACCATGGCCCAGCCCGGCCTTCTTGGAAAATGCGCCAACCCCAATGCAGCAACACTATACACGAAGAAACAAGGACAGAGACAACCCACACAACACCGGTAACCTTGGAGGTAGGTGGGTCTGGTTGTCTCAAAAACATTGCTGCCTAGATTCATCAAGGGTTGGTGGTCGGTTGCACTTGTTTCATCATGTGTGGAACACTCTTACCCCTGATCCTTACATACTCGGAAGTATTCAGGGTACTAATTGAATTTGTATATGAACTGTTAAGACTAAAGGGAAAATAGGGTAATTGAGAAGACAATCAGAATCTCAAGAGTTCGTATCAAATATTTTACAAAAACAAAAAGATGACGGATGCCGCATCATTATAGATTTGACCGAACTAAATACTTCCGTTCAGTATGCCTATTTCAAAATGGACACGTTTGTCACAGCCAAATAGCTAATTTCTGATAGGTACTTCATGGCTTGCATCAATTTAAGGATTCATACTATTTAGTGCCAATACACAAGGATCATCGGAAATATCTAAAATTTGTCTGGATGGGACAGCCTTGGCAGTATAAAGCCTTACCCATTGGGTTGTCATCGACACCCAGGCTGCTTACAAAATTGTTAAAACCAGCTTTAGCATAATTAAGGAAACATAACCATATTGCCATGGTTTACCTTGACGATATTCTCATTGTAGGTGAGAATTTGGAGATGGCTACATTGGCAGTTCAGCCACAAAACATATTTTTAAAAAGCTGGGATTACATACATCCAGATAAATCAAAAAATGAAACCCTCCACTACCATGGATTATCTGGGGTTCACTATCGATTCTGTTCAAATGTCTATCACCTTGCCACCAAACAAAGGGACAGACTTGACGGAAGCATGTAAAACCCTCACTGGCATCAGGGAACCATCCATTCTGCAAGTAGCCAGAGTGATTGAGAAACTAGTGGCTGCATTCCAGCAGCACAATTTGGACCACTCCATTAACAAAACCTGCAAGAGCAAAAATTCTAGCTCTTAAAAATCATGCGGGCCATTTTTGATAGGTCTATGAAACTACCAGAGAAGCTAAATTACAATTATATTGGTGGATAGAAAATGCTCAGCATTGCTGTGACCCCATCACTATCATGAATCCCTCGGTTACATTACAGACTGATGCCAGTGTTAAAGGTGGGGAGCAGCTAATACCACCACTAGTTGTGGTGGCAGATGGAGTGCACAAGATGTAACCCTGTTGGGAGCATTAGGGATTAATTATCTAGAAATGCTGGGAGCATTTCATGGACTCCGGGCCTACTGCTTAGATATGCACCAGTTGCATGTACGGTTACAAATTAATAATACCACAGTGGTGGCCTATATTAATCATATGGGTGGAATAAAATCGATATCATGTGATGAATTGCCTAATTACATCTGGCACTGGTGTCTGGATAGAGAGATTTGGATCTCAGCCACTTACCTTTCAGGTAAACTAAATACGGTGGCGGACACCAGGTCACGCAATTCAACGACAACATTGAATGGATGTTGGATCGGGACCCGGGGCCAGCAGCGATGGATGTTTCTCGCTGCATTGGGGAGATTGTTTTGCTATGCATTTCCCCCCTTCTGCCTCGTCAGTCGGGTCTTACAAAAAATTAAATAAGACTCCGCAACGGGTATTTCGGGGTTCCCGACTGGCCTACCCAACCATAGTCCCCAGCAGTACAAAGATGGCCGCAGAACACTGCTTTCGGATCCTCAAACGGCCGGGCCTGTTGGCACACCCTGTGACGGGTAAGTCATCCGTGCCATGATCGAATGAACCTATTGATGCAGATTCTGAACAGGCCATTTCTGGACTACGGACTCTCCGACAGGACGATCTATGTCAACACAGCGTCGTGCATGGAGTCCACCAGAGACAGCACTGATATATGTCAGAAGATGGGAGTGTTCTGCTTTAGAACAAACACTTCATATGACTCGGCCACCATCACTGAAGTGCTGGAGTTCTGGCCACCCTTCATTCCATGAAGGTTTGAGCTACAGTGCCATTAATTTTGCAAGGAGTGCCCTATCTAATAACCTGGGCCGAGGGAGTGATCACCTGCCTTTAGGATCACACCCACTGGTATCTAAACTGATGAGGGGTATTAATTCTATTCCCCCAGGGCTAGATAGACCCATACATGGGACTTAGGCATAGAATTTACTATGCTTCGAGGATGGACACCAATATCGGGGCTCACTCTGGATAAACTAACATATAATATGGTTATGTTTATGGCACTTGTAACAGCACAACGGGTCCAGTCTTTATAAAGTTAAGTATGGATGCCATGTGTTAACCAATGGTAGATAACCTTTCTGATACAGGGGTTACTCAAACTATATCGATCCAGTTCCTCTGGCCAAAAATTATCATTCTGGCCTACCCTGTAGATAGTCGGCTCTGCATTGTGACATATATTTTACGATATAGAAGGAACCAAGAATCTAGGGGCTCGGAGAGGACTTTACCCATAAGCCACAAACGCCCTCATCATAAGGTCACAGTGCAAGCCACTTCCAGTTGGTTAAGGGTGGTATTGGGTGCAGCGGAGATGGACACTAGTGTTTAAATCTCACTCCACCAGGGCTGCATCCACATCGGCGGCTAGGATGATGGGAGTTCCTATGGACCACATCCTTGCTACAGCGGGATGGAGCAGTGAACGGACTTTTCAGCACTTCTATTATAAAACCCGTGGCCGCTCCTGAGATGTTTGCAGGGGAAAATGTTAAGTTCTGTTACATGATTTACCCAATGTGGGGCATATCACTTTAGGTATGATTAAATACCTTCTTTGTTTTTCAGCACAGTATCATGTCTGAAACACGTCCATCCTCCATCCCTAGCATGGCAGTGTGTGAGCATGGACTCATTCCAGGGCATGAAATCACAGAGCTTTGAAATTTTCACATGGTCACTCACGTGACTCCGAAGTAAAATAGTAAGATTAAATGAGAACTTACCAGTTTGAAGTTTGATCTTTATTTTATGAGGAGTTACGATGAGGGATTACGTGCCCTCCGCTCCCAAAACCCTCTATTATAAAGTTCAACTGGTATGGAAGTTCTCTCTTATCTTACTATGTTAGTCTACTCTGGTATCTGTGATTTCACACCACTGCTTTGAAGAATGTCGCGCATGCGTGCTGGCGGGGTCTTCACGTAATCCCTCATCGTAACTCCTCATAAAATAAAGATCAAACTTCAAACTGGTAAGTTCTCATTTAATCTTACTATTTATTGACAGTTGTTGATAACAACTAAGAAGATGCTTCATCAACGGTGCCACGATGGCGCAGCGGTTGAGTTGCTGCCTTGCAGTGCCAGAGACCCAGGTTCAATCCTGACTACGGATACTGTCTGTACGGGGTTTGTACCTTCTCCCCATGACCTGCGTGGGTTTTCTCTGGGTGCTCCGGTTTCCTCCCACATTCTAAAGGCGTACTGGTTTGAAAGTAATTGGCTTCTGTAAAATTGTAAATTGGCCCTAGTGTGTGTAGGATAGTGTTAGAGCGGGGATCGTTGGTCGGTGCGGACTCGGTGGGCCGAAGGGCCTGTTTCTGCGCTGTACCTCTAAACTAAACTGAACTAAAGATAAATATAATTTTCAGCAGAGCAATGGATCACAGAGTGCAAATCTTATTCCTTTCCACAATAATTTGACACACAATTAATCCTCATCAGAATAAAGAGTTCATCCGACTGTATTAAACACCACTCATTTGTTTGCATCTTGCACCGGACAATTAGCATCTGAAAACCCCTGCCTGCCCCTCCCGAGTTCCACTCACCACCTACCAGCCCCTGTCTCACACTTCCCCCTCAATTCTATATACTGACTTTCCTTTACACTCTCAATCCTGATGCAGGGTCTTGACCTCAATGGCTTACTGTTCTGTTGTGATGTATGTTGGCTAGTTTTGTCATCTATCCCTCTGCCTCCATAAGTGCTGCCCGATTTGGTGAGTACATCCAGCAGTTTGGTTTTTTGCCCCAAATTCCAGCAGTTGCAGTCTCTTGTGTCTCCAATATATTCGCCTTAAAACTATTCAAAGATTCTGCTTCCATCGCTCTATAAGAAAGCGAGTTCCACAGGCTTTCAAAACGTTGCTAAAATTGCATTTTGCATTATTTGTCTTAATTGGCTGACCACTTATTTTTTAACAGTGATCCCAACTTTTAGAGGGTCCCATAAGAACAATTGTCCTTTCCACATCCTCCTTGCCATGATCTTGCTGGATCTTAACTGTTTCATGGATTCAAGTCAAGTCAAGAGTGTTGTATTGTCATATGTCCCAGATAGGACAATGAAATTCTTACTTGCTGCAGCACAACAGAACAGAACTACACAGCCCAGAAACATGTCCTTTGGTCCATGCTGCTGACCTGAACACCAGGATCCAAGATGGCGCCCAGCTGAGGCGACTATTTGTGTGCTGGTCACAGAAGCGGATCTGCAATCACACATTACATTCACTCCACACTTTCAAACCTCTAGTCCTACATCAGCATTTCTAACTGTAACTATGATAATTATTTTGCACTAAAAACTATTCACTTATCATGTATCTATCTGTACACTACGAATGGCTCCATTGTGATCATGTATTGTCTTTCCACTGACTGGTTAGCACACAGCAAAAGCTTTTCACTATACCTATTGTTTATTGTCACTTGCTGCATGTGACTGAAACTGAAACGAGGCCCATTTCCTCTAAACCTTTCCTATCTATGTACCTGTTCAAATATCTTTTAAACATTGTAATTGTACTTGCCTTTACTACATCCTCTGGCAGCTCATTCTATATACCAGCACCGTCAGTGTGAAAGGGCATCGGGTCATCGAGCACATCAAGTCCCCTTCCCCTCTCGTCCTAGTCCTATGCCCTCTAGTTTTAGACGCCTCTACTCTGAGAAACACACTGTGAACATTCGCCTTATCTCTGTCCGTCATCGTTTTATAATTCTATCAGGTCACCTATTAAACTATACGCCAGGGAAACAAACCCCAGCCTGTCAAACCTCTGCTAGAACTCAAGCCCTGAGACCTCAAGCAGTATCTTTCTGCATCTTTACCTCACCGTTTCAAATTTAATGATGTCCTTTCTAATGGATGGTGACCAGAACTGCACATAATGCTCCAGGTATGGTCTCTCCAATGACATAAACAGCTGTAACATGATGCCCTCAGGCGTGGTGGTGCAGCAGTACAGTTGCTGCCTTTCAGCACCAGGGACCCAGGTTCGATCCTGACTGCTGGTACTGACTGTGCAGAGTTTGAACATTCTCCCTGTGACCGCCTGGGTTTTCTCCAGGTGCGCCAGTTTCCTCCCACACTCAGACATGCAGGTTTATAATTGTAAATTGTCCCTACTGTGTGGGATAGTGCTAGTGTACTGGATGATCGCTCGTCGGCACGGACACAGTGGGCCGAAGGGCCTGTTTCTGCGCAGCATCTCTGAAGTAAAAGCTAACTTGTATTGAATGCCCTGAGTGATGAAGGCATGTGTGCCAAACAACTTCTTCAGAACCCTGTCTCTCTGTGCTGCAACTTCTATGACTGCCCTTGTTAGTTCTTTTGGTCACTTCTTCAAAAAAATCAATCAAATTTCCGAATCAAAATTTCCCAAGCGGCTTGCGGACTTGCCATCTAGGGCTCGCAGTCTCGGGAGAGGCTAGTCGGGAGCTCCAATGCCGCAGAAGGTTCAACCAGCCCCGACGCAAGGTTCGATAGCCCGGTGCGAGGGAGCTGACAACCTCCAGATGCAGGAGCTGAACGCCTCGACGCGGAGGGCCCAAACGCCACCGGCTACGGGAGTCAAGATCATCCCATTAAAGGGGGCTCGAAGCCCACGACCAAGGAAGAACACGAAGGAAGGACTTGAACTGTGGAGTCACTGTGGTGGATGTTCATGTTAAAATGTGTTTTGACTGATCTGTTGCTTTTAATTGTATGACTGACCCGGCCAGTGAAATTCCTCATATGTTGCAAAACATACTGGCGAATAAAATCTGATTCTGATTCTAAGCCATGCTGATTGTGCTTAATCATGCCTTGCATTTTCAAATGCAGCTAAATCCTGTCTCTTGTGATATTAGACTAATCGAAATGTAGATCTGAACTTGTCCTTAACTAATGGCATGACATTAGCTACCCACCATTCTTCAGGTATCTTGCACATGGCTAAGGAAGATACAAACATATTTCCTTATCTTGCATCCCAAAACATTATAGGACATACTTGGTCAGATTGTGGGGATATATTCCACCTTTTTGTACCTCACGACTGCCAAAGGTCCTTGTTAGTAATGTTGATTTGTTTCAGGATATCCCTGTCCCTTTCCTGAAATTCCTAATTTGCATGACCTTTTCTTCCTAAGCCTTGTAAAGAAGTAGAGGTGTTGGTGTGCTTTCTTGGCCATTGCTGTGATATGGCTGGTCCAGGACAAGTTGCTGGTCGTATTTACTCCTCGGAACTTGAAGATTTCAACTGTCACTACTTTGGCGTTGTCAGTGCATATTGTATATACATGTGTATCACTTCACTTCCTGAAGTGTTCTTTTCTTGTTTGTGATATATGGATGCCATTGGGAAATATTTATTCTTCATGGCTAATTGCCTTTGATTGATACTGTATTGTCACGTGTACATGGTACAGTGAGATTCTTTGTTTGCAAATGGTAAAAGTATGCAAGAGTCACCACATGAAGGGCATCGACAAAGTTACAGAAGTATTCAATATCGTCCCTCTTCCATCTCCACCAAATCTTGTTCTCGGCGGTCCTGCCATGCCGGGTCCCTCGTTGATCCTGGCGGTCCCCCCACACCGGGTCCTCCTGTTGGCAGCAGTTCCCCCCAGGCCAGGTCCTTCTTGTTTTCAGTGGCCTGTCCTCGGCCGACTGCTGGGACTCACACGGGTGATGGCTCTTCGATAGCCCTCCACTCTCACCGACAGCCCTCTCACTTGCCGACGACTCTCCTCGCTCTGTCGGCGGCCGGGCCGGTACAACACGGCATGTAGCGCGCGCCGGCAGCACCTTCCTGCGCCGGAGCAGGGCTCGCTGACAGCAACGTTATGCCGGCTGAAACTCCTGGCGATCCCACAGAGGCAGAAGCCAGGGATTCACCCTCCTCAATCAGGCCCCCAATCCCGGCAAACACCCCAAACTACATTAAACATCCTGGGGCCCATTGCACAAGGCAGGAAATAAGCCATATAATGAAAGGCCTGCATAGAATAGAGAAGATGTTTCCACTTGTGGGAGAGTCTAGGAATAGAGGGCATAACCTCAGAATAAAAGGATGTTCCTTTAGATACGAAATGAGGAGGAATTTCTTTAGCCACAGGGTGGTGAATCTGTGGAATTCATTCCTCAGACTGAGAAAGTGGTGGTGAGCCATCTTCCGATTCAGATTCAGTGTAGTTTATTGTCATATACACCAGCGTGCAATGACATTTCTTGTTTACATAAAGCACACAGAGTGAACGGTCTATATGTAGTAATGATAGACACAGTAAATACGATGATCAAGACAAAACAGTAGAATGGTGCAGTGATTGTAGTGCAATCCTAGGTAGTACAAAAATATTAAAGTCCAATCATAGTATAACAGAATGAGGTAGAGTTAAGAGCATGAGTACTTTGCGGCACCCTGGGAAAATGGTAATGGTTTCAGGATTCTGTTAACAGTGGGGAAGAAAGTCTTCTTAGGTCTGGGCTTTCAAGCTCCTGTATTTTCTCCCACAACGAAGAAGAGAGAAAAGTGAATGGTTCAATCCTCAATGATTCCTCCATCCTTCCTGATGTAATGCATCGTAAAGGTGGACTGAATGGAAGGAAGTGATGAGCCCCTGATGCTCTGGGCTACATTCACCACTCAAAGCTGGTTCAGGTGGTCAAGAGCAGAGCTGTTACTACACCAGGCTGAGATGCCTTCTGTCAGGGTATTTTCTAATGTGCATCTGTGGAAGTTTTAGAGCATCTTCATGGATATGCCGAATCTTCTCAGATGCCTAAGAAAGTAAATAACAACGCACTTTACTGATCACCACATCAGCGTGAAGGGACCAGGTTAGGATGGTGGTGATATGGATGCCTTGGAACTTGAGGGGATCTTGCAGATGTCCAAAGTGCTTGCTGCCCTTGTCTTTCCTGAAGGTAACAGTCATGGGTTTGGGAGCTACGTGGGAGTAGCCTGGGTGAGTAACTAACACATTATGTAGATGGTACACACTGCAGCCACAGTGCACCACTTGGACAGAGAGCGAGAGTTTACAGTGAAGGAAAAGATACAAATGAAGGGAGCTGATTGGTGTTGAGTTTTCAGCATGTTATTGGAGTCGCACTCATCCAAGCGATTAGACCATGGTGAAGGTGAGAAACAGACTTAAATGATGAGCAACGTTGCAGAATATCCCGCTTACAACATGACGTTGTACCCAGTTTTCAGATTGATAAAGACCACCCTACCCTACCCCAGGATGCTGATTGTGGGGTCTCAGCAAAGGAAATGTCATTGAATGTCAAAGGAATGTGGTTCATCTTTGAATGGCATGAATGTTACTTGCCACATAGCAACCAGTGCCTGAACATTGTCTTGCTACATGAAGGTGCAGATGGCCTTGTGTCTGATGAACTGGGCAATCAATGGACACATCACATCTGACATGAAGGGTGATCATCAAAATATGGCTTGGATCAAAATTTTCCCTTGTCTGGCACTGACAGAACACCAGGGTTCTAAGGTTTATACCCGACCCATTGCTGCCTTGACATCAAGGTTGATCATCTGCAGAATATCCATGGAATTTAGCCCTTTGTTCATGTCAAAGCTAATTCTGTAATGAGGCCTGGAGCTGAATGGACCTTGCAACATCCAAACTGAGAATCAGTGACACACCAAGGCCATCTGTCACTGTCGCTCACAGGAACACCTCGGCTCAGCCATCTATCTATTCATGCCTCTAAGAAGTTTATATACTTCTATCAGGTAGCCCCTCAGCCTCCGAATCTACAGTCAAACCTCTCCTTACAGCTAGTATTCTGTAAGTTCTGGCTGTGAGTTCTGGTGTGCACTGCACTTCGTCAACACCGAGTTCTGGTTGCATTTTGTTTAGTTTGGTTCAGTGATACGTCGCGGAAACAGGCCGTCCGGCCCACCGAGTCCGCGCCGACTGAGAGAACGAAGTTCTCGAAGAAAACCCACACAGGTCACAGGGAGAACGTGCAAACTCCGTACAGACAGCACCCGTAGCCGGGATCGGACCCAGGTCTCCAGCACGGTAAGGCAGCAACACTACCGTTGCAACACCATGCCATCCTTATTTACATCGACTGCAACATTAGTTGAAAGAAAATGCCTTGCACCAATTCCCCAATTGAAATGTACGATTTCAATGAATGTGTTAAAAAATTAGAAAATTATTTCCTACCTGCTGGTGTGAGTACAGGAGGAGTTCCTGAGGAAGAATGTCAGACAAGGTTTCAAATCCAAACTTTGCAGACGGATACTCACATTTTATGAAGTTTACATTATAAAAAGCCTGAAGCAACACAACAGGAACTGATATCCGTTCACTCTGTAAGGACATCATAGAAAAAGAGCGTTTGCCTATTCAACTCTGTGTATCTCTGTCTAGGAACTACCCAGCTAGTCTTAAGTTCATAAGTGATAGGAGCAGAATTAGGCCCTTTGGCCCATCAGGTCTAATCCGTCATTCAATCATGGCTGATCTATCTCTCCCTCCTAAAGGGCCTGTCCCACTCTGACCTAATTTGTCAGTTTAGAAGAGCTTGTGCTCGACTCAAACCCGAAGCATGGTCGACGCGTGATCTTAGGATGTGTATGTAACTCTCCTTCATGCTCGAGAGACATTACCGCATACTCGCGGTCTCAGTTTGTTTGCGAGTATGCGGGAACTTCTCTCGAGCATGAAGGAGAGCTACACAGCAAACCCGCAAATTAGGTCGCTATAGTGGGACCTAAAAATTTTTCCCATAGTGGGAGAGCCTCCACAGCCTTCGTCAAACATTGCAGCCAGAACTGAACGAGCGACTCCATCAGAGGGTTAGCAATGATTTGTAAAAGTTCATGTTGCAACAAAGGACATTATAAAACATGAGCAGGCCTTTTGGCTCAGCATGCCCATACCAAACATAATATCAATCTAACTAATCTCATCAGTTTGCACATTAATTATATCCCCATACTTCCCATCTGTTCCTGTGTCAGTCTAAAAGACTTAGATGTTTCAGTTGTATCTCCTTTCCCCATTACCCCTGGCACCTATCACTCTCTGTGTAAAAAGCTTTCCTTGCACATTTCCTTTAAACTTTCACCTTACACTGATAGTTCGTCCAGTGAGGCTAAGTGGGTGGAGCTGAGCAATAAGAAAGGGATGATCACTTTGTTGGCAGCGTACTGCAGGCCCCCAAATAGTCAATGGGAATTAGAAGAGCAAATAGGTCAGGAGATTGCAGGCAGCTACAGGAATTTTAACTTTCCCAATAGTCACTGGGATTGTCATAGTGCAAGATGTTTAGACGGGGTAGAATTTGTCAAATGTGCTCAGTAAAGTTTAATCAGGCAATATATAAAGGGCCTTACAGGAGAGAGGGCAATGTTTGATCTAACATTAGGGAATTGGGAGGGGCATGTGGATGAAGTGTTCATGGATTAGCCTTTTGGGACCAGTGACTACTGTTCAATTCGCTTTAAGATAGTTATGGATGGTGGAAGAACAGGCCCACGAGGTAAAGTTCTAAAGTGGGTCAAGGCCAAATTTAAGAGCATTAGACAGGAAGTTGCTCAAGTTGTTAAAGAAGGAACTGCAGATGCTGGAGAATCGAGGGTTACACAAAAGTCTGGAGAAACTCAGTGGGTGCAGCAGCATCTAAGGAGCGAAGGAGATAGGCGACGTTTAGGGTCGAGACCTTCTTCAGAGTTGCTCAAGTTGATTGGAGTGGGTTGTTTGAAGAAAAGGGAATGTGTGGAAAGTGGGATCTTTTTTTTAAGTGTGCTAATAAGTGTCCAAGACATGCATGTTCCTGTTAGAGTGAAGGGCAAGGCAGGTGGACTTGGATAATGAGAGAAATTCAGGTTCTGTCAAGAGTGAGAAGGAGACATGGGAGAGGAATGGGTAGCTGGGATCAAGTGTATTCCTGGTGGAGTTTTGGAAACTGAGAAGCAAGCTAATCCACAAACCCGACTGCCCCGGCAGGCCCATTGTCCCTGCCTGTTCGTGCCCCACCGAACACATTTCCACATACCTTGACTCCATCCTATCCCCCTTTGTTAAATCCCTCCCCACCTATGTTCAAGACACCTCAGACACTCTCCGTCGGCTCCGCACATTCCGTTGTCCAGGCCCCCATCCTCTCATCTTCACCATGGACCTCCAGTCACTATACACCTGCATCCCCCACCAGGATGGTCTCAAAGCCCTCCGGTACTTCCTCGACCAGAGGAGCAACCCATACCCATCCACTGACACCCTCCTCCGCCTAGCGGAGTTGGTCCTTACCCTCAACAACTTCTCTTTTGACTCCTCCCATTTCCTTCAAACACAAGGCGTAGCTATGGGCACACGCATGGGCCCTAGCTACGCCTGCCTCTTTGTCGGGCACGTCGAACAATCTTTGTTCTCGGCGTACCAGGGCCCCACCCCCGACCTTTACCTCCGTTACATTGATGACTGCTTTGGTGTCACCTCCTGCACCCACGCACAACTGACTGACTTCATCCATTTCACCACCAACTTCCATCCGGCACTCAAATATACTTGGACCATTTCCGACATTTCCCTACCATTCCTTGACCTCACCATCTCTATTGCAGGTGATACACTGCTGACTGACATCCACTACAAACTAACTGACTTCCACAGCTACCTGGACTACTCTGCCTCCCACCCTGCTTCCTGTAAGGACTCCATCCCCTATTCCCAATTCCTCCGTCTACGCCGCATCTGCTCCCAGGATGACGTGTTCCACACCAGGTCATCGCAAATGCCCTCGTTCTTCAGAGAACGGGGTTTCCCCTCCCCCACTATAGATGAGGCTCGCACCAGGGTCTCCTCCATACCCCGCAACACTGCCCTCTCTCCCCATTCCCCCACTCACAACAAGGGCCGAGTCCCCCTGGTCCTCACCTTTCACCCCACCAGCCAGCGCATACAACAGATAGTCCTCCGCCAGTTTCGCCACCTCCAACGTGACCCCTCCACTCGCCACATCTTCCCATCTCCCCCCCTGTCTGCCTTCCGCAAAGACCGCTCCCTCCGCAACTCCCTTGTCAATTCTTCCCTTCCCTCCCGCTCCACTCCTTCCCCGGGCACTTTCCCTTGCAACTGCAAGAGATGCTACACTTGTCCCTTCACCTCCCCCATCCACTCCTTTCAGGGACCCAAGCAGTCGTTCCAAGTCCGACAGAGGTTCACCTGCACCTCCTCCAACCTCATCTACTGCATCCGTTGCTCCAGATGCCAGCTGATCTACATCGGTGAGACCAAGCGGAGGCTGGGCGATCGTTTCGCCGAACACCTCCGCTCGGTCCGCAATAACCATCCCAACCTCCCGGTGGCTCAGCACTTCAACTCCCCCTCCCACTCCGTATCCGACCTCTCGGTCCTGGGCCTCCTCCACGGCCAGAGTGAGCAACAGCGCAAGTTGGAGGAACAGCACCTCATATTCCGCTTGGGGAGTCTGCATCCTCTGGGCTTAAACATTGAATTTTCTCAATTCTGTTAACCCAGACTGCCTCCTCCCCACCTCTCCCTCAGCCCTCAGGCCCTGACATTCCTTCTCCATCTCCCCCCCCCCAGTCGCATTAGCTTCTCATTTTCACACCACAAACAGCTTACAATGGCCTGTTTCCTTTATCACCAATACTTTTTTGCATATCTTTCATTCATTGTTCTTTATCTCTCCACATCACTGTTTATATCTCTCGTTTCCCTGATCCCTGACCAGTCTGAAGAAGGGTTTCGACCCGAAACTACGCCTATCTCCTTCGCTCCTTAGATGCTGCTGCACCCGCTGAGTTTCTCCAGCTTTTTGTGTAACCCTAAAAAAGTAAGTCAGGAGGACAACAAGGAGACAGCAGATAGCTCCGGCAGGCAGTATTGAGGATAACTCCAAGAGATTTTATGTACATTAAGGGGGAAAGGGTAACCAGAAAGAGAATGGGGCCCCTCAGGAATCAAAGCGGTCAATTCTGTGTTGAGCCACAGGAGATGGGCAAGGTTCTCAGTGAGCATTTTTCCTCTTTTTTTACCGTTGAGAAATATATGAGGACCAGGGAGCTTGGGGCAGTCAATGGAAGTGTCTTGAGGGCAGTCAGTGTTACGGACGAGGGGATGCTGAAGGTCCAAAACTGCAAGAAGGTAGACAAACCTGCAGGGCCTGATCAGAAATATCCGAGGTCATTGTGGTGAGTTAGAGAGGAAATTGCAGGTGCCCAGGCAGAGATTTAGGAGTCATCATTAAATATGGGTGAGGCGCTGGAAGACTGGATAGTGGCAAGTGTTGTGTAGCTATCTAAGAAGAGCTGCAGGGAAAAGCCTGGGACTATAGGCTAATAAGTCTAACATCTAACGTGATCGGAAAGTTATCAGAGAGCATTCTCAGGGATAAGATATATATGCATTTTGATGGTCAAGGGCTGATCAGGGATAGTCAGCAGGGTTTTGTATGTGGGAGGTCGTGTCTCAGTTTTTTGATGATGTGACCAAATAAGTTGAAGAGGGCAGAGCTGAAGATGTTGTACATGTGCATTTCAGCAACACATTTGACAAGGTTCCGCATGGTAGGCTGTCTGGAAAGCTAGATCGCATGGGATCCCAGGAGAGATAGCTAAATGGATAGAAAAGTGACTACATGGAAGAAAGCAGAGGGTAATGATGGAAGTTTGTTTTTCGGACTGGATGCATGTGACTAGTGTTGTGCCTCAGGGTTTGGTGCTGGGCCTATTGCTGTTTGTCATCTGTATCAATGATTAGGCTGAGAATGTACATGGCATGATTTGCAAGTTTGCAGATGACACAAAAGTAGGTGGTACTGTAGATAGTGAAGATGGTTGTCAAAAATTGCAGCAGGATCTTGATCGGTTGGGTAGGTGGACTGAGGAATGTTTGATGGAATTTATTACAAAGAAATGTGAGGTGTCGAATTTTGGTCTACAATGGGCAGGATGTACACAATGAATGGTAGGGCTCTAGGGAGTGTTGTAGGGATCTAGAGGGATCTAGGAGTGCAGGTACATATTTCTTTGAAAGTAGCATCACAGGTAGGTAGGGTGGGCAAGAAGGCTTTCTCCATATTGGCCGTCATCCATCAGAGTATTGAGCATATAAGTTGGGAGGTCATGTTACAGTTTTACAAGACATTGGTGAGGCCACATTTAGAGTATTGTGTTCAGTTTTGGTCACCCTGTTAGATGAAAGATGGTGTTAAACTGGAAATGGTACAAGAACATTTTAGGGGGGATTTGCAATGACCCAAGAGCCTGAGCTATAGGGAGAGGTTGAGCAAGCTACGCCTTCAGTCCCTAGAGCGCAGGAGGATGAGGGGTGATTCTTATGGAGGTGTATAAGATAATGAGAGGAATAGATAGGGTAAATGCACAGTCTTTTACCCAGAGTAGGGGAATCATGAACCAGAGGACATTGTTTTAAGGTAAGAGGAAAAAGATTAAATAGGAACCTGACAGGTAACTTTTTTATACAAAGGCTGTTAGGTATATGGAATGAGCTGCCAGAGGAGGTAGTTGGGACAGGTACATGGATAGGATAGGTTTAGAGGGATATGGGCCAAACTCAGGCTTGTAGAACAATGGTAGATGGGCATAATGGTCGGCGAGGGCTTTTTCTGTGCTGTATAACCCTATTCCTATGTCCTCTAATATTTAGCATTTCCACCCTGGGAAAGAACTCCGACCATCTTGCCTACGTATGCCTCTTGAAGGTTTATCAGGTCACCCCCAGCCTCTGAAACTCCAGAAAAACATATCCTTAGAGATAATATTCTATAACCCAGGCAATATCCTTATGAATCTTTTCTTCCCCCTCTCCAAAGCTCCTACATCCTACCTGAAATGTGGTGATGAGAACTGCACATTATAGTCCAAATGTGGCCTGATGTTTAATCAAGCTACTAACATGATGACCTGACTGTTATATTCAGCACCACAACCAATGAAGTCAATCTATGCCTATGCCTTCTTCACCTCTCTGTCTACCTGTGGCTACTTTAAGAGTGCAATGGACTTGCACCCCAAGATTTGTCTGTACAGTAATTCTGTTATGGGTCTTGCCATTTACTGTATAATATCCTAGCTCTTGAGCTAAATGCCACTGTTTAAAAAGCCCAAGATGTTATAAGCTTTTACTGAACATTTCCTTTCTTTGTCCTTCAACTTTTAACAAACAAAGTACTCCAATCCCTCCCTCTGTTAATTTTAGGATGGTTTCAAGTGCTAGAGAGCTGAAGGGTCAGGGTTAGGGAGATTGGTTTCTAAGGTACAGCAGGCAGAGAATGGAAAGGCAGGGCCATGGGGGAGAGAGATAAGCAAGCCCAGGGATCTCCAGGAGTCAAAGCATTTTGAGGATTTGATGAATAAAGGAAGCATAGGGGAGAAAAGTGACACATATTTAACCAAGAAAAATGAAAACACTCTTGACTTACCACATGATACACAATGTTTTAAGTCTTCATTAAAGTATTCATCTTTAGCACAAACATAGCAACCTATAAAAAAACAAGGAGTTTCATAACTTCACGCAGATTGTTGAAATGTTGAATCACCAGAAAGCAATTTTACTCCCCAAGTAGAAATGTATGGATCTGTGTCTGACTATACAGAAACAAAACAGTCGAGTTATATGCCAAACAATTTAATTTGTATGAAATCCTCCTATTGATTCACATAACAAGGTTCAGTATTAATTGAAGGTTTCGATCCATTTTTCGATTCATTCACAAAAATAATTTCCTTCATTAGGTCACATCTGCTTTTGTTTTAGGCCAACATTAGCGGTTCTCTAAATGTTCTTACAGTTAACACAAAACCAACGCTCTTACCCTCCATGTTGAACTTCCCGAAGATGTGAATGTTGGCGGGACACAGACATGGTTGGTAGTGCCACCTAGTTGAGCCAGACTGAGCAATTTCACCCAAGGTGGAGTGCAGCTTCCGGGTGTTGAAGTAATCACAGTACACCGCTGAAATAAGTTAGAAAAGATTCAAATTGTATTTTAAAAACATCGTGATTCCCTGAAGCAAAACAGTGAAACATTTTGAGTTGAGTCTTTTCCAGAACTGATGAATTCAACGGTTTTATTTTATACTTTTGTTTATTTAGTTTTCTTTTACTTTTTAATATTTACAATTCTCTGCCCCTCATAGGCAAATATTCAGCATGTTCATGTACAGGAAGGAACTGCAAATGTTGGTTTAAACCGACGATAGACACAAAAAGCTGGAGTAACTCAGTAGGTCAGACAGCATTTCTGGAGAAAAGGAATAGGTGATGTTTCGGGTCGAGACCCTTTCTTCAGAAAGAGAGTCGGGGGAAAGGGAAATGGGAGAAATAGACGGTGATAAAGCGAGATATAGAACAAATGAATGAAAGATATACAAAAAAAGTAACAATGATAAAGGAAACAGGCCATTGTTAGCTGTGGGCTAGGTGAAAACGAGTTACAGACAATGAAACAGACAGGCCATTGCCGCACGGGATTTTTGAACAGTGTCAGTTTTTCAGAGCCCTGCGCCATGTGGGAACCAGCCCCGCACAACTCCATACGGCTCCGGCGATCGAAGTGGGACCAGCCCATTGAGGCCGTGCGGTTCAAACGACCACGTTAGGTCACGCTCGCCGCATGTAGTCGCATGCTGGTGGGACAGGCTCTTAAACCTTTCCCCTCTCACCTTAATCCCAAGACCTTGAGTTCTTGATTCCCCTATTCTGAGTAAAAGATTATGTACATTCACCCTATCCATGGCCCTCATGATTTTACACGGCTCTGTAAGATCACTCCTCCTTTTCCTCTGGTCTAATGAATAAAGTCCTAGTCTGTCCCTATAGCTCAGACACTCGAGTGCTGGCAACATCCTCATAAATCTTCTCTGCAGCCTTTCCAGCTTAATGCATCTTTCTGTGGCAAAACTGAACAAAATACTCAAAGTGCTGCTTCATCAATGGTCTGTATATCTGTAATGTAACATCCCAACTTCTATACTGAATCCTAACCGATGAAGGCCAACATGCCAGAAGCCTTCTTCATTACCTTATCTACCTGTGATGATATTTTTAGGGAAAAGGCAGAACAAAATACACATAACATTGCAAAGGATTTGAGAAATACTTGGGACTGTGTCATTCTGGCAACATCTGAAAAATACATCAGAAAAAATGGAAAGGTAGACGGATGTGGCATAGATAAATAAATCTAACATATAGTCAGATGGATGGCAATATATTGTGTAGGAAGGAACTGCAGATGCTGGTTTAAACCAAAGAGAGATACAAAAAACTGGAGTAACTCAGCGGGACAGGCAGCATCTCTGAAGAAAAAGAATGGGTGACGTTTTGGGTTCGAGACCCTTCTATAGACTGAGCCAGACAGACCGCAGTCTGAAGAAGGGTCTCGACCCGAAAAGTCACCCTTTCCTTCTCTCCAGTAACTCAGCCTGTCCTGCTGAGTTACTCCAACTTTTTGTGTCTATCTTCAGATAGCAACATATTAACCTGTTCATTTAACAAACAACAGTAAAAGTCAATTAAAACCATTGGCAGTGTTAGCAAATAAATGATTTTGATCAGAAAATTTCATTTCTGTTTTTCGAACTTTGCCTGATTTATTTGTGCAATAAAATTGACGTACGGCAGAAGTCTGGGGTTCTCCAGTCGATGCAGACACCAGCATCAATGCAAGCTTTAGCGTAGACAGCAACAGCATCACAGAGACACTCGCAGTCCCCAACCAGCTCACAACCACAAGCATCTCGAACGCAATTATCGTAATACGGCATTCGGTAAACCTAAACAATGAATTAATGTGCAAAAGTGTGCAAGTTAGGCATAAGTATTAAGTATAACTGGGCTTTGCTGTTTCTGAATGATTGTACACAGAAATGTTCAATTTATCCGTCAAAACTATTTGTACCAAATTTTAAAGTTGGATAATAAATTTGATCTTTATTAAGAATTCCTGGCCAAACTATATTTTAAATTCGGTATTCAATCTTTATTCTGATTCAGCCTGACTGCTCCATTAAATTGCTGGACTACTTCATCCGTTAAAACTCAGGCTGTGCCTTTCTCACCCAATACCCAGGGAAATTGAGCGTGAGAGTTGGCCATCAATAGAGAGGAGCTTTGTTCCAGGATAGATCGTTATTGGCCTTTCCCTTGGCAGAGGAGTATTTCTCCAGAGGGCAGAGATTTAAGGCAGGGGGCAGACTAATTGAAGACATTTGGAGAATGTCCACACTCACACAGTGGTTCATTTATGGAATGCATTTGAATGGATGGTGTTGGCAGGCACCCTCACCATTACTAATAGGTACTTCCATGAACACTTGCAATGCCATGGCATAGAAGCCAATGGCCGGATGCTGGAAGATGGGGTTACAATAGGTCACTACATGATGATCAGCATAGGCTGTGTGACTCCTTGAATCTATAGTATCCGCATATACTTCCTAAACTGTTGGGACTGGAATTGAACACTAACTCTGGTGGAAGCCCAACAACTGCGAAATTTGAATGAATGAATTAATACTTTATTGTCACATGTGAAGCCACAGTGAAATTCTTTGCTCGCACACCCAAGGTATGTAAAGAGTCACTACATAAAGGGCATCGACAAAATTACAAAGCATCCCGCACCAGGTCCTTTCTTTCCCACCCCTTCATGGCGGTTCCTCCTTTGTTCCCCATAAATGTGATCATAATACCCCTGCTTTTGTACTTTATTTCTGTTCCTGCATTGCCTTTTCCCGTAGATAGTCTGGCACAGAAACACATTGCGGTAATAACGTAGACAATTAGCATACTTACCAATTTGTGACATGATTCAAACACTTTACTGTTAATTATAGCACACATCTTTTCAGCCCGGGCAAAACGATACGGATTTTTGTGACATGGAGTTGCAACTTCAGTTACATCTCTGCACGAGGGATCTTCCTTCCAAGAGTTTGCGAAGACCAGTAAATTGGACACTAAATATTTGTTCTGGGTTATATATTCATCATCCACATTACCATTGTAATTACCGCACAGTCCGCACACTGCAAACTAAGAGAAAGAATTTCACTTCATCAGATATTAATTTGCTGTTACAATTATTTAAAATTTTAAATAGATAAACAAAAATGCCCTTGTGCAACTGGTTCAAAATTGTGTGCTATGAATTTGCATGCATATATTTAATGAATTTAAGATTCAAAAATACATATTTAAACACGGACAAGGCTATGTTTTTTGTGCTGTACATCACACCTATAAGGGAAAGTTGAGTTTTGTTTCATCAATGGATTTGCTGGATGCAAAACAAACAATGGTGTTAGACACAAAATCCGTGGGATAGCATCTCTGGAGAGAAGGAATGGGTGACATTTCAGGTTGAGACCATTCTTCAGTCTGTGTCAGGGGAGGGGTCTAGAGATATGGATGGGTAAGACATGAAAATGACAGATCAAAGCAGATGGTGATAAGGAAGTGTTGATTGGTTCATTGTTAGCTGAGGGGAAGGTGACAACGAGGTGACAACAGTAATATTCAATCAAGGGGACAGTTAATATGGTCGGAGAACCAGGGTGGGGGAGGGACAGACAGAGAGAGGGAAAGCAAGGATAACTTGAAGTTAGAGAAATCACTAATCGTACGGCAGGATTGTAAGCTGCCCAAATGAAATATGAGGTGCTTCTCTTCCAATTGGTGTTGGGCCTCACTCTGACAGTGGAGGAGGCCCAGGTTTTGAAAGGTCAGTAAGGGAATGAGTGGGGGAGTTGAAGTGTTTGGCAACCAGAGAATGAAGAGAGAAGTAAGTTGTGCAAACTATAAAACCTGAAGGCATTCACATTAAATGACACAAGCACCGGGGTGATCTGCCAGTTCACATGCGTTATCGTCAATTCCAAAACCCTATACCAGTGGTAAAACCAAGATAGGATTAGTTAAGGAAAAATAATGCTGAAGAACTGCTGAAGAAGAAAGTGTATGTTGACATATTATTGTCTGGATAATGCAAGTTAACTCACACTGCCTGAGTTAATTTGATCATCGAGACTTCATAAGTTAACTCAGACAAGTGCAAAGTGACAATGTTGTATCCAGTTGGTTAGTTCACTCTCTATCCCATGTGATCTGACATTTTAGACTGACCTACCACGCAGGAATTTGTCAATGGGCCTGTCATAGGATAAAGGCCAGCATCCACTTTAATTGAGGGAAACACCCTATGTGGTCCAGTGCTGTAGAGGCCAAGGAATCCAACTCCGAATCACAGAATTGTCACAATGCAGGTGGAGAACACTTAGCTGAGACATACATTGCTTCTCTGCACAGAAATGTCAATAGTCCCTTTCCTCACTTTTTTTCTTTGCAAATTACTTTTGTTCAGACCAATTCTCCTGGAATGCCTGATGAATTTAGATTCCAACAATGTAGATGACACTGGACCCATGATCGGGGAATCTTTTACTTATCTGACAACTGTTTCCAATATTCTCTGCTCCATGGAGTAGAACACCAGCTGCTGACCTTGTAAATGTTATTGCTTTTCCCTGGACTGTCCTTAGGATCACTTCAGCACTCTCTCAAGGTTCCTAAGACGTGGTGATCAGAATTTAACGCACTAGTCCAACTGTGGGCTAATTCATGTTTAATGTAACCCTCCCTGCATTCTTACCATGTGTGCTTCTTTTAATGAGACCTCAGTTGCTGTTTTGTGCTATTAATGACAATGAGTGTCCTCTTTGAATCCCTACGTTTGAATGAATGAATGAGTTTATTGGTCAAGTATTCACATACAAGGAATTTGCCTTGGTGCTCCGCCTGCAAGTGGCAACATGACATACAGTGACAGTTAAGAATGATACATAAAACATTAATAATAAAACATTATTGATTAAGCATGTGAATTAAATGAACTACCAGAGCAAAAGGTGGCAACAAATTTTTGGTTGTTGAGTAGAGCTACTACTCGTGGATAAAAGCTGTTTTTATGTCTGGCTGTGGAAGCTTTGACAGTCCGGAGTCGCCTTCCAGAGGGAAGTGATTCAAAGAGTTTGTGGCCAGGGTGAGAGGGGTCAGAGATGATCTTGCCCGCTCGCTTCCTGGCCCTTGCAGTGTACAGTTCATCAATGGAGGGGAGGTTGCAGCCAATAACCTTCTCTGCTGATCGGACGATTCGCTGCAGCCTCCAGGTGTCGTGCTTGGTGGCTGAGCCAAACCAGACCATGATGGAGAAGGTGAGAACAGACTCTATGATGGCCGTGTAGAATTGGATCATCATTGCCTGTGGCAGATTGTGCTTCCTCAGCTGCCGCAGGAAGTACATCCTCTGTTGTGCCTTTTTGACTGTGAAGTCGATGGTAGCCCCCCACTTAAGGTCCTTGGAGATGATGGTTCCCATGAACTTCAAAGACTCCAGAGATGTGACTGTGGTGTTGTTGATGGTGAGTGGGGTGAGGGGAGGAGGAGCTCTCCTAAAGTCTACAATCAATTCCACTGTCTTAAAAACATTGAGCTCCAGGTTGTTGCGATGGCACCAGGATGCCAGCTGTGATACTTCATATCTGTAGCAGATTCCTCCCCTTCCTAGATCAGTCCAATCAGGGTTGTGTCAACCGCAAACTTGAGAAAGTTGCCAGAGGAGTCAGTGGAGGTGCAGTCATTGGTGTGGAGAGATGAGAGGAGAGAGTACACAGCCTTGCGGTGCTCCTATGCTGAGGGTTTGCGGGTCCGAGATGTGCTTTCCCAGCCTCACATGCTGCTTCCTGTCTGTCAGGAAGCTGGTGATCCACCGACAGAGGGGTTCAGGCACAGTCAACTCAGAAAGTTTGGAGTGTAGTAGCTCTGGCACAATGGTGTTGAATGCAGAGCTAAAATCCACAAACATAGGTCTTCTGGCGGTATAGGTGCTGGAGGATGAAGTGCAGGCCCAGGTTGACTGCATCATCCACAGATCTGTTAAAGAGGAACTGCAGATGCTGGAGAATCGAGAGTACACAAAAGGCTGGAGAAACTCAGTGGGTGCAGCAGCATCTAAGGAGCGAAGGAGATAGGCAACGTTTCGGGGCGAGACCTTTCTTCAGACCCTTCTTCCTTCTTCTGAAGAAGGGTCTCGACCCGAAACGTCGCCTATCTCCTTCGCTCCTTAGATGCTGCTGCACCCACTGAGTTTCTCCAGCCTTTTGTGTACCCTCATCCACAGATCTATTGGCCCAATATGCAAACGGCAGAGGGTCCAGCAGGGGGTTCGTGATATTTTTCAGCTTTGCCAGCACAAGCCTTTCAAGGGTCTTCATGATTACAGAGGTCAGTGTGACAGGCCTGTAGTCATTAACAAAGATCCTATAGCAAGCAAGATAGACCACTCCTTATAAATGCAATGGGCTGACGTGTAGTACGCAACACTGGGGGATTTTTTTTCATCCATTTCAGTATCCTGACCCGACCCGTCCCGCAGTGTAATCAGCGTTGCGGGGGAACCGTTTGTGTTAATAAATTATAATTCTGAAAATGAGGAGAAGATTTTTCCCAAATAACTTTTAGTTTTACGAGGATGTTTCCATAACCGCACTAGTATCCTATGGGATATCTGGTGTGGAGACGGAAACCGGTTATGGAAATGAGGCTGAAAATTATCCATGAATCTGCCCATGACCGCACTACATCTTTTTCGTCGAGTGATCTATCTTACTTGCTATAGGATCTTCGGTCATTAAGACCAGTAATCCTTGCCTTTTTGGGACCAGGGACAATATTTGAGACCTGGCCTAATTGCCTCTCATTCCACAGAATTTACTCCTTGCCTCCTTTAAGAACCTGCCTCAGATCCTCCCTGAATTTCTGTTCATAATCCGAATGGTTACATCAACAATCTACACTGTACATCTGTATGTAATAAACCTGACAATTGGTACATTTGTCTTACCTTAGAGAGTCTGGTAATGGAAATGTGTGCATTCATGTTTTTATTCCAGATGACTGTTAGTTCAAGCTTTGCCTTGATCACAAAATCAAATTTTAGATACATTGGATTGCTGACCACTTTAAAATGTTTGGCAGCATTTGGAGGTATTAATGTGTAGTGTCCATCTGCCAGTTTAATTAGGACCTCCTGAAAAAAAAGTACATAATACACATTGTTCACAAGGACACAAAACAAATGTGTTTAGTAAAGCAAACTGCCATCGAGTCGTCTACTTCTGCCAATGTTAATTACTTTCTCGAAGCAATATATTACAGCAATTGGCCTTGTTTTTACATAATATTTTATATTTAAACAATTCATTATGCTCCGCAGATAAAGTAGCGATTGCTGGAAATCCTCAGCAGGCCAGGCAGCGTCTGCGGAGAAGGAAAGAGCACTATAGTTACAGGTTGCGGACCTTGCATCAGCTCTGACATAGACAAGAGAGGCTGGTTTTCTGAAATTGTTGAATTCACTATCCATTCCTCAAGGCTGCCACATTCTCAGTTGGAAGATGCGACACTGCCCTTAAAGTTGGTGTTGGGTTTCATCTGAATATTTTAAAAGCCCAAAGATTACAGGGCAAAGTATGTGTGAAGTGGAGAATTAAAGTGACAGGCAACTGAAGCTTAAGGTCACTCGTGTGGACTGAATGGAATTCTGCAAAGCATCTGCAATTTGTATTTGGTCCCTTCAAAGTAAAGAATGGCACATTGTGAGCACTCTAGGGGGGTAGTGTTGTAGCTCTCGGGGCTCATGGAATCAAGGGATATGGGGAGAAGGCAGGCACGGGTTATTGATTGGGGACGATCAGCTGGCTCGAAGGGCCGAACGGCCTCCTCCTGCACCTATTTTCTATGTAATCTATGTAAATGCAATGCCTTAACCTGGGAAAGGTAGAAGTAAATGACTGTTTTACTTGGAAGGATGTTAGGATCCCTAGGCGGTGGGTACAGACAAAATATAAAGGTGGGAATTGCATCTCCAAATCCTGTGGGAAAAGGCACTGTGGGATGAGCAGTGGATTAATGGGGACGGGGAACAAAGTAACAGCCATGGAGCTTCAGAAAACTCAGAGAGGATGGGAGAGATGTGGAACCTTCTTGAAGGTGGAAGAAATTAGGTTATTGATCCTGGTGAGTATTGACCATGAAAGTTGCACGGAGTGCAGTGGGGAGAAAAGTGAAGTCTCTAGCAGTAGCACGCGTGAAAGGGGCACAAAGCAGAAATACTGGAAACAAAACACACACATTGGAGAGACACTGGTGTTGGAGAAAGCACAAGAAGGAAGACATCTTGGAAGCACAAAAATTGAAAATGTCACTGTCAGAACAGGTGTGACAAAGATGGAGAAACTGGGACTATGGAATGGACCACATAGGAAGCAGGGAGGGTTAATATTGTTGTGGGACTCCTTGGATATTCAATAAATAGTAATAGAAACATAGAAAATAGGTGCAGACGCGGGCCATTGGGCCCTTCGAGCCTTTCAATATCATCATGGCTGATCATCCAAAATCAGTACCCCGTTCCTGCTTTTTCCCCCATATCCATTGATTCAGTTAGCCCAAAGAGTTAAATCGAAACCTCTCTTGAAAACATCCAGTGAATTGGCCTCCACTGCCTTCTGTGGCAGAGCATTCCACAGATTCACAACTCTGTGGGTGTCAATGACTAACCTTTTCCTGGAAGATTCATACGCAGTATGGAAACTTTAGTCTCCCCTGTCAATACTGGACCATCAAATTAATCTCTATACTAATGCAATTTAGCGTAACCTTCTCTACCTTGGCAATTCACATGCTCATCTTGATATTTCTTAAATTGTGAGCATCTCTGTCCCCACCAACTCCAGATAGTGAGTTCTAGGTTCTAATCACTGGGTAAAAATGTTCATCTGCATCAAAGGAAACAAACCCAACCACCCATCTGCTATCTCTACTATCGCAATGTTTAAGAAACATTTAGACAGGTACATAGATAGGATAAGTGTCGGATATAGGCCAAATGTAGGCAAGTGAGACGAGTGTATATTGGATATGTTGGTCGGTGTGGGCACATTGGGCCCGTTTGCACGCTGTATACCTCTATGACTCTATGAAACCTGAACACACAGATGAAACCCACGCCGTCACAGGGAGAACATGCAGACTTCACACAGACAGTACCCAAGGTCAGAATTGAACCTAGGTCTCTGGCACTATGAGGCAGCTGTTCTACCAACTACGCCACTGTGCCACCCCAATGCGTCTGGTTGCTCGACGGCGATCATTTAATTAGCAGAATTGTCCTTCATTCTTTTGGCCACTTCATCAATAATCACCCTGTCTTCCACCTTACGGGAAACCTGGAGATATTTGCTGGTGATACTGCATGGTCCAGTTCTGTTTGTGACGCAGAGGTTGAAACAGTTCTTCTCTGCATGTGGTAATACCTGAACAATATTCAGGCTAGACAGATGGTAAATAAAATCAGTGCCACTTAAATTCTGGTTCATGGCCATCTCCAAATAAAGGTTCTTAACCAGTTTTTCTTGATAATTTTCAACATTACTGAGATCACTATTGACCAAGAACTTGGACCAGCCACCTGCAAATTAAGTCACCATCTACAAATTAAGTCAGACGCTCATATTATTCCCCACCTGCCTAACTGTTGCTCTAGTAACACTCCAGTTGAAAGACTGGGACAAAACTGTTTCTTGAATGGCATTAATGTAAACATTGACTCTGTCCAACACTGGGCACTGTGACTGCAGTGTGCCTTAACTAGAAGCTGCACACTTTGTCTAGTGTGCACACTTCTTCTTCTGGTGTGGGAGATTGCAACCTTCACGTGGTCAACCCTGTTTCGATTAATGCAATCAACCCGATGTGCACAAACAAATAGATGTTGTTTTTCATGCCACTTGATCTACAACTGTAGGCTACGCACGCCATATGCAAGAAGAAGAAGACTTCGTCTTCTAGATAGCATCAATCCAGGCTTCTTCAAAAGCTTCACAAACGTGCAATCTAAAGCACCCAGTATTGACAGATACATATATATATATATATATATATATATATATATATATATATATATATATATATATATATATATATATATATATATATATATATATATATATATATATATAATGGAATGCCAAGACCTGCACCTTCTCCCCCAAAGCACTGGCTATCCTGACTTGGAAATGCATCATTGTTCCTTCATTACCACTGGCGGTGAAAATCTTGGAACATCACACCCAACAATGTCCTGAATTGACCTCCATCACAAGAATTGTTACAGTTCATGAGGTATTCTGCTAATGCCTAGTGCAGATACAAAAAACAGCTCCAATGCCAACCCAAAATGTCACCCATTCCTTCTCTCCAGAGATGCTGTCTGTCCCACTGAGTTACTACAGTTTTTTATGTCTATCTTCAGTTGAAACCAGCATCTGCAGTCCCTTCCTACTCCAAAATCAATAATATATTCTCAGGCTCGAGTCAGGTTTAGGCCAGTCATGATGGGGTCAGGTTGTAATCGTACACACCAGTGGATCTCAAAGACAGGCACTTTTCACATAATAGCATCTTAAGATTGAAGGTAGACAAAAGTGCTGGAGAAACTCAGCGGGTGCAGCAGCATCTATGGAGCGAAGGAAATAGGCAACGTTTCAGGCCGAAACCCTTCTTCAGACTGACATTACTTAAGTTAATTAATTAGTCATCTAACCCAAGTTGGTGGGTTGAATATTGCAGAGAATCCTTAACTTCTTTGTTCTTAAGCATACTGTGAGCTTTCAAATACAGACTCCATTATTGAAAATCAAAAAATAAACTGCATATGCTGTTAATCTGAAATAAAAACAGAAAAAGCTGGGAGAATCAATGTCAGAACATTGTCAGAACCACTGAAGGGCTTTTGACCTGGAGTGTTTTTCCTGTTTCTCTCTGTACAGACACATCCTTACCTCCTGAATGTCTCCAGAAATTTTATATTTATTATTGGCTAACAATTGCCTGCCCTCTGTGAGTTAATTTTTTCTCACTTCAAAGTTGGTCACATATGCAACCTGTTAGTCCATCTGTCACGGGATATTTGTTGACATGAAGGTATAAAATAAAATATTCGATTATACGAAGATATAACATTAAAAAATCCAGATATCATTTCACCCTTGTATGCCTGAGGAAATCATGTTTCCTTGGCAGTCTTGTTTAATTTATAATATTCTAAAATTATGAAATCTTGGCCAATATTTCATTTCCACTCTGCCTCTGGAGTTATCTGCCAGTAGTACCTTAAGGTTTAACTTACAGAGTGTATCATCAGTGAATAATATAAAGGCTGCTACGGAAACTGGGGAAGTGAGAACAGATAATTGATGAACTTGATAGAATGCAACAAATTATTTGACACGTTATGGTTACACATCTGAATTGGATAGATTAAAGCACAATTCACAGGTTGACTCCCTTACCTCAAGGTAGATCTTGATGGACTTGGTGCAGACCACACCCTTTTTACCACAAATAATATTTTCTGTCACTATCTTGAATGAAGGCAGTCTGTAATTAACAGAACAAGCATCCTAAAAGATTTGAACACACTCGTTAATAAGCAAAAATGAAGCACAGAAAAGCAATAAATTGAACTCAAGAAAAATCTTTGTCTGGTACCTGAACAAGAGTATATTCACAACTGCCATCAAATACATATTGTTTTCCATCGAAGGTAGTCACGTGCCCTTCTCCATGAACCACACAGGTTGAAGGACACTTTGCATCTCCAGTGCATTCCCATTTACCTCTAAAGCAAATACTATTTAAATACAAAGCGTTAGAAAATTTAAATCCAGGTTGCATACAATTTCTCATAAGATGTCCTAATTCCTAAATGTGTGAAAGAGTACAATCCCAAATTGTAAATCAATCATAAAAGAAATAACACCTTATGGTTATTTAGTAAAACATGTTCAACAAGCATTGCTAAAATAATTTGATTTCAAATCACACAAAGAGGCCATAAGGACAAATGAGCAATAGCGCCTCATTAAAATTCTGCAGAATTTCCTAAAGGGAAGAGATGGCTGAACATGGCGGTACGGTGGCGCAGCGGTAGAGTTGCCGTATTACAACGCTTGCAGCGCAGGAGACTCAGGTTCGATCCTGACTATGGGTGCTGTGTGTACGGAGTTGGTACTTTCTCCCTGTCACCGCATGGGCTTTCTCCAAGATCTTTGGTTTCCTCCAACACTCCAAAGGTGTACAGGATTGTAGGTCAATTGACTTGGTGTAAGTGTAAATTGTCCCTTGTGTGTGTAGGATAGTGTTAGCATGCGGGGATCGCTGGTCGTTACGGACTCGGTGGGTCGAAGGGCTTGTTTCCATGCTGTATCTCAAAACTAAAATAAACTAAAGGTTTTGAGCGAGAATTCCAAAATGCATCCCTCAGATATGGACAACAAAAGTGAATAATGCAAATATGAAATAAGCAAGAAAGCTGAATTGGTAGATGGCAGAGATCGCGAAGGTTAGTCAGAGCAAAGAGGGAACAGAGAGAAGACCCTACAGAAAATTGAAGAATAGGATGAGAAGTTTAAATTTGACCAAGAGCTAAAACAAATGAAAATTAAAGGAACTGCAGATGCACCGTAATGAAACAATGGTGTCATCGTGCAAGTAAGGCAATAATTCTGATGAGGCGATGATTGTAGTCGAGTGGTTGGAGGCCAGTTGTGGAAACATTAGGTTAAGGCAGTTACAACACGCTGAATGAGGAACTGAATGAATGAATGAATGAATAAGTTTATTGGCCAAGTATTCACATACATGGAATTTGCCTTGTCGCTCCGCCCACAAGTGACAACATGACATACAGTGTCAGTTACGAATGACACATAAAACACTAAACATTAATAATAAAACACTATTGATTAAACATGTGAACCAAACAAAATACTAGAGCAAAAGAAGGCTACAGATTTTTGGCTGTTGAGTAGAGCTATCACTTGTGGAATAAAGCTGTTTTTATGTCTGGCTGTGGAAGCTTTGACAATCCGGAGTCGCCTTCCAGAGGGAAGTGATTAAAGAGTTTTTGGCCAGTGTGAGAGGGGTCAGAGATGATCTTGCCCGCTCGCTTCCTGGCCCTTGCAGTGTACAGTTCATCAATGGAGGGAAGGTTGCAGCCAATAACCTTCTCTGCTGATCAGACTATTCGCTGCAGCCTCCGGGTGTCGTGCTTGGTGGCTGAGCCAAACCAGACCATGATGGAGAAGGTGAGGACAGACTCTACGATGGCCGTGTAGAATTGGACCATCATTGCCTGTGGCAGATTGTGCTTCCTCAGCTGCCACAGGAAGTACATCCTCGATTGTGCCTTTTTGACTGTGAAGTCGATGGTAGCCCCCCACTTAAGGTCCTTGGAGATGATGGTTCCCAGGAACTTAAAAGACTCCACAGATGTGACTGTGGTGTTGCTGATGGTGAGTGGGGTGAGGGGAGGGGGAACTCTCCTAAAGTCTACAATCAATTCCACTGTCTTAAGAGCATTGAGCTCCAGTTGTTGAGATGGCACCAGAACGTATATTTCCACTGAAGATGTACTGGACGTGATGAAGAGTCTACCTTGCAATGTTGAGGTATGTGAGAGACAGCTGGCTTTGCCCTTCTAGATGGTACAGCTGGAGGTGGCATCTGATGATAAGGATGAAGCTTTGACAAGCTGTGTTGGAAGGAACTACAGATGCTGGTTTACACCGAAGATAGACACAAAAAGCTGGAGTAACTCAGTGGGTCAGACAGCATCTCTGGGGAAAAGGAACAGGTGATGTTTTGGGTTAAGACCATTCTTCAGACTGAGCGTCAGGGGAAAGGGAAACGAGAGGTATAGACGGCGATATAGAGAGATATACGGAACAAATGAATGAAAGACACCCAAAAAAGTACAGAGGATAAAGAAAACAGGCCATCGTTAGCTGCTGGATGAAAACAAGTTGGCAAGCTTGTTAGGTGGTGCAGGCTGTTGGATAACAGCTACAGCTCAGGTGGTTCATGGGCATGGACATGGCAATGTAGTGAGCTGCGATGATTTCCTCCGTTTTCTGAACAGCGGGTACATTTTCTTGCAGCGTTGATGTGCCTTTCACGGAATGGCATGGATATAGGTAAGAATGGAGCTGAGCGTGATTTGGATCACTCACAGATCTCCAACATGGACTTCCAGACACAGTCATTTTGTGGTCAATGGAGTTGAACAGGATATACCTGGTGAGGGCAGGTATACCTTGATGCTATTCAATATCAGGGAAACATAGTGAACCTTGCTTGATGCCAAAAGCCATTGCTGCCTGGAGATAAACTCAAGTGGTGACGAGGTTATGGACAGACTACCTCTCAGTGGGTGAAGTGCAAATACTCAAGGCTATATGCTGGACTGTGACTGCTCTCCTTTGGGACCTTCCACCTTCCTCCTTCCCCTCCCTTACCTCCACCTGTTGCAGTGTCTTTGTGATTGCCAGATTGTATGCTTGGCCATAAAATATCCAGGTTGTGAAATCAGTTTGCTTGGACCGTCACTACCATTCTCCTCGTCACCTTGTGTTTACAATGTGATCATTACCTCAATCATGACCCAGGATGATCAACTGGAGAGTAGACAAAGTCTATCTTCTCAAGAAGCCACCTGCCATCTGGCACAGCAACATAACATTAGTGGCAATTCGGAGTGCCTCAGGATGAACTGGCCAGTTTTATGGATCTATGTTTTTTGGTCCATAGAGGTCATAAGCAATCCCACTGATCCAGAAACGACTGTCTTTCCTTAATGGTGAGTTGCTCCAGAAGTGAAGCAGTAACGTTGGAGGTAAGTGGTCTGACCATGTGAAACTATTACAGTCATCCGACCATCTGGACTTGGCTTCAGATAATGTTTTGGCCTTCACAGTTCAGATCAGGACAGCGTCTGCGAGAAAGCGCCCAGTGAAGGACCACTCTTGGCAAGTGTAGGGTCAGCTACCTTGCACAGTCCATCACCACCAGGAAATTCAGGACCTCTGGTGTTGGTTCTTAACACCCAGGCACAAGTTATCGCTGGGTGAGTGCAGTGCATACTCAACGGAAATGGCTCCTAGCCAAGGCATAAATCTTGTACAAAAAATGGAAACCATCCATACGTGCTTCCTGCTGCATGCATTCCACATATATCTGTGCATTCAGAGGGAAGCATCGCACCCAGCACAATGTGTACTAAAAGGCAGTGTCCCACTGAAGCCTCATAAGCCTATAAACAACAGTTGAGATCTATAACATTATAAGAATATATACCGCAATGAATTCTAAAGCCCCGCGCGATGTCGGGACGAACTCCGCACAATTCCGCACGGCTCCGGCGATCGAAGTGGGACCGGCCCCGCGACGCCGGACGGCTCAAGCGACCACGTTAGGTCACGCTCATCGCATAGAGTTGCATGCTGGTAGGACAGGCCCTTTATCTTAAATAAAGTTCTCTGTGGTTCACGGAATGTATTCATATGCAAAGGCAATTCATACATTTTCACAATACAATTTACAGATCCTTACCATTTCTGGCATTCTTTTACTATAGTCGCTTCGGGACGATAAAACACCCCACAGAATTCACACGGACAGTCCTCAAGAAAGACACATCGATCTTTCTCATTCAACAACATTCCTGGTGGGCACATGCAGCCGGAAACACACTTGGTTTCTAGCTAAAACACAAGAGAAGTGAAAATTAGAATTTTGCTTGCAAAATTCAAAGCTGGTAAAAAAATTAGAAAACTAATGAATAACGGTTGGGATAATTAGAAAATTATAATAAATCTTATATTTTTTGTTCTGACCAGTAGAGGTAAATTACAAAGATTAGTAAATTGGATTGTAAATGATAGAGAAATATAGAACAGCAGACCACGTATATGCAAGGTTTTCAAAAATGTAATAAAGGATTAATGAAAACGCCAATACGTGACATGACAGTGCTCAGATCAGTATGACGCAGAGAAAGAAAATCAGCTGCAAAAAACCACAGCACTGGATTAATTCAGCCGGGCAGGCAATCTCCATGGAGGGAATGAACAGATGATGATTGAGGTCAGAACCCATCTTCAGGGGGGGAAAAGCTGGAAAACCCCCTTCAACTCATGATGAAGCAGGCATGAGAGTGCTGGGAAGGTGCATGAATGGTGCACAAAGACACATCGAGCCATAGTCATACAGCATGGAAACAGGCCCTTCAGTCCAACTTGACCATGCCAGAAAAAATGTCCCATTTACACATCCCACCTGCCTGCATTTGGCCCATATCTTTCTAAACCTATCCTATCCATGTACCTGTCCAAATTTGTTTTAAACGTTGTGATAGTAACTCTTTCAACTGACTAACCTGGAGGAATTATGTACAGACTCCTAGATCCGTCTGCTCTACAACACTCACCAGAATCCTGCCATTCTCTGTGTAGGTTCTGCCCTGGTTTGACTTATTAAATTGCAACAACTCGCACTTATCTGTATTAAACTCCATTAACCATTCCTCAGCCCACTTGCCCAACCGATTAAGATCCTGCTGCAATTTTTGATCCCCATCTTTGGTATTAATGACGCCATCTACTTTTGTGTCATCTGCAGACTTGCAAATTATGCTTTGCACATTCTCTTCGAAATCGTTGAAAATAAACCACAAACGGCAAAAGGCCCAGCACTGATCCCTGAGGCATACCGCTAGTTACAGGCCTCCAATCCAACACAATCGTTCACCATCACCCTCTGCTTCAAATTCTCCACTATTTTTTATGCCTTAAAGCCAATTACAGTATTTATCTAGCTGGTGAATCTGTGGAATTCTTTGCAGCAAATCCCAGACTCCAGCAACGACTCCCGGAGCTCTTCACATCCCTGTAATATTTCCCCGATATGAATCCCTCTGATCCCTTAGCACTAGGCCCTTCCAGCCCATTCCCTGGCAAACACCTTCATTCTCTATGTTGGTTAGGCTGTTGTAGATGGGGGGGCCGTACAGAGTTGACATGCGAAGAGCAGGTTTCTTCTTCTTTGGCAGTCCCTCGAGATTGAGAGTGAGCTGCCTCACTCCTGTATCGTGGGTTCTGACACCACTAAATTGGCTTTGTGGGTATGGCAGATGGAGCATGAGGTGGGCGGCAGGTTAGGGTGGGTAGTTTGTGAAGTGGTTCAATTCCCTCCTTCACTTGGACAGGACCTGTGCATGCTCCTGGTAGTGTTAGTTCACAAAAAACGACGTTCTCTCTGACGTTCTCCTGAAAAAGCGGATGCTAACAGTTCCACTTGGAGTGCCGCTAAATGTGCAAATTTCCAGCTCACTTAGCATACCGTCAGGACTCTGCAGACAAATGCAGGATGCACCTCTTTCAGGGACACTGTAAGGCCAGGCAGCCATAGGGCAGGTTTGTCACCAACCTCTACAACACTGATGGATGTTCCCATGGCACTGCGTCCTTGAAAACATCTCTGTGAGGTGCAACATCAAGAAGGTGGCTTCCATCATCAAAGATCCCACTATCCAGGCCATGCTCTCTCCGTGAGGCGTGGAGTCCCGAGTTCCACACCACCAGAACTAATTGTGCTTTGTACCAATGACTTTTTTTCTGCACAGTCATTTCTCTTTTTACTGTTTTGCGGAATTGTTGTCTAATTTATGTTTTTGTCAGAGTCTATGTGCCTGTGATGCTGCTACAAGCAACATTGTACCTCACTGCATTTGTTGACTTGACTTAAATAAACTTAATCCGATGCTGGGTCCTCTATGGGTCAATCTTAGAGAGACTGAAGATGGTTACCAAAGGTTGTTCACAGTTTGCCATCCCATTGCCTGCCGCAGTGTGGAAGTTGAGCCCTAGCCCACCAGATGGAACCAATGCAGGGCTAGCTCTGTCAAGCATCCTCACCAAATTGGCATAATTGGACCCCATCAGCAGAGGAAGGTGCATGAAGGAACTGCAGATGCTGGTTTACACCAAAGATAGACAAGATGCTGGAGTAACTCAGCGGGACAGGCGGCATCTCTGGGGAGAAAGAATGGATGACATTTCAGTCTGAAGAAGGGTCTCGACACAAAACGTCACCCAGCAAATGAAGGTGACCGTGAGTATTTAAGGCAAAAAGGTTTGAGGAAGAATTGATATTGGTATTATACATTACTGTCATGTGTCCCAAGAAGGAGTAAAAAACTTTGTTTACATGCTAGCCAGTCAAATCATACTCGACATGAGTGCAGTCAAACCGCACACATGTACAACAGGGATCGCAAAGATAAAAACATCACAAGCTGTAAGCCCGAAAATCATTCAAACAGATTTTCTGATCAACTCATCTGCCGACTTATACACAGGTTCATTGGTTCTGGGATGATTTCTGTTTTATTGGTGAATTAGCACCGGACAGAGCTGACACCATTTTTTAAAATGGACCTTGATCCACATTGCATCAAAACATCCAATGCTCACACATTGCTAATGAACCCACGACACTCCATCCTAACAGGCAGGATGGGTTACCCTTTCCCCGATGTAGAATTGCACCCACAAGCTTGGATAGCAGTGTCAGCTGTGTTTGAGGCGGAATATGGACAAGGATGGCAAGTGAGCAGGTGGTGCATACTTCCACTGCTATAATACAGTCTTGTTGGAACTGAGGAATTGGAATGGGCCAGAGATCAGGACGTTGATCTTACTAGCTGGTCTTGATGGTGAGGGCTGGGGAGGAATGGACCACCAGAAAATCAGGGTCAGAAACATCTGCATTTTTGTCTTTTACTAGTTTATTGGTCCACAATGCAGCTTCATCATTTTGATCATTCAGTCAGTTAGTTTTGTTTATTGTCACGTGTACCAGGGTACAGTGAAAAACCTTTGTTGTGTGCTATCCAGTCAGCAGAAAGACAATAGATGATTACAATCGAGCCATTTACAGTGTATAGTTACATGATAAGGGAATAACGTTTAGTGCAAGGTAAAGCCAGCAAAGTCGAATCAAGGATAAATTTGAGGGTCACTAAAGAGCTGTAAAAGTTCTGCTCGAGAAATTATTGGCATTACCTGTGCGGAAATATAAAATATGAAGCAAAAAGATCAATGTATCAATGGAACATTTTGTATATTTCTCAGATTAAGATTTGCGGTTCTGAGCTGTTTTAGTACTCACAAAAGGTGTTTCTGTAGCATGCATCTGACAGGTCGGTGCAAATGCTGCTCGATATTCATTCTTCTTCGCATGTGCACAATCAAAGTAAATTTTAGGCGGATCACACCAGACTAAAAAAAAAAAAAACTTTATTAATTAAACATACATCAAAGAACTCTTGCAGCAAATTAAATTAAATGCGAGGAGATAGACACAAAATGCTGGAGTAACTCAGCGGTGACAGGCGAGAAGGAATGGGTAATGTTTCGGGTCGCGACCCTTCTTCAGACCTCGACACAAAACATCACCCATTCATTCTTTCCAGAGATGCTGCCCGTCCGGCTGAGTAACTCCAGTATTTTGTGTCTGTCTTCAGTGTTAGCCAGCATCTGCAATTCCTTCCTACATTAATAGGGAGGGGAATTATTCAGACGCTTGCTAGACCTCCAGTTTATTGTTCTTGCAATGATATTTCACATTGCACTTCTCAACATAGTTTCAGTTAATAATCAGAAACTAATTGAGATCAGAAATTCAGATGTGAAGCACCATTCATCTGGTCATGAGAGGGATGACACTAATACAGATACTCACTGTTAATACAAAATACAGTTCATTCAGTTAATACAGATCTCACTGTAAGCCAGTGCTGCTTAGCTGGAGATAGACACAGAAACCTGGAGTAACTCAGCAGGTCAGGCAGCATCTCTGGAGAAAAGGAATAGGTGACGTTTTGGGTTGAGATCCTCCTTCAGTCTGAGGGTCTTGACCCGAAACGTCACCTATTCCTTTTCCCCAGAGATGCTGCCTGACCCGCTGAGTTACTCCAGCAAGGGCTATCTGAAGTTAGAGAAGTCAATGTTCATTCCGCTGGGGTGTAAACTACCCAAGTGAAATACCAGGTGCTGTTCCTCCAATTAGCACTGGGCCCCACTCTAACAACTGAGGAGGCCCAGGACAGAAAGGTGAGATTGGGAATGGGAGCGGGAGTTGAAGTGCTGAGCCACCGGGAGATTAGATAGGTTTAGACGGACTGAACGGAGGTGTTCAGCAAAACGATCGCCGAACCTGCGCTTGGTCTCGCCGATGTAGAGACTTTGACACCTGGAACAGCGGATACAGTAGATGAGGTTGGAGGAGGTGCAAGTGAACCTCTGCCTCACCTGGAAAGACTGCTTGGGCCCTTGGATGGAGTCGGGGGGGGGGGGGGGGGGGGGGGGTAAAGGGACAGCTGTTGCATTCCTGCAGTTGCAGAGGAAAGTACCTGGGGAGGGAGTGGTTTGGGTGGGAAGAGACGAGTTAACCAGGGAGTTTCGGAGGGAAAGGTCTCAGCGGGAAAGCAGAAAGGGGGGGAAATGGGAAGATATGGCCAGTAGAGGGATCCCGTTTGAGGTGGCGAAAATGTTGGAGGATTATATATGCTGTATGCAACAGCTGATGGGGTGGAAGGTGAGGAAAGTGGGGGGAGGGGGAGGAAGAGTGGAGTTGCGGGATATCGAGGAGACCCCAGTGAGAGCCTCACCTATAATGGAAGAGGAGAACCCCTGTTTCCTAAAGAATGAGGATATCTTTTTTACCAGGGATTTTCCCTTCCCACCCAAACCACCCCTTCCCCAGGTACTTTCCCCTGCAACCGCAGGAGATGCAACACCTGTCCCTTTACTTCCCCTCTCGACTCCATCCAGGGACTCCTCCAACCTCATCTACTGTATCCGCTGTTCCGGATGTCAACTTCTCTATATCGGCAAGACCAAGTGTAGGCTCGGCGATCGTTTCGCTGAACACCTCCGCTCAGTCTGTCTTAACCTACTGGATCTCCTGGTGGCTCAGAAATTCAAGTCCCCCTCCCATTCCCAATCTGACCTTTCTGCCCTGGGCCTCCTCCATTGTCAGAGTGAGGCCCAGCGCAAATTGGAGGAACAGCACCTCATATTTCCCTTGGGTAGTTTACAACCCTGTGGTATGAACATTGACTTTTCTAACATCCAATAGCTCTCGCTTTCCCTCTCCATCCCCTCCCCCTTCCTCCTCATATCTATTCCTTCACCATGACCTCATTGATGAACACCAGGCCACCATTTCCCAGATAGTTACTGATCTCATTACCTCTGGCAATCTCCTTTCCACAGCCTCCAGCCTTCTAGTTCCCCGACTCTTTACTACCTGCTTCTGTCTCAAAAGCCACAACCAGGGCTGTCTTGCAGACACATTGTTTCTGCCTGCTACAGCCCCACCAAACTTATCTCCAAATCTGGATTTTACCTTCCGCCCTTGTCCAGTCCCTTCCGACCTACATCCAAGACACCTCGCACTCTCTTCCACACTTCACAAGTTTTCAATTCCTAAGCCCCCATTGCCTATCCTTACCGTGGATATCTGCTCATTTTGCATCTCCATTCCTGGTCTCCGGGCCCTCCAGTTCTTCCTTGAACAGAGGCCCGATAGGTTTCTCTCTCCTAACACTCTCCTCCACCTGGCAGAACTTGCCCTCACCCTCAACAACTTTCCATTTGACTCCTCTCGCTTTCTTCAAGTTAAAGGTGTAACCATGAGCACTCGCATGGTCCCTAGTTATGCCTGCCTTTTTGTTGGTTAATCGAACAATCCATGCTCCAAAGGTACACTGACACTATCCCCCAACTCTTTCTCCATTACATTGACAACTGCAGCAGGGCTGCCTTCCGCAACAATGCAATCTTTACCTAAAACTCCCATCCTGCTCTCAAATTCACTTGGACTGTCTCTGACACGTCATTACCCTTTCTCTATCTCTCTCTCTCCATCACGGGGGACAAACTATCGACTGACATCGACCATAAATGCACTGACTCCCACTATTATCTGTACTACACTGCCTCCAGCAAGGATGTGTTCCCTCCTCTCAATTTCCACCTTTTGTTTCCTTTTCCTCTCTGGCTGTTGTCCACCCAATCCACTCCCCCTCGTCCGCATCCACCTATCACCCGGGCTTTGTCCCATCCCCACCGCTTTCAGCTTTCTTCCCCCAACTATAATCAGTTTGAAGAAGAGCCCAGCCTGGAATGCCGCCTATCCATGTGCTTCAGGAATGCTGCCTGATCCGCTGAGTTACTCCAGTACGTTGTCTTTATAGCAAAACAGAGCTGTCTGCACTTGAATAAAGGGCCCGTCCCACTGTGCGAGGTAATTCAAGAGTTCTCCCGAGCTTTCCCCTGATTCGAACTCCGAGAATGTCCGTAGCGGGTCCGGTGGAGCTCGTGGATGTCTCTTAATGGCTGGTACGAGTAACGGTAGGTACTCGGGAAAGCCGGTAAACTCGTGATGTTTTTTCAACATTGTGAAAAATGTCCACAAGTAAAAAAATACTCGTGATGAAAAAAATTGTTACTTTCTACTCGTATGAGCCGCTACGAGACATCCACAAACTCCTACGGACCCGCTACAGACATTCTCCGAGTTCGAATCGGGGGGAAAACCTGGAGAACTCTTGAATTACCTCGTACAGTGGGACAGGCCCTAAACACCACCACTCTTTAGTCAGTTCAACACTTCCAGCTCGGTCCCCTCCAAACCTGCCACTAATTAAAAGGATGTCTATAAATAGCTCATAGTGGAGTTTTTTAGCAAAGTTTGTATGTGCTTTACACAGTGTATAAGCTGGTTTACCTAAAGGCCACACAATCAGCACGGCACATAAAACTGATGTTACCAATTGTTTGTAACACACCTACACACTAAGGTATAAATCAGGTGAACCATGCTGTAATCATACCATTGCCATTCTGATCAGAAAGAAAGACATCCACACCACGGAAAAAAGATCCGCCTCCTTCTACATTATCGAAGAAGTTAAGAAAGGTTTCTTACCTTCAGGAACAAGTGAACGGATAGAACAATCAAGTTTCCCATTCTTACAAAAGCTGGAATGAGAAATAAGATTACAGAAGTAAATCTTTAGCAATTGTAAAAACGTTGCGCTCCCGATTGGAACCAACTTTAGTTTTAACTTTATATGGACATATTTATCAAGGGAAATAGTGCTAAGAGCAACTTACCCTTTCCAAATCCCAAATGCATTTAATTACAAACCACTTTAGATCATGTCTGGCTCCTAGCTTGCTCTTTCGTTTCTGTTGTGTAGTTGAGGCAAATGCTGTGGTTTACTGGGTGTGTATATTGTTACAAGAACTAGTGGATAAGGTGCAAAGATCTTTCGGCTAATGGCTCATAAGATCATGTCACTGGTGATAGGAGCAGAACTAGGCCATTCGGCCCATCATCTATTCCACCATTCAATCATGGCTGATCTATCTCTCCCTCCTAACTCCGTTCTTCTGCCTTCTCCCCATAACCTTTCACACCCGTACCAAGCAACAATCTATCTATCTCTGCCTTAGAAATATCCATGGAGTTGGCCTCCAATTAATTTGACATTCTCGTCCAAATCATCGGTATAGATGGCACACAGCAATGGGCCCAGCACCAAATCCTAAGGCACACCAGTCTGAATAACACACTTCTACCACTCCAATTCTGTGTCCAGTAAGCTACATCTCCTTAGATCTCTTTCCATCTGACGTTCCAGAGCTGCCTGGCTTGGTGTTGAGCTTCTTGAGAATTGTTGGCAATGCATTAATTCAGGCTAATAGAGGAAGTCCCGTCGTACTCCTGCCTTGAGTTGTAGATGGTAGAAAGAAAGTGGGGTGCCAGGAGGTGAGTCGCTCACTGCAGATTACCAGCCTCTGACCCACTCTTGCAGCCTTGGTATCTATATGAGCTCTGTCAATAATGACCCCCAGAATGTTGATGGTGTGAGACCTGGCAAAATGAATTCCTTGAATGTCAAGGTTAGACTCTGAGCCTTTCTTATGTAAACTGGCGCTACCATTGGTGAAGGGGAGTTTATGGTCATGTATGAGAGTCAGCTCTCCGCTACCAACGGGCAGAAGGTGCAGGAGCCTGAAATCTGTTCCATCCTGGTTCAGGAACAGCTACTTCCCCACAGCCATCAGGCTATTAAACTTGCCAACAAACAGACTCTGAACTATAACAGCCTATTGCACGATCTGCTTATTTATGTGTATATTGAACTGAACTGTTCTGTATTTTTGCCTACTATATTCTGTTGTGCTGCAGCAAGCAAGAATTTCATTGTCCTATCTGGGACACATGACAATAAACTCTCTTGACTTGAATAAGTTGTGGGGCGAAATGAAAAAAAAAGGAGTGAATGATACTGGGGGCTGGCATTGACCCAAAGTGCTGATTGGCACCCTTTTGTGCAATGATGACACTGCTAGACACCTTCAATCAATTTGCCGATGGTCGAATATAGATGGATTATGCAGCAATTAGCCAGATTTAACCTGTTTTTTGTGACAGACATACCTGGGCAGTTTCCACAGTAACTCCATTAATACACTGCCAAATGCTGGGACTGCTTTGCTAGAGGTGCAATTGATTCTCTAAGACAGGCCTTCAATCTTTGTTCTTGACCAATTCTTGACACCACACAGCATGACCAACATTGTTTGAAGTTTGATCTCGGGAAGGAGCCCGGAGCGATTATCCAGCGCTTGTGATGGCTGCAAATACTTGTCGTCAGCAGGTGGGCACTTTCTTACAGACACCACCAAACATTAATTTTCAATTTGTTGAAGGCCATTTTGTGAATAGTTCTGGCAGAATTACAGAGTTATACCTGACCCACTGTTTGCCAGACTCTTTAGCCCTGTAGCTTATGCTGACTTCATCATGAAGTGCGCATGTAGTCCTGCGTTACAACTTTGCCAGGTTTCCTCTCAATCGTTGCTTCACCAGTGTAGCTCCTGATATCTCAATCTGCTCTTCTTTTTGCACCAGTGCAGAGATACTCCTGCAGCTCTAGAGAACATATATTGTGGCTCTGGGAGCATATACACTGACTGAATAATTACCCTTACCAGTTCCAACCCAGTGGTCAAAAATATTGCAGGTCCACAGAGATTCTCCATGTTGAACATCACACAGAGAACAGCACAGCCCAGGAACACACCCGTCAACCCACGATGTATGTGATGATCATGCTGCCTACTTAAACTAAGCACTTCTGTTTGCCCATGGTTTATATTCTTCCATCTCTGCATATTAATTTGCCTGTAGGAAAGCCAATCACTACCACTGTTTCTGAAAAACTTGCCCTGCACATCTCCTTTAAACTCTTCCCCTCTCAGCTTATAGCTACAGTATGTCCTCTAGTATTTGACAGTGAGTAAAGTACTGGGCGATCGTTTCGCTAAACACCTCCACTCAGTTCACCTGGACCTGCCTGATCTCCTGGTTGCCAAACACTTTAATTCCCCTCCCCATTTCCACACTGACCTTTCTGCCCTAGGTCTTCTCCACTGACAGAGTGAGGCTCAATGTAAATTGGAGAAACAGCATCTCATATTTTGCTTGGGCAGCTTACAACCCAGCGGTATGAAGTTGATTTCTCTAACTTCAAGTAACTCTTGCATTCCCTCTCTCTCCATCCCTCCCCCACCCAAGTCGCACCAGCTTCTCGTTCTCACCTAGCAAACAGCTAACAATGGGCTGTTTCCTTTATCATCCTTATTTTTTTGCATATCTTTCATTCCTTTGTTCTATATCTCTCTACATCACGGTCTATATCCCTTGTTTCCATTTCCCCTGACTCTCAGTCTGAAGAAGGGTCTTGACCCAAAGTGTTACCCATTCCTTCTCTCCAGAGATGATGCCCGAGTTACTCCAGCATTTTGTGTCTATCTTCAAACAAAAAAATCCCAGCCCTGTCTCATCACAAGTACATTTAATGCTATCATTTAACTCACCAAATGTGATCCAAAACTTCAGTACTCTTGCCAGGAGGTATCACAGCTCCATCAGGCAGAAAGCATGGACAGCTCGATTGACTGACACACATGTTGTTATCATCGAGGAAGGTGCCTGGTGGGCAAATGCATCCATCCACTGGAACTTCAATCTTAGTGCATTCAAGGCTTGGATCAGACAGTGAGAAGCAGGTGTGGTTACACGCCTTGCAATCATATTCAAAAACATGATCACTGTGGCAAGTAATTCCTGAAAGCAAAACATATAGCCCAGTTTCAGATAAGACACCATCTTTCTGCATTTGTGACATGGTAAATGTTGCCATTATTTCAACTGTATCAATCAAGTTAATAAAAGTAAATAAATAGATGGGTTTCCACTTCCCAGCTCATTTGCTGTGCAGCCATTATCAATCTCAAAGCAATGTGCAGTAGTTGACTGTAAAAGTTTGTGGACTTCGCTCGCATAGACAATACTTTTTAATAAATACAGATAGTTCTTGTAACACGTGATTCTGCAATGCTTATTGGATGTAACATAATCGATGAATTAGTGAACACTCTTTGCGTTACATAGGCAAAAATTGGTTATTACGCGATTTGAATCGGGAACCAGTTCAAAGTTACTTGGGAAATTGACATGAGAATAATCGGGGGAAAAGAATGTGCAGAAGAAAAGGTTTCTATGTCATGGGGCTGTCCCACTTGGGCGACCTAATTGGCGAGTTTATAAACGTTTGAAAAAATGGCAATTTGAAGACCGACTATGTAGAAAAGTCCTTCGACCTCCTTTGACTATGTTGAAGACCAGCTTCAACTAGCTACGACTAACTTCGGGAAAATTGGACACCGAATAGTGGAGAGTGAAGACGACCTCCTTCGATCCCCTTCGACCTCCCTTCGACTATGATAAAGACTATTTATGACTACCTTCAACTACCCTCGATTACCTACGACTAACATGCCGACCTACTACGAATACATCTACGAGTAAAAAAAGTATAGATTTTTACCATGGCAACCTTTTTTTTCCTCTGGGACATTTTTGAACATATTGAAAAATATGCCACGACCTAGCTCAGGCCTCGAATACACAGAGACCACTCTCGAGCATGAGGAGAGTTACGAAGACCTCGTGTCGACCATGTTGTGAGTATGAGTCGAGGGCAAACTCGCCAGAACTCGTGGATTAGGTCACCCATTGGGACAGCCCCTTAACTGCCCAACAGTAATCAACGATCGCTTCTATTGATACGTGAACACTGATACTATCAAACAATATAACTTAGAACCTTTAGTATCTTTAGTTTGTAGAATCAAAAATAATCATTGCCATGATAAAGATCTTCACTTTTGAAAATCATGTGGGAAAATAACTCTTATTGTAAGTCTGAAACTCTGCCCCCCAACTAAGAAGGCATTGTAGAAGGAGGGGCATTTTGTGAGCTGCAGAACAGGTCAGGATTAAATATGTAGGGAGGAACTGCAGATTCTGATTTACACCAAAGACAGACACAAAAGGCTGGATTAACTCAACGGCTCTGGCGAAAAGGAATAGATGACATTTCAGATCAAGACCCTTCATAAGGAAATGTGCGGTGGAGTGTGTTCACACCAAAACTATCTCAGTGCTCCCTAATCAGAAGCCTTGGATGAACAAGGAGGTTGACAATATACTGAGGGTCATATCTTGAGTATTGAAACATCACCCATCCTTTTTCTCCAGAGATGCTGCCTGACAACTCCAATTGCTGAAACTTTAAGGGCGGCACGGTGGCGCAGCATAGAGTTGCTGCCTTACAGTGCTTGCAGCGCTGGAGACCCGGGTTCGATCCTGACTATGGGTGCTGACTGCATGGAGTTTGTACGTTCTCCATGTGACCTGCATGGGTTTTCTCCGAGATCTTCAGTTTCCTCCCACACTCCAAAGACGTACGTGTATTTACAGTAGGTTAATTGGTTTGGTAAATGTAAATATTGTCCCTAGTGTGTGTAGGATAGTGTTAATATGCGGGGATCGCTGGTCGGTGTGGACTCACAGTATTTCTAAACTAAACTAAACCCAGTGCGGTTCAGAATAAATTTCAAGTTTCTCTTTTATGTGTACAAAGCCCTTAAGGGGCTTGCCCCCACCTACATCCAAAATCTGCTAACCCACCATTCTACCTCCAGGTGCCTCAGGTCGGGCGACTTGGGGCTACTGACTATCCAGTGATCCAGGTATAAGCTTAGGGGTGACCGCGCTCTTGCAGCACCTCGACTGTGGTCTAGACTTAAAACTTATTTCTACTCACAAGCGTTTCTTGACGTCCTCTGAGGGAGCACTGTATGTATGTATTTATGTATGTATTGTTAGATCTATGTACCACTGTTTGTAGCATGTTAGTACCTGCACTGATATAAAGCGAGTTGTTTTTAAATGTGCTATAGAAATAGAATTGCTTGACTTGACTAAGCTCCTGAACAAAAAAAAATGAATGCACTATATAGATTCATTAAGAAATGCCAGCACACGTCATCCATGCAATACTTACTGCATTCTTCCACAACATCTCTCCAGCCTTTCAACAATACGCCTTTTATAGCACAAGCTCGAGCATATGCACTGAGGGATGCACACATAAAATCCTGGCTTTTTTCGTAATTACAGGTTTCAAACCTACATCTCTGGAGAAAATGTAAAGAAAAATTGTGAGAACATTTTTTATCAGGAAGGTATTTAAGAATTGGCACATGGCAATGCAAGAAATACAAGGGCAAATTTTTGTGTATGCCACCCATACATAGTAATCTGACCAAGTAGATCATTGGGTTTACGGAGAATCAGCCATCAGCATCAATATTTGAAAGGCACTTCATAGTTGTAGGCAAACACAGCCAGCATTGAAAGAGAAGAGGATTGATGAGCATGACAAGGAAAATGAAAGACACTCACTAATTCATATAATTTTGTTTAAAGTCACAGAGAGAGAGACCAGAAGGATTTCCCTTCTTGGGAAAAAGACTTTGTGCATTCACCTTATCTGTGCCCTTCATGATTTTATCCATTTCTATAAGGTCAAGGAGTAAAGTCCTAAAGGGCCTGTCCCACTGTACGAGGTAATTCAAGAGCTCTCCTGAGTTTATAAAAAAATCAAACTCGTGGTAAGTACGTAGAATGAACATGTTGAAAAATGTCCACGAGAGCCCCGAGTACCTACGAGCGGCTATTACCGTGATTCTCTGAGTTTGAATCAGGGGAAACTCGGGGGAGCTCTTGAATTACCTCGTATGGTGGGACAGGCTCTTAAGCTGTACAACCTCTCCCTCGAACTCAGACCCTGGAGCCCTGGCAACTTCTTTGTCAGTCTCCCGGGCACTCTCTCAAGCTAAGTGACATATTTTCGATAGCAGGGTGTCTGAAACTGTACACACTTCAGGTCGGGTCGCACCAACCTCTTGCACAACTGCAACATAATGTCCCAACTCCTACACTTTTTAATGAAAGTTGAATTGACCTTCAGGAAGATTTCAAATTTACCTCATAATAATCTGTAGGGTCCACCATACAATGACACTTTCCAAATATGCCTGATTTATCCATCAATACGGAGCAGTGAGATAGGGCATATATACCTGGCAAAGAAAAACAAACACATCATTTTGTTGGTGCATACAAATGGACTAAGACATGAAATGCTAACTCTGCTTCTCTCTCCACAGATGTTGAACGACCTGCTGAGAATTTCTAGTACTTTCTGTTTTCATTTCAAATATCCAGCCGTTTTAGGAAGATTATAACAATGAGATTCTTTTCTGCGAGAGATGGTGGCCGATTAGGAAAAGGGGAGATGCAGCGCGACCTGGGTGTCATGGTACACCAGTCATTGAAAGTAGGCATGCAGGTGCAGCAGGCAGTGAAGAAAGCGAATGGTATGTTAGCTTTCATAACAAAAGGATTTGTGTATAGAAGCAGGGAGGTTCTACTTCAGTTGTATAGGGTCTTCGTGAGACCACACCTGGAGTATTGCGTACAGTTCTGGTCTCCAAATCTGAGGAAGGACATTATTGCCATAGAGGGAGTGCAGAGAAGATTCACCAGATTGATTCCTGGGATGTCAGGACTGTCTTATGAACAAAGACTGGGTAGACTCGGTTTATACTCTCTAAAATTTAGGAGATTGAGAGGGGATCTTATAGAAACTTACAAAATTCTTAAGGGGTTGGACAGGCTAGATGCAGGAAGATTGTTCCCGATGTTGGGGAGGTCCAGGACAAGGGGTCACAGCTTAAGGATAAGGGGGAAATCCTTTAGGACCGAGATGAGAAGGACTTTTTTCACACAGAGAGTGGTGGGTCTCTGGAACTCTCTGCCACAGAGGGTAGTTGAGGCCAGTTCATTGGCTATATTTAAGAGGGAGTTAGATGTGGCCCTTGTGGCTAAGGGGATCAGAGGGTATGGAGAGAAGGCAGGTATGGGATACTGAGTTGGATGATCAGCCATGATCATATTGAATGGCAGTGCAGGCTCGAAGGGCCGAATGGCCTACTCCTGCACCTAATTTCTATGTTTGAATATAGTTTGATGAAATATGCTGGAATGGTAAACTTCATTAATAAACAATGTTGTAGGGCAGTACAGCACAGCAACAGGCCCTTCGGCCCACCTTGTCCATGTCAACAAAGTTGGTATACTGGGCTTTGTTTCCTACATTTTTCCCAACCCGTTCCTATCCGTATAGATAGGGTAGACAGTCAGAATCTTAAGACAGCGTGAAAATAACAAGGACCGGAGGCCATAACTTTAAGGTCAGAGGGGAATGTTTAGAGGAGACTTGGGTGGTACAAGCTCCATCAAAGCAAATGTCAGAATTCTCTGAATTGTAACGTGCTAAAAATCTGTTTTTCAAAAGTCGATGCTTATGTGATGGGGCATTTATGAAAAGCCTCTTCACACTGTGGGGATTAATACAAGCCAGCATCTAGTGAGGAAGGATCTGAAGAAGGCCCTGACCTCTACAGTGGCATCTACTCTCCTCTGAAACAGGCCTTGCTCAAATGATCCAATACAGGAATATGCATTTTGCAGTTTCATTCTGATTTTGCTTAAAACATAGAAAATAGGTGCAGAAGTAGACCATTCAGCTCTTCGAGCCAGCACCACCACTTAATACGATCATGGCTGATCATCCTAAATATGTACCCCCATTCCTGCTTTCTCCCCATATCCCTTGATTATGTTAGTCACTGGAATCACTGGAATCACTGGAATGCTTCACTGGAATCTGGACGTGATCTTCTCCACAGTTTTGCTGAACTGAAACCAAGACCATGAAGCACGTGGCATGGTCTAGCCCATGTAGTAGTGGGTGCATGGTGTGCTGTTGAAACTCTGTGGGCGGAATCATGGCATCTGTACTGCCCCTTGTGGGCATTAATGGTTCAGTTTCACTTTAGTTTATTGTCACATGTACCGAGGTACAGTGAAAAGCCCATTGTTGCATGAAAGACAATAATTGCGTGAAAGACAAAAATTAGCAGAAAGACAATACATGATTACAATCAACCCAGTTACAGTGTATAGATTACATGATAAGCCATGATCATATTGAATGGCAGTGCAGGCTCGAAGGGCCGAATGGCCCTTAATTTAACGTTTAGTGCAAGGTAAAGTCAGCAAAGTCAGATCAAAGATAATCTGAGAGTCATCAAAGAGGTAGATAGTAGTCCAGCACTGCTCTCTGGTTGTGGTAGGATGATTCAGTTGACTGATAACATCTGGGAAGAAACCGTCCCTGAATCTGGTGATGTGCATTTTCACACTTCTATACCTTTTGCCTGTTGGGATAGGGGAGAAGCGGGAATGGTCAGGGTGCGACTCATCCTTGATTATGCTGCTGGCCTTGCCGAGGCAGTGTGACGTATAAATTGATTCAATAGAAGGGAGGTTGGTTTGTGTGAAGGTGTGGGCTGTGTCCACAATTCGCTGCAATTTCTTATGGTCTTGGATAGAGCTGTTCCCAAACTAAAATGTGATGTATCCTGATAAAATGCTTTCTATGGTGCATCTGTAGAAGTGGGAGTTGTAAGGTACGTGCCAAACTTCGTAAGCTTTCAAAGGAGGTTGAGGCATTGGTGTGCCTTCCGGTCATTGCTTCAATATGGTTGGTCCAGGAGAAGTTGTTGGTGATATTGACTCAGAGAAATTTAAAGTTATCGACCATTTCTACTTTGGCACCATCAATGCAAACTGGCGTATGTGTACCACTTTGGTTCGTGAAGTCGATCACTCCTTTGTCTTGCTGACTTTGCGAGAAAGGTTGTTGTCTCAACACCAGGACAAGAGATTCTCGATCTCCTTCCTGTACTCCATCTCATCATTATTTTATATCCGGCCCATAATGGTGGTGTCGTCTTCGAATTTGAAAATTGAATTGGATTTGTACGTGGCTGCACTGTCGTGGGTGGACAAGGATTAAAGAAGGGACAGAGGACACATCCTTATGGAGCACCAGAGTTACGTGGAGAATGATTTGTCCCCTATCCACACTGATTGGGGTCGAGGATCCAGTTGCAAAGATGAGTGCTGATACCAAGTCCCACTCGTTTGGTAATAAGCTTGGATGATATAATGATATTAAAGGCAGAGCTGCAGTCTATGAATAGGAGACTGATGTCGGTGTGTCTCTTATCCAGGTGTTTTAGGGAGGAGTGTAGGGCAAGGGAGATGGCATAGGCCGTGGACCTGTTGTGGCGGTAGGCGAACTGCAGTGTGTCAAGACCGCTGGGTAGACTGGATTTAATGCGCTCCGTAACTAGCCTCGCAAAACATTTCATGTTGGTGGATGTCCGGGCCACTGGACGGTAGTTGTTTAGGCATGAGGTCTTGCTTTTCTTCGGCACTGGGATGATGGTGGTCTTCTTCAAACAGGTGGGTACCTCAGAACAGGGTAGGGAGAGATTACAGCTGGTCTGCGCAGCTACTAAGGACATGGCCAGGAACTTCTCTGATCCAGTTACTTTTCGTGGGTTTACCTTCAAAAAGGCCGATCTAACCTCTGCTACAGTCGCGCTGGGGGAGGCCCACTGGAGTCTGAAGGGCCAGGTGTCGCAGCCCTGATGGCCTTCTGCTCAACGCGAGCATAGAAAAGATTCAGTTCATCTGGTAAGGTCGGACTATCACCAATTATGTTGCCGGACCGTGCATGGCACCCAGTTATGTTCAAATGTCATTATCTCAATGGTGAGGAGGGCCTCACATTCTGCATTCAACTCCATTGCTGGCATCAATCAATCCTATACTGTTTACGAGCATGCATTCTGAACTTGTGTACACTCCCTATCATGACATATGTACATAGAGAACAGAACAGAGAAATGTAGAGCTCAGGAACAGGCCCTTTGGCTCACAATGTCTGTGTCGAATATAATGTCAAGATAATATAATCTCTTCTGCCGACCCATGACATCATATAATCCCATTTACCTACGGATAACTCCACAATTCAGAATGCACTGCTATGCATAAAACATGCAGGATATGGAATTGCATGGAATCCAGGGATTGCCAGCTGACTAGATAGAGAATTGACTTCACGGAAGTAAGCAGAGGGTGATGGTGGAAGGTTGTTTTTGGGACTGGAGACTTGAGACTAGTGCTGTTTGTAGTTAATATGGATGAGAATGTACAAGGCATGATTAGTAAGTTTGCAGATGACACTAAAGTGGGTGGTAATGTAGGCAGCGAAGATGGTTATCAAAAATTGCAGCAGGATCTTAATCAGCTGGGCAAATGGGAAGAATGATTGATGGAGTTTAATGCAGTCAAGAGCAAGGTGTTGCATTTTGGAAAGTAAACCATTGTAGGACCTTTACAGTGAAAGGCAGGGTCCTGCAACTCCTCAGCAACCTAATGGGGCCAACTAATAACAACTTTCCTCCCAACAACATTGTTGGCATATCTTCACCTAAAGTACAGGATTTGAAGAAGGTTGCTCACTATGTCCTTCTTCAGGGTCATTTGCCAGGACCCTTGTCCGACAAAATTAAGAACGTTTCACAGAAGTTGCAGAAGTTCAACAAGAAGGTGCATTAACATCCTTTGATGGCAGTTGAGAATAGACAAAAACAACCTGGTGAACATACCCCACATACAGTGAACAGATACATCAAATATCCAAAAACACAGACAACTGAGCAATCAATGAAACTCGGCATGCTGGCACAGTGGTAGATTTTCTGCCTTACAGCGCCGGAGACCCGGGTTCCATCCCGATTATGGGTGCTGTCTGTATGGTGTTTGTACGTTTGCCCCATGACTGCCTGGGCTTCTCCAAGATCTTTGGTTTCCTCCCACACTCCAAAGACGTACAGGTTTGTAGGTTAATTGGCTTGGTATAAGTCTAAATTGTCCCTAGTGTAGGATAGTGTTAAGGTGTGGGGACAGCTGATCAGTGTGGACTCGATGGGCCGAATGGCCTGTTTCCACGCTGTATCTCTAAACCACACTAAGATGGAACCCTGCAGAGAAGTATACAAAAGATGCATGCATGAGGAGGCCATGCAACTTTTCACACATTGCAATTACATGCAAAGAATAATTGAAATTAAATAAAGAGAAGGAACTGTAGTGACAATGACCATGTGGATATGGGGACTGGATTCCAGAGCATCAATTTTGTTGGCACCTCTGGAGAAAATTCTGCACACACACAGTAGGTCAGGACACATTCGTACATAGGGAAGCAAAGTTAAGGGCCTGTCCCACTTTCACAACCTTTTTAACTCGTGGACATTTTTTTTATCAGGCTAGAAAAACGCCGCGACCTACTTGATGCCACGAGCACCTACAACTAGCATCACGACCTACCTACGACCTACCTATGACCTCCTACGACCTCTTGTGGCCATGCTGCGAGTATGAGTCAAGGGCAAACTCAGCAGAGGTCGTGAATTAGGTCATGAAAGTGGGACAGGCCCTTAAACGCTTCAAGTCGAAGTCTTTGCCAGAACTAAATCTGCCATGTTTTTGATTTTCTTTTTGCATCTCTGTTTATAACAAGCACAACTTCATGATTTATTTATTAATTGTACTTCAAAATAAGCATTAGCTACTGGATTCAATCTGTGGAATCACATTATAATGATAGATTTTAGGCTGCCTGGCTGTTCAATTGTAGGTAATCGTTATATGGCAACATCACATTGAATTTTCCGACCTACCGTTCGACTGGCTTAGTGAGCAGGGGTCACAGTCTTTATCATGAGCACACTTGCAATGTTCGATAACTCTCCAGGAGTCCACAAAGCTGCCAGCAGTCCCCTCCTCTATTCCCATACTACTGTTGAAGTCATTCAGGGAAAGTCTGTCAAAATTGCCGCATAGTCCTGAAATAAAACAAAGTATGTCACAACTTGTTATTAATGAAGGAACATTTGAAATTACATTAATCAAATTATTTACAATCTACCAAACACATCTGCCTTGTAAAACAAATCTATTTCTTCAGAACATTGTGTAGGAGGGAACTGTAGATGTCGGTTTACACCAAAGATATGCTGGAGTAACTCAGCAGGACAGGCAGCATCTCTGGATGGAAGGAAAGAGTGACATTTTGGGTCGAGGCCCTTTTTCAGATTTTGTGTCTATCTTCAGAACTATTGTTTTAATGAAAATAAATATTTAATCCTCTGATATGAATATGCTGTCAATATTGAAATATGCAGACAAGGCTTTTTTATTTCTGCTTCACCACTCTAGCGAGACAGTTGATTTAAAACTGTTTGCAATACACAAAGTGCTGGTTGAACTCAGCTGGTCAGGCAGTATTTGTGGAGGGAATGCACAGACTACATTTTGGGTCTGGATCCATCTTCAGACTGATTTAAACTGTTACAGGCCTGACATGAGAGGGGGCAACTCTTGATCTCGTCATGGGAAATTGGGAGGGGCAAGAAGATGAAGTGTTTATGGATGAACTTTATGGGACCAGTGACCACTATTCTATTGGGTTTGAGATGGTTATGGATAGAGACAGGTTGGACCCACAAAGTTAAAATTCTGAATTAGGGCATGGCCAACTCTGAAGGTATTAGATAGAAACTCACTCACATTGATTGGGACAGGTTGCTTGAAGGAAAATAAATGCCAATGAAAGTGGAAGGTAGACAAAAATGCTGGAGAAACTTAGCAGGTGCAGCAGCATCTATGGAGCAAAGGAAATAGGCAACATTTCGGGCTGAAACCCTTCTTCAGACTCAATGAAAGTGGAATGCTTTTAACTGTGCTGACTAGAATCCAGGACATGCATGTTCCTATCAGAGTGAAGGTCAAGGCAGATGGGCATAATGAAGCTTGGATGACGAGAGAATTTGAGGCTCTGGTCAAGAGTGAGATGGAGGCATGGGGCAGGTATAGGCAGGCGGGACCGTGTATTCCTGGAGGAGTTTTGGAAATTAGGGTGCAGGCTAACAAAGGAAATAAGGAGGGCAAGAAAGAGGACAGGAGATAGCTCTGGCAGATAATATTAAGGATAATCCCAAAAGACTTTAGCGGAGAGAACGGACAAAGATGCAGAGACGGTTCTGTCTGCAACACCCTGGTTCACTCATCCATTCCCACCCAAAACATCCCCTCACCAAGTACCTTCCCCTGCAACACCTGCCCCTATATCTCACCCCTCGACTGTCCACGGAAGTCTGACGAAGGGTCTCGACCTGAAACGTCACCCATTCCTTCTATCCAGAGATGCTGCCTGTCCCGCTGATTTACTCCAGCATTTTGTGTCTATCGTCAAAGTGAAACAGCATCCGCAGCTCCTTCCTACACACCAGGGATCCCTACAATTCTTTCAGGTTCGGCAGAGTTTCCCTGGCACCTTCTCTAACCTCGTCTACTGTCTCGTTGTGAGAGGTGTAAAACTTATACATCGGCGAGACCAAAGTAGATGGGGCAATCGTTTCGCTGAACACCTTCGCTCAGACCACCAGGGCCTACGTGATATCTCAGTTATCAAACACTTTAACTCCCCCTCCCATTCCCACTGACCTTTCTGTTCTGGGCCTTCTCCACAGTCAGAGTGAGGCCAAACGCAAATTGGATGAACAGCACCTCATTCTTCACGGGCAGCTTACAACCCAGTGGTATGAATATTGATTTCTCTAACTTCAAGTAACCCTTGCATCCCCTCTCTCTCCATCCCTCCCCCACCCTGGTCATTGTACCAGTTTCATTGTCGACCTGGTGAGTTTCATTGTCTGTTAACTCATTAACATCCTGCCCAGGGCCAACCATAAACCTCCTTCATCGTTGTTACTTTGTTGCATATATATAATTCATTTGTTCTATATTTCTCTCTATCACCGTCTGTGCCTTTTGTTTAACTTTCCCCTGTCTGAAGAAGGGTCTCGACCTGAAACATCACCTATTCTTATTCTCCAGAGATGCTGCCTGACCCGCTTTTTGTGGCTATCCTCTCAACCTCCTTTGATCCAAGAACACACCTATCTTCCCTAACCTAACCCTGGAGTGGAATTATCTCTTTCCTGGCATCATACTCGTCCATCTCAACTTCAGCTGTCTTTACAACAATCACAATGAGAGGCGGCCAGAATTACACACAATACCCGAGCGTTATGTACAGTCCACAACACTTCCTTGCTTTTGTACACTGCGCTTTAGTGTGACTCTTTGGATCTCATATATATGCTGCAGCGACCACTCCCTCAACGCTCACTCTCCATGCACACCGATTAACTAAACGTTATTCCCTTATCATGATGTCCCTTAACACTGTAAATCGATTGATTGCAATCATGTGTTGTCTTTCTGCTGACTGGTTAGCACGCAACCAAGAAGGGTTTCGTCCCGAAACGTCACCTATCTCCTTCGCTCCATAGATGCTGCTGCACCCGCTGAGTTTCTCCAGCATTTTGTGTAGCACGCAACAAAAGCTTTTCAATGTACCCTGTTACACATGACAATAAACTAAACTGAACTGTACTCCGACACCCAACTACCCCTGCTGCTGTAAATCTGCTGTGTTGCCCATTTTGCCTCATTATTCTTTCAGCCAAAGTGTGATATTTCACATTTCTCTCTGATAAAGCTTTTTTCCCATTCCCTCTTTGTGCAGTGAAGTATCTTTGCCCAGTCTATTACTTCCCACCTCGCTGTTGAGCACACATCAAACCATCGTCTCATTCCCATGTGTAGAAACTTCACCCCCCACACCCTTGCACAATTAATTTATTTTAGAAGAAGCAGTGGCCCCAAGTTATGGAATAAAAGCCCAGTCCCACGGTACGAGTTCATTCCAAGAGCTCTCCCGAGTTTAAAATGAACGTAGCGGGTACGTTGGAGCTCGGGGTCGTCTCTTTGCGGCTCGTAACGCTAACGGCAGGTACTCGGGACTCTGAGGACTCGCGAAGATTTTTCAAGATGTTGAAAAATGTCCATGAGAGCCCCTAGTACCGACGAGTGGCCATTACCGTACATCTCCGAGTTCAAATCAGGGCAAACTCGGGAGAGCTCTTGGAATGAACTCGTACCGTGGGACAGGTCTTTAATAAGCACAGGAACAGGCTCTTCATGAGGAAAAACTTTTTCAACCAGAGAGCTGTGAATCTGTGGAATTCTCTGCCACGGAAGACGGTGGAAGCCAATTCACTGGATATTTTCAAGAGTGAGTTAGATCTAGCTCTTAGGGCAGAGGGAATCAAGGGATATGGGGGAAAAGCCGGAACGGGGTACTGATTAAAACTAAAACTAAACTAAGTCTCCATTTCCATCGCATTTGTGGAACATTCAGTTCCATTTACAGTGAAATTCCCTTCCCCATTTCCTCACTGCCCAGTTCTCCAACGCCACCAAATAATGTTTACAATCAGCTGTATAGAGTTCCTGTTCTAAGACTTGCCTCTCCCATCCTCTTTGTTACAGCATCAGTGCACTAAATAATCTAATTGTCATTAACAAAGCACATGTATTATAATTTTCCACAGTACAATTCATAGGTTATGTGCTAATTGTACGCCGATATCATGAAATCCTGCTTACCGTGAGTGGTTGTGCTGAAGGTTTCGTCCACGATGATGTACAATTGCAGGAGTGGATGAATTTGAACTTGCATCTCCAGACCGAAAGTAGATTTCACTTGAATGTAGCTGGAAGATTGCCAGTAAATGACAATATCTCCTAAAATACAAAGTTCATTGAGAATTTATATTGTATTTCAAAGATAAAATCAAAAATCAATGCTCAAAACTGAAATGTAACAACTAATATTATTCAAAGGAAATTGTTAAATTAACTGATATATTGTATAAATGACTTGGAATTAAAATGTAGATGGGTTGATTAATAAGTTTGCAGATTACACAATTGTTGATGGAATTTCAGTGGTGAAGAAGGCTGTCAAAGGATGCAGCACAATATAGGTGAGTGGCAGATATGGGTTGAGAAATGGCAGATGCAGTTTCATCTGTGCAAAGTGCTGCACTTTAGGACATCAAATGTAGGGCAAAAGTATACAGTAAGTGGCAGGAACCTTGAGGAGCATTGATGTACAGAGGAATCTTGGGATCCAAGTCCATAGCTCATTGAAATTAGCAACACAAGTAAATAGTTTATATCCATTGTGACAGAGACTCTTCCTTGGATGCTGCTCTGATCCCTTTCACTGGTTGCCAGGCCTGGAGAGGCCAACCCCCAGCATCTTTGGTAACTGCTGGCTCCAAATACCTGCTATTGGTCAGTGGGGGGCAAGCCGGCAGGCCTGTCAGCAACGTGTTGGTCATTTCAACGTTTGTTTGTGTGTTTTAAAATATGTTTTTAATGTTTCTTTGTGTGTCTTGTGTGGGGGGTGGTGTGGGGGGAACCTTTTTGGTCGCCTCCTCCACGGAGAGGCGACTTTTTCCAGGTCACCTCCCCCGTGGCCTAACAAGGATGATCGGGCAGCCTTTCCCGGAGACGCGCCTGGGGCTTCAACGGCGGGCGCAAAACGGAGTCTCGGCGTGGAGCGGGCGAGCCCTCACCGAAGCGCTTTGTTTCGCTGGCCCGCGGAGTCCGCAACCTGCGATCCCTCGTGGGGGACCCGGGAGAAGAAGTTGCAACTGCCGGCCTGCGGCCAACTTCTACCGCGTGCCCGGCGTGGACTTACCATCAGGAGCGGGGTCCCTCGCCGGGGACCCCTGGAGGGGAGCTCCGACCGCCGGCCCTGTGGTCTGCAGTGCTTCTGGCTGCGGCGAGGCAGGAACTTTAAATCTTCGACAGCCGGGTTACGGCCTACACGAACCTGAAGCCGCGGCCTCCGGTGGGGAAGAGCCGATTCTGGACTTACCTGGACTTTTACCTGTCTCTACATCTGGACGCCTGTAGCGGCGGCTGCGGAGGGTTGAGGTCTCGACCACGGGGGAAAATGGAGGAGGACTGGCCAAATTTTGTGGTGGATGTTTGTGTTCAATTTTTATTGGGTTTTTGTGTCTTCTTTATCAATGTACTGCTGCTGGCAAATTCATTTAACTTGCACTTTATGTGCAATGTGACAAATAAAACTGATTGTTCATGGTTGGCCACTTGAACTTTTCTGCCCACTCTCTATAAAATCCAGGCATTTGAGCCAGAGACGGGCTGGGAGAAGGTTATAGGTTTGTGGAAAACTGGGACAGACCTGAGACCACCAGTGCCATTGTGTTGACAAGGCTGGGCTGCCAAGAAGGAAGCCCTAGATAGCCGGTGCCTCCAGCTTAGGCCATATCTGAATGGCTGGGCAAGGTTGAGATGCCTGAACCTCTTCCTACTCACAGACAATGAGAGACTGTGCCCACACAGAGGCAAAGACTGGTGCCATGATAATCCAGAGACTGCAAAGGTTTCCTCATCAAGCCCCAAGCTGAGCTGCCAGGAAGAAATAGTCATAGAGTCATACAGTGTGGATACAGGACCTTTGGCAGAACTTGCCCACACTGGTCAACATGTCCCATCTATCTTAGTCTCAAGTAGACACAAAAAGCTGGAGTAACTCAGCAGGACAGGCAGCATCTCTGGAGAGAAGGAAAGGGTGACGTTTCAGATCGAGACCTTTTTAGTCCCAACTGCCTACTAATGGCCCATTTCCCTCTAAATCTGTCTTATCCATGTACCTGTCTAAATACTTCCTAAATGTTGTAATGTATCTATATTGTCAACAAGGATGAACTGCAGGAAGAAGAGATTGCCATGCAGGAGATTGCCGTGCCTCCTCCTTCAAAGATCAAGATGAAACAACTGGGAAAAGACTGAGATTGCCAACGACATTGACATTGCGCATGTGGTCTAGTGAGGGACAGCGCCCCCGTGTGGTCCGGGACGTACTTGCCACTGTGAATAGATTAAACCATGTGAGTACACCCTGCTGTGAGTGTTGGTGTGGTCACTGCTCAACTAGTGTTCCCTGATGCCACACTATAAAAGGCATATGATATGTTTGCCTTCATCAGTCGGGGCATTTACTAGAAGCGAAAGGAAGTCATGTTGCAGCTGTATAACGTTTTGGTTACCCTGCAATTATGAATGTTTAGCTATCCATGTTTAGCCTCTGGAGAGGTTGGCCAAACTTGAATTGTTTACTCTGAAACATTAGAGGCTAAGAGGAGTAGAAAAGTGTGTGTGTCTGTCTGTGTGTGTGTGTGTGTGTGTGTCTGTGTCTGTGTCTGTGTCTGTGTCTGTGTCTGTGTCTGTGTCTGTGTGTGTGTGTGTGTGTGTGTGTGTGTCTGTGTGTCTGTGTGTGCATATGTCTCTGTGTGCGTGTCTGTGTGCGTGTCTGTGTGCGTGTCTGTGTGCGTGTCTGTGTGCGTGTCTGTGTGCGTGTCTGTGTGCGTGTCTGTGTGCGTGTCTGTGTGCGTGTCTGTGTGCGTGTGTCTGTGTGCGTGTGTCTGTGGGCGTATGTCTGTGTGCGTGTGTCTGTGTGCGTGTGTCTGTGTGTGTGTGTGTGTCTGTGTGCGTGTGTCTGTGTGTATGCATATGTCTGTGTGTGCGTGTGTCTGTGTGTGCGTGTCTGTGTGTGCGTGTCTGTGTGCGTGTGTCTGTGTGCATGTGTCTGTGTGCGTATGTCTGTGTGCGTGTGTCTGTGTGCGTGTGTCTGTGTGCGTGTGTCCGTGTGTGTGTGTGTGTGTGTCTGTGTGCGTGTGTCTGTGTGTGTGCGTCTGTGTGTGTATCTGTGTGTGTATGTCTGTGTGTGAGTCTGTGTGTCTGTGTGTGCGTATATCTGTGTCTGTGTGTCTGTGTGTGTGTGTCTGTGTCTGTGTGTGTCTGTGTGCGCATGTGCCTGTGTGCGCGTGTGTCTGTGTGTGTGCGTCTGTGTGTGTGCGTCTGTGTGTGCGTCTGTGTGTGTGCATCTGTGTGTCTGTGTGTCTCTGTTCCTTTTACCAGTGTAGAAATGTCAAATACAAGAGGGCAAAACTTTAAGTAGAGAAGGAGAAATGTTACAGATGATGTTAAGCATGTTTTCTACACAGAGGGGGTGGGTGCATGGAATGGAATGCCAGTGGAATGTTGGAAGGAGATGTGATAGGAACATGTAAGAAGTATTGCATATGTATGTGTAAAGATCACGAATGGTGGGATATGGATCATGTGCATTCTGATAGGATTAATATAATTAAATTAACTCTAGGTGTGATAGGTATGTGTGACTGGCATTTTAATCATTATTTTCATCATTTTAATCATTATTTAATCCTATCCAAGGGAGGGACAGGACTGGCTGCTTAGTATTCCTGGGTACAGGTGTTTCACGTGAGATAGAAGTCGGGGTAAAAGTGGGAGGGAGGGAGGGAGCCTTTACTGGTTAAGGAGAACATCATAAGAGCAATCTGAGATGACATTCCTGATGGTTTGGGGGACGATCATTGTTGGGATTGTACTATGAGCTCCCAAACACTCAATGGGAATTAGAGGAATAAATGTGTCAGGCGATTGCAGACTAATAGGGTTGTCACAGTAGGGGTTTTGAACGTACCTAATATAGAGTGGGACTGCCATAGTGGCAAGGTCTTGGATGCTCAGGAATTTGTCAAGTGTGTTCTGGAATGTTTCCTTGGGCGATATGTCGAGAGAAAAGGCAACGTTTGACTCCAGGGCAAGTTTCTAGTATCAGTGGGCAAGCCTTTTGGGACCTGTAAACACATTTACTTTGAATTAAATGGGTGAGGTTTTGTAAGATTGAAGCTGGCTCATATTCTGCCTCTTTTTAAGAAGAGTCTGAAAGAAAAACCTTGAAACTGCAGACTGGTAAGCCAAACATGGAAAGCATTCAAGGGCTAAGATATATGTGCATTTGGAATGTGGGCTTTAATTAAGGATAGTCAACATGGTTTGTGTGTGAGATATCATCTCTCGTATTTGATTGAGTTTTTGTAGTAACTGAAAAGGTTGCGAGCAGGGCCATAAACGTTGACTGTACGGACCTCAGCAAGGCTTTCAATAAGGTTTTGCATGGCAGGGTGTTGTGAAAGGTCAGATGGCATGGGGTCCAGGGAAAGCTAGCAAATTGGATAAGGAATTGGCTTCATGGTAGGAAGCAGAGAGTGATGGTGGAAGGTTGTTTTTCAGACTGGAGACTCATGATTAGTGGTGTGCCATGGGGATTAATGCTGGGCCCATTGCTAGTTACCATTTATATCAATGATTAAATACGAATGTACAAGGCATGACTAGTAAGTTTCCAGATGACACCAATGTAGATGGCATCTTGGTCGGTGAAGATGGTTATTGATATTTATGTACTGAAGTGCTTGATGTGCTGGGGAAGTGGGCTGAGGAATGGCTAATAGAGTATACTTCGGATAAGTGTGAGGAGTTACATTTATGAATAGCTGAATCAGGGCAGGACATTCACAGTGAATGGTAGAGTAATGGAGACTGAAGGGCCTGGTTCCGTGCTGTCTCGAGTCTAAAGGTAATGTGGTGAAGACAGCTTCTGGCATGCAGGCCTTCATCAGTCAGAACTGAGTATAGAAGTTGGGACATTACGTTACATTTGTACAAGACGTTGGTGAGGTCGCATTTGGATCTTTGTGCCCAGTTTCCGCCACCTTGCTATAGCAAAGACGATTCATGAGGATTTACCAGGACTTGAGGGCCTGAGCAATAGGGGGGTATTGGGCAGTCTAGGACATGGTTTGGAGCTGAAGAGTGCTAGTATAGAGAAGTACATGGGGTGAGGGAATCAAGAACTTGAGGACATGGCTTTAAAGTGCAAAGGAAAATTTAATAGGAACCTGAGAGGCAACCTTTTCCACACAGAGGGTGGCAAGTATATGGAACAAGCTGCCAAATGAAGTAGTTATGACAGGTACAATAAAAACATTTAAAATACATTTGGACAGGTACATGGATAGGAACAGGGATATGAGCCAGACACTGGAAAATGGGACGAGCTTTGATAGGGCATCTTGGTTGTTATGGACGAATTGAGCTGACGGGCCAGTTTCCCTGATGACATATTTCTTTGAATAAGGTTATCAACTTTAACTTATTTGAAAGAAAAGTCATTTGACCAATCGAGTAGTTTACCCCCTCTTCCTCATTTTCCTTGTTCAGTCAGAAAGGGATAGAGTGAGTTTAGTAAACTTTGCTAGAATGTTATGGGCTTTAATCATACAAGACCATAACCACACCCATGTTATACTGCTCCGTATGAACTAGAAGGTGGCTTTTGTTCCATACAGCAAAAGTAAAGGTCTGCTGAGCACAGCTGTAGAAAACTGAGATCAGCATGACCTGCCCTGGGCCAAACCCAGATGTAATCACAACAAAGGCACGTCAGCTCTTTCACATTACGTTTGAAAAGATTGGGCATGTCACTGAATACTCTAACAAACGTCCATGGTTGCACTGTAGAAAGTACCCTGACTCATTGCATCATGGCCTGGTATGGCAATTCCAATGCCCAGCAATGCAAGAGGCTGCAGAGAGCGATGACCTCAGCTGTGCCCTCCTCACCACCAATAGTAAACTCTTTGAATCTAAAATTATTTCATTTTGTACTTCCTGGAGAATCAGAAAAGGAGATGAATCTTCCTAGTTGCTGTAGAATGAGAAGAACACAGACAATAGACAATAGGTGCAGGAGTAGGCCATTCGGCCCTTTGAGCCAGCACCGCCATCCAATGTGATCATGGCTGATCATCCCCAATCAGTACCCCGTTCCTGCCTTCTCCCCATATCCCCTGACTCCGCTATCTTTAAGAGCCCTATCTAGCTCTCTCTTGAAAGCATTCAGAGAACTGAGGCAGAGAATTCCACAGACTCGCCACTCTCTGTGAGAAAAAGTGTTTCCGCATCTCCATTTTAAATGGCTTACTCCTTATTCTTAAACTGTGGCCCCTGTTTCTGGACTTACCCAACATCGGGAACATGTTTCCTGCCTCTAGCATGTCCAGACCCTTAAAATCTTATATGTGTCAATGAGATTCCTTCTCATCCTTCTAAACTCCAGAATGTACCAGCCCAGCTGCTCCATTCTCTCAGCATATGACAGTCCCGCCATCCCAGGAATTAACCTTGTAAACCTACGCTGCACTCCCACAATAGCAAGGATGTCCTTCCTCAAATTAGGGGACCAAAACTGCACACAATACTCCAGGTGTGGTCTCACTAGGGCTCTGTACAACATCTGTACGGACATGACTCATTGCATTGAAGGCTGCAGCACTGACAGCACTTTTACACCACTGTTCTAACTGGCTCCTTGTAGCACTGAACCTAAGGAACCTAGACTCTGTGCTTGCCCCTCTCTGAAAGTGACACGCTTCCTGAACTTGTGTGGGGGGGAAAACACCAACATTTCACTGCTTCCACCTCACAGTAATTGATTTTGGTGAAAACGTACAAACCCTTTGAAAGGACTAAAATTATGTATTCAGCAAGAACATGACTAGAAGTGGTTCACGATCTGGATCATTGGTGTAGAAACACTCTTATGCAGCCTTCTGAGAAGGAATGCTTTCAATCAGGAGTCAGAGATGACCTCCATATCACTAACTGTTCATTTTAAGGTGCAGATTTACTTCAATTTGGACTTTGGATATACAATGTGGAAACAGACACTGTGGCCCACCAAGTCCATGCTGACCACCATTCCCCTCATACACGGACACTATTCTACACAACTTAAAATTCACAGAAGCCAATTAAGCTACAACCTTTATATCTCTGGAGTGTGGGAGGAAACCGGAGCACTTGGAGAAAACTCACGAGGTCACAGGGAGATCGTACAAACTTTGTACAGACAGCACCCGTAGAACCTGGGTCACTGGCGCTATAAGGCAACAGTGTGACCCCTCTCACCCTGGCCACAAACTCTTTGAATCACTTCCCTCTGGAAGGCAACTCCAGACTGTCAAAGCTGCCACTGGCAGCTGATTTCAAACACCCACCATATTTTGTGTGAAATGATTACCCCTCGGATGACCCCGCTTGTCATATCCCAGTCAAAAAATAATCTTTACAGGGAAATCTAGTTTCTATATTTACCATTGTGGAACTGAGAATGGTAAAGCAGGCCCACCTGAAAAGGTATTTTCTGAGTTCTGGGTGCCTGCCTTTGAGTAAAGTGCATGCTGCCACAATGCCTTAATGAGGTTCTCATCTTCCTGTGCAGGCATATCTCTGAAGATCTGTCCTGGGCTAGCACATTAATCATAAAGAAAGCCCATTAACGCCTCAATTTCCTAAGAATATTGGGGAGATTCGGTATGTCAACAAATACTCTCTTGAGCTTCTACAGGCGTACAGAAGAGAGTTGCATCATGGTTTGGTTCGGCAACTTAACCGCCCAAGAATGAAGAAGACTGCAAAAAGTAGTGAACACTGCCCAGTCCATCACGGGTACAGACCTCCCCACCATCGAAGGGATCTACAAGAGTCACTGCCTCAAGAAGGCAGCAGGCATCATCAGAGACCCTCACCACACTGGCCACACTCTCATTTCACACCTCTTCGGAATCCCAAGTCCTTTTGCACCTCTGATTTCTGAATCCCCTTCCCATTTAGAAAATTATGCCATAGAGAGTCATAGAGTGATACAGTATAGAAACTGGCCCTTCGGCCCAACTCACCCACACCGACCAACGATGTCCCAGCGTCCCTAGTCCTATTTGCCTGCACTTGGTTCCTAACCCTCCAAACCTGTCATACACTTCCTACAACCGATGTGTATGACTGCACACTTTGTTATGCTGTATTTCACTGCCACGCCACTTCTTTGCCACCTCTACAACATGTTCAAGTCCATCTTTAGACCCCCTGCTTCCTCTACACTACTTGCCCCTCCAACTATCTTTGTATCATCCACAATCTTGGCCACAAAGTCATCTATTCCATCATCCAAATCATTAACATGCAACGTGAGAAGCTGGGGACCCAGCACCAACCCCATGGAACATCACCACTCATTGGCAGCCAACCAGAAAAAGCCCCCTTTATTCCCACGCTTTTCCATCTGTCATTTTGCCAATCATCTATCCATGTGAGTATCTTCACCAACATGCCATAGTCTGACATCTCATTTGGTAGCCTCATGTGCAGCACCTTGTCAAAGATCTTCAAAGGCATATCTTAGTACATCATGGGAAGCTAAGGAAGACATTGCAGGGAGCTTGGCAATTATATTTTATCATCATTACCTGTGGGTTAGATACCAGAAGACTGGAGGGTGGCTAATATGATGCCTTTATTTGAGAAATGGCCACAAGGACACAGCAGGGAATGCAGGCCAGTGAGCCGAGCAACAAGCGTTGGGAAGTTGCTGGAGGGGTTTCTGAGAGACAGAAACGCCCATCATTTGGAAAACAAGGAACGATTAGAGATGTGAAGGAAAGAACTGCCGATGCTGGTTTTAATCAATGGTCGACACAAAATGCTGGAGTAAGTCAGCGGGACAGGCAGCATCTCTGAGAGAAGGAACGGGTGACGTTTTGGGTCGAGACCCTTCTTGAGATGATTAGAGATAGTCAGCATGGCTTTGTGTGTGCGTAATCATGTGACACAAATTTGTTTGAGTTTTTTGAAGTGGCGACAAAGTGGATGGACGAGAGAAAGGTGGTAGATGTTGTCCACCCGGACCACAGCAACACCTTTGACTAGGCCCCACAGGGTAGGCAAGTCTGGAGGGTTAGACTGAGATGGGATTCAAGGTGAGCTTGTGAATTGATACAAAATTGGCTTAGTAGCGGTCAGAGGGTGGTAGTGGAGGGCTGATGTTCATATTGAAAGACTGTGATCACTGATGTGCCACAAGGATCAGGGCTGGTTTCACCGGTTGTCATCTATATTAATGATTTGGATGAGAATAGTAAGATTGAATGAGAACTTACCAGTTCGAAGGTTGATCTTTATTTTATGAGGAGTCGAAGTGAGGGATTTCGTGAAGAGCCCGCCGGCGCGCATGCTCGACATACTTCAAAGTAGCGGCGTGGAATCACAGAAACCAACAAAAGAAATGACTTCGCATAGTAAGATTGAAGTGACTAAGATTACCAGATGAAGGTGATTGAGGGTTGGGCGAGGAGGGCACGAAATCCCTCACTTCGACTCCTCATAAAATAAAGATACATTTTCTGGATATAGGATTAATTGGAATAAAAGTGATATTATGCCAATAACTAATATAAATTTAAACATATTACAACAATATCCATTATCAATAGTTACTGACAAAATTAAATATTTAGGAATTAATGTATCTAAATCACATAACTCATTAATTAGATCGAATTATCCTCAATTATTAGATAAACTTAAAAAAAATATTTTATATTGGAAAACACTGCCTATATCTTTGATTGGTAGAATAAATGCTATAAAGATGGTTTTTCTACCACAATTATTATATCTGTTTCAAGCTATCCCTTTTTTCCTTCCGAAAACCTTTTTTAAAAAAATTGATAATATTGTTAATAGTTTTATTTGGGATTATAAAAATCATAGAATAAGTAAAAAACATTTATGTAAGTCAAAGATAAATGGAGGATTAGCACTTCCAAATTTTTTATACTACTTCTGGGCAGTACAGATTAAGAATATGAATTTTTGGTGGGTAAATACGGACCTGGAACCAACGTGGCTAAAGATAGAAAAGGAAGATTGTTTGCCTTTCAACGTAGATTCAATTATTTTTGCCCCAAAGGAAGTTCAAAAAAAAACTTATAGGGACAATCCAATCATTTATAATAATAGACGTATTTGGAAACAAATAGTCAAGACTTTACAATTAGACAACCTTTCATTTAGATTACCAATTATGAATAACCCATTATTTAAGCCCTCCACATTGGATGGAGGGTTCAGACATTGGGATAATTTAGGAATTACAAGGGTAGAGCACCTTTATAGAAATGGAAAATTTCTTTCATTTCAGGAATTACAAGATATCTACGGATTGTCTTCACAGCATTTGTTTAGGTATTTCCAAATTAGAGATTATATTAAATCTAATACACAGGATTTTAAAAATAAGGAACCAGGATTATTAGATGAATCGTTTAACTGGCATCCAACCACAGAAAAATTAATAGCTTATATATATAACATCATTATGGATAATGAGAATCCAATAACTGAAACATATCGTCAAGCATGGGAAAATGAAATTGGATCACCTATAACCAAAGAAAATTGGGGAGAAAGTCTACAACGAATACACCGGTGCTCGTTAAATGCTAGACATATATTAATACAATTTAAAGTATTATATAGATTACATTATTCAAAAGCCAAATTAAATAGTATATTTCCTAATCTCTCCTCTATTTGTGATAAATGTAAGAATTTAGAAGCAAATTTAACACACAGTTTTGTTACATGTCCTAAATTGAATTATTATTGGACAGAAATTTTTAAAGTAATTTCTGAAGTTCTTAAGGTTAAATTAGAACCTGACCCAAAGCTAATAATACTGGGAATTCCAGAGGCTAATTTGATATTTACACCAGACCAAAGAAATTTCCTTGATTATTGTTTGATATTGGGGAAAAAAATAATATTGAAATTTTGGAAGGGAACATTATCCCCAACAATTAAAATGTGGGCATCAGAGATGTTGGAGACGTTGCAGTTGGAAAGAATCAGATTTGTCCTTTTGGACAAGTATAATTCTTTTCAACAGATATGGTCTCCATATATACAGTATTTAGAGAAGTAGCTGTTCTTGGCATCACGGCTCGACTGACACCCTGCAGGATTTGATGAAAATAATGTATTGGTATACCAGGAAATATGCATGTCTTTACTGATATTATTATTTGTAGTTGTTTCATTTATAATATATTGTGTGGCTTTTAATTGATATATATACATAATATGTCTTTTTTCTTTTTCTTCATTTTTTCTTTTTCTTTTATACCAAATAATTATTAAGGAATTATAATTTTATTGATTAATAATGGTATTTCTCTATACCCACTTTTATTTTCAAAAAAAAAAATAAGATAATAATCATTAGAGTACAAATATTGATTTAAGTGGATGTTTATAACTCAGTTTTAAACATTGAGAATTGTTTATTGCTAATAAAAAAATTATTCAAAAAATAAAAAATAAAGATCAACCTTCGAACTGGTAAGTTCTCGTTCAATCTTACTATTTCATTTCGGAGTCACGTGAGTGACTTCGTGAAGACTTCAAAGCTTCTGTGATTACATGCCCTGGACCACGTCCATGCTGACACACCAGGGATGGATGGGAGGAACAAACTTGCTCAACAGTTCATACTGCAAAACAAGAGCAGAGTTATTAATAACAAATCAAAAACCCCTCATGCGGGGACATCTCCACGTTCTTGACCTGCATTCAGCACGGCTTCTGCGAACTGTAGAGGAGCAGCAACAGGCTTGTTATAAAAACGCTGGAACACAGCTTCATTAGCCCATCCTGCTGTGGCGAGAATTTGGTCCATGGGCACCTCCATGACCCTCGCCGCTGACGTCGATGCAGCCCTGGTGGAATGAGACTTGAACACATTAGTGTCGATACCTGACTTACCCAAGCCGACTCGAAGCCACCTGGATATCGTCTGGACTGTCACTCGATGATGAGGTCTCTTATGAGTGACAAGCAGGTATCTCTCCATTCCTCTGATGCGTGCCGTCACCTTGACATAGTGGCGGATATGTGAGGCTAACATAGCCTAGCATCTGCGGGGTATGCCGGGAACTTCAGCTGCAGCCCTGTGCACCCAGGTCTATGCTGCTTTAGTAGCTCGTCAATGAAAAAGACTACTTCTGTAGGGGTAGACGTCATTCTGTCGACATGAAGTTTGTGTACTGTCTGTACCCTCTGAGCTGAAGTCAGCGCTAGTAACATCACCAGCTTCATGGTGAGTTGGTCCAGTTGGAGCCCTTCCATGGGAGACCACGTCCTGAGCAGGGTTAATACGTCCCTGACATCCCAGGTGATATTATAGCGTGGTGTAGGCGGATTCATATTGAATATACCCCACATGAGTCTGGACACTAGCCTGTTGGATCCTACCCCAAAATTGAGGTAGAATGATAGCGTACTTCTGGCGCTGTAACTTAAGTGTTCAACATGGTGCAACGCCGCGAGGAATTCCAGGACGTCGGTTATTGTCACGTCATCGTACGTGATGCGAGAGCGGCTGCAGTAGGCTTCCCACTGCTTAATATGCGAGTGGTATCTTCGCCTTGTGGACTCTCGACACGACGCCCCGTTGGTATCCATGGTCCGAGACGAGAGTCCGTATTGGACTAACGACCTGTTCAGAACCTGCAAGCCAACAAATTTAAATAGCCATGGCAGGGATGTGGCTCCCCTGAGACAGGGTGAGTAACCAATTGTGGGCAACCCTTCGAAAGGACCCAAGGTTCGTTGAGCATGTCAAAGACCACCGGATACCAAGGCTGTGTGGGCCAGTCGGGTATAATAAGGATGCCCTTGGCAGCATCTGCCTGAATCTTTCGCAATACCCGACTGATGAGGCAAAACGGGGGGAAGGCATAGAAAAACCTATTCCCCCAGTCCAGCGAGAATGCATCTAGCGCTATTGCCCCAGGATCTGGTTCCCATGAAACGTAGGTTGGTACCTGATGGTTCAACCGTGACGCAAAAAGGTCAATGTCCGGTTTACCAAATTTGGCTGTGACTTTAGAGAAAATCTCAGGATGCAACATCCATTCAATATTGTCATTAACTTTGCGTGACCTGGTGTCCGCCACAGTATTAAGCTCACCTGGCAAATAGGTAGCTGAAATCCAAATGTCTCTTTGAACACACCAGAGCCAAATTGAGTTAGCCAATTTGTCACACGAAACTGACCTGGTACCACCCATATGGTTTAAGTATGCCACTGCTGTGGTGTTGTCTATTTGGAGACGGACATGTGCTCCAACAAGCTTGGAACAATACGCACGAAGCCCGTGGAATGCTGCCAGCAACTCCAAATAGTTAATCCCTTGAGTCAACAACATCGTTGATTCAAGGGTGTCCCATCTGCCCCCACAACTAGAGCAATTATCCATGGCTGCCCAGCCATTGGAGCTTGCATCAGTCTGCAAATATACCACCGGATTAGCCTCCCTGATAGGCTTGAATGAGCTGCTAATGTGACACACCCACCATTGCAACTCATTTATCGCTTCGGGCGGCAGCTGCATGGACCGATCATAATGACCAGCGTTCTGTTTTAACGCAGCAATTTTAGCTCTTTGCAAATTCTGATAATGCAAAGGTCCATATCGCGCTGCCGGAAACAAAGCTACAAGCTTCCCAATTATTGTAGCTGAATGCCGAATCGATGGTATATTGGTGCGGATTAAATCTTGACACACCTGGGTAACCTCCTCAATCTTGTTAATTGGAATGGTAACCCTCATGCTCATAGAGTTCACCGTGAACCCTAGGTAATTAATCACCTGGGCAGGGCAGAACTTTGATTTCTCTGGATGGACAATAAACCCTGATTGTTGAAATATATTGACAGCAGCTGCAACACCCTGTTCAGCCAATTCCAGGGTGTGGCCCACAATTAAGATATCATCTAAGTAGGCCATAACTATATGGTGTCGTTGCCTCAAATAAGCCATAATTGGCTTCACTAATTTAGTGAACAATCTAGGGGCTGTGGTGAGCCCATTAGGCAAAGCCTTGTACTGCCAGAGTTGCCCATCCAGATGAATTTCAAAACCTTCTGTTGTATTTCTGGATGGATACTGAATAATATGCGTCTTTCAAATCGATGCATGCCATAAAGCAACCATGAGAAATCAATGATTTGGCTGTTTCAAACGTATCCATTTTAAAAGGAGTATATGTTACAAAAGTATTCAAACGGGTTAGATCAATAATGACACGACAACCTCCATCCTTCTTAGGTCTGGTGAATATATTCGAAACAAATTCAACTGGCTCATGCACCGCTCTCTCAATCACTCCCTTCTGCTCAAGACTTAAAAGTTCCTTGTAGCCTGCTGCCTGCTCTGCAGCAGATAATTTAAACGTTCGAGCGGGCATGTGCTGGGATGGAGGAATGTCGCCATTAATAAACTCAATTTTATGCCCCTGAATATTCTGCAACACATACTCGTCACCAGTAAAATTACCCCATGCACCCAAAAACAACCGAAGGTGACCACCAACATGTGAAGTTAAACAAAGAGAAAAGAGAGAACCAGACCCCCTCACCCCCGTGGTTACCGGCGGTCCTAGACACGTGTGGGTGGACGTGGAGGTGCTGGGTTGGCTTGAGGGCGCGGCGTCTTCGTTTTCCACCAGGGTCTCTGCCGACGCTGTCCTAAAAAAGACCCCTGGTGCTGGGTCTGATGTTGCTGTCGTTGTGGAGCTTGAGGGTGGGTCCTCGTTGAGGAACTAGCTGACCCTCGTGATCGAATGTATGGAGACTTTGAGCCTGACGGTGCGGGGGCACTCTGAGAGCGCATGATCCCCACCGTTTTGGCTGGTTCGTCAAGCTCTTTGACTCTCTTCGAGAGGTCCTCCCCAAAGAGCTGACGGGGCGGGGGCGGCGGCGGTGGTTTGTACAATCCTGCAGACTTCGGATTGAGCGCTGGGCGGATGCTGGTTTTGCGAAACCCGTTGATTTCGTGCTGGGTCGCGCACAGGAGGGCCAGAGCATCTTCCTGGTCCAAATTCAGTTCGTCCCCGTCCACCGACGGCGGTAATACCGGCCGTGAGGAGCTTCAGGATCCGCTGCAATTTTACCTCTTGTTGACGGATAGCCGCACTGATGTTGCCCCATATCGGCGTATTGACCACAGGCACGTTGAGGGAGTTGCAATTGGATGGAGCCTTGTGACGGCTCATTGCCTGAATGAGGACTTCTTCCTGTAGTTGCTGGTTGTTAAGAAAGTCCACAGTGGCTGCCAGCTTTGCGTTTAAAGGAAGTCCAGATGAATGTGGGGCCGCAATTTGGTCGCCACATCCAGAAGATCCTCCGCTGGCACCTCCAACGGAGGTGGTATGGAATCCACCAAAACCTCCTCCTCCTGCTGCTCCAGGCTGATGATAGAGGCTGGTGATGACGCCCTGTGCCTGTTGCTGCCCTGCTGTAGTTGACGTTGAAGCAGGAGCTCCAGCAGCCGCTCCATACGGTCAATACGCCCTTCACCCTGAACACTCAGGTGGTCGGAGTCCTCCGGCTCTGAAAAGAAACCAGGCTCCTATCATCGGCCCGCACCTCATCGAGGCCCTGCCGGTGCCGGTAGTTGTCGCTAACAGCCGCCGAGGCGAAACTGCGCGATTCCCGCGCGGGCATGTTCAACTGCCTCCGTTTAGCGGGAGCTGAAGCCGCTGCCACTAAGGGCACTTGCGGCGTGGTGTCGGCACCAGCCGAAGCATGGCTGCCTGAAGCCCGCGCAGGCTTGCCGGCTGCCCACATCGTGGACTTTGTCGACGCATGGTCTCGCCCACCCATCCATGGGGGGCTCGGCGACCGCGACGAGACCCGACTCAACCGACCCGTCCCGGCGTCGAGAGTCGGGGTGTGCCGGCTGGACCTCACAGCCGCCCCGGGTCTCGCCCTGGAACCTGACCGCTCCTCCGTGTCAGACAATGCCTTAGCCCTGGCAGGGTTAGGCTTCTGGGCTGCTGCCCTTCCCCTACTCGGAGGGCTGAGTGGAACTGGCCGTGCAGCCGCACGCACCCAGCTCGAGGTCGCAGCGAGCCCGGGTCCCCCTGCTCTGGCGGCACACCACACTCCTCCTCGTCGAACTCCTCCGAGCTGTGGTGTGCTGGCGGATCTGGACCTGTAAACACAGGGCTTACCCACATCTCCGCCTGAGTCCCGGCCTGCGTTGCAGGTACTGCCGATGGTAAAGGCCCCGGAACTGTTGACCGGCGAACTCGTCCTGACGTCCTCCGGCCCTTGGAACTCCCATCCATGTCCTTGATGCAAGACAAAACCCACAACAAGGACCACCAACTAAAGGTAGGATACTTACCTCCGTGGCCCCTTCTGAAGGGCTGGCGAGGAGCGCGCTCCACCGCCAGCCGTCGCAGCAACGCGGTACGACGATATGTCGAGCATGCGCGCCGGCGGGCTCTTCCCGAAGTCACTCACGTGACTCCGAAATGAAATTTAGTTGGCATGGTTAGAACATTTGCAGATGGCATCAAAATTGATGGTGCAGTTAATAGTCATGAAGGTTATCCAAGGTTACAAAAGGATCTAGGGGAAATAACCAAGAAATTGCAGATGAAATTTAATTTGAAGGTGTGAGATGTAGCATTTTGTCAACTTAAACTGGGGTACGACTTACACAATGTATGGTAGGGCCCTGGAAAGTGTTGTAGAATAGGAAGACATTGGATTACAGGTACGTAGTTCCTTGAAAGTGGTGACGCAAGTTGACAGAGTGGTGAAGAAGGCACAAGGCACATAGAGTCACATACTGTACCCTCAGCCAAACTCGCCCATGCCAACCACGATGCTCATCTACACTAGTGCAATCTGCATAAGTTTAGGCCATACCTCTCTAAAGCTTTCCTATCCACGTATGTGTCTAAATATTTTTTAAATACCACCTCAACTATCTCCTCTGGCAGTTCATTCCATATACCCACTACCCTCTGCGTGAAAAAGTTGCCACTTGAGTACCTATTACATTTTTCCTCTCTCACTTTAAACTTATGTCCTTTGGTTCTTGATCAGAATCAGAATCAGAATCACACTTTATTTGGCAAGTATGTTTTGCAACATACAAGGAATTTCATTGGCCAGGGTTGACCAGAGTTGATTTATCTACTCTGGGTAGAAGACTGTGTATTCACTCTAGCTATCCCCTCATGATCTTATACACTGCTATAAGATCTCCCTTCACCCTCCTGCACATCAAGGAATATAGTCCTAGCCTTTCTTCCTATAGCAGGGTGACCAAAACTGAACGCAATACTCTAAAGGCAGCCTCACCAACATCTTGTACAACAATGACTAACATCACAACTACTATATTCAGTATCCAGACTGATGAAGGCCAATGCACCAAAAGCCTTCTTGCCAGGCACGTGCCGTCAGGGTCGGCAAGGTAGGCACTGCCTAACCCGACTAAAATTATAACATAGTAATTACTAAATATAAATAATAAAGGCATGGGAGAATTATGCCTATCTAAGAGACCGATCTCTTAGGTAGGCACAATTCTCCGTGCCTTTCAACCACAGAGCTTGTAACACGGGAAGGTCTGTGCAGCCCACGTGCCGTCAACGCTGCCTGAAGCTGTCAATTTCAAGTGGATCTGAAGGCAGCAGAAATTCTGCCTTTGCAGCACTGCGCTGGTGTAGCAGCCTATTTCCCGGGGTGAGGGGGTGGGGGGAGAGCTCCTTTCATAGCATTTGGGGAGTCTGGCCCAGGGTAAAGTTGCGGGGAGGGCACGAATGTTGTGAAGGAGGAGATCGGGATAATGCCACTTGTGACGATCCTTGCATGGAGGCGTACAAAACCTCTCTCCTGCCACTCGCTGGCCTCACTCATGTCCTTAAATTCCGACAGCGCGATTGAGGTTACTCGGCTGTGGGAATTTAAGGATTTGCAGGAAGCGGCTGACATGAGTGAGTGGCAGGTGAGAGGTGTTCAGACGGAGAGCACTGCCAGAGGTGAGCGGGCCGGCAGAAGGCGCTGAAGTGGCGGCCAGTTCTGCTGTCGGGTCCCGGCGGCCGCTCGCAGCTCCCCGAGCTGCTTCTATCCTCGGCTACAGTGCGTGGCTTCGCACCCGGAGAGCTGTGGCAGCGGTGAGTGAGTGAGTTACTGGCATTATCCCCAACCCCCTCCTTCTCAACATTCCTGCTCTCCCCGCAACTTTACTCCTGGCACAGACTCTCCACACGCTGTGAAAGGAACTCTCCCCCCCATTGGTCCCTTGAACAAGTGTTGTCTTTCAAAAATATGGCAACTGATTCAACTTTTCCCTGTACTCCCATTTTTCCCACCATCTCTCCACCTGCCAGCAATCTTCACCACCCACCCATTCAGTAATTCAGAATAAAGGAGACTTGGAAGCCTTGGGCAAATTGAATTGTTACTGTATTTATTTTTATTTTTTATTTTTACGGAGAGAACAATCTGCACATGCGCGGTTTAATTTTTTTTTTTAAATCCGACTGAGTGCCTACCCTGAGTAATAACTCACGGCACGTGCCTGCATCTTGCCCACCCTATCTATCTGAGATGCCATTCGCAGGAAATGATATATCTACCCTACTAGATTTATCTGCACTACAGCACTCCCCAGGGCCCTGGTATTTGCTGTGCTGGTTTTGCCCTTGACGTCCCAAAGTTAAACACCTTGTGCTTATCTGCATTAAACTCCATTAACTTCTCTACTGGTCGGGACGCAATAGGATGAATGACCTGCTTCCACAATGTAGCTATTGTATAAGTTGGAAGGAACTGCAGATGCTGGTTTACACTGGAGGCAGACACAAAATGCTGGAGAAACAGCGGGACAAGCAGCATGTCAGGATGGAAGGAACTCCAGCATTTTGTTTCTATCTGAGCTATTCTATGGTTCTGTTTCACCATGTTCACAGGAAAGAAATTGAGAAATTGATGGCTTACTCCATTTCTGAAGAAGTTGTCATGGCCTCTCCTTTGGGCACTGGAGCATGCAAAGTAATTTGGGGAAAATATTTATTTCTGACACGTTTCCATTTACCAATGCTGCTGAATGCGTACTGAGAGATGTAATCAGAATGTGAAGTGCTTGAGCAGTCCATAACACAGGTCAAACCTCAATTACCTTGCCCCAAGGGAACTTGCTGTCATGGCAACGGCACACTTTGTCTGCTCATGAGGAACACTGACCCATTTCAGCCTAAAGCCAGTTCCAATGTTCCTCCCTCCCCATAGCGTGCTCATAAATAGCATGTCTGAATATTTTCAGGCCCAAATTCGGTGTAACATTGCTGATCAACATACCATTGAAATCTGAAGTCTGAAGAAAGGTCTCGACCTGAAATGTCACCCATTCCTTGTATCCAGAGATGCTGCCAGTCCCACAATGTTACTCCAGCATTTGGTTTCAACCAGCATCTGCAGTTTCTTATACCATTCTATACAATTAAAATTGTCAGGTACTCAAAAGCTACAAAATTGCTGAAAATGTTGTACTCAGCAGGAGACGTGCATGTGTGGAAAATGCAGAGGAGTTAATATTTCGAATTGTTAACTCTGCTCCTTCCTCGACTGATGCTGCCTGATCTGATGAACATTTTCAACATTTTCTGTTTTAGTTGTCATTCAATAAGTATGGACAAGTGAATGATTGTGCCTAGACAAAAGAATACAAAAAGTCTGGACTGACGATAGACTCAAAATGCTGGAGCAGTTTAGCGGGACAGGCAGCATTTCTGGATAGAAGGAATGGGTGACGTTTCGGGTCTGAAGAAGGATCTCGACCAGAAATGTCACCCATTTCTTTTCTCCAGCTTTTTGTTTCTAGCAAGGAGATTTGCATGTCTCCCCAGCTCATTAAGCGAGGTTCTACTGAGCTTATTTCTCAAACTAAATTCAAATAAGGGTGGCTGCAAAATAAACAGCCTGGTGTCCGAATTGAAGAGTCTGATATTTAGTGTGAGTGGACTAACATCTGCATCAGTGGTGCCAAAAGTGGATATCACATAGAGCTTCAAGTTCCCAGGCGCAAATATCAACAGCAATTTATCCTAGTCCAACCACATCAACACTGCAGCCATGAAAGCACACGCCATTGCCTCTATTTCCTCAGTACGCTAAGGAAATTCAGCTGAAGATAGACACAAAATGCTGGTGTAATTCAGGCGGCATCTCGGGAGAGAAGGAATGAGTAACATTTCTTGTCGAGACCCTTTTTCAGACTAGGGGTCACGGTGAAGGGAAATTAGTGATATAGATGTAGAGGGATATAGAACAAATGAATGAAAGATAAGCAAAAAAGCAACGATGATGCAGGAAACCAAATTCAGCTAATCAATTCCTACAGATACACCGTGTAAAGCATTCCATTGGGATGCATACAGCTTTGTATGGTAACCGGTCTGCCCAAGGCTGCAAGAAATTGCAGAGTTGTGGACGCAGCCCAGTCCATCATGCAAACCAGCCTCCCCCCTCATGCCCATCTACATTGCAAGCTGCCTTGGGCAAGCAGCCATCACAATCAAGTGTAATCAAAGACCACTCACACTCCAGTCATTCTCTGTTCTTCTCCGTCCCATCATTGAAGCCTGGGAGCACGTACATCAGATTCACCACAGTTACTGGACTCTTCAACGGATCTCTCGTATGATAAACATTTATACTTGGCCAACCGATCTATCCGATGGTCCTTGCAATTTCTCTTACCTACACGTTCTCTGTAACTGCAACAATGTATGTTTCCTCTCTCTTTTTGTACTACATGTTGTACCATGTTTGCTATGAAGGTACATGTGTGTGGTATAATTTGCCTGGATAACATACAAAAGAATGATTTTCACCAAGTTTCCCTTTTCTCTTTTATTTCATCTCTTCACCGTCCTCCATCACCTTGGGGAAGTCCAGGACAAGGGGCCACAGTTTAAGGATAAGGGGGAAGTCTTTTAGGACCGAGATGAGAAAAACCATTTTTCACACAGAGTGGTGAATCTCTGGAACTCTCTGCCACAGAAGGTAGTTGAGGCCAGTTCATTGGCTATATTTAAGAGAGAGTTAGATGTGGTCCTTGTGGCTAAGGGGATCAGGGGGTATGGAGAGAAGGCAGGTACAGGATACTGAGTTGAATGATCAGCCATGATCATATTGAATGGCGGTGCAGGCTCGAAGGGCCGAATGGCCTACTCCTGCACCTATTTTCTATGTCTATGTTTCTATGTTTCAATAGGACATAAGAGCAGAAGTAGGCCATTCAACCCATCAAGTCCGCTCCAGTATTCAAGCATGGCTAATTTATCTTTCCCTCTCAACACCATTCTCCTGCCTTCTCCCTGTATCCTTTTTCAACCTTACTAACCAGAAATCTTTCAGTCTCCGCTTTAGAAATACCCAATGACTTAGCCTCCACAGCCAACTGTGGCAATGAATTCCAGATTCACCACCCACTGGCTAAAGGAATGTCTCCTCATCTTTCTAAAGGTACGTCCTTTCATTCTGAGACTGTGCTCTCTGGTCCTAGACATCCACAAGTGGAAACAGCCTGTCCACGTCCTCTTTGTCTTGGCCTTTCATTATTCAGTCTGTTTCTATGAGATTGCTCTCATCCTTCTAAACACCAGTGAGTAAAGACTGAGAGCCATCAAACACTCCTCATACATTAACCCAATCATCCCCAGGATCATTCTCGTAAACCTACTCTGGACCCTCTCCAAAGCCAGCACATCCGTCCTCAGATATGGGACCAAAACTGTTCACAATACTCCAAATGTGGTCTCACCGGCGGCACCTGATAAAGCCTCAGCATTGCATCACTGCTTTTATATTCTAGTTCCCTGGAAATGAATGCAAGCATTGCATTTGCCTTCCCTACCACTGACTCAACCTGCAAATTAACCTTTAGTGAATCCTGCACCAGTATTCCTAAGTCCCTTTACACCTATGATTTCTGAATCCTCTTCCCATTTAGAAAGTAGTCTATGCCTTTAATCCTTCTACCAAAGTGCACAATCATACACTTTGCTTCATTGTATTGCATCTGCCACTTCTTTGCCCACTCTCACAACCTGTCCAAGTCCTTCTGTTGCCTCCCTGCGTCCTCTCTCTACACCACCTGCCCCTCCACCTCTGTTCATATCATCGGCAAACTCGGCCACAAAACCATCAATGTCCTCATCTAGATGATGAACATATAATGTGAAGAGTAACGGATCCAACTTCGACCCTTGCGGTAAAAACAGGCATGGATTTTTTCTTATGCAACCGAGTTATTTCCACTCGTCTTAGTTTGAGTAGCGTGAGACAGTCAAGAGTTTGGATAATATTTGCTGCCAGATATTTTATGTTTTTATTTTACTTGAATCAGGAAAATGTCCCGCCAGATTACTCCAGCTTTTTTCCCCAGGTGTTTACACTTAGTAAATCATTCTGTTATGAAAAGAAGCCATAAGATCGAGCAATCTTCCATTGATGAGTGCGGCCGTTAAGAAAACTTTTACCATGTGCATCCTTCAATGGTGAGATTCATACCAAGCTTCACCAAGATGGCTTCAACTACTCAGCTGGCATGCTCTGCTCTCATTCCTTCTCTCCGGAGAAGCTGCCTGTCCCACCAGGTTACTCCAGCATTTTGTGTCCATCTTCAGTGTAAGCCAGCATCTGCAGTACCTTCCTACACATGCTCTGTTCAGCCCATGGTCTGATCTTATCATCACCACTGCACTATCAGGACTCCAGTAAAGGGGCGAGGTGCCAAGAAGGCAAAGAGAACATCCATCTACTCAATGTTTAAGAAGAAACTGCAGATGCTGGAAAAATCAAAAGTAGACAAAAAATGCTGGAGAAACTCAGCGGGTGAGGCAGCATCTATGGAGAAACGGAGTAAGCGGCGTTTCGGGTCGAGACCCTTCTTCAGGCTAAAGAGGGTCTCGACCCGAAACGTCGCCTACTCCTTTTTTCCATAGATGCTGCCTCACCCGCTGAGTTTCTCCAGCGTTTTTTGTCTGCTATCCTTCTCCTCAATGGTAAGTTCTGTGCAGTACGGCAGCTGAAAGACAGGCAAGCATTGTGGACTGCTTTAGGGTCAAGTTCAACAGAAATAACGCCTTGGATGTTAGAGTTTCTGGTCATGTTTGTAGCCTGCTGGATGTTTAGGGAGTAATCCCACATGCCATTATCATCCCAAACATCAAATAGTTCAGTGACAAAGCGTGGAAGCAGGCCCTTCGGCCCACCGAGTCCGCACCTACCAGCGATCCCCGCACATTAACATTACTCAACACACCCTAGGGACAATTTTACATTTTACATTTAAACCAACCCAATTAACCTGCAAACCTGTACGTCCTTGGAGAGTGCGAGGAAACCAAAGAGCTTGGAGAAAACCCATGCAGGTTATGGGGAGAACATACAAACGCTATACTGACAGCACCCGTAGTCAGGATTGAACCCAGGTCTCTGGCGCTGTAAGGCAGTAGCTCTACCGTTACGCCACCGTGCGTTTAGTATGTCATCAATATTTTCAGATCCTCTTGCGGGCGCCCATTCATGATTTCTGGTACAGGAGAAGCAGCAGAACCCTTCTTTCTCATGTTTTGGCAATCCACAAATGTGTATCCATGGCTTGGGTCACTTAACACCTCCAGGAGTGCCTGAGAGACTTGGGAAATTCAGAGTGATAGTGACCTCTGCAGGCAGAATGATCCGCAGGGGGGTTACACAAAAAGCTGGAGAAACTCAGCGGGTGCAGCAGCATCTAAGGGGCGAAGGAGATAGGCGACGTTTCGGGTCGAGACCCTTCTTCAGACTTCAGAAGAAGGGTCTCGACCCGAAACACCAGTGTGAAGAAGGGTCTCGACCCGAAACGTCACCTATCTCCTTCGCCCCTTAGATGTTGCTGCACCCGCTGAGTTTCTCCAGCTTTTTGTGTAACCCTCGATTCTCCAGCATCTGCAGTTCCTTCTTTAACAGAATGATCCTCATATTGCTAGAGATCTAGTAAGCTATACTATACCAGCACCAACATAGAAATCTTCACCTCCAGATACATTGGACAGGGTGTGCGGTAGAACATGAAATGTAGCACAGTACAGCACAGGAACAGGACTTTAGGCCCACAGTGTTTGTGCTGAACATGATGTCAGGTTAAACTAATCTCATCTGCCTATATCTCTACATTATATATATATATATATATATATATATATATATATATATATATATATATATATATATATATCCTGCACCAATGCACCACAAACTTACACCCTGTGTGAGTGCATGTGCGTGTGCATGTGCATATATATATATATATATATATATAAAACTAAACGTCTCATCTTGACCACTTCCTGTCTGCACTGTATATTGATTTTAAAAAAAAACTCTACCATATATCGCTATGATTTTTGGCAATTTTACTCAGTCCTCCTCCGCTGAGGCAGCCCAGAGGATTTTTACGATAGTTGAAACATAAAAAAGTTATGAGTATTTAAAAAATCTTGAGATCAGCTGATTGGTCCTCGTGCCTGTCAATCACCATGATGAAGGTAACGCTTCTTTCAGGGGGTGGCAAGACTATAAAACCCTAGATGCTTGGACGTGAGTCAGTCACTCTGGAAGATTGCAAGGGAGAGCCCACAACTGTGATTCTAAGCTGTGAATCAACTGAACTGTGAGTCCGCAATGTACTTGCAATAAATGATTTCTTAGCCCTTAATGACAATGCAATGAGTTGTTTGGCAATTTGATGGCCTGCACTCGGCTTGAAATGCTATGAAATTGAATTTTGTGGCCTGCACTCTGCATGAAATGCTATGACATTGAATTTGGTGGCCTGCACTCTGCTAGAAATGCTATGAAATTGAATTTGGTGGCCTGCACTCTGCTTCAAATGCAATTTCAAGGAATAGCCGTGAGTGAACTGCCAGCCCACCAGCCCTGAGTGACTGAGCTGCCAGCCCACCAGCCCTGAGTAACTGAGCTGCCAGCCCACCAGCCCTGAGTGACTGAGCTGTCAGCCCACCAACGCTGAGTAACTGAGCTGCCAGCCCACCAACCCTGACTGAGCTGCCATCCCACCAGCCCTGCGTGACTGAGCTGCCAGCCCACCAGCCCTGAGTGACTGAGCTGCCAGCCCACCAGCCCTGAGCTGCCAGCCCACCAGGCCTGAGTGACTGAGCTGCCAGCCCACCAGGCCTGAGTGACTGAGCTGCCAGCCTACCAGGCCTGAGTGACTGAGCTGCCAGCCCACCAGACCTGAGTAACTGAGCTGCCAGCCCACCAGGCTTGAGTGACTGAGTTGCCAGCCTAAGAATCCATTTGGCCCACAATGTCTATATTAGCCCTCTAGAAACCAGTCCCTTGGGCCCACAACACCCATACTAGTGCTCCAGAAAGCCCGCCCCCCCCACCCCCCCCACTGGCCACCAATATTGGAATTGGCGGAGTGGTGGAATATTGCGTTGGGGCACCAGCCCTCCCATGTGAAGATGTCTAGCAGCTATCTATATCTATATATAGCAGTGTGGCCCACGCTACACCTTTGACCTGGAGGAAATGGGAGGAGTCGAAGGAGAAGTTGTTAAGGGTGAGGACCAGTTCTGCTAGGTGGAGGAGAGGGTTCGTAGAGGGAAATTGGCTGGGTTTGTGGTCAAGGATGAAACGGAGGATTTTAAGGCCTTGCTTGTGGGGGATGGAGGTGTGGAGCAACTGAACATCCATAGTAAAGAGATGCTGCCTGACCCATTGAGCTACTCCACCATTCTGAGTCTACCCGGCATCTGCAGTGCTTTCCTACACAAGGTTTACAGGTTGATTGGTCAGTGTATAACGACACTCGCGTGTAGTGGAGGGGTAGTAATGTTGGTGGTGGAGGGGGGGGAAGGCGCGGGCTGAGTTGAGGGGAATGTCAGAATGAAATGAGATTCATATAAATGGGTACTTGATAGTCAAAGTAGTGGAGGGACGCAGGACCTGTTTCAATGCTCTACGGCCAACTCTGACACCTTCTGTGAAGCCATCTCCTCTCCCAGTAGGCTCACAACTGAAGCAGCTCTGACAAGGTTGCAGTAAGTCCCCTCCCCTCTCTTAGCAACTTCCAAACTCCTACTTAACACCTAATTACGTGGTAAAGCAGCTTTTAAATGGAGCAGCCACTGAATGGAGCATTTTGAGAAGCTGCATCCCTGAGACTCACCTGGAGTATCTAATCAGATAATTATGATCAAATTCCTGCAAAGTATGCTCTATATCAGCAACGTGAAATAATTGATCACATAAAGTATCAAATTTAATCTCTTTCTGTCCCTCCCCACCCTACTTTTCCGCCTTCACTGTCCTTCTGATTAATTTTATGCTTCCTTGTCACCTTCTCAGCTAATAATAAACCAAAATTATCTACATTCCCCTCATCATTGTCTCCTTGATCTGTCATTTACACACCTTACACTTCCATACCCCCTGACTCTGTCTGAAGAAGGGTCTCGACCTGAAACATCACCCAATCCTTCATCGCATAGATGCTGCCTGTCCCGCCAAGTTACTCCAGAATTTTGTGTCTAAATTCCATCTGGATTGATAGTGAAAGACGTTGTGTACCCTGTAAAAAAATTCTAGTGAAATTCTAGGGATATGGACCAAGCGCAGGCAAGTGGGATTAGTGTAGCTGGGACATTGAAGGCCACTGTGGGCGAGTTGGGCCGAAGGGCCTGTTTCCACACTGTATCACTCTACATGACTCTATGTGGGAACAGCCTGCATGAAATTAGGACATTAAAATGAGAGGGGCAAGATGAATCTGTTGGAATTCGTAGAGGAAGTAAATAGTGGGATAATCAGTGGATGGTGTAGGAAGGAACTGCAGATGCTTGTTCAAACCAAAGATAGACACAAAAAGCTGGCTGGAGTACCTCAATGGGTCAGGCAGCATCTCTGGAGAAAAGGAATAGGTGATGTTTCGGGTCGAGACCCTTCTTCAGACTGAGAGTCAGGAAGGGGAAAGGGAAACGAGCGATATAGATGGTGATATAGAGAGATATAGAACAATTGAATGAAAGATATGCACAAAACCAGTGGATGGTGTTTACTTAGATTTTCAGAATAGCTTTGATAGGGTGCTGCATGCGAGGCTGCTAAACAAGATGGAACCCCATGGTATTAGAGGGAGGATACTAGCATGAATAAAAGATTAGATGAAAGGCCAGGTAGTGTCGAGGAAACAAGGAGTCTACAGAAGGACTTGGACAGGTTGGGAGTGTGGGCAAAATTGGAAGATGGAATAGAGCATAGCAAAGTGTGTGCTCATGCAGTTTGGTAGTAGGAATAAAGGTGTAGACAATTTTCTAAATGGGGAGAGGATTCAGAAATCAGAGTTGTGAATGGACTTGCGGGTGCTGATGTAGGAGAAAAAAAAGTTGATTTTCAGGTTGAATCAGCAGTCAAGAAGGCAAATGCAATGTTAGCATTCATTTTGAGAGGACTAGAAAATAAAAGCTGGAATGTAATGCTGAGGCTTTATATGGCACTGGTCAGACCGCATTTGGAGTACTGTTTGCAGTTTTAGGCCCACATCAGAGGAAAAATATGCTGGCTTTGCAAAGGGTCCAGAGGCAGTTTACAAGAATGAATCTGGGGATGATTGGGTTAATGTATGAGGAGCGTTTAATGGCTCTGGGCCTGTACTCACTACAGTTTTGCAGGATGAGGGGTATCTCATTGAAACTTACTGAATAATGAAAGGGCCTGGACAAAGTGAATGTGGAGGGGATGTTTCCACTAGCGGGAGAGTCTAGGACCAGAGGGCACGGCCTCAGAATTAAAGAACGTATAATTAGAAAGGAGTTGAGGATACATTTCTTTAGCTGGGTGGTGGTGAATTCTCTGGAATTATTGTCACAGGCAGCCAAGTGGTTGGGTATTTTTAAGGTGGAGATGGATAGGTTCTTGATTAGTATTGGAACAAAGGTTATGGAGAGAAGACAGGAGAATGGGTTTGAAAGGGAAAGATAAATCAGACATGATTGAATGGTGGAGTAGATTTGACGGACCACATGGTCTAATGCTGCTCATGTGTCTTAGGAACTCTTATGAAGATTTAATAGGAACTTGAGGGGCAACGTTTTCACTCAGATGAAGGTGGGTATATGGAATGTGCTGCTAGAGGATATAGAAACATAGAAACATAGAAAAATAGGTGCAGGAGTAGGCCATTCGGCCCTTCGAGCCTGCACCGCCATTCAATATGATCATGGCTGATCATCCAACTCAGTATCCCGTACCTGCCTTCTCTCCATACCCCCTGATCCCTTTAGCCACAAGTGCCACATCTAACGCCCTCTTAAATATAGCCAATGAACTGGCCTCAACTACCTTCTGTGGCAGAGAATTCCAGAGACTCACCACTCTCTGTGTAAAGAATGTTTTCCTCATCTCAGTCCTAAAGGAATTCCCCCTTATCCTTAGACTGTGACCCCTTGTTCTGGACTCCCCCAACATCGGGAACAATCTTCCAGCATCTAGCTTGTCCAACCCCTTAAGGATGTTGTAAGTTTCTATAAGATCCCCCCTCAATCTTCTAAATTACAGCGAGTACAAGCCGAGTCTATCCAATCTTTCCTCATATGAAAGTCCTGACATCCCAGGAATCAGTCTGGTGAATCTTCTCTGTACCCCCTCTATGGCAAGGATGTCTTTCCTTAGATTTGGAGACCAAAACTGTACGCAATACTCCAGGTGTGGCCTCACCGAAACCCTGTACAACTGCAGTAGAACCTCCCTGCTCCTATACTCAAATCCTTTCGTTATGAATGCTAACATACAATTTGCTTTCTTCACTGCCTGCTGCACCTGCATGCCTACTTTCAATGACTGGTGTACCATGACACCCAGGTCTCGTTGCATCTCCCCTTTTCCTAATCTGCCACCATTCAGATAATAGTCTACCCTCATGTTTTTGCACCAAAGTGGATAACCTCACATTTATCCACATTATACTGCATCTGCCATGTATCTGCCCATTCACTCAGCCTATCCAAATCACCCTGCAGCCTCCAAGCATCCTCCTCACACCTAACTATACCCCCCAGCTTGGTGTCATCTGCAAACTTGGAGATGTTGCATTGAATTCCCTCGTCCAAATCATTAATATATATTGTAAATAGCTGGGGTCCCAGCACTGAGCCTTGCGGTACCCCACTAGTCACTGCCTGCCATTCTGAAAAGGACCCGTTTACTCCTACCCTTTGCCTCCTGTCTGCTAGCCAGTTCTCTATCCACATCAATACTGAACCCCCAATACCGTGTGCTTTAAGTTTGTATGCCAATCTCTTATGCGGGACCTTGTCGAAAGCCTTCTGAAAGTCTAGATATAACATATCCACTGGTTCTCCCTTATCCACTCTACTAGTTACATCCTCGAAAAATTCTATCAGATTTGTCAGATATGATTTACCTTTCGTAAATCCATGCTGACTTTGTCCAATGATTTCACCACTTTCCAAATGCGCTGCTATCCCATCTTTAATAACTGACTCTAGCAGTTTCCCCACTACCGATGTTAGACTAACTGGTCTGTAATTCCCCGCTTTCTCTCTCCCTCCTTTTTTTAAAAGTGGGGTTACATTAGCTATCCTCCAATCCTCAGGAACTACTCCAGAATCTAAGGAATTTTGAAAAATTATCACTAATGCATCCACTATTACTGTGGCTACCTCCTTGAGTACTCTGGGATGCAGACTATCTGGCCCTGGGGATTTATCGGCCTTCAATCCGTTCAATTTACCCAACACCACCTCCCGGCTAACCTGGATTTCACTCAGTTCCTCCATCTTATTTGACTCCCGTTCCACTGCTATTTCCGGCAGATTATTTATGTCTTCCTTAGTGAAGACAGAACCAAAGTAGTTATTCAATTGGTCTGCCATGTCCTTGTTCCCCATGATCAATTCACCTGTTTCTGACTGCAAGGGACCAACATTTGTTTTAACTAGTCTCTTTCTCTTCACATATCTATAAAAACTTTTGCAGTCAGTTTTTATGTTCCCTGCCAGTTTCCTTTCATAATCTATTTTCCCTTTCCTAATTAAGCCCTTTGTCCTCCTCTGCTGGATTCTGAATTTCTCCCAGTCCTCCAGTAGGCTGCTTTTTCTGGCAAATTTGTATACCTCATCTTTTGTTTTTATACTATCCCTGATTTCCCTTGTTATCCATGGATGCACCACCTTCCCCGATTTATTCTTTTGCCAAACTGGTATGAACAATTTTTGTACTTCATCCATGCAGTCTTTAAATACCTTCCATTGCACATCCACTGTCAACCCTTTAAGAATCACCTGCCAGTCTATCTTGGCCAATTCACATCTCATACCTTCAAAGTTACCTTTGTTCAAGTTCAGAAACCTTGTTTCTGACTTAATTTTGTCACTCTCCATCCTAATGAAGAACTCAACCATATTATGGTCACTCTTGCCCAAGGGGCCACGCACAACAAGACTGCTAACTAACCCTTCCTCATTACTCAATACCCAGTCTAGAATAGCCTGCTCTCTCGTTGGTTCCTCCACATGTTGGTTGAGAAAACTATCCCGCATACATTCCAAGAAATCCTCTTCCTCAGCACCCCTGCCAATTTGATTCACCCAATCTACATGCAGATTGAAGTCACCCATTATAACCGTGTTACACTAGTTGCACACATTTCTAATTTCCTGTTTGATGCCATCCCCAACTCCAATACTACTATAGTTGAGGCAATTACTATAAGTGCATTTAAAAGCCACTTGGACAGATACTTAGGTCGGGTATCTTCATTTTAGACCTTGAAGGCTGTGCAGGAAACTTGACTTATCCGGATTATTGTAATTGGAGTGAATTGCCTGCACAAAGAATGCAACTGTTGGCCTGTGTAGGAAGGAACTGCAGATGCTGGTTTACACAGAAGATACAGTGGCTTGCAAAGGTTTTCATACCCCTTGAACTTTTCCACATTTTGTCTCGTTACAACCACAAACGTAAATGTATTTTATTGGAATTTTATGTGATAGGCCAACACAAAGTGGTGCATAATTGTGAAGTGGAGGGAAAATGATACATGGTTTCCAAATTTTATTACAAATAAAAAACTGAAAAGTGTGGCGTGCAAAAGTATTCAGCCCCCCTGAGTCAATATTTTGTAGAACCACCTTTCGCTGCAATTACAGCTGCAAGTCTTTTGGGGTACGTCTCTACCAGCTTTGCACATCTAGAGACTGAAATTTTTGCCCATTCCTCTTTGCAAAATAGCTCAAGCTCAGTCAGATTGGATGGAGAGCGTCTGAGAGCAATTTTCAAGTCTTGCCCGAGATTCTCAATTGTATTTAGGTCTGGACTTTGACTGGGCCATTCTAACACATGAATATGCTTTGATCTAAACCATTCCATTGTAGCTCTGGCTGTATGTTTAGGGTCGTTGTCCTGCTGGAAGGTGAACCTTCGCCCCAGTCTCAAGTCTTTTGCAGACTCTAACAGGTTTTCTTCCAAAATTGCCCTGTATTTGGCTCCATCCATCTTCCCATCAACTCTTCAGCTTGCCTGTCCCTGCTGAAGAAAAGCATCCCCACAGCATGATGCTGCCACCACCATGTTTCACAGTGGGGATAGTGTGTTCAGGGTGATGTGCAGTGTTAGTTTTCCGCCAAATGTAGCGTTTTGCATTTAGGCCAAAAACTTAAATTTTGGTCTCATCAGACAAGAGCACCTTCCTCCACATGTTTGCTGTGTCCCCCACATGGCTTGTGGCAAACTGCAAACGGGACTTCTTATGGATTTGTTTCAACAATGGCTTTCTTCTTGCCACTAGAGAAGGCCCGATTTGTGGAGTGCACGACTAATAGTTGTCCTGTGGACAGATTCTCCCACCTGAGCTGTGAATCTCTGCAGCTCCTCCAGAGTTACCATGGGCCTCTTGGCTGCTTCTCTAATCAATGCTCTCCTTGCCCGGCCTGTCAGTTTAGTTGGACGGCCATGTCTTGGTGGGTTTGCAGTTGTGCCATACTCTTTCCATTTTCGGATGATGGATTGAACAGTGCTCCGTGAGATGTTCAAAGCTTGGAATATTTTTTTATTACCTAACACTGCTTTAAACTTCTCCACAACTTTATCCCTGACCTGTCTGGTGTGTTCCTTGGGCTTCGTGATGCTGTTTGTTCACTAATGTTCTCTAACAAACCTCTGAGGCCTTCACAGAACAGCTGTATTGATACTGAGATCAGATTACACACAAGTGGACTCTATTTACTAATTACCCGACTTCTGAAGGCAATTGGTTGCACTGGATTTTATTTAGTGGTATCAGAGTAAAGGGGGCTGAATACTTTTGCGCGCCACACTTTTCAGTTTTTTATTTGTAATAAAATTTGGAAACCATATATCATTTTCCTTCCACTGCACAATTATGCACCACTTTGTGTTGGTCTATCACATAAAATCCCAATAAAATACATTTATGTTTGTGGTTGTAATGTGACAAAATGTGGAAAAGCTCAAGGGGTATGAAAACTTTTGCAAGCCACTGTAGATACAAAATGTTGTAGTAAATGAGTGGGATGGGCATCATCTTTGGAGAGAAGGAATGGGTGACGTTTCAGGTCAAGACCCTTCTTCAAGGTCTAAAGAAGGGTGTCGACCTGAAATGCCACCCATTCCTTCTGTCCAGAGCAACTGCTGACTTTAGTGGTGAGAGGCGAGCAGGAACAGAAAACAAACGGCTTCTCCTCTAAATTCATTCTCGCCCAACTTTTGAGATTGCTTACAATTATGAATATCGGGGAATACGCAGGATTTGTGACATATTTGTGTGAAAATTACCTAGCCAGCTGGGATAATGAGTGATGGACAATAAATGCTGGCTTTGCCAGAGATACTAGTTTGCCAACAAAAAGATGAATAAGATACACAAATTCAGAGAAGGGCACAAACTTACAAGCACAATCTCTCACATTGGCAGACGCTCTCCAAGGTGTAACTCTCAATGAGGTCATCAGAAGTAGTCATTGGCCTAAACTAGCACTGCCAGTGCCAAAGTGGATACCAGACAATAACAGTCCAGTTCAGTGGAGAAAGGCACCGGAAAGCCTTGTTTAAAAGGTCAACAACCATTTTCATAAAAAGGTGGTGGGTCTTACCTTGATCATTGGTGAAATCTACTTTGAATTGAACCATCCGACCACAATTAGAGAGCAGTCCTGAACTACAGTCCTCCACCTCATTGGAGGCCCTTAGAATATCTTTTATTGGACTTTACTGGCTTTATCTTGCACCAAACGCTATTCATGTTATTCCCTTTATCATATGTATTTACATTGTAGATGGCTTAAATGTAATCATGTATTGTCTTTCCGTTGACTGGTTAATTCGCAACAAAGGCTTTTCACTGTACCACGTGATAATAAACTAAACTAAACTAGTTCAAGGGAGAAAATTCACGGCTATCTCACGACATGCTCAAGATGCATGTCGTGAGATAGATTTTCTTAGCCCTTAGACTTAGTCCAAAAATAATATGATCAGGGAGGTTGAAGAGAACCAGGAGCAAGGAAGTAGGATTTGCCGGGTAAACTCAGTGGGTCAGGAAGCATCTGTGGAGAGAAATGGACAGTTGACGTCTTGGGTTAGGACCCTTCATCTACACTGGAAGAGAAGAGAGGAGATGGCCAGTATAAAGAGGTGGGGGAGAGGGGTGGGGGCAAGATTAGGTAAGTGATAGATGGATCTGGCAGGGGAATGGTTGATTAGCAGATGCGAGTCATGTGGGGAAGGGGAAATAACAACTTCTGCCACCAAAACCAATCACAGGCTCAACCAAAATTGAGACAACAACAATGTTTTCTTTACCATCTCGATACGGTAGCTTCTTGACTTCGTTGTCGACTTCCACTATGCCTTTCTGGCAAATTACGATCTTTTTCTGTGTAGAAGAAAAAATCAATCAACCTCAAATGAAATGTCAACCAATCTTGAAGTGATATATTGCCCGGATTGAATATGTAACGACCCAAACAAAGGCACAAAGTTGCTGGAGTAACTCAGCAGATCAGGCAGCATCTCCAGAGAATGTGGATAGGGATGAAAGCAGGATGAGAGCATGAACAGGACAAAGTCTGGTAGGCCACAGTATGAGGGGAAGTATTGATAGGCAGATAGTGGACAAAGGCCAGAGATGAAAAGTGAGATAAAATGATTGTAAAGTTGTGAATTGTGGGGGTAGAGGATGGATTGTAGTGGAAGGTGAGGTGGAGGGGAGAACCTGGTGAATGTCCAGGTGGTGCACAATATAGGGGGGGGGGGGCAGGGGAGGAGGGATGTGGGAGAAGAATGGAGAGGAGGAGAGTTCTGTATTTACCTAACATTGGAGAATTCAATGCCCATACCCTTGGGTTGTGAGCTGACCAAATTGAATAGGAAGGTCTGTTCTTCCACTTTGCCTGTCCGCACTCGGGCAAGAGAGGAGACCCAAGATGGAAAGGTCAGTATGGAAATGAGGAGAGTTAAAATGGTTAGCTGCCAGGAGATCCAGTCTATGCCTGTTCTTGCCGATGTACAGGAAGCCACACTGGGAACAGCGGATGCAGTAGATGAGGTTTGAGGAGGTGCCCACAAATGGCTGTCTCACCTGGATGGATTGCTGGGGCCCCTGGATGGAGGTATAGGGACAGGTGTTACATCTCCTGCAGTTGCAGGGGAAAGGAAGTGGGGAGGAGGTGACTTGGGTGGGAAGAGATGACAACTAAGGAGCTGCAGAGGGAGCAGTCTCTGCAGAAGGTGGAGAGGGATGGGGATGGGAGGATGTGACTGGAGCTGTCATCACTTTGGAGGTGACTGCAATGTGAGCGGGTGATGTGTTGGATGCAACCAGTGGCAGAGCGGAGGGTTAGTTCACCAGCTACTACTTATTTTGGTCTTCAGTGTCTCGCCTAGAGTGTGTGGATGTCCCTGATGAGCGTAGCCATGAAAATACGATGGTCTGAGTTTCCCTGGGAACCTGGCTCACTGCACACTTCACCCGTACATAAATCCACCAGATTAAGAAAACGACAAACGCATATAAAAATAATCAGGCATGTGGCCAGATCTAGAAGGTTTGAATTATCAAAGTGAGACCAGGTAGGTTGGGGTTGTTTTGGGGGAAGAGAGGGAGGGGGGAGGAGGAAAGAGAGGGGGGGGGGGGGGAAAGGGGCAGAGAAACATAGAAAACACATAGAAACATAGAAAAATAGGCCCTTCGAGCCATTCATTAAGATCATGGCTGATCATCTAAAATCAATACCTCTGCTTTTTCACCATACCCCTTGATTCCCTTAGCCCTAAGAGCTACATCTAACTCACTCTTAAAAATATCCAGTGAATTGACCTCCACTGCCTTCTGTGGCAGAGAATTCTACAGATTCACAACTCTCTGGGTGAAAAGGTTCTTCCTCATCTCAATCTTAAATGGCCTATCCCTTATTCTTAACCTGTGACCCCGGGTTCTGGACTCCCCCAACATCGCAAACATTTTTCCTGCATCTAGCCTGTCCAATCCTTTAAGAATTTTATATTTCAATAAGATCCCCTTTCATCCTTCTAAATTCCAGCGAATATAAGCATCATATGTCAGTCCCGACATCCTGGGAATTAACCTGGTGAACCTACACCGCACTCCCTCAATAGCAAGAATGTCCTTCCTCAAATTAGGAGACCAAAATTGCACTCAATACTCCAGGTGTGGTCTCACCAGGGCTCTGTACAACTGCAGTAGGACCTCCTTGCTCCTATACTCAAATCCTCTTGCAATGAAGGCTGGCATGCCATTAGCTTTCTTCACTGCCTGCTGTACCTGCATGCTTACTTTCAGTGACTAATGTACAAGGACACCAGGTTTCGTTGCACCTTCCCTTTTCCTAATCTGACACCATTCAGATAATAATCTGCCTTCCTGTTCTTGCCACCAAAGTGGATAACCTCACATTCATCCACATTATACTGCATCTGCCAGTCACCGAACCTATCCAAGTCACCCTGCAGCCTCATAGCATCTTCCTCGCAGCTCACACTGCCACCCAGCTTTGTGTCATCCGCAAACATAATTCCCCATACATTTAATTCCCTCGTCTAAATCGTTAATATATATTGTAAATAACTGGGGTCCCAGCACCGATCCTTACAGCACCCCACTAGTCACTGCTTGACATTCTGAAAAGGACCTGTTAATTCCTACTCTTTGCTTCCTGTCTGCCAGCCAGTTCTCTATCCTTGTCAAAACCCTGCCCACAACACCATGTGCTCTAATTTTGAACACTAATCTCTTGTGTGAGACTTTGTCAAAGGCTTTTTGAAAGTCCAGATACACCACATCCACTGGCTCTCCCTTATCCATTCTACCTATTACATCCTCAAAAAATGTCAGAAGATTCATCAAGCATGATTTCCCCTTCATAAGTCCATGCTGACTTTGACTGATCCCCGCGACGAATTTTGTTCCAAGTGAAATAGTGCTGAAAAACCCATTGCTTAATTCTCACCCGATTTGTGGCGTAGATTATCTTTGTCAGCTGGGTTTCTGAATATCTAACTCCCAATTTCTCAAAAACTGCTTCAATTGTGCCATCATTGGGCAGTTTACGACTCTGCGGAAACAGAAAGGTAATAACTAGTCATTTATGTGAGGTTTAGGTTGTGCAGTGGAGTAGAAACAGAAGCTTTGGAGCATTGATCGGAGAACAATACATACTTGAAAATACACAAATACTTTTTTTCAACCAAATCTGAATTGTACATTTATTTTCTAATCTCCTGATAGTTTAAAAACGATTTGGCTTAAAAGAGTAAAATCTTACTTTGACAAGGAGGTAAGTGCAGACTCCATGGAATCTGTATTGATTGAAATCAAATGTGGTCACAAATGAGCCCCCTTCAATAGAACACCGGCCTGGACAAGGTAGATTGATGCAGTTCCATTTCCCCATGTTGCATTTGCTGTACAGACAATGGTAACATTTGTTTAATATTCACATGAGCAGTTTAATTATGTGACAAATATGATTAATTATGCACTACATTCCTGTCTATGTTTTGGCTTGACTTACAGGTAGGTCGGCCGATATAGGATTAACATTGAGCAGGAAGGAACTACAGATGCTGGTTTAAACCAAAGATACACACAAAAATCTGGAGCAACTCAATGGGCCATACAGCATCTCTGGTGACGTTTTGGGTAGAGACCCTTCATCAGACTGATCTTCACTTATTCCTTTTCTCCAGAGATGCTGTCAGACCCGTCGAGTTACTCCAGCTTTTTGTGTCTGTTAAAGGATTAACATTCCCAAGTATCTCCTGAGGTACTAGATACTGAGATGAAAACCATTGGCGGTGCAGGAATCGCCAGTGGTCATCCCCACCCCCACCAGAGATGGTATTGGAGAATATTTGGAGGATTATTTTTTTAGGAATTTGGGAGGAAACCGAAGATCTTGGAGAAACCCCATGTGGCCACTGGGAGAACGTACAAACGCCGTACAGACAGCACCCATAGTTGGGATTGTACCCGCGTCTCCGTCGATGCAAGGGCCTGAATCACTTTCACGACTTAATTCACAACCTTTTTTACTCGTGGACATTTTTCATCCTGCTAGAAAAACGCCCCGACCTACTTGATGTCTCGAGTACCTACGACTAGCATCACGACCTGCTACGATCGACTACGACCTAGTGACGACCACATCTCCCTGTGACCACGTGAGTTTTCTAAGGCTGCTCCAGTTTTCTCTCACATCCCAAAGACGTACGGGTTTGTGGGTCAATTGGCCTCCCGAACCTGTCCCACTTTCACGACCTAATTCACGACCATGCTGCGAGTACGAGTCAAGGGCAAGCGCGGCAGAGATCGTGAATAGGTCGTGAAAGTGGGACAGGCACTTAAGGCAGCGACTCTACTGCTGCGCCACTGTGCCGCCCACGGTTGTGTTTCGCTTTTGAGATACCGCATGGAAAAAGCTCCTTCTGCCCACCTTCCGCATTGACCGATCACCCATTCACACTAATTCTATCTTTATCCCGCTTTCTCATTCACACTCTACACCCTCCCACATTTCGGGAGGCCAATTGACACACAAGCCCGTACATCTTTGGGATGTGAGAGAAAACAGGAGCACCCTTAGAAAACTCACGTGGTCACAGGGAGAACAAGCAAACTCCACAAAGACAGCACCCAGGGTCAGGATGAAATACCTCAATACTTTAAATAATCAGCATGGACCTCTGGTACTGTGAGGCAGCAGTTCTACCTGCTGCACCACAGTGTTCTCCAGAGGAAGATAAACCAATAAAAACACAGCACCTACGCAAGGATAAAACAATGCAAGCAGAATAAAGACAATAAAGGGGTTTTACGTGGACAATTCTTGGTTAATGTGCATTACATTTCTTCCAAGTTTAAGCCATAATTGGCCAATGACAGCTACATAACTAGAAAGGTTTTAGAGTATAGAAACATAGAAAATAGGTGGAGGAGTAGACCATTCAGCCCTGCGAGCCAGCGCCGCCATTCAAAATGATCATGGCTGATCATCCAGAATCAGTACCCCGTTCCTGCTTTCTCCCCATATTCCTTGAGTTTGTTAGCCCTAAGAACAAAATCGAACTCTCCCTTGAATAGATTCTGTGAATTGGCCTCCACTGCCTTCTGTGCCAGAGAATTCCACAGTTTCACAACACTTATCCCAATCTTATCTGAATCATATGATGTAGGGCAAGTGTCTGGAACTAGTGGAGAATGTGTTTATTACGACCAAGCTGTCGCCAATAGCAGAAAAAGGGTAGATGAACTGATGCAAACCTCTGTTCCATTTATGTTATTTAAAAAAGCCCTCCTCCCTAATCCAAGAATATAATGAAGACAAAGTGCCAACTATTTTCTGTGTTTTTTTACCAGGTTTTGCACGGTGAATTGACCGAACCTCCAGGTGCGAAGACTTGTCCATTTAGAGTGCAGGGACAGTGACTCAGCGGAACACATCTGTTGTTGGCAGTAATGTCATCAAGAACAGTCCCTGCGAGAAAAATATCAAAGGGCCACGTTAGTCCACGATCACATTTCACAAATCCGCAGTGCGTGTGGTGGCAGCGAGTTATTGTTCTGCGCCTTGGCACTTACAGAGCTTTTCAAGCAGTCACTTTGAACATGATCACACAGGTAACAATGAGACAACCAGGCTCTTTATTTTTTTTTCTGGAGGCACGGTGGGGCAGTGGTAGAGTTGTTGCCTTACAGTGCTTGCAGCACTGGAGACCCGGGTTCGATCCCAACTACGGACTTTGTATGTTGTCCCCGTGACAGGGAGAACGTACAAAGATCTTCGGTTTCCTCCCACACTCCAAAGACGTACAGGTTTGTAGGTTAATTGGCTTGGTATAAATGTAAATTGTCCCGTGTCTGTGTAGGATAGTGTTATTGTGCGAGGATCGCTGGTCGGTGCGGGCTCGGTGGGTCTGCGCTGTATCTCTAAACTAAACTAAACTAATTAGTTGAGGTAGAATGCTGGGCATTTCATCGGAGCAAGGCACAACAAAATAAAATCTGTTTAATTTCAACGTGGTCATATGTGCATATAAATGGCAAGCAAAAATTAATTCTGTTAGTACAGGCAGTCCTATTATTTGGATTATCTCAGATTGGTGCTCTGCCAGCACCAGTAAATGCAGAAGCCTGATCATTGAGGCCTTGAGATGGATGTTTCATGTATGTATTGGCCATTCCTAATAGTCCTTGCCAATACAGTGACTAGAATCAAAGAATGTTTACAACACTAAAGGAAATCGACCTCTAGTGAGTTATAAAGCTACCAGCTTCCCATCTCCCAGCCCTGGCCCCATAGCCCTGTAGATCACAGCTCTCCAAGTGTATATCCCAGCAACTGTTTATACGTAAGATAGTCACAAAAAGCTGGAGTAACTCAGCGGGACAGACAGCATCTCTGGAGAAAAAGATTAGTTGACGTTTCGGGTCGAGACCCTTCTTCAGACAGAGAGTCTGGGGTAAGGGGGACGAGAGATATAGACGGTCATATAGAGAGATACAGAACAAATAAATGAAAGATATGCTAAAAAGTAACGATGATAAAGGAGACAGGCCACTGGTCGCTGTGGCCTAGGTGAAAAGGAGTTACAGACAATGAGACTCAACAAAATGGCTGTGAAGCTAATACAACGTCTTGGGTGGGGGAGGGACGGAGAGAGAGGGGTTGCAGGGGTTACTTGATGTTCGAGAAATCAATATTCATACCGCTGGCTTGTAACCTGCCCAGAGGAATCAATATTCATACCACTGGCTTGTAACCTGCCCAGAGAAGTCAATATTCATACCACTAGGTTGTAAACTAAGTTGGCATGGAGAGAAATGGAAAGGTGCCCTCGTGCCAGCCGGTGGAACATAGAACAGTATAGCAGAGGAACGGGCCCTTCAGCCCACAATGTTTGTACCAAACATGGCGTCTAGCTGAACTGATCGCATCTGCCCACAAATGATCCATTTCCCTCCATTCCCTGCAAATCCATGTGCCTATCGAAAAAGCTTCTTACATGCCATTATCTTATATGCCTTCACCACCACCCCTGGCAATGCAATCCAGGCCCCCACTACCCTCTGAGTAAAAAAATATCCATTATATTTCCCGCTCCTTACCTTTTAGCTAAGCCCTCTAGTTTTAGACATTTCCACCCCGGTAAAATAGTTCTGACTGTCTACCCTATCTATGCCTCTATGATGGTCCTTTCTTTCTTTGTATGAAATATACCTCCAGGCATTGAACAAATATTTGCCCTGTTTACTATTGTACCTCAGTACATGAGGCAATAAACTAAACTATTGATCTTACTTTTACTTCTATTGAATATTCCTTACTAGTCAGAAACTCATTGATCAAAAAGGATATCTTCAATAACTGAGGCTTCAGGTAATGTACTATTACACTGTTCACACTGAATTAAGCAAATATTTATTCCCATTTGCATGAAACATATCACATGAATCTCAACCCATTGAAATATAGATCAAAGAACCGAATGGCACGGCAACAAGCCCCACGGCCCATAATATCTGTAGCAAACAAGATGCCAAGTTAAACTATGCCAGCACAGAATCCATTTCCAGCATATATAGGTGCCTCTCAAAAAGCCTCGTAAAAGCTACTATCATATCTGCTTCCACCACCAACTCTGGCAATGGGCAGAGGGGATCTTATTGAAACATATAAGTATATTAAACGTTTGGACACGCTAGAGGCAGGAAACATGTTGGGGGTCCAGAACCAGGGGCCACAGTTTAAGAATAAGGGGTAAGCCATTTAGAACGGAGATGAGGAAACACTTTTTCACACATAGAGTTGTGAGTCTGTGGAATTCTCTGCCTCAGGGGGCGGTGGAGGCCGATTCTCTGAATACTTTCAAGGGAGAGCTAGACAGGGCTCTTCAAGATAGCGGAGTCAGGGGATAATGGGAGAAGGCTGGAATGGGGTACTGATTGTGGATGATCAGCCATGATCACATTGAATGGCGGTGCTGGCTCGAAGGGCCAAATGGCCTACTCCTGCACCTATTGTCTATTGTCTAACGTATTCCAGGCATCCACTGCTCTCTGTATAAAAATCCTGCCACGCACATTTCCTTTAAACTTCCACCCTCTGATCATTAAGCTATGTCCATTAGTTTTTGACATTTCCACCCTGGGAAAAAAAGGTTTTGATTTTCTACTCTATCTATACCAATCGTAATTTTGTATACTGCTAGTGGGTCTCCCCTCAGTCACTGATGCTCCGGAGAAAACGATCCAAGTTGATCCAACCACTGCTTATAACTAAAACCCTCTAATCCAGGCAGCATTCTGGTGAACCACGTCTGCACTTTCCCCGAAGACTTCACACCATTCCTGCAATGATGCGACCAGAACTGCACACAATACTCCAAATGCAGCCAACCATCATTTTATGAATTTGCAACGTGACTTCCTGATTCTTTTACTTAATGCCCAGGCTGTTGAATGCAACCAGACCAAGCTCCTATACCATTTCATCCACCCGAGCTACCATTTTCAGGGAGCTATGAACTTGGACACCAAGATCCCTCAATGGATCAATGTACTTAAGGGTCGTGCTATTAATTTTACACTTTTCCCTTACATTCGTCCTGCCAAAGTAAAATGCATCCACCTTTCTCAGATTAAACTCTGTTTAATAAACTACAATTTCCTCACCCACATCTGTAACTGGTCTATCTCATGTATATCCTCTGACAGCCTTCCTCATTGTCCACATATCCACCAATTTGGAGTCATGTACAAACTAACTAGCCAACCCATCAACATTTACATCCAAGTCATTGATAGATATCACAAAGAACATATCGCTGCGGAATTCCACCAGCATCCAGAGACTCCAGCCAGAATAACACTCTTCCACCATTCTCTCACTGTGTGCCATGAATAAGCCAGCTCTGAATCCTAACTACCAGCGAGGTCAGTGTGCTTACCTGCGGGGCAGAAACAGCCGTATGTGCCATAACTATCGCACGTGGTCTGTGGATTGGAGCAACTCGACAAGCAGGGAGATCCACATTCCTGGTATACTTGATTTCCTGGACAAAGTATGGGAGCTGAAATAAAAGAGGAATTCAGTTATCACTGGGTAAAGCATTCTATTTGTGACCTCACTACATTTGACACTCCAACACACCTTTAACTCTCCTCGCACCCATTCCAATAATCTAATTCCCAATTATCTCTTCTGAGCTCATCCATGAATTTCACACTTCCCCTTATTGCTGGTGAATTCATGGAAACTGGTGGTGTCCCTTATTGACTACGCCAGTGGGAAGTGTGTCCGGGTGGAGCTCCTTAAAAACCGTGTTAGTGTCCATCTGCCTATCTTTCGTCCTTATCTACCTTCACCTATCTCTCACCTACCTCTGTCTCTCAGCACCCCCCCCACTCACCTGTTTCCCCCTGCCCTCATTGCTCTCCTCTCCTCAGCCCATCACCAGCTGTCCTCTGTCTCACCTCCCCCACTCCTGTTTATACCACACATCTCCTCTCCCTACTTTAGTCCTGATGCAGTGTCGGCCTGAAACGCTGATGCTTCCTCTCCCGCGACAGCTGCTTGACCACTGAGTTTGTTTGTCTCAAGTATAAAGGAGTGTGCGTGCAAATAGAAATAGAGTCATATAGTCATCGACTGATAGAGTGATACAGGCCCTTCGGCCCAACTTGCCCACATGTCCCAGCTACACAAGTCCCACTGCCAGCATTTGGTCCATATCCCTCCAAACTTGTCCTATCTATGTACCTGTCTCACTGCTTCTTAAACATTGGGACAGTCCCTGCCTCCACTACCTCCTCTGGCAGCTCGTTCCAGACACCCACCACCATTTGTGTGGATGATAAGCTATCTGGAAATGTCATCACAAACTTGTGACAACAATAGGCATCATACTTACGACAGAATGAGATATTTCTCCAGTTGCACACTGGCTCTAGCAGCCTGGAACATTGCCGGGAGTATTCTGACAAAGTCTGACAGCTGCACCTCGAGTTGCCTTTGGGTCCGCACTTGTACATGTCACGCTGACACTCTGTAACATAATTCTTCTTGGGCAATTTACAAAGAGGTGCCACTTTATTGAGCATGCTGGAGCAATCAGATACCTGAAAATAAATAGGGTCATAATTTCATGATAATGTTAAATGTGGAAGGGGAAATGATCGAAACAAAATTAATTGCATTTGGATTGTTTTCTCTGGAAGGTCAGAGGATGAGGGTGGACCTCACAGAAGATTACAAGATTTTAAGAAGCATGGACAGGGTACACAGCCAGAACCTATTTCCTAAGGTGGTACGAGAGGCCTTAGCTTTAAGGTCTGATGGGGAAAGTTTAAAGGAGATGCGCAGAGCAAGTTCCTTTAACACAGAGAGTGATGGGTGGGATGCGTTGCCGCGGGTGATAGTGGAGGCAGGCATGATGGCGGCATTTAAGAAGGCTTTTAGATAGAATGTGGATATGTAGGGAATGGGGGTATACAGTATGGAGACATAGTGGAGATTTGTTTAACCTGGCATCATGTTGGGCACAGACACTGTGGGCCGGAGAGCCAGTTTCGGTGCTGCACTGTCCTACATTTCATGTTCTATTGGATTAGCAAGCACTGCTCGTGTTGTACAATTGTTGGTGGTGTAGCCAAGTGTAATATGAATCATGCCTGCTCTCTTGTGATGACAGCTTTTGTCTCCCACATTTTGTCGTGTTTGTAAACCTACTAATTCAGGTAACTTTCCTCATGGTCAGACAGTGCCCTGTCCAGCAATTAATATTGCACCAGTTTAGGTAAGGGGAAAACAGACAGAAGTCTGAAGTATTAACCCTTGTCTTATTTCATCACATCAGGATTTCCTAACATTCCCGTTAACTGTGCACATTTCCCTGGATGTGCCCTAATTAAAGTTTCACACAATTCCACCGTATCCTTCCTGCTTCTAAATGGCATATTGGATGATAAAGCTATGTTCCCACACAGTACGCGGAGAGGCGTAATAGAAATTTGGACATAGCAGTAGGGGATCACCTGAGAGTGAAAGCATAAGATGGGGTGGAATTTTTAAAGTACATCTACCAAAGCTTCATGAGCTAGTATATTCACTACAGTATGTCCTGCAAAGGATGAGATAGTGCTCGACCTAATCTGAGGGAGCAATACAGGAAAATGATGAACATGGCAGTGGGCAAGAACTGGAGAGGGTAAGTTTCCAAGTAATTATGAAAAGAGTAATGATGGACAGCATGGTGTCGCAGCAGTGGAGTTGATGCTTTACAGCGCTTACAGCGTCAGAGACCCGGGTTCAAACCCGACTGCGAGTGCTGTCTGTATGGAGTTTGCACATTCTCCCCGCGATTGCGTGCGTTTTCTCCGAGATCTTCGTATTCCGCCCACACTCCAAAGAAGTACAGGTTTGTAGGCTTGGTATAAATGTAAATTGCTATTTGTCATTACCTTTCCAATGGTGTGCAGGGTAGTGTTAATGAGCGGGGATCGCTGGTCAGTGCGGACACAGTGGGCCAAAGGGCCTGTTTTTACGCTGTATCTCTAACTTAAACTTACACAAAATATTTATTTGGAACCCTACTTGCATCTTCTGACTCGATATTCGGGTTATTTTTTGGTTCCCAATAGGCCGACACTTCCCTTTCCCTCTTTAACTTCACAAATTCATAAGACTTACAAGGCTTGTCCTTTATTTTGTCTGCCATTTTTGTTAGATTAGATAAATGTATTTAATTAGTCTGACTAGATTTTGTGGTCTGATAGGAAATGGATTCCGTTATATCAGAAAAGTAAAAACTGCATTACACAGTATAAACAGCATATTTGCCCAAAACATGAACTGCTAGGGGGATTCAGCTGGTCAGGCAGCATCTGTGGAGGGAATGTTTTGGACCGGGTCACTTCTTTAGACTGATTGCGTATAATGGGTGTCAGATATGGAGGCTGGTGGGGTGAAAGTTGAGGACCTTGCTCTGGCAGTTTATGTTTTGGACAAATAAAGCACGAGTTTATGCTGTGCAATGCTATTTTTACTTTTCTGATCAAATGAAATCCATTTCCTATCAGGCCAGACATGGACGTTGTTCTATCGGGGAGAAGGGCATTGAGAGCAGAACTGAGGATCCACAGGTGAGGGATCCATCCTGAACAGCAGGGGACGGGTGCAATTTAACCATGTTGCAACTATTGGATGGTGCTTACCATTAAATAAAGTGTCATAAAATGTACACGCGACATGCACTAATTGTTTCAGCGAAACTGTCACAGAGAGTCATGCTTTTCCATAAATGTACAAAACATGTTAGAACTCTCTATGCTCTTGATAATGAACCAGTACACAGCATGAACAATATTGAAATCACAGTTAAACCACAGGAGTGGACTTTCAGAATACTCATATTGTATGACTTTGTACTGCCAGAAATAAAAGATTTATGAGTATCTTTGCTGTGACATTGTCATTGGAATATGGTCAAACAAGATAATCATCTGGACAATTTGAATTGCCAGGTTGACGTCAGCAGTTAACTTGAAAAATAGTGCCATACATCTCATTAACTTCCCTTAAATTCTCATACTATCCAAGAATGGCAAACCGCATAATATTTTTGATATCCATCAAACGTGTTCATTACGTACTTAATGCACACCTACTGTTCACACGATGTGCAGGCCAATTAAAATACATAACCTATTAAATACGCTCAGTCCATATAATGTTCAAATAGGCTAGATGATATACTCAGTGCACACAACACATTGTTCATGAAGTTTAGTTTAGTTAAATCTACTTCAGGGACAAAGGAACTTGGTGTGCAAGTCCATTGCTTTCTAAAAGGGCAACATAAGTGGATGGAGTTGTAAAGAATACTTGTGGTCGACCTTCAACGGTTAGGATGTTGAGTATGAAAGTCAGGATGTTAGTTTAGGTTAGTTTAGAGATACAGTGCGGAAACAGGACCTTCGTTGCATCGAGTCCATACCGACCAGCACATTAAGCCTACCCTATACACACTGGGGACAATTATACATTTATACCAAGCCAATTAACCTACAAACTTGTACATCTTTGGCGTGTCGAAGGAAACCGAAGATCTTGGGGAAAACCCATGCAGGTCGCAGAGAATAAGGGTCTCGACCCAAAACATCACGTAGTCCTTCTATCAAGAGATGCTGCATGTCCCGCTGAGTTACTCCAGCATTTTCTGTCGCCCTTCGGTGTAAACCAGCATCTGCACCAGCAAACCGCCACTTCCTACACAAGCACCTTTAGTCAGGATCAAACTCAGGTCTCTGGCACTGTAAGGCAGTAGCCCTTCCGCTATGCCATCGTGCTGCCTAAGCATCCTTGCCTGGTCCAGATTATATGTTCAAATATCTCATCTAATATACTCACATATTCAGTAAGACCAGCTTTTATTCTCGGTTGGTTCATGAGTTGACACATTTCTGAAGGATCATCTAATTGATATTTACTGGCAAACTTGTAGATTGGAATTTTCTTCCCTAAAAACAATGATAGTTTCATTACATGTAAAGATATATGATGATGACAATTGAAAACATGACTGGTCAACATCTGCAGATGTTGACCAGTAATTCATACAAAGTGACACAAATAAAATTCCAACTGTGTTCACATGTTGTAGTCTGGTTCGGAATAACAGCTGACCAGAACATAAGAAATATATTTGTGTAAGCTTTTCTAGCACTACTTATGGACAATTGTGAATGTACTTCACTATTGCAACAATAAGAAGTCCTACATTACAGATAGTGGTACAAATCATAAAAGTTAAGTTAACTGCAATGCAGTGAACATTTGATGTCTGACTCTCAGAAACATGAACCGTTCAAACAGATAATTCTAGGTCATTACTTTTACAAACTTTTTTTTAACCATTGTGAATATCAGATTATCTTCATCTCAAGGAGAAATTGAGTCAAGCACCTACCTCTCTGGAAAAACTCATTTAGCCGAGGGTGGCCATTGAAATCTCCACAAAGTCCACATGTTTTGCCTCTGTAGTCATTTCCAAGTTCAACCTTCAAACAAAAGTAAAAACAATGACTTTACAATATCCAGTTAAATATACATTCGACAGATGGCTTGGAGACTTTCCTGTGACTATCTTCCTGATAAATGCAATTTTTAAAAAATATTTCAGATTGAGAAAGATGATAGAATTCCAGATTCCAGACAGAATTCCAGATTCTGGAACAGTTTCTTCCCAGCTGAGATCAGATAACTGAACCAACCTGTCATGACAAGAGAGCAGTCCTGAACTCCTATCTACCTCATTGGAGATATTGGACTATCTTAGGTTGGACTTTACTGGCTTTATCTTGCACTAAATGTTATTCATGTTATTTCCCCTTATCATGTATCTGTACATTGTGGACGGCTCGATTATAATCATGTATTGTCTTTCTGCTGACTGGTTCGCATGCAATAAAAGCTTTTCACTGTACCTCGGTACACGTGACAATGAACAAAGCTCAACTACATTCAACTCAGTGTATTCTATCTTGTGTTAACTCCAACATATATACTGAACCCAGCTTGAGGAACTAAGCTATTGGGAAAATTTGGGCAGCTGGGCACTTCAAGTTCAAGTGAGTTTATTGTCATGTGTCCCTGATAGGACAATGAAATTCTTGCTTTGCTTCAGCACAACAGAACATAGAAGGCATTGACTACAAAAACAGATCAGTGTGTCCATATACAATATATAAATATATACACACATGAATAAATAAACGAATAAAGTGCAAATAACAGATAATGGGTTATTAGTTATCAGAGTTTTGTCCGAGCCAAGTTTAATAGCTTGATGGCTGTGGGGAAGTAGCTATGGCCCTTTGTTGAGTATAGCAGATTGAGGGGTGACCATATAGAGACGTATAAAATCATGAGGGGTATAGATAGGGTGAATGAGCATAGTTTTTTTCTCCAGGGTTGGAGATTCATGGTAGACACATGGAACGAGCTGTCAGAGGAAGTGGGTACGGCAGATATTATAATAATATTGAAAGACATTTGGGCAGCTAAACAGATAGGAAATGTTTAGTGGGATTTGGATCAAATATCGGCAAATGAGTCTAGCGTAGATCTTAGGTAGAGAAAAATGCCGGAGAAACTCAGCGGGTGAGGCAGCATCTTTGGAGAGAAGGAATAGGCGACGTTTTGGGTCGACAGCCTTCTTCGGCCTGATGTCGGGGGGGGCTGGAAAAAGAATGGAAGAGGCAGAGACAGTAGGCTTGAGGGAGAGCTGGGACGGAGGGACAAAGCAAGGACTACCTGAAATTGGAGAAGTCAATGTTCATACCGCTGGGGTGTAAACTACCCAAGCGAAATATGAGGTGCTGCTCCTCCAATTTACGGTGAGATTCACTCTGGCAACGGCTGAGGCCCAGGACAGAAAGGTCGGATTCGGAATGGGAGGGGGAGATGAAGTGCTGAGCCCCCGGGAGATCAGGTTGGTTAATGCGAACCGAGTGGCAGTGTTCGGCGAAGTGATTGCCAAGCCTGCGATTGGTCTCACCCATGTAGAGAAATTGACACCTGGAACAGCGGATGCAGTAGATGAGGTTGGAGGAGGTGCAGGTGAACCTCTGCGTCACCTGGAAAGACTGCTTGGGTCCTTGGATGGAGTTGAGGGGGGAGGTCAAGCGACAAGTGTAGCATTTCCTGCGGTTGCAAGGGAAAGTACCAGGGGAGGGGGTGGTTTGGGTGGGAAGGGACGAATTGACCAGGGAGTTATGGTGGGATTGGTCTCTGTGGAAAGCCAAAAGGGGAGGAGATGGGAAGATGTGGCCAGTGGTGCGATCCCGTTGGAGGTGGCAAAAATGTCAGAGGATAATATGTTGCATGCGATGGCAGGTAGGGTGGAAGGTGAGGACGGGGGGGGGGGGGGGGGGGACTCTGTCCTTGTTACGAGTAGGGTGATGGCGAGTTTGAGCGGAGATATGGGATATAGAGGAGACCCTGGTGAGAGCCTCATCTATAGTAGAAGAGAGGAACTCCCGTTCCCTAAAGAATGAGGATATCTCCGATGCCCTGATCTGGAACACCTCATTCTGGGTTCAGATGCGGCATAGACGGACGAATTGGGAGTAGGGGAAGCAGTGTGGGAAGAAGTGTAGTCCAGAGCCATGGGACCCAGGTGCTGCACAGGTGGGTTTAAACTAGACTAGAAGGAGGGGCAGATTCCAATGTAGCACAAAGGCAGGTTGTGGCTGAAAGTCAGTATGGAGGGTGATGAAACAAAGTTGAATGGGAGTCAGTGGGCTTGTATTAGATGTCAATCAATGAAATGGATGAAGTCAGTGAGTTCTGCACGGGTGCAGGAGGCAGCACCAATGCAGTTGTCGGGCATAGGGCCATAGTATGCCTCGAACAAGGATTGTTCAACGTACCCTACAAAGAGGCAGGCATAGCTGGGGCCCATGCGTGTGCCCACAGCTATGCCTTGGATTTTGAGGAAATGGGAGGAGTCAAAGGAAAAGTTATTGATGGTAAGGACCAGCTTTGCTAGGCGGAGGAGAGTATTGATAGAGGGGGTTGGCTCTGCGGTCGAGGAAGAAACTGACTCTTTAAGACCCTCCTGGTGGGGGATGGAGGTGTAGAGTGACTGGACGTCCATGGTGAATATGAGGGAATGGGGGCCTGGACAACTGAAGTCATGAAGGAGACGAAGAGTGTGTGAGGTGTCTTGGACCTACTTAGGGAGGGATTTAACCCGGGGGGATAGGAGGCATGTGGAAATAAGCTCAGTGGGACATGAACAGGCAGAAACAATGGGTCTGCCAGGACAGTCAGGTTTGTGGATTTTAAGGAGAAGATAAAATCGGGCCATGTGGGGCTGGGGAACGATGAGGTTGGAGGCTTGGGAGGGCAGGGAGCCGGAAGCGATGAAGCCAGTGATGGTGCTTGTGATAATGGCCTGGTGCTCGTCTGTGGGGTCATGGTCCAAGGATAAGTGGGAGGCAGTGTCTGAGAGTTGCCATAAATCTTGGTCGACATGGTCGTGATGGGCCGAAGGGCCTGTTACCAACCAGTATGACTCAGCTTCACTCCCAATGTTTTCATTCACGCAGGCCATAGGACCATTTGCCCTTCTTCCGCTGCTCATCATCAGTTCACCCCCCAAATTAATCACAACAAAAGTATATTGGTAGAGACACCAGTATTTGATTAGTCAAATGATAAAAGCATTACAACAGGCACACAAATCTTTCAATTTCTCTCTGTGGCTTGAGAATCACATGATTCCTTCAACGGCACATGGGTTGGTTAATGCCCATTAACCCAGAATCATTTTAATTCAGTCCATTTTTAATATTTCTGACCTCCTCAAACCTATACAAGCTCACACTTGCATCACAAGAGAGAGCTTCTAAACAGCTTGCCCACATTCCATTGTTAGTTTTGGTGTTGATATATTTTTGATGCGTATACCAAGATACAATTAAAAATTTTGTGTGCTATCTAGTTAAATCAAATTACATGAATACAATAAAGCCATTGCATAAAAAGCAGGCGTAAAGAAAAAAATACCAGAGTGCAGAATACAGTGTTGCAGCGTTATTGCATTACTGCCACACAGTAAATGCAGTGATAAATATGCACAGTGCAATGGATTAGGGTGGGAGATTAGAATATACCTTTACGTATGAGAGGACCATTCAATAGTCAATAACAGTGAGAAAGAAGCTGGTTTCTGAATATCCTTGCTGATGGCACAGTGGTGTAGCGGTAGAGCGACTGCCTTATAGCACCAGGGACCCGGGTCCAATCCTGACCACATACTGACTGTGCGGAGTTTGTATGTTCTCCCCATGACCCGAGTGGGCTTTCTCTGAGATCGTCAGTTTCCTCCCACACTCCAAAGATGTAGAGGTTTGTACGTTATGGCCTTGGTACAAATGTAAAATTGTCCCTAGTGTGTGTAGGGTGGCGTTGATATGTGGGGATCACTGGTTGGTGCAGACTCTGTGGGCAGAAGGGCCAGTTTCCGCTCTGAAACTCGAAACTAAACTAAAAAGACTAAAGAGAGTTCAGGGGGCAGGGATTCAGATTTTTGGACCATTGAGACATCTTCTGAGGCAGAGGTGACCTGTACAAGAGTGATGGGCTGCACCTGAAACATAGGGGCAATAATATCCTGCCAGGTAGGTGCTGTACAGGTGGGTTTAAACTAGACTAGCAGGAGGGGCAGCTTCCAATGTAGCACAAAGACAGGTTGTGGCTGAAAGTCAGTATGGAGGGTGATGAAAGAAAGTTGAGTGGAGAGAACGTATTTTAATACGAGAGGCCTAACAAGTAAAGGGCCTGCCCCACTTGGACGACCTAATCAATGAGTTTAGAAGACCCTAGACGAGTTGAAAAAAAATGTCAAGGTCGTGTTGACTCGCCGAAGTAAAAGACCTCCTACGACCATGTCTACAACCTACTACGACCCCCCCCCCCCCCCCGACCACAGTCTTCCACACCTAAGACCAACTACGACTAGCTACGAGTGGAAAATGATCACATGATAAAATGATGTCATATTTGCATTTTTTTTTCTCGGGCCAGTTACCGACCTACGACTACCATCACAACCTACTACGACCTACCTTCGAGTAAAAAGTGTCAATTTTTTCCATGCCGACCTTTTTTTTACTCGTGGACATTAGTAAAGACCCCCTACAACCTCATGGAGACCATGCTGCAAGTATGAGTCAAGGGCAAACTCGGCAGAGATCGCCAATTAGGTCGTGAAAGTGGGACAGGGGCTTTAGGCAGATGAACTCTCAGTGTGGATAGGAACGTGAGATAGGAACGTGTGCTCGGCAGCTTAATGTCCCAGGGTACAGGTGCTTCAGCAGAGATAGAGGTGGGTGTAAAAGTGAAGGAGGTGTTGGTTTATTGATCATAGAGAATGTCACGGCAGTAAACCAAAATGAGATTACTGAATGTATGTCCAGGGAGGCCATATGGGTGGAGCTGAGAAATAACAAGAGGATGATCATCTTGTTGGCAGTGTTCCACAGGCCCCCAAATAGTCAACAGATAAATATACCAGGAGATTGCAGGCAGCTGCATGAATAATAAGGTTGTCATCGTACTGGATTTTAACTCTACCTGTGTAGACTGGGACTGTCATAGTGCAAAAGGTTTAGATGGTATGAAATTTGTAAAATCTGGTCTGGAAAGTTTCCTCAGCAAATATGTAGAGAGCTCTACTTGGGAGAGTGCAAAGCTTGATCTACTCTTCAGAAATTGGGATGGGCAAGCGGCTGAAATGTTTGTGGGTGAGTCTTTTGGGACCAGCGGCCACTGTTGTATTAGCTTTAAGATAGCTTTGGTTAAAGAAAGGGCAGGCCTTGGCCAACTTTAATGGTAATGGGGTGATTAGGAATAATCTCATATCTGATTGAGTTTTTTTTAAAGATGCAAACAGAAATGTTGATGAGGATAGAGCTGTAGACGTTGTGGATTTCAGCAAGGCATTTTATAAGGTTTGCATGGTAGGCTGCTCTGGAAGGTTGGATGGCATCTAATCCAGGGAGAGCTAACCAACTGGATATAAAATTAGTTTTATGGAAGTAAGGAGAGGATGCTGTTGGGAAGTTGTTTTTTGGAGGCCTGTGTGTCATGTTATCCCTCACGGATTGGTGCTGGATTCATTGCTGTTTGTGCTTTGTATCAATGATTTGGATGCAAATGTACGGCAGGATTAGTACATTTACACCCACCATCTACTAAAGTGGGTGGTGTTGTTGATGGTGAAAATGCTTATCAAATAATACAGCAGGACCTTGATAATTTGGGCATGTGGGCTGAGGAATAGTTAAGATAGATTGTATGAAACATATAAAATTATTAAAGGACCGGACAAGCTAGATGCAGGAAAAATGTTCCCAATGTTGGGCGAGTCCAGAGCCAGGGGCCACAGTTTAAGAATAAAGGGGAGGCCATTTAAGACTGAGGTGAGAAAAAACATTTTCACCCAGAGAGTTGTGAATTTGTGGAATTCCCTGCCACAGAGGGCAGTGGAGGCCAAACCACTGGATGGATTTAGGAGAGAGTTAGATAGAGCTCTAGGGGCTAGTGGAATCAAGGGATATGGGGAGAAGGCAGGCACGGGTTATTGATTGGGGACGATCAGCCATGATTGCAATGAATGGCGGTGCTGGCTCGAAGGGCCGAATGGCTTCCTCCCGCACCTGTTTTCTATGTTTCTATGTTTCTAATGGAGTTTAATGTAGATAAGTGCAAGCTGATACAATTTGGGAAGTCAAACCAGGGCATGACCTTCACAGTGAATGACAGGGCCCTGGGGAATGTTGTAGTGCAGAGGGATCTAGAAGTCCCGGGACATTGTTCCTTGAAAGTGGCGACACAGGCAGATAGGGTGGTCAAGTATAGAAGGTGAACACAAACTGCTGGAGTAACTCAGCAGGTCTGGCAACATCTCTTGAGAAAAAGGATTGATGATGTTTTGGGCCAGTCATCAGTCTCAAGATGGTTCCCGACCTACCTTATTTTGCCAGAGATGCTGCTTGACCTGCTGAGTTACTCCAGCACCATGAGCCTATCTTTGGTACAAACCATCATCTGCAGTTCTTCGTTTCGGCATATTGAATACAGAAGTTGGGACTGTTATACAAGACATTGGAGAGGCCACATTTGGAACATAACATTGTGTTCAGTTTTGATAACCCAGCTTTAGGTAAGATGTTATAAGCTGGAAAGAGTGCAGAAAAGGTTTACAAAGATATTGCCAGGACTTGAGGGCCTGAGCTATAGGGAGAGGTTGGGCAGGCTAGAACATTATTCCTTGGACCACAGGGGAATGAGGGGTGATCTTATAGAGGGGTATAAGATCATGAGGGGAATAGACAGAGTAGATGAACCTTTCACACAGATTAGGGGAATCAATAACCAGAGGACATAGGTTTAGGGTGAGAGGGGAAAGATTTAATAGGAATCTGAGGAACAACCTTTTCCACACAGAGTGTGGTTGGTATATGGAATGAGTTGCCAGAGGAGGTAGTTGGGGCAGATACTATAGCAATATTTAAAGGTCATTTGGACAGGTACATTGCTAGAAAAGATTTAGAGGGATATGGCCAATCAGTCGGCATGACTTGTATGACCTCAATCAATCAGGATAGGTGACAACCACTCCTACACAATAATTCTCAACGCCAGTGCCCGACAAGGAGGCATTCGCAGTCCCCTACTATACGCCCTATACATGATTGTATGGCCATATTTGGCTCTAATTACATCTACAAGTTTGCAGAAAACTTGACTCCATCCTATCCCCCTTTGTTAAATCCCTCCACACTTATGTTCAAGACACCTCAGACACTCTCTGTCGGCTCCACGCATTCCATTCCCCAGGCCCCCATCCTCTCATCTTCACCATGGACGTCCAGTCACTATACACCTCCATCCCCCACCAGGATGGTCTCAAAGCCCTCCGGTACTTCCTCGACCAGAGGAGCAACCCATACCCATCCACTGACACCCTTCTCCGCCTAGCGGAGTTGGTCCTTACCCTCAATAACTTCTCTTTTGACTCCTCCCATTTCCTCCAAACATAAGGCGTAGCTATGGGCACACGCATGGGCCCTAGCTATGCCTGCCTCTTTGTCGGGCACGTCGAACAATCATTGTTCTCGGCGTACCAGGGCCCCACCCCCGACCTTTACCTCCGTTACATTGATGACTGCTTTGGTGTCACCTTCTGCACCCACACACAACTGAAAAAACACTGACTTCATCCATTTCACCACCAACTTCCATCTGGCACTCAAATATACTTGGACCATTTCCGACATTTCCCTACCATTCCTTGACCTCACCATCTCTATTGCAGGTGATACACTCCTGACCGACATCCACTACAAACCAACTGACTCCCACAGCTACCTGGACTACTCTTCCTCCCACCCTGCTTCCTGTAAGGCCTCCATCCCCTATTCCCAATTCCTCCGTTTACGCCGCATCTGCTTCAGGATGAGGTGTTCCACACCCGGTCATCACAAATGTCCTCGTTCTTCAGAGAACGGGGTTTCCCCTCCCCCACTATAGATGAGGCTCACACCAGGGTCTCCTCCATACCCCGCAACACTGCCCTCTCTCCCCATTCCCCCACTCACAACAAGGGCAGAGTTCCCCTGGTCCTCACCTTTCACCCCACCAGCCGGCGCATACAACAGATAGTCCTCCGCCAGTTTCGCCACCTCCAACGTGACCCCTCCACTTGCCACATCTTCCCATCTCCCCCCCCTGTCTGCCTTCTGCAAAGACCGCTCCCTCCGCAACTCCCTTGTCAATTCTTCCCTTCCCTCCCGCTCCACCCCTTCCCCGGGCACTTTCCCTTGCAACTGCAAGAGATGCTACACTTGTCCCTTCACCTTCCCCCATCCACTCCTTTCAGGGACCCAAGCAGTCCTTCCAAGTCCGACAGAGGTTCACCTGCACCTCCTCCAACCTCATCTACTGCATCCGTTGCTCCAGATGCCAGCTGATCTATATCGGTGAGACCAAGCGGAGGCTGGGCGATCGTTTCGCCGAACACCTCCGCTCGGTCCGCAATAACCAACCCGACCTCCCGGTGGCTCAGCACTTCAACTCCCCCTCCCATTCCGTATCCGACCTCTCGGTCCTGGGCCTCCTCCACGGCCAGAGTGAGCGACACCGCAAGTTGGAGGAACAGCACCTCATATTCCGCTTGGGGAGTCTGCATCCTCTGGGCTTAAACATTGAATTTTCTCAATTCTGTTAACCCAGGCTGCCTCCTCCCCCTCCCCACCTCTCCCTTAGCCCTCGGGCCCTGGCATTCCTTCTCTATCTCCCCCCCCCCCCACCCAAGTCGCACTAGCTTCTCATTTTCACACCACAAACAGCTTACAATGGCCTGTTTGCTTTATCATCAATACTTTTTTGCATATCTTTCATTCATTGTTCTTTATCTCTCCACATCACTGTCTTTATCTCTCGTTTCCCTGATCCCTGACCAGTCTGAAGAAGGGTCTCGACCCGAAACGTTGCCTATCTCCTTCGCTCCTTAGATGCTGCTGCACCCGCTGAGTTTCTCCAGCTTTTTGTGTAACCCTTGCAGCCCATTGTTGTGATGGGTTGAATCTTGAATAATGAGAAGATAGTGACAGGGTCAGGACAATGACCTCTCCCTCAATGTCAGCAAGATGAGCAACTAGTTATTGACCTCAGGAAGCAAGTACATGCCTCAATCAGCATCAGTGGTGCGCTATGGAAATGGTTGGGAGTTTCACGTTCCTTGGCATTAATATTACTAATGATATGTCATGGACAAACCACATTGATGCAATAGCCAGAAGGCACACCGATGCCTCTGCTTCCTGAGAAGTCTTCTTAGAATGCTGGCCATAATATTTTACCTCCTTCTCTATCACATCTGAAATATCAAAACCCCGGAACGTTGAGCTGCCAGACCTGTCCCTCTTGCAACCAATCCTCCAAAATGGCCACAACAACATATTTCCAAGAACTAGTCCAGGTTCCAAGTTCATCTGCTTTAACATTACTCCTCGCATTGAAGTGAACACATCTCAGCCCATCATCTTCACCATATTCCTTAACTCTCCCTGCCTATGATTCTTTTGAGACATGCCTCAGAATTGGTCTTCACTTGGGAGTGGTTCCCACCATGCCTCAAGAGTTTATTGTTGTTAAGCAGTGGTGGGAGATCCTTGTGCTCAACTGCATGCAGCTGACCACATGCAGGGCCCTAGTGAAACCACACCTGGAGTATTGTGTGCAGTTTTGGTCCCCTAATCTGAGGAAGGACATTCTTGCTATTGAGGGAATGCAGCGTAGGTTTACAAGGTTAATTCCCGGGATGGCGGGACTGTCATATGCTGAGAGAATGGAGCAGCTGGGCTTTAATAGTCTAGAGTTTAGAAGGATGAGAGGGGATCTTATTGAAACATATAAGATTATTAAGGGTTTGGGCATGCTAGAGGCAGGAAACATGCTACCGATGATGGGGGAGTACAGAACCAGGGCCACAGTTTAAGAATAAGGGGTAAGCCAGTTAAAACGGAAATGAGGAAACATTTCTTCACACAGAGAGTTGTGAGTCTATGGAATTCTCTGTCTCAGAGGGCGGTGGAGGCTGGTTCTCTGGATACTTTCAAGAGAGCGCTCGATAGGGCTCTTAAAGATAGTGGAGTCAGGGGATATGGGGAGAAGGCAGAAACGGGGTACTGATTAGGGATGATCAGCCATGATCACATTGAATGGCGGTGCTGGCTCGAAGGGCTGAATGGCCTACTCATGCACCTATTGTCTATTGTTTGTCTATTGTCTATTGACCAAATGTAACATGCGCAATGTGCAGAGGAATATTAGTCGGATTCAAGGGAAAATACTTTTGCAGAATCCAACAGAAGTCACAGATCATTTTCAAAAGTTCCCAATTTGCCTTGTAAGCAGGAGTATTCGTCTTTCTATTTTAAATACATAAATCCATGGTCTGAAGAATGAGTAGATGAGTGAGCTAGAATGGTGAGCTCCACCTGGTCCCTCACGATCACAGCCCCCCCCCCCCCCATCAAAAACATCTACACGAGGTGCTGCCTCAAGAAGACAGCATTGATCATGTGTCCATAATGTTGCTGCAAGCAAGTTTTGTATTAAACAAATTTTACAATTTACAATTTTACCAAAGCCAATTAATCTACAAACCTGTACGGCTTTGGAATGTGCGAGGAAACTGAAGCACTCAGAGAAAACTCATGCGGTCAAGTGAAGACTGTACAAACGCCATACCAACAGCACCTGTAGTCAGGATTGAACCTGGGCGTTGAATCTCTGGCGTTACAAAGCAGCATCCCTATTGTTGTGCCACCATGCCGTGAGATATATGAAACATGGCTAAAATGATGTTGTTGATTTTACAAGGTCAAAATTAGCCAATACTTTTAATCTAATGCTTAGAATTGTCTTTCATACAATCTATCTTAGTGCACTATAGCTTGAACAAGCCATACTCATTAGCATTAAACATCAGAAACACTGAGCGCCAAAGTATTGAATTCAAAGGCAATATTCAACCTGTACATGAGGCATGTGTATTTTATAAATGTTTAAGTTATGATGTACAATTGAGCTTATAAAGTATTACACACCATCAGGTAGTCTATGTTATTCCAGGTTGCAACGAGATCCAAACCCTTCTGTTTTGTAGCCAGTCTGATGCCATCTCCAAACAATTTGATCTGTATTCCATTTAAATTGTACGGCAGCTTAATAATGCTGATGGAAAGAAGAACTTTGTATTAACCATCATTTCCAACGTGTGTTTATAATTTACAACATTTATTTTGTAGATGAAGACTATGATTTCAAATCTTTCATATCTGTAAACATACCATTATTAATTTGTATTTTGTTCAATTATGTAAATCTCATAAAACTATCTATGAGGGATTTGAATTTTTTTATTAAATATGCAGGCCCAGTTCTGCTTATACCCTACTGCAGGGGCAGCACAGAGCATATATATAAATACAATAAATACGCTGTAAAATTATATATAATTTATTTATGTATAATGTATGTTTTTGTTTGTTGTCCGAGTCCATATGTCTGTAGTGCAGCTGCAAACCAGACTTTTATTGTACCTGACCTTACTTATGCACATGAGAGCTAGCAATAAATTTGACTCCATTTACAGTTGAGTCATTCAGTCATTGAATCATCGCAACAACCTGGGGCTCAATGCTCTTAAGATGGTGGAATTGATTGTGGACTTTAGGAGAGCTCCCTCTCCCCACTCACCATCAACAACACCACAATCACAGTCATTTAAGTTCCTTGGAAACATCATCTCCAGGGACCTTAAGTGGGGGGCCACCATCGACCACATAGTCAAAAAGGCCCCACAGAGGACGTACTTCCTGCGGCAGCTGAGGAAACGCAATCTGCCACAGGCAAATATGGCCCAATTCTATACTTCCATCATAGAGTCTGTCCTCACCTTCTCCATCATGGTTCGGTTTGGCTCAGCCACCAAGCACGATGCCTGGAGGCTGCAGCGAATCGTCCGATCAGCAGAGAAGGTTGTCAGCTGAAACCTTCCCCCCCCCCCCCCCCCCTGTACACTACAAGGGCCAGGAAGCGAGCGGGCAAGATCATTTCTGACCCCTCTCATCTTGGCCACAAACTCTTTGAATCACTTCCCTCTGGAAGGTGACTCCAGACTGTCAAAGCTGCCACAGCCAGACATTTAAAAAACCCAGCTTTTTTTCCATGAGCTGTGGCTATACTCAACAGCCAAAAATCTGTAGCCTCCTTTTGCTCTGGTATTTTATTTCATTCTTCACGTTTCAATTATAATGTTTTGTTTTTAAATGTCTGTATAACTGTATATCGTGTTGTTACTTACAAGCAAAGCACCAAGGGAAATTATTTGTACTTATACATACTTGGCTAATAACATTTATTCAATTCAACTCAATATATCATGGAGACAGGTTATCTATGCCAACCAAGATGCCCATCTAAGCTGGACACATTTGTCTGAGTTTGGTCCTTATTTGTCTAAACCTATACTTGTACCTGTTCAGGTCTCTGTTTTAATGCTGTTTTGATATCCGTCTCAAAATCCTCCTCTGGCAGCTCGTTCCATATACCCACCATTCTCTATAAGTGTAAAAGTTGCCCTTCAGGTTGCTATTAAATTTGCCCCTCCCACTTTAAACCTCTAGTTTTTGATTCCTTTACCCTGGGTAAAAGACTGTGCATTTACCCTATCTATTCTCCCCATGTTTTAATACACAGCTATGTTCCCCTCTCAGCCTTCTTTACTTCAAAGAATAAGGAGCTAGCCTACCCTACCTCTCCCTATAGATCAGACCCTCAAATCCTGGCAACATCCTTGTAAATCTCCTCTGCACTCTCTCCAGCTTAATGGCATTCTTCCTCTTGCAGGATGATCAAAACTGAACACAATACTCTTAATGTGGCCTCACCAACATCTTATACAACTGTAACATTACGTCCTATATTCTATTTTCAACATCCTGACTGATGAAGGCCAATGTACCAAAAGCCTTCTTTACCTGTGACACCACTTTCAGGAGAACTAGGCACCCATACTCGCAGAACCCTCTGCTGTACATCATTCCCCAGGGCCCTACTATCCACTGTGAAGGTTCAACCGGATTTGACTTCTTCAAATGCAACACCTGAAAACTGGAGAGGTGCCAGAAGACTGGACGGTGGCAAATGTTGTGCCTCCATTCAAGAAGGGCTGCAGGGAAAATGCTGGGAATTATAGGCCGGTGAGCTTAATATCTGCAGTTGGAAAATTACTAGAGAGTACTCTGAGGGATAGGCTACACAGGCATTTGAATGGGCAAGGGCTGATTAGGGATAATCAGCATGGTTTTGTAAATGGGAGGTCGTGTCTCACAAATCTGATTGAGTTTTTTGAAGACATGACCAAAAAGGTCAATGAGGGCAGAGCTGTAGATGTTGTGTACATGGATTTCTGTAAGGCGTTCAACAAGGTTCCACATGGTAGGCTGATCTGGAAGGTTAGATCGCATGGGATCCAAGGAGAGATAGCTGAATGGATAGCAAGTTAGCTTCATGGAAGGAAGCAGAGGGTGATGGTGGAAGGTTGTGACTATGACTAGTGGTGTGCCTCATTGATCGGTGCTGGGCCCGGTACTGTTTGCATCTTCATTAATGATTTGGATGAGAACATACAGGGCAAGATTTGCAAGTTTGCTGATGATACAAAAGTATGGTTTTGCAGATAATGAAGATGATTGTAAAAGATTGCAGCAGGATCTGGATTGAATGGCCAGATGGGCTGAGGAATAGTTGATGGAATTTAATCCAGAGAGGTGTGAGATGTTGCATTCTAGGATGTCTAACAAGGGCAGGACAACACAGTGAATGGTAGGCCACTGGGGAATGTTGATAGAGGTTGAGTAGGCTGGGTCTCTATTCCCTGGAGTGCAGGAGGATGAGGGATGGTCTTATGGAGGTGTATAAAATCATGAGAGGAATAGATCGGGTAGATGCACAGAATCTCTTCCCCTGAGTAGGTGAATCAAGGACTAGAGGACATAGGTTTAAGGTGGACAAAAATGCTGGAGAAACTCAGTGGGTGCAGCAACATCTATGGAGCGAAGGAAATAGACAACGTTTCGGGCCAAAACCCTTCTTCAGACGTTTAAGGTGAAAGGGAAAACATTTAATAGGAATCGGAAGGGTAACTTTTTCACACAAAGGGTGGTGGGTGTATGAAACAAGCTGCAGAGAAACAACATTTAAGAAACAGTTAGACAGGTGCATGCATAGGACAAGTTTGGAGGGATATGGCAAGCAGGTGGCCGGTGTGGGCAAGTTGGGCCGAAGGGCCTGTTTCCACACTGTGTCACTCTATGACTTTATAACCTCTTACTTATCTGCATAGAACTCAATCAGCCATTCCTCAGCCCACTGACCCAGCTGATCAAAACCCTGTTGTAGTTTATGATAACCAACTTCACGGTCTATGTTTGTGTCATCTGCAAACCAATAATCATGCCTTGTACATTCACATCCCAGTTCTTTATATATTCCCACAATGGGCACTACCTTCCTTTGGGGTTCCTTCATTGAAGCCAATTTTGTGTCCAGTTAGCTGGCACTCCCTGGATCCCATGCAATCTATCCTTTCGGAGCAATCTACTATGTGGAACATAATCAAAGACTTAACTTGACCAAAACTAATTAGAGGGCATAATGTTTAAGTTCAGAGGGGGGGGCGGGAGTTTGAAAGAGCTATGTGAGGGAAGACCTTTTAAGCAGAAAGTGCTGAGTGCCAGAGGTGCTGATGGAACCAGATATAATAGGGACGTTAGCGGATTTTAGATGGTTACATGGATAAGCACGAAATAGGCGGATGTTGATCACATGCAGGCAGAGGAGATTAGTTTAACTTGGCATCCTGTTTGGCACAGATATTATGAGCCAAAGGCCGGTTCCTGTGCTGTACTGTTCTATGTTCTCTGTTAAACTGCTGGAAGAACGCAACGGGTCAGGCAGCATCTGTGGAAGCAAATGATCAGTTGATTTTTCAGTTTGGGTCCCTTCTTATCATGGAAGAGTTTTAACCCAAAAGATTGTCTGTCCATTTTCCTGCACAGATGCTGTCTGACCTACTGAGTTGCTCCAGCATGCTCGTTTTACTCAAGATTTGTGCATATGCAGCCTCTTGAGTCTCTACCAAACTGCAGCAGAGCAATGAACCACACAGGTTCAAGTTCACAAGTTATAGGAGTAGAATTAGGCCATTCGGCCCATCGAGTTTACTCCACCATTCAATCATGGCCATCTCATAATCCTATCTTCATGCATTCTCCCCATAACTGTTGACACCCATTCTAATCAAGAACGTGTATATCTCTGCCTTAAAAACATCCACTGACTTGGACTCCACAGCCCTCTGTGGCAATGAGTTCCACAGATTAACTACCCTCTGACTACAGAAGTTCCACCTCATCTCCTTTCTAAAAGAGCACCCTCTAATTCTGAAGCTACGACCTCTGGTCCTAGACTCGCCCGACAGTGGAAACATCTTTTCCACATCCACTCTATCTATGCCTTTCATTATTCTGTAAGTTTCAATGGGGTCCCCCTCAACCTTCTAACCTCCAACGAGTAGAGGCCCAGTGCTGTCAAGCGCTCATCATATGCTAACCCACTGATTCCTGGAAACATTCTTGTAAACCTGAAGTATAACAACTGCATTTCTGCTGCTATCCTTAGGAGGCAAACCCGAGGCATTTCAGTGTGATTGAGTCACTAGCCACAAAACTGATGCAACTGGACAGATATGTTCAGCTTGGCACATGAATAGAGATAATTAAAACAATAATAATTCCACCCTCCTTAAATTAAGCAGAATGCAAACGTACCCATTGTCATTTACAGTTATCTTTGCATCCTTGATTACGATCAAGATACCCCAGATATTGATTGAGATTCTTTTTAATAATCCAAGCTTATCTCTCCGGATCTGAATGTTGAAAGCTCCAAGGGTTTCTGAGCAGTCACTGACAAAGACATAGTTGCAGGTTGATGAGAATCCATAAATGAAATTGTCAAAGGTTCGGAAATGTTCATAACCCCAAGTGGTGCAGGTTGTCCTTGTTGGAGCTGAAAGGGAACGGATGGAAGACCATGTTACCGACGAGGACGTTGATGTGTCGGAACTCCTCTACTATCACCTCTCTTACTGAAGACTAACGTTGTTCTCCCTTTCTCAGTCCCAGATCTGAAACATGAAGTTTCTCTTTCCATAAATGCTATCTGACCAGAATGAGTGTTTCAGGCATTTTCTATTTTAATTCAGATTTCCAACAACTGTAGTTGTTCAGGTTTTAATTTTCACTAGACCAAGTTGGGTCCTGTCCCCTCAATGCGTGGTGTCACACACACACTAACCACCCACCCCCCCCCACACTAACCACCCCACACACACACACACACACACGCTAACCACTCCATACGCACACACTAACCACCCACCCCCCCACACACACAGACACAGACACACTAACCAACACCCCACCCCCCCACACACTAACCACTCCCCACACACACACTAACCACCACTCCCCCACACTAACCACACCCCCCACACACACACACACTCACTCACCACCACCCCCCCACACACTAACCACTCCCCACACACACACTAACCACCACTCCCCCACACTAACCACCCCCCCCCCACACACACACACACTAACCACCCCCCCCACACTAACCACCACCCCCACACACACACACACACTCACTCACCACCCCCCCCCCACACACACACACTCACTCACCACCACCCCCCCACACACTAACCACTCCCCACACACACACTAACCACCACTCCCCCACACTAACCACCCCCCCCCACACACACACACACTAACCACCCCCCCCACACTAACCACCCCCCACACACACACACACACACACTCACTCACCACCCCCCCCCCCCACACACACACACACACTAACCACGTCTCATGATATTATATTAATATTATTAATTTGCTTTTAATACAGATTTCCAGCAACTGTAGTTGTTCTGTTTTTAATTTTCATCATCCAAAGTTATCTGGCTCACTAACTAGCAAACTTTAATCGATATATAATTAAACATGTCCATTCAAAAATTGGCCAGGAAGTTAGTAGTCATAAAGATCAGTTAGTTGTTCTTCATGGATTCCACACACTGAAAAAATCATAGTGAGTGAAAATAGCAGCAAGCAAATTCACTCAGAAGTATTATAGTTAGAACACAGATCATAGAATATAGAACAGTAGAGTGCAGGAGCAGGCCCGGCATGATGCCTAGTTAAACGGATCTCACCTGCCTGCACATGATCCATATCCCTCTATTCCCTGCACTTCTATGTGCCGATCTAAAAGCCTCATAAACGCCACTATCATTCTTGCCTCCACCACCACCCCTGGCAATGCTTTCCAGGACCCCACCTTTCTCTGTGTAAAAAAACTAGCCCCACACACCTCCATTAAATTGTCCCCCTCTCATCTTATAGATATGCCCTCATATCTCCACCCTGGGAAAAAAGGATATGACTATCTACCCTATCTATGCCTCTCATACATTTTTACTTGTTTTTATTAAATCAAGGAGTTCAAATGCTCTTCTTAAAAGAGCTCTATACTGTGAAAGTCACGAGGTAAAATCAAATATAATATTAGTGTGGTAAAACAAAGAGCATCACTGAAAGGGTAAGAGCAACTTTAGTTCTTATTACTCCTTGTGTACTTTAAACACATTTACTCTCCATACTTTACCACAACACAGTTGCAACATTACACCATTTGGCTGCATTCAGAATCAGATCCTATCTTATAGCCTAATTGTTCTACAAGCAATGTGCAGTTTAGAGAAACCTCTCTAGGCTTTATGAGTACTTACAATAATAAAGACGCTGTCCTTGGACAGGACGAGTTGTCAGAGGGCCGTGGCCTACAAGGAAACAAAATGGTTTAAATTTGAAAACGATTAATTAATTCCAGTGTTGTATTTGGTGAAACATTCTCTTTCGTTGGAGCTACTCTGTGCCATTTCTTTGCATCTTTTACGATCTTTCTTGTAAAAATATATACCAAATTTCTTTTGGAATAATCTTTCAATTCCATCAGTAAATTATACAAAAGCATCACTATATTCTTGCACATTTTTATACTTAAATTAAACTGTAATCCTTGTTCGCAGCAAACTGTAGGGTACCTTTACTGACACAAGCACCCTTAATTCCACAATAATTAAATCACTTGGATTTAAATTCAACACTTTCATGGCGAGATGCCTTGTATCTCAATCATTGACTGTTTAGCAAAACCCTCCAGAGATCTACCATTTATTGTGTAAGCCCGGTCGTGGTTTGACATATCAAAGTGCAACATCTCACACTTGTCACTGTTAAACTCCATTTGCCATTCCTTGGCCCATCTTCCTCTTGTCCAGGTGGGGCAGAAGACGTTTGACAGGGAAGAAAGTCTGAAGAAGGATCTCAACTTGAAATGTCATGTATTCCTTTTCTCCAGAGATGCTGTTTGACCCATTGAGTTACTCCAGTTTTTGTGTCTATCTTCGGTTTAAACCAGCATCTGCAGTTCCTTCCTACAAAAGATAGCTGGATTGATTGGACATTTGCATGCTCTGTCCAATCCTGGAATTTGTACTTGTCCTACTCTGGAGAGAGTTGATGCTCATTGCTTACCCATATGCTATTCTGCCATTTTGTATGATCCTTGGACAGTACCTCCCGTAGGTCCGATGAGTATGTTCCATTTGGAGGCTTACACGACAGTCGTGAAACAGCTGATCTCCCTCTTCCTGGCAACCATGCCTGTTTAACCAAGGGAATGGTGGTCCGGGCCTGGGAGCGGCCTGGGAGGTGGCGAGGGTCGGAGAGGCAGTGGATGTTAGCGCTGCTTCTTGTGGCGGTGATGGCGTCCCGGGTCTCGGCCTCGTGGTGTTCGGGCAGGCGACGCGGTCCAGCAATCCTTGTCCTGCCCCCTCCCTTGACATCAGTCTGAAGAAGTGTCTCAACCCAAAACATCACCTATTCCTTCTCTCCAGAGATGCTGCCTGGCCCGCTGAGTTACTCCAGCATTTTGTGTCTACCAGCAGTCTTCATTCCCCTGCAACTGAAGGAAAAGCAACACCTGACCCTGTACCTCCTCTCTCAACTTCATCCAGGGAGTCGAGCAGTCCTTTCAGAGTGGTTCACTTGCACCTCCTCCAACCTCACCTACTGTATCCACTGTTCCCGCTGTGAACTCCTATATATCGGTGAGACAAAGCGTCGACTGGGCGATCGTTCACTGAACACTTTTGTTGAGTCCACCTTGGCCTACACGATCTCGGGTGGCACAGTGGTGCAGCGGCAGTGTTGCTGTCTTACTGTGCCAGAGACCCGTGTTCATTCCCGACCAAAGTTTGTACATTCTCCCCGAGACCTGCACGGGTTTTCTCCGGGTGCTCTGGTTTCATCCCACATTCCAACGATGTATAGATTTGTAGGTTGACTGGCTTCGGTAAACTTGTAAATGGTCCCTGGTGTGTGTAGGATAGTGTTAGTGTGCAGGGATCACTGGTTGTCGTGGATTCGAGGGGCCAAAGGGTCTGTTTTCACACTGTATTTCTAAACTAAACTAAATTAAAACTCTCCCATGCCAAATATTTTAACACTTTCCCAGTCCCACACTGACCTTTCTGTCCTGGGCCTCTTCCATTGTCAGAGTGAGGCCACACGCAAATTGGATGAATGCCACCTCACGTTTCACTTGGGCAGTGGTATCGATATTGATTTCTCTAATTTCAAGTAACCCCAGCATTCCCTCCTTCTCTGCCCCCTCCTTTACGCTAGTCATCCTGCAAGACTCACTGTACGTATTCCTTCGTTATCACCTCTTCCACAGCCAACAATGAACCATTGTGGGCTCCACCTTCCCTTTGTCATCGGTGCTGACTCTGATTTTTCCATACCTTTTAACACCTCTAGTTTCTATCTCCCCTGACTGTCAGTCTGAAGAAGGGTCTCGACCTGAAACATCACCTATTCCTTTTCTCCAGAGATGCTGCCTGACCAGCTGAATTTGATTTGATTTGATTTGATTTAATTTGTTGTCATTTTCTTCAATGAAGAGACAACAAACTTATTTTTCCCTTACAGTCATACAAAAAAATAAAAATTAAATAAACAAATTAAATTAAAAAAGCAGAAAACACAGAACCCAGTAGTCCACAACACAAACATCCCCACAGCAGCACCAAAGATCCCCTCTGTGAGCGAAGGAACCAAAGTCCAGTCAACCTCCTCGCCGATGTTCCCCAATGTCCACCCGTGGTTGTGGCCTCCCGAGCACCCCGTAGGCGCCGCTACGGGCGGCCCGATGTTCAGGCCCTCTCGCCGGAAACCTCTCATCGGCCGCCTTCCACCGGAATCTGCGGCTCCCGATGTCCGCAGGCCGCGCTGGGCGGAGATTCACGCTGGCGGCCCCCGGCAAAGGAACCCAGGACTCTGCAATGTTAAAGTCAGCGCCGCCCATGTTGGGAGCTCCGCGATGTTGGAGCAGCGGCCTAGCACTCCGGAGCTCCAAGCGGCGATCCCAGGAAGGCTTCACCCGCTCCGCGATGTTTCCAGCGATTCGCCGCCACTGCTGGAGCTCTGGTCCGGTTCCGGCAAGAAAGGCCGCACAAATCCAGCTGGTAGGCCATGAAAGGGGGGGGGGCGGGCGAGGATACGACTCGGATACTAGCCGCACACTCGCCAGGAAGCGACTAAAGGACGGTTTCACCCTTACCCTACCCGCTTCCCCCCACATAAAATACTGAAAGAAAACTAAAAAACTAAAATCAAAATAAAAAAAGACAGCCAGACCGTGGGCGGAGGCAGCTAGCAACAGTGCCACCGGATGTCCAGTCTGAATTACTTCAGCATTTTGTGTCTATTATCGGTATTAATGTCTTCACAATTTCACATGTTTAATGAATGATGAGCATAAATATACTTTGTTAATGATCTTACCATATGGGTTATCCAGGTAGTCCTTACGTTTATCCGATTTACCTGAAACCAAAGAAAAATACTAATTACTGCAAAATCAACTTAGGTTATTTAGAGATCAAGTTAAACTACTTGTTACTGTACCTTTTACTGCAGGTTCAATTGTACTTGTAACTAAGAATGTCTCTGTAGAATAAGTTCGAATATTTTTCGCTCAACTGCAAAATCTCCTCAAAGTTACCCAAGTTCTTCACTCTGATGAGCCTTCTGTGAGTCCTTCTCTCAATGCTCCCCCTCTGTGATTTCTGCTGCTCTCCTGACGTTTAACCATGTTCCACCTATCACTTGTGTAGGAAGGAGCTGCAGATGCTGGTTTAAACCAAAGATAGACACAAAATGCTAGAGTAACTCAGCGGGACAGACAGCATCTCTGGACCCTTCTTAAACGACCTGATCAGTTCAACAGGCTGAAGATGGGTCTCAACCCGAAACGTCACCCATAACTTCTCTCCAGAGATGCTGCCTGTCCTGCTGAGTTAGTCCAACATTTTCTGTCTATCCACCTATTACTTGCCAGGCTTTGTCCTGCCCCACTTCCCTCTTCCTCCATCCTCACTCCCCAGTCTGTGGAAGGGTCCTAACCCAAAATGTCACCTGTCCATTCCCTCCACAGATGCCGCCTGACGTGCTGAGTTCCTCCAGCATTTTGTTTTTGTCTCAAGATTTCAGCATCTACAGTTCCTTTGTTTTATTGGAATATGTCTTTACATTATGTTGGAGTACTATTCACTGCAAGTGAAGAAAGCAAATGGTATGTTAGCATTCATAGCGAAAGGATTTGAGTATAGGAGCAGGGAGGTTCTACTGCAGTTGTACAGGGTTTTGGTGAGGCCACACCTGGAGTACTGCGTACAGTTTTGGTCTCCAAATCTGAGGAAAGACATCCTTGCCATAGAGGGGGTACAGAGAAGATTCACCAGACTGATTCCTGGGATGTCAGGACTTTCATATGAGGAAAGATTGGATGGACTCGGTTTGTACTCGATGGAATTTAGAAGATTGAGGGGGGATCTTATAGAAACCTACAAAATTCTTAAGGGGTTGGACAAGCTAGATGCTGGAAGATTGTTCCCGATGTTGGGGGAGTCCAGAACAAGGGGTCACAGTCTAAGGATAAGGGGGAATTCCTTTAGGACCGAAATGAGGAAAACATTCTTTACACAGAGAGTGGTGAGTCTCTGGAATTCTCTGCCACAGAAGGTAGTTGAGGCCAGTTCATTGGCTATATTTAAGAGGGCGTTAGATGTGGCACTTGTGGCTAAAGGGATCAGGGGGTATGGAGAGAAGGCAGGTACGGGATACTGAGTTGGATGATCAGCCATGATCACATTGAATGGCGGTGCAGGCTCGAAGGGCCGAATGGCCTACTCCTGCACCTATTTTCTATGTTTCTATGTTTCTATGTAAGTGCAACAGTAGAGTCAGTGAGATAAGACTTAGTGTCATTGTTTTTGGACTGGTCACTGTCAATTAAGTTTAAGTACTTGCTACAAACAGTGTAACTTTCGTATTCATTTTCTGGGTCTGCATGAAACTTGAGAGTCTTCAAGGTACAACAGAAGTCTTTAATATATTACTCAATGCTGCCAGCAAGACAACTCAAGATGGCTGTGCACAGACAGACAGACAGACAGACAGACAGACAGACAGACAGACAGACAGACAGACAGACAGACAGACAGACAGACAGACAGACAGACAGACAGACGCAAAGCTCCTCTAGTATCTTTGGACAGGTGAGAACTATATACAAACCATCTCCCTTTGTCCTGTGCAGTGCCACCTGCTGCACGGGAGGAGAAACGGGTCCTCCCACCCCACACAGTTCACCAAACATCACATTCCCCCTTTCCAGTTTGAACGTCTCCATTTAGCTGGACCTCGCTTCGCTTTTTTTTTTCCAGACTTTTTTGCGTTTCACAACTCTTGCTAAAGGCTCAGAAGTGTTCTTTTTTGAAGAGATATCACTATTTGCTTTATCTGTGTGCTGTTCATTCTCCACTTGACTGTAGTTTTTCTCGGCGGTCGTCATCGTTTTGGATATAAATGCGATTGGTTCTTCCTTGCTGTTCGGCGCCGTCTGTAAGATTACTTCTCCATGACCATACGGCGATGCATCGGCGGCCAGCGAGATCGGCTTCGATGGGCTACAGTGGACCAAACGCATCTTCTGGGCAAGCATCTCCTTCAAACTGGTGAATGCATGGTCACACTCTTTGGACCAGTGCCATTCAACATCCTGTTTCCGCAGGTTATTCTCACACTTGCAGACCATGTTGCAATCTGTGGTAGATGACAATGCCATAGTTGATCCATCGTAGATTAAGGTGATCATGTCAAGCTTGAAAGCTGGGATCCAGTCGATGGCGCACAGGGATGTACCTTCTTTACCAACGACGATCAGCGGCAACATCTATGTCAGACCATTACAGGAAACGGCGACAGTGCATTTGCCTTTTGTGGGAATTATCTGCCGTCTGTTTTCGAAAAGGCAGATGTTGGCCTGTTTCAGTTTCGGCGATCCTATCGTCTCCCAGATGGCCTGACCCACTAGTGACACAGCCGTACCAGTGTCCACCTGGAATTGTAAATCGACGTTCGTGAGCCGCAGCGAAATACTCGGATTGTCGGTGATCGTGGACACACCGAGCACTTCAATAGAAATGGTCTCCGTGATTTGGTCGACTGTGTTTTGCGCTTTCTTGCCCTTTCTCCGCTGTCCTACGGATTGACACACTGCCTGGAGATGACCTTTTGCATAACAAACAGACTTGATATACGGGCACAGACGGTGATCATGAGCAGTCGAGCCGCACTGGTAGCAGGGTTTCGATCCTCCCCCCACAGGGGGACGGCTCTTCAGAAACTGTCCCACCGCCTCTGGATTTGCTCTGGGTCGATCAACTGGTTTCTGGCTTTGCGGACGAGTCTGACGAACTGTATGCACCTCCTGAGGGAGCTTCCTCGCTGTTTCGCCAGCCATTTTGTGCAGTTCTTTACTCAGCAGCTCGGCCATCTTAGCACACTGCAGCACATTCTTCAATGAGCCGTCTGATTCCTTGAGAATCGCCTGCTGGATGAATGCATGACTGCAACCCATGACCAGTCTGTCCTGCAACACATTGTCTTGGCACTTTTCACAGCATTGAGTTTGAATATCACATGCCATTGCCTTGGTGCAAAGTTTGACAAGAAATTCAGTAATCGATTGCCCTTCCTGTTGCACCGTCCTATAGAAATCAAAACGAGCTGCGAAGTAATTTCGACTTTCTTCCAAATGCAGCTGCAAAGCCATTGTGATTTTAGCATATAAGACTTCAGTCACTTCTTCTGTCAGTAAATTTTGAAGCAGTGCAAAAGTTTCTGGAGACATTGATAAACACGAGAGCCTTCTTCCTCTGGTCAGTCATAAATGCCTTACTTTCCAAATAAAACTCAGTGACCATTAAATAACACGATCAACTTTCTTGCTCGGGATCGACATGATCGAATTGCCGAGATGTGTTAGTTTGAGTTCCGTTTTTTTTTTAAACAAACAAAAAAAACCTCTTATCTGGGTCTTTGGACACAATCTGAAGAATCCCACTCCTGACATCACTTTTGTGTACCTTTTCTAAGTCTGCATGAAACTTGAGAGTCTTCAAGGTACAACAGAAGTCTTTAATATATTACTCAATGCTGGCAGCAAGACAAATCAAAATGGCTGTGGACAGACAGACAGACAGACAGACAGACAGACAGACAGACAGACAGACAGACAGACAGACAGACAGACAGACAGACAGACAGACAGACGCAAAGCTCCTCTAGTATCTTCGGACAGGTGAGAACTATATATAAACCATCTCCCTTTGTCCTTTGCAGCGCCACCTGCTGCACGGGAGGAGCAACGGGTCCTCCCACCCCACACAGTCCACCAAACATCACAGTAACCTTGACCCAATGGTGGAAACCTCAAAGACTAGAGGACATAGTTTAAAGGTGAGAGAGGCAAAGTTTAAAGGAGACGATAAGACAAGTTTTTAACACACCATTTGGTGGATGCCTGGAATGCACTGCCAGGGACAATGGTAGACGTGGACACAATGATGGCATTTGAGCAGCTTTTAGATGGTTACATGGATAAGCAGAAAATAGATGGATATTGATCACATGCAGGCAGAGGAGATTGGTTTAACTTGGCATTATGTTTAGCACAGACACAGTGGACTGAAAGGCTTGTTTCTGTGCTGTGCAGCTCAATGTTCTATATTCTAACTGATTGAGCCAGACTTCCTGTTACTGGATATATCTCTCAAGGATTTATTACTTTAAGTTTAACAGTAGATTAACTTAGACTTGTTACTTGAAGTATCTCTGTAAGGTAAGTTAGATGAGATTTTGTTCAGGAACATTGCAGGAAGGGCTGGTGTAGCTTCCGTTACATTATTTGTTATTGCCTGTGTAAGTTTAAGGTTAAGATAACTTAAGGTTCAGTTAGAGTACTTGTAAAGGAAGTGTAACGCTAGGTTAAGTTATAGTTGCTGGAAGAGTTGGCTTGGCTGTTAGAAAATGTTACTGGGTGTGTCACCAGTGGTTGTTAAGAACCTGTTACTTGCAGTTTAATTGTAATCTAAGTTAGAATACTTGTTTCCTGAAATGTCTGTCTAGGTTCAGCTAGAGTTCGGGTTACCTGGTTCGGGTTATCTGTAGAGCACTTCTTAAGGGCCTGTCCCACCAGCATGCGACTGCATGCGGCTAGCGCGACCTAACGTGGTGGCTTGAGCCGTACGGCCTCGCGTGGCCGGTCCCACTTCGATCGGCAGAGGCTTATGGAGTTGTGCGGGGCTGCTCCCGACTTCGCGCGGGGCTCTGAAAAACTGACACTGTCCAAAGATTCCGCCCGCAGCCACATTGAGGACGTACACAGCATCTCAACGTCGTATGCATCGTCTTGACAGCATACGACTAGCGCGTGGCGTTGCGTGATGACGTCATCGCCCGACGCCATGCGACATCCAAATTCAGTCGGCCCGCCTCCTGCCCAGCTGATTGGTGAATATGATGTCGGGACCAGCCCCGCACAACTCCATACGCCTCCGCGGTTCGAAGTGGGACTGGCCACGCGAGGCGGTACGCCTCAAGCGACCACGTTTGGTCGCGCTAGACGCATGCAAACGCATGCTGGTGGGACAGGCTCTTTACTCTGCTTCCACCACTCTTTAAAGAAGAGGATTCCAAACACTCACCCTCTCTGAGAGGAAAAATGCGCCATCTCTACTTAAACTCTGTTATTGTTAAATAGTGACCCCCTGATTCTAGCTTCTCCAACGAGGGAAATGTTTCCACCAAATCCACCATGTCAAGACACCTCTGGGCCAGACTAGTTGGGCCTGATGCTTCCAGTCCAACCTCTCTCTTGCAACAGAGTTCAGGTGCCAGTGCTTGATCTTGAAAGTCAACGATCATAAAGTCAAACTACACGAAATAGGCCCTGTGAGCCATTCATGCTTAAGTTAGTTATTGTTAGTATATTATAGTATTTTGTATAGATATTTCTAGCTGTATTGTTTTTGTATGCTTGGGGGAGGGATTTTGATATGTAGATGGGCGTGTCTACATCTGAGGAGGTTAGCGAGGTCACAGCGAGGGGTCAGATCAGATTTACCTTGGGGATTGAAAAGACAACAGTTCTTACCACAACACCGTTAGTAAGAACGAAAAGTTACAGCTTGTATAAGAATGAAGAGGATCGGATATATTCACTTTTTATCAATATTACTACTTCAATAAAGGACCAATTAAACTGGAAATAATGACTGGAAGAATCATTTTTACTATCAGCGACTGCGTAAGTCCTTTCACTCTGACATTCCTGAGTAGTAATGGCAATTAAAAGCTGGACATTGGAAAGTTAAGAAATTGCCATTACATTAAGTAACTGCCCCCTACGAGTGGAAGTAAAGTAAAAACCAATCTCTAAGTGGAGAAAGAGCTTGAAACTGGAACAAAGAATCTGCTTGACGCCATCAAATCGACACGGGCAAAACCTGCGCTATCTGAGGAACGAAGATTGGAAACTTCGAAAGCTAGCGCAAGGGATCGTGAATAAACGAACAGCAACAAAATGCATTCAGTTTTATTGGAAAGCTGCATTATGCTGTATTGATGAAGCTGAAGGGCTTTAAGGAACAGCTTCTATGGTAGAAGGTTGTATTTGGAAAGGCTGAGAAGCTTTATTTTAAAAGTCTGCAGGCTTTATATTTTAAAAGCTAAAGGCTTTATTAAAAGGCAGCTAGCCAGGCAGTATTGAAAACAGCAGAGGAAAGCTGTTTATGGAAAAGCTTTGCGATAAGCCCCAAATATTGTATGGAAGTGACCTTGGAATTCTCGAATTCCACCTGATGTTTTTGAATTCCATCATGATAAGCGTATGTAACATCGTTTCGTCAATACGTCATTGAAACGGACTGGTCTGCCCCAACAGCTGCTGACGACCTTCTACCGCTGCACCACAGAGAGCATACTAACGTATGGCATCTCTGTGCGGTATCTCAGCTGCACAGAGGTGGCGAGGAGAGCTCTTCAGCGCATCGTCCACAGAGCGCAACAGATTATTGGGACACCGCTACCAGCCTTGGAGGGCATCTACCACACACGGTGCCTCAGGAAGGCCGTCAGCATCCATAAAGACTCCTCTCACCCTTGTAATGGACTGTTCGAACTACTCCTTTCCGGCAGACATTACAAGGCCTTCTACGCCCGCACTACCAGACTCAGGAACAGCCTCATTCCCAGAGCTATAGCGGCTCTGAACCGGCCCTGCTGAGTACCCCCCCCCCCCCCCCATGGACTGTCTCCCCCGGCCTCGCACTTTAGTCTGTGTTGATTTTACTGGTCAAATGTTCATTGTTACAAACCTTGTTCTCGGGGTATCTAAATCTAAATTTTATTTGGCGATTAAGTTATGACATCGGATGGAAGTTGCAAACCAAATCTCATTGCACTTATGTGTAATGACAATAAAAGATATTATTATTATTATTATTATTATTATTATGTAAACACGTCATTTGTCAAGACGTCCAAAAAGGGATAGCCACCAGTATGTCTAAAGTTCGGCCACAAGAGGGCGATGTGGAACAGGATTCTGAAAAATGTGAAAGAAGTACCATTTTACTTCGGAGTCACGTGAGGCTGCGACGAACGGAAGCTCCTCCAGCGGTAAGTATGCAGATTCCAGGTAAGTTTAAAACTTTCCACTGGAGCTTGAATCCGTGCTGGCCGGTACGCTATACCGAGTGCTAGCATGGAAAACACAGGGAAGGGAAAGCGGCGTGTTTCAACCGGCCGCGGCAGTTCAGGCTTGGAAGCCCTGCCTCATACCCCTGTTCAGTCGCTAAGTACAGAAACAGCGACTGCTCACTTAGTGCTACACAGCACAGAGCCATTGCCATTAGGGCACAAGGCAACAGATAAGTCTGCTAGGCCCACAGAGTCAGGGGATTATTCCTCACCGGGGCTGGATAGAGTGTGTACACGCCTATCCCAAGTGAAGGATCTGTTGCATACAGTCCTCCAAAGAACTTCACTCCAAGAAAAAGAGTGTCAGCGCTTAGAAAAAGCGCCAGCAGCAACAATGCTGCCAGAGATCTCTTATCAATTTGATGAGAGTGCAATGGGCCAGATTAGTCCTGAGCCCGATTCTAATGGAGAAGTGCAGCCAGGAGAAACAGAACTATCAAATGTTCCACCACTGGCACTTCCATTTGCTGTCCCATCAGGAGCAGGTGAGCCGCTAGGTGAAGAGCTGGCTACCACAATAAATTACATGGTGTCTCATCAGCTTCAGGAGCTTACTATGGATGAGACAGCCAAAAAACACGAGCCTCCAAGCAACTATGAGTTATTAAGTGTTCCAACGGTGAATCAAGTCATTTGGGGTCAGATGGGACCCGGCATGCGAAGCCAAGAAATAAAAATGCAAAGAATTTTAAAATTACTGGCTGCTGGTATTACAGCTTTCGCAAGAACAATGGATGGTGGTTTTGTGACCAGAACACACCAAGAGGCTCTAGGGTTGTTATGTAACACCCATTTTGAGATCAATGGTCTCAGGAAAAGGGCTATTAGGCCCACCATTAATCCTAGATATGCTGCGCTTTGCAAGCCAGCAAGTATCCAACCACCTGACCTGCTGTTTGGCGCAGATCTAACCAAAGAGGTCAAAGAAATAAATGAAGATGCTAAAACAATGAGTCTGATGAGACCAATGATGCCGGGCAGACAGCTGAAGAGAAAGTATCCCTACAAAACCACCTCAGCATCCGGGGCTGTTCCAGGGACAAGCCGGTCCTCATCACAAGGACGTGGATGGTATCCCTCGGTGGGAGCACGAGCAACAATAGGGGCTACTGCCAGAGGCTGGAGTCAGCAGGGTGTACCAGTCAACAGGGAGGTAAGTGGACCTGGTTCTCATAAAAACAGAATGGAAGCAGCTTACTTCAGATCTATTTATCAGGAGTGTAATTCGAGGGTTTCGGATCGAATTTATTCCAAATGGTACTTTACCTTTCCAACATGTTCCGGTTAGAACACTTTATTTTTCACAAACAGAGGTTATAGAGGTTCAAGCTGAACTCACAAAATTATATAACAAAGGTGTTATTGAAAAGACAGATCATCAAGTCCATAAATTTGTGTCAAATATTTTTCCCCATCCCAAAAGAGACGGAGGATGTAGAATCATTTTGGATCTAACAAAATTAAATCCATTTGTACTCTATAGACACTTTAAAATGGAAACGTTGGTTATGGCCAAACAACTCATTTCTAAAGATTGTTATATGGCTACAATAGATCAGAAGGAAGCTTACTATTCCGTGCCTGTTCATTGCGAGCATAGAAGGTATTTTAAATTCATTTGGATGAAACAATTATGGCAGTATAAGGCATTGCCAAATGGATTGACCTCAGCCCCTAGAGTATTCACTAAATTGTTAAAACCAATTTTGGGGTTGCTTAGAGGTCAGGGCCATGTTATTATGGCCTATTTGGATGATATTTTAAGAATTGGACAAACAAAAGCTTTAGCCGAAATATCAGTGGCAATTGTCAAATCCACATTTGAAAAACTGGGGTTTGTCATTCATTTGGAAAAATACAAACTTACGCCAATTACCACAATTGATTATTTGGGGTTTTCAATTAACTCTATCAAAATGGTAATTACTTTGCCAATTGAAAAAAGTACAGGGCTAAATGAGGATTGTGTAACGCTTTTAAACAAGCATAAACCTTCAATTAGGCAAGTGGCAAGGCTTCTTGGGAAAATGGTAGCAGCCTTTCCAGCAGTCCAATTTCGGCCTTTGCATTATCAGCAATTACAAAGAGCAAAAGAACAGGCACTTAAGGTACAAATTGGGCATTATGATAGGCCCATGCAATTATCAGCTGAAGCAATTACTGATATCTTATGGTGGATTCAACATGTCTCCAGTAGTTTTAGCACAATAGAGCTGAAACAACCTTCCATGGCTTTGCAGACTGATGTAAGTGCACTTGGATGGGGTGCCACAGACACAAATACAAGATGTGGAGGAAGATGGAGTTTGGAAGAAGCTGTGCTTCTGCGGACATGGGGAATTAACCATTTAGAGCTTTTAGGAGCATTTCATGGGCTTATTGTTCTAACAAAAGCTGCCTGCATGATCAGCTCCAAATTGATAACACCACGGCAATGGCATATGTCAATCACATGGGTGGTATCAAGTCGGTATCTTGTGACAGACTGTTAAACCAAATCTGGATCTGGTGCATTGATAAACACATTTGGCTCTCAGCTATATATCTGCCAGGAAAACTTAATACAGTGGCAGACACCAGGTCACGGAAATTCCATGACAACATAGAATGGATGTTGAATTACGATGTGTTCAAAGACACCATTGCCAAATATGGAACACCAGATGTCGACTTGTTCGCATCTAGACTAAACCACCAGGTTCCCAAATATGTGTCATGGGAACCAGATCCTGGGGCAGTAGCGATTGACGCTTTCTCGCTGAATTGGGGTGGTATGTTTATTTATGCACTTCCACCTTTCTGTCTCATAAATCGACGTCAGCTTAAAATCAAGCAGGACAATGCTTCAGGGGTACTGGTTGTACCCGACTGGCCTACTCAGCCATGGTATCCTTTGATCCAACAGCTGATGACACAACCTTTGATGGCTGTTCCTAAACAAAGGAATTTATTGGTGCATCCAGTGACTGGCGAATGTCATCCGTTGTATGACCGTATTGATTTGTTAATTTGCAGATTCTAAGAAGGCCATACTTGGTGCATGGATTGTCGGGTCGAACTGTCGACATGCTTACTGCATCTTGGAGAGCGAGTACTCAAAAGCACTATTTTCGTTATGTAAAGAAATGGGAAGTTTACTGTGTACAAAATGATATTGATTATTGAACAGCACGTATTTCACATGTTTTGGAATTTTTGTCAACTCTCTACTATGATGAAGGATTAAGTTATAGTGCAATCAATACAGCAAGAAGTGCTTTGTAGTCATATTTAGTGATGAAGTCAGACAATCATGCAATTGGATCTCACCCTCTTGTGGTTCGATTAATGAAGGGCATTTTTAATTCCAGACCTCCCAAACCTAGATATATGGCTATTTGGGATGTAAGTATAGACCTTAGGAAACTACGAGAGTGGTTTCCTATATCATCTTTGACGTTGACCAAAATTACCATAAAGTTGGCCATGCTTATGGCATTGGTTTCAGCACAGACGTTACAAAAATTATAGTTAGACAGAATGGAAACTGCTGTGGACAATGTTGCGTTTACATTTACGACCTCATCGAACAGAGCAGGCCAGATGCCACAGGGTTTAAAATAGTATTTGCAGCATATCCTACGGATCCATCTTTATGCGTAAAAACACATTTGATGCAATACATTGCAGTTACAGAGAATTTACGTAATATGGAGACAGGATTGTTTATCAGTTATAAAAAACCACATGAAAGAGTGTCAGTTAACACTATTTCCAGGTGGCTGAAACAAGTTTTGATTGATGCAGGTATTAACACAGATGTGTTTACATCTCATTCCACTAGGGCAGCAGCTACTTCGGCGGCCAAAGCGAAGGATGTGCCTGTCGACCATATTATGGCGGCTGCCAGATGGGCAAATGAGCTGATGTTTCAGAATTTTTATCATAGCCCGATTGTTGATCCAGGGCTGTTTGCTAATGCCATTTTAAGTTCTGTTTAAATGCCCTGGTATTAAAGAATACTGGAGTTTGTTTATGTTATTAAATAAACCCTATTACTACATTGAACGCAATGTTACTACTAATGCATTATTTCTCATTCGAGTCAATCAATGCAGTGGGATGCCGAGTTTGCAATCTGCGGCATGAAATCACTTTGAACTCTTCACGGAATCACTCACGTGACTCCGAAGTAAAATAGTAAGATTAAACGAGAACTTACCAGTTTGAAGTTTGATCTTGATTTATGAGGAGTTACGTTGGTGATTACGTGCCCACCATGCCCAACCCTCTCTCATAAAAGATCATGTGGTAGTTCTCATGTCACGGATCTTACTGTTTACTTCGGGGTTGTTTATTTGTGATTGCACACCGCTGCTTTGAAGATTGATGCACATGCGGCCTGGCGGGTCTTCTTCACGTAATCACCAACGTAACTCCTCATAAAATCAAGATCAAACTTCAAACTGGTAAGTTCTCATTTAATCTTGCTATTAAACTCACCGATAAAGGCCAGGTATTGATCTTGAATAGATACCAGAAGTTAAGGAACACGTTATGTAAACAAGCAAACAAGTTAATTGTAAATCTGAAGAAGCTCATGAAATTGGATGAAAATGAGAAGGAAGTGCAATTTCACCTGGATCAATGAATTAAGCTCTGCAATGAAGCAGAAAATGATTAATCATTGACGAAGGAACCACGCCGAAAATAGAGCTTGAAAGACAAGATCAGTGGTCTCAAGAAATGATAGAATCTTTTAATGGTTTTAAACAAAATGGGGAGCTGGGCTTATCTGAAATTGGACAACAAGCTACGCAGTCTACAGTTGGAGGTGCGATACCACAAAGTGTTGCATCCACAGAAGAAATTGAACCTGAAGACAGTATTTCAAACGTCTCAAAATGAAGATGAAGACATAAATCTGGTTCTGTCACCACTGCATCTTCAAGGGTCTCTTCTCGTATTGATGCTGAAGTAGCTTTGGCTGCTCTATTGAAGTGGGCTGCCGCCACGGAGAAAGAGCATGAGATTGAGGCACAAGAAGAGCAATTGATAAGAGAGACTGGGGCATGAAAGAGGCAATTGAAAAGAGGGAAGGAACAATTGGAATTAGAAACAGCAGTGCAAGAAAATCTGACAACAGGCGGAATGAGAAGAGGTGCGTCTGCCATTAACACTCAAGGTTCTTGTTTGTTCTGTAATGTAGCTGGTCACACATTAGAGCAGTGTCGACTGATCAAGCAGGGGGCATAAAGATAAGATGGACTTCTTAAAGGAGAAGGGAGTCTGCTTTGGATGCTTGAACAAAGGACACATGGTCAAAGACTGCAAGAGTCGTATGACTTGTGATGTGTGCTAACAAGATCATCCTGAATTACTTCACACTGAACAGAAGAACACAGGGAAGAAGCCGAAGCTTACAGAACAGAAGGAGAAGCCAACTGCGAGTGATGCCGTTTCCTCAGCTGGGATGAGAGCGCATATTAGGGCTGGTGAAGAAACCTGTATCTTCTTCATCTCACCAGGTAAAATGTTGCATGGCTGACACAGTATTGCATACATAAGCATTTTTGGATCATGGAAGTTCAACTACTTTTTGCACAGAAATCTTGATGAAAAGGCTGAACATTACATTACAGAATACTAAGATTCGCTTGCCTACCATAAATGAAGAGAAGTCTATGTTCATTCATCGTATCTCAGGTATGGAAATATCTAGGCTGGACAAAAACGATTTTATACAACTATCTGATGTGTTTACACATAAGACCATGCCTGTTTCTCATCTAAACATACCCAAGCAGGAAGACCTGAAACAATGTCCTTACTTGAAGGGTATCAAGATTCCTAAAATAGACTCTGGTATCGACCTGAACGTCCAGGAGTGGAAAAGAATGCAGAAAGTTGTGACCACTGCCCAGTCCATCATCGGCTCTGACCTCCCCACCATCGAAGAGATCTATCGCTGTGGCTGCCAACATCAAAAAGGCTGCCAACATCATCAAAAACCCACAAGATCCTGGCCACACACTCATCTCTCCTTTGTCATTGGGAAGAAGGTACAGGAGTATGAAATCTGGAACATCCAGGTTCAGGAACAGCTTCTTCCCAACAGCCATCAGGCTATTAAACATGCCATCAACCAAGCTCTGAACAATAGCAGCCTATTGCACTTTATCCGTTTATTTATTGTGTGTATATATATGGTCTATGGCATATAGGCACACTGAACTTTTATCTCCTGTTCTGTACTATGTTTACATATTCTGTTGTGCTGCAGCAAGCAAGAATTTCATTGTATTATCTGGGACATATGACAATAAAACTCTTGACTTCTACTCATCGGAATAAATGCTTCAAAGGTATTGGAACCTTGGGAGTTGGTCATCAGCCAAGGGGATGGACCATTTGCCATGAGGACCCTACAGCGGTGGGTCATCTATGGTCCCCTGCGTAGAGACAACGAAAGCAGGGATGAGAATTGCTACCCTGCTGCTGCTGTCAATACAATCACGACTTCAGTGAAAGAACCAGCAAGGAATCAGAAGAAATGTCCAGAGAGGAGGTAAAGTTCTTGGATATTTTGAATCACTCAGCAAAGTTGATAGATGGACACTGTTGTCTAGACTTACCTTTCAAACAAGAAAGCGTCAGTTCACCGAATAACCGTTGCATTGCAGAGCAGCTCACCCAGAGCCTGAAACGCAGGTTTGGCAAGAATAAGACATCTTGTGATGAATGTACATCTTTCCTTACAGAAATGATTGATAATGGTTATGATGAAATGGTACCAGTGAACCAGCTGGATTGAAGTGATGGAGGGCTCTGGAATATCCCACACCATGGGGTGTATCACTCAAGGAAAGGAACCTTGAGGGTGGTCTTTGACTGTGGTGCAGTCTTCGAAGGTCCAGACCTTACCAACTCGCTCATTGGAGTTCTCATCAGATTGAGACAAGAACCGGTTGCTTTGATGGCTGATAACAAAGCAATGTTTCATCAAGTCACGGTATTAGCAAAGCAAGTCAAGAGTGTTTTATTGTCATTTGTCCCGGATGGAACAATGAAATTCTTGCTGCAACACAACCGAATATGTGAATATGTAAACATAGTACATAATGGGGGAAGAGAACAAAAAGTTCAATAAATAACAAATATAGTGCAATAATAATAGTATTTGGCACATCAGAGCTCAGAGCGTATTCATTGTTGTGTTTAATAGCCTGATGGCTGTAGGGAAAAAGCTGTTCCTGAACCTGGAACAGCTTTAGTCTTCAGGCTCCTGTACCTTCTTCCTGATGGCAATGGTGAAATGAGTGTGTGGGTCCTTGATGATTTTTGCTGCCTTTTTGAGGCAGTGACTACGATAGATTCCTTTGGCGGTGCGGAGGTCAGAGCCGGTGATGGACTGGGCAGTGGTCACAACTTTTTGTAGTCTTTTTCGCTCCTGGACGTTCAAGTTGGCGAACCAGGCCACGATGCAACCAGTCAGAATGCTCTCTACCGTGCACCTGTAGAAGTTTAGGAGAATCCTCTTCGACATGCAGAATCTCTATAATCTTCTCAGGAAGTAGAGTTGCTGATGTGCCTTCTTTATTATTGCATCGGTGTGCTGGGTCCAGGAAAGATCGTCGGAAATATGCACGCCAAGGAATTTGAAGTTATTGACCCTTTCCAACATTGTCCCGTTGATATCGTCCAGTACTTACTGTACCTGCGAGCCTCCGCGAGGTCAGGGAATCCTCTCCGAACGGGAATTCCCTTACAATCGCTGCCTCTGGGTGGTCGCAATAGCGCTAATGCCTTTAAATGCGTTAGCAGCTCGTTACTTACATCGCTGGTTTCTGCTGATTCTTTTATACAGGTGAGCTCAGAAATACTACATTTGAAGATTTTCTGTCATGCAGCTGGCAAAATGTCGCACAGGTAGGCGCCATCTTAGAATATTGACTATTTGCGATTACTGTGGTGGCCTGAGGGTGATGTGTAACAAAATCTTGTTGAATACCGGTTGAAGGTACATCTCTCTGGAGCAGTGTCATCACCAAGTTGTGCAAACTTTGCATTAAAGAAGACTGCTGAGGACAACAAAGCTTATTTCCCACCAGAGGCGACAAACACAGTAAAGATCAACTTCTATGTGGATGATTGTTTAAAGTCTATGTCTTTGGAACAGGAAGCAATTCAAACGGCAGCACACCCGACTTCCCTCTGCCAAAAGGGAGGATTCATGCCATCCAAGTGGATCAGCAACAGCCGTGCTGTATTGGCTACCATTCCATCAGAAAACAGAACCAAGGAGACCAGAGATTTGGATTTGGACAAATACAATCTGCTTATGGAAAGAGCACTGGGATTGGACTGGTGTGTTGCAACAGATGTGTTCAAGTTCAGAATTGTGGTACAAGAACGACCATATATCAGATGGGCATCTTATCCATGGTTTGTTCTATATACAATCCTTTAGGATTTCTAGCACCATTTACTCTGCCTGCCAAGCTGATTATGCAGGAAGTCTGCAAGGAAAACTCGAATTGGATGAGAGCATAATGCAAACCTTCTCTCAGCGATGGGCAGGATCGTTAGCAGATCTCAACAAGATGTCGAATTCAAAGTGGATCGGTGCATGAAGCCCACAAACTTTGGTCAAATTAGATTGGCACAGCTGCACCACTTTTCAGACACAAGTGAAAGTGGCTACGGTACTGTTTCATATCTAAGACTGGAAGACAATAACAAAGTAGTACATGTTGCATTCACAATGGGAAAAGCCAGAGTGGCACCATTGAACCAAGTAACGATTCACAGAATACAGCTGCAGTTCTAGTAGGCTGTGGGCCGAGGAGCTTTTTTGTGCAGTTTCGTGACCCAACTCACGGAACTACATGACATTTTCACATATTGTGTAAAAATATTATATAAATCATCCCTGAAACTCGTCAAGAACAAAACTTGCACATTTTTATTAAATTAGAGGAGAGGTCGAAAGACTGTACATGGTGCCATCAGCAGCGGCCGTTTCCAGACCCTGGAGGAATTATTCACTGCACTTTATAGGCTTCCATTGGAGTGAGAAATGGTCAGAAATGGCTGATGTTTATGTAGAAATGAATTGGTGTATGTGAGCTTGAACTAATTTATCTGTGGTAGTAACAATGTTATTCTCATTAACATTAAGAAGCGGTTGAAATTTTATGAATTGAAGCCCATTCAGACTTAATAACTATGAGATGGGTTTTTTTGTAGCCTCTGCTTGACCCTCCACTTGAACTTGAACTAACTTATCAAAACTTATCAAAAGACTTGGAATCTAATGAAGAATATTCAGATGAAGATCAGATGTAATGTAAATAAGTAAATTGGGGAAATAAATGATTATATAAAGTTTTATTTTAATGTCGATCGTTTCACTGTTTATTTGGTCAAATTATTTAAACAATGAGTGAATTACTTATGATAATGGCGTGCTGGTGAATGACAGTGCGACAGTCCACCCACACATACATACATATACACATCCATCCGTACACACACTTCCATGCATGCATGCGCACACACATGCACACATACACCCACACACATCCATCCGCACCCAGACATACATGTACACATCCATGCACACACATACATCCACACACACATCCACACATCCATCCATCCACACATACATACACACTTACACGTTTGACATGTATACACAGACACACACACAAACTACAGATACTCAAACAATGCAACACTTTTAGGGTTACTTTAGGTTAAAGGTAATAGCCCTCATTTGTAAAGGCACCATTGGGAGGTCTCTAACATAAATATAGGCTCATTGTAGCTTAAAACAAATACTCATCGAGTAAACATCAGAGCATTCAATTCTTGGTCAGGATGTGACATTTACATCAGAACTAAGACAGGTCTCTTACAGGTCTGTCACCCAGCCTGGCCCTGCCCCAGTCTCACTATGGCCATTATCCCCACTATGGCAGTCAGTGGGGTTCAGTAAACCGGGGAACCCAGAGGACCTGTCTCGACCCATTAATTAGGCAAGTTCATGAGCCCTTAAAACGCAGGACCTCTGCTGCAGTCTCATTACATTTCCTATTAAAGCAACTGAAAGATGCCGTGCAGGACTGTCCCCCAGCCTGGAACTACCCCAGTCCCACTATGGCCGTGACCCCCACGCTGCACACTGGCAGTCAGTGGGGTTCAGTAAAGGGAAGAACCTACAAAAACTGCCCTCACCCATTATTTAGGCTGGTTCAGGAGCAGGGCCTCTGCGACAGTGTCATTAAAAAAACACTCACAATTATATTCATCATATTATTTTTATATAATATAATTATACGTAATTATATATGATTAGTCATATTTACAAGTCATATATATATATAGGTATAATAATATAGTTTAAATGGACTGCAACATGGAAATAGGCTGCCCATGGTGTAATATAGGCATTAGCCACTAGATGGTGCTTACTTTGCCGATCTAATTTTCTAATTAGTTTAATTAATTAATGTGCAACTTTTGGCACTGATCTAAATCTGTGGTAAACTTCATGTAGCTCCGTGACGTGGGTCACGAAAATCAATTTCTAGACACATTTATGATGCTCGGCCCACAGCCTATAGTGTCAGAGTTGACATTTTGCTGTAAAAGGAATTACAGCTTCAGCTGAAGAAATCCATCTTCTGGACTGATAGCACAACAGTACTTAAGTACACAGACAATGAAAACAAATGCTTTCAAACATTTGTAGCAAACAGGATCTCTTCTGCAAGGGGTGCTTCTAATGTATCACGGTGGAGAATTGTTAACACAAAGTAAAATCCTACAGATGAAGCCTCCAGAGAACTAACAGCAGACCACTTCTTAAGCAGTAAGAGATGGGTCAAGGGACCAGCGTTTCTCTGTAAGACAGACAGAGAATGGCCAAATCTGAAATCTCTGCTAATGATCCGGAAGTCAAGCAAGACATCACAGTGAACGTCATTGTCAAGGATCCATTGGACTCAACAAACTATTTAATTACCTACTTCTCATTATGGAATAAGTTGAAGACTGGGGTGGCTTGGTTTCTTAAACTAAGGACAATGTTCTTGCTGTTGGCTCGAAAAAGAAAGGAGATTGCCGAAGGTATCTTTGAAAAGGTTCCTGGCAAACTAAAAGAAAAGGTAGACAAAGAGATGCAAGTCTTTAAAGCATCATATTGCGGACAGTGTTTGTGTCCTGAAGATCTTCTGAAGGCAGTAAACGCAGTTATTTCTTTCTGTCAAAGACAAAGATTCAAAGAAGAGCTGTCAACATTAGAAGCTGGTGTAAATGGTGTCAAAAGAAGCAGTCATTTGTACAAGCTGGATCCGGTATTGAATGAAGGACTTCTGAGAGTAGGTGGTCGCCTGAATAGACTAGCGATGCCTGAAGAGGCTAAGCAGCCTATTATTCTCTCAAAGGACTTTCACATTTCTATGCTTCTGTTACGAATGAACAGATCGGACATGGAGGAAGAAATGATATGGTGTCGCTATTTAGTAAAAGTATACTGGATTATCAAAGCTAACTCTACTGCAAGCAAGGTCATAAAAGATTGTGTTGTGTGTAGATGGCAGCGTGGAAGGGTTAGAGAACAGAAAATGGCAGACTTGCCCCTGGAGAGGATTCTACCTGATAAGTCTCCATTTACAGATGTAGGAGTAGACTACTTCAATCCTATAGAGGTGAAGAGAGGACGAAGTCTAGTTAAAAGGTATGGTGTAATCTTCACTTGCAATGCAAGCAGGGCAGTACATCTTGAAGTTGCAACTACGCTTGACACAGACTCCTGCATTGATGCCTTACGAAGATTCATCTGTTGACGAGGTCAAGTTTCATCTTTAAGATCAGACAAATTTTATCGTAGCAGAAAGAGAATTGAGAGAAGCATTCGATGGCTTAGATTAGAATAAGATCCAGAAAGCTATGCTTCAGCAAGGGATAAGGTGGAATTCAGCGGGATCCCATCACGGCAGTGTTAGATTAGATCAGATTTTATTATTTGTCATTCGAACCTCAGAGAGGCTCAAATGAAACTCTGTTTCTACAGCCATACAAACAAAACAATTCCAACAAAACATACAAACAATTAAATTTACACAAACATCCATCACAGTGAATCTCCTCCTCATTTCTCTCCCGATGTCCAAGCCCCAGGCAGGCGCTGGAATGTCCCGCGGCCATTGAAGCCGCGCGGGGCGATGTACGGCCCCGCTCTGGGTCGCTCCAACCCCGCGACACGAGCGGGAGATGTTGCGTTGCGGGAGCTCCGGAAAGTGGTCTCCCACCCGGACCCGCGAGCTCCCGATATCCCGACAGTCCACCGGCAGTAATCTGCAGCTGGAGCTGGAGCTCCGGAGCTCCGGAGTCGGGCCGCAGCAGCGAGCCACCACCACTCCCCACGCTCTGAGGCCGGCTAGCCCCACGACGGTGAGTCTGCAGCTCCGCAGGCTTCGTGACTGGAGCCCCCAGGTCGTCCCGGTTGGAGTCTGCTCCACGGTGCTAAGCCCCAATGACAACGGAGACCCGACAGGGAAAAGGTCGGGTCTTCCGTGCAGGGAAGAGATTTTTAAAGTTTCCCCCTCCCTCCCCCACCCCCCACATATGCACAGTTAGAAACAGTACAAAAAAAAACACGAACAACTACATTTAACTAGACAAAAAATAAAGAAAAGGACAGACAGGCTGTAGGGGCCGCTGCAACGTGAGTTGCACCGCCACCAAAGAACATATCCATGGGATATGGGAACGATAGATCCGCATGGATCGAATATGCTGCATTCTGTTCGTAAACAACAAGTTCTAGACAAAGAAGGATTGCAAACTTTATTTTGTGAAATTGAAGCAATTTGAAATGATCGACCCATTACCAGGAGTTCTGATGAGGACCTAGAAACACTTTACCCTCTGACTAGAGAAATTCCTCCTCATCTTCCTAAAGGAACATCCTTTTATTCTGAGGTTGTGAACTCTGGTCTTAGACTCTCCTACTAGTGGAAATATCTTCCCCACATCTACTCTATCTGAGCCTTTCACTATTCGGTAAGTTTCAAAGAGGTCTCTCTCACCCTTCTAAACTCCTTCGATGAGATGCCCAGTGCCATCAAACGGTCATCATATGTGAGCCCAATCATTCCTGGGATCATTGTCGTAAACGTCTGCTGGACCCTCTCCAGCGCCAGCTTCCTCAGATATGGAGCCCAAACCGGCTCACAATACTCCAAACGATCAAACCTGTGTCATTGGTGCTCCAAGACAGTAATTCCTCCTGCGTTGCCACTGTGCCAACCTAACATCAGATGCTCCAGCTCATGTCCGCACTTTCACGTTGCAAAGCGTGGGCTAGGTAATGAGGATCAGTTGAACTTTGGCCTGAAGTTCACTGGGTGTGATCTGGCCCAGTGCTCTCTACATGTCCACACGTCCTGTCGAAGTGGGTAACTTGCCTTTTTGCTACAAGTAGCCACTTTACTATTGACTCATTTACACACTCTGTAGACTTACAAATCTAAAAATTATCCATTTATTCCTCCCTCGGTTTTATCTTCCAGTTAACCAATCTTCTATCTGAGCCCATCTATCCCATGCCATGAGCCATCTATCCCATGCAATGACCTTTTCTGTACCTTTTGGAAATCTGACTGCACTACAGTTGCACAAGATTTGCTCCCATATCGCAAAGCTACATTGGTTCATGGGTCATGGCCAGTTTCCATTGTCTCGAGTGTAGGTGAGCAGTCAAGTCCAATACAAGGAGAATAATTGTGATTCATGTAGGTTGGCACAGAATCACTGGCCAAAGATCCTGTTCCCTTGCCTTCTAACTATGACTACATCTTCTAGTTTCCCATTGTCCAATCTGCTTCTTACATCTTTAAAGAACTAAAACAAATGTCACACATGAGAATTTAATTTCAAAAAGCCATGTTTATTCTGCCTAAACACATGATGAGTTTCTAAGTGGCCTTTCAACATCTTGGAATTCAATATCTTTGGGCCTTTGGACATTGCAAGGGCCAGGAAGCGAGCGGGCAAGATCATCTCTGACCCCTCTCACACTGGCCACAAACTCTTTGAATCAATTCCCTCTGGAAGGCGACTCTGGACTGTCAAAGCTGCCACAGACAGACATAAAAACAGTTTTTTATCCACGAGTAGTTGTTCTACTCAACATCTGTAGCCTCGCTTTGATCTGGTATTTTGTTGGTTCACATGCTTGATCAATGGTGTTTTATCATTAATGTTTTATTATTATTAATGTTTAGTGTTTTCTGAGTCACTCATAACTGTGACTGTATGTCATGTTGTTACTTGTGGGCAGAGCACCAAGGCAAATTCTTTGTACGTGAATACTTGACCAATAAACAGTACCAATAATATTCAAAAGAATAAATCAGGGAAGATAGTGCATCCGTGGATAACAAGGGAAATCAGGGATAGCATCAAAGCAAAGGATGATGCGTACAAAGTAGCCAGAAAAAGCAGCATACCAGAGGACTGGGAGAAATTCAGAGACCAGCAGAGGAGGACAAAGGGCTTAATTAGGAAAGGAAAAGTAGATTATGAAAGAAAACTGGCAGGGAACATAAAAACTGACTGCAAAAGCTTTTATAGATATGTGAAGAGAAAGAGATTAGTTAAAACAAATGTAGGTCCCTTGCAGTCAGAAACAGGTGAGTTGATCATGGGGAACAAGGTTATGGCGGACCAATTGAATAACTACTTTGGTTCCGTCTTCACTAAGGAAGACATAAATAATCTGCCGGAAATAGCAGGGGACCGCGAGTCAAAGGAGGAATTGAGTGAAATCCAGGTTAGTCGGGAAGTGGTGTTGGGTAAATTGAATGGATTAAAGGCCGATAAATCCCCAGGGCCAGATAGGCTGCATCCCAGAGTACTTAAGGAAGTAGCTCCGGAAATAGTGGATGCATTAGTGATAATCTTTCAAAACTCTTTAGATTCTGGAGTAGTTCCTGAGGATTGGCGGGTAGCAAACGTAACCCCTCTTTTTAAGAAGGGAGGGAGAGAGAAAACGGGGAATTACAGACCAATTAGTCTAACATCGGTAGTGGGGAAACTGCTAGAGTCAGTTATTAAAGATGGGATAGCAGCACATTTGGAAAGTGGAGGAATCATTGGACAAAGTCAGCATGGATTTACGAAAGGTAAATCATGTCTGACGAATCTTGTGGAATTTTTCGAGGATGTAACTAGTGGTGTGGATAGGGGAGAACCAGTGGATGTGGTGTATCTGGACTTCCAGAAGGCTTTCGACAAGGTCCCACATAAGAGATTTGTATACAAACTTAAAGCATACGGCATTGGGGGTTCAGTGTTGATGTGGATAGAGAACTGGCTGGCAAACAGGAAGCAAAGAGTAGGAGTAAACGGGTCCTTTTCACATTGGCAGGCAGTGACTAGTGGGGTTCCGCAAGGCTCGGTGCTGGGACCCCAGCTATTTACAATATACATTAATGATCTGGATGAGTGAATTGAAGGCAATATCTCCAAGTTTGCGGATGACACTAAGCTGGGGGGCAGTGTTAGCTGTGAGGAGGATGCTAGGAGACTGCAAGGTGACTTGGATAGGCTGGGTGAGTGGGCAAATGTTTGGCAGATGCAGTATAATGTGGATAAATGTGATATTATCCACTTTGGTGGCAAAAACAGGAAAGCAGACTGTTATCTAAATGGTGGCCGATTAGTAAAAGGGGAGATGCAGCGCGACCTGGGTGTCATGGTACACCGGTCATTGAAAGTAGGCATGCAGGTGCAGCAGGCAGTGAAGAAAGCAAATGGTATGTTAGCTTTCATAGCAAAAGGATTTGAGTATAGGAGCAGGGAGGTTCTACTTCAGTTGTATAGGGTCTTGGTGAGACCACACCTGGAGTATTGCGTACAGTTCTGGTCTCCAAATCTGAGGAAGGACATTATTGCCATAGAGGGAGTGCAGAGAAGGTTCACCAGACTGATTCCTGGGATGTCAGGACTGTCTTATGAACAAAGACTGCATAGACTCGGTTTATACTCTCTAGAATTTAGGAGATTGAGAGGGGATCTTATAGAAACGTACTAAATTCTTAAGGGTTTGGACAGGCTAGATGCAGGAAGATTGCTCCTGATGTTGGGGAGGACCAGGACAAGGGGTCACAGCTTAAGGATAAGGGGGAAATCCTTTAGGACCGAGATGAGAAGGACTTTTCTCACACAGAGAGTGGTGGGTCTCTGGAACTCTCTGCCACAGAAGGTAGTTGAGGCCAGTTCATTGGCTATATTTAAGAGGGAGTTAGACGTGGCCCTTGTGGCTAAGGGGATCAGAGGGTACGGAGAGAAGGCAGGTACAGGATACTGAGTTGGATGATCAGCCATGATCATATTGAATGGCAGTGCAGGCTCGACGGGCCGAATGGCCTACTCCTGCACCTAATTTCTATGTTTCTATGTTTCTAAACTTACTTACTTAAACTTACTTACTTTCCAATCTTTGATGTTAGGGCTATCGCCTTGTCAGTGATTATGGGGAGAAAGCAGAGGAGTATGGGTTGAGAAGGAAAGATAGATCAGCCAAGATTTAATGGCAGAGTAAACTTAATGGGTTGAATAACAGAGTAGACTTGATAGGCCGAATAACCTAATTCTGCTCCTATAACTTATAATTTTATGAACTAATTCCTGCTTTTCCTTTCCCGAGTCCACTCATGATTTCGAGAGTGTTGGAAAGTTTGAAAAATCACTTCTGGAACCTCAAGATATAACGAATAGCTCCACTGAATTTGGCAACATTTAGTCCCATTTGTATTGCTATGATAATTCATCTTGGGATAATGCCTGTTTAAAATCCCTCCCTTCAGCAACTTATTTTCTGACTATTTCTGATGTGGTTTCGGTGACCTCCACTTTTTAGAACGTTGAACGTTGTTTGTTTAACGTCTTTGCCATTTCTCATTACTAATTCCTTATTTCGACCAAACGTTTGCTATTCTCTTCACTTATAAACGCTCTTAACACATGTGTTAGTATTCCTTGCTAGTTTGCCCTTTTATTGGGTTCTCTGCCACAACGTCTTGCTCATCTTTGGTCGGTTTATGAGGCTCTTCCATCCTTGGGCCTAAGATTTGAATAGACCTGAACTATGTCAAGTCGGGGGGAGTTCCACCCCGCCAAGGGTACCATGTAATCTTGGGCTACCTGCTCCATGGTTGGATAGTCGGTGACTAAACCGTCTCCCCCACCTGGTTTGCCAGGTGAGGAGGGGGCTGTGGACCCCCAGCAGGATAAAAAACAAGACCTGTCAAAGGGCGGATGAGCTCCTAGCGAGCCAACAGCCATCCACACTTCAGTAGAAGTTGCGATCACTGTCGTGCATAGCATAGTAAGGCACCGTGCCCGTTGACGTTCTAAAAGATGATGATGATAATGATGATGATGATGAACTGACAGCTTTTCTCATTTCTTGACTACTTTTCTCGTTTACCACAGGCACAGAATTCCTGGAGCTTTGCTTTGTCTATAGAGGCTTGAGTATAATAGATTTAACACACATTTGGTAAAACAAAGAGGGCAGTGTTTGAACTGCTCTTTGGGTCAATCAGAAAGCTCCATTTTGAGAGTCGGGAGGGGAGTCACTCACTGCTGGATATCCAGTCTCTTGGAGCCACAGTCGTCATGTGTCGTAGAGACATAGAGTCTTCCAGCGTGGAAACAAGCCCAACCTGCCCACACCGTCAAACATGTCCCACCTACACTAGTCCCATGAGCCTGTATTTGGCCCACATCTCTCTAAACCTGTCCTATCCATGTACGTGCCTAAATAGTTCTAAGACGTTGCAATAGTACATATGGTCAATTTTACATTTATACCAAGCCAATTAACCTACAAACCTGCATGTCTTTTTAGTGTTGTACTGTTTTATGTTCTACATTCTCTATGTACATCAGAGTTTGTGCAACCTCATTATTAAAATACAGGCCTAATGTTGCTAATGTTGATTTACACTTCCGAGATTCAGTGCTTAAAATAAGAACATTTGTCAGATGTGGCCTGGCCAGGGTCTTGTAAGCCTGTAACAGCACCACCTCCCTTCTCCATTCCAAGCGCACAAGATAGGGGGGCAAAAACAAAACATCATAATATTGGCAATTTAAAAAAAAACAATGCAGGCTAAGTTATGGTCATTCAATGCCATCATCAAATTGTAAAATAGCTGCTGAATCAACAATGTTTGCGTAAATGATGATAACTGAGGTGCCAGTTCCTACGTTGGTGCTGCATCAGTCTATGTCCCCTGACAGGTTACTGCGTCTATCACTTGCCTTGCTCTAAGTTGATGCCATCTACAATTCTCCTTGTTCCTTTATCCATTATTGACCCTCATGAAAAAGCTAAAGGATCATAATCACCTTCCACATCTTGTCAAAGAGCAAGCAAACTCCTCTCAAATGTCTTCAAGCATATAGCACATGCTGGGCATCAAAACCTGACTTCTAGCACTCACCCACTTCTCTCCAATCCAGTCCTTTCCTCTGAAGATATCTGAATAAATTAAAAACAAAAAGATATCCAGAATTTGCTTGCCTACCATACTGAACTCATTGCAGTTCTGAAGAAAAGTATTGACCCGTAACATCACGCATTCCTTCTATCCAGAGATGCTGCCTATCCTGCTGAGTTACTCCAGCATTTTGTGTCTGGTGTAAAAGATAGTTAATCCACAATCTTTTTATAATGGAATCACTGCCTGATCAAATAGCCTACTTCCCTCTTGAAAACTCTGTCTCCTGCCTTACAATCAATTATAGAGCAGGGTTAGGTCCAGTTTCATGTATTTTTAGTTTAGCTAACAATGTTTTTATTGATACCTTAACAAATGCTACCATTGCCCACACTAGCAACATAAAAAGCTATTCTTCTTTCTTTTTTAATAGCCCATACCAAATCTAGGAAGACAGCACTTTTACGGTAAAGCAATCAAAAGTATGTTTTCTCTTGTCAAACAATTTGATGAGGTGTTTGAAAATTTCAGATTTTAGGCTGACTGAATCAATGGAGGAATATTGGCTTAAGTGTGCCTTCAGTCCTTTGCATAAACAAGGAGACGTGGCAGATCTATGTTAGGGGCAAGACATTTTGAAACATAGTTTTGAATTGGTGCCAATACGTTTTACTGAAACAGCCATGAATTGCACATTTCACTTCTACAAGTGTTTGTGCTCAACTCTGCAACAACTAAACTATTTGCATTAAAAGCAAAATTAAGGAAATATTCCAAAATCAAACTTGCAAAACCAAGCTTCCTGGAGCAGTGTAAATCAACCCTTGTTTCTCCACGATTAACCAGTATAATCACATATTCGCACCGAGAAGCTGCGTTAGCAAATAATCTCAGATGAAGATGTTTCATTCCATATATATTTTCTTTGATTTATTCTATAGTTAGAATACAAATCCCACATCCAAGCCAAAGACATGCCATTATTTTTAAACATTCTGCAAAAGCGTTTCGGTAGTAGCCACAATGATATCCATTATTGACAATCTGATAGTTTTGCTTTAAAAGAACGGGGTTCAAAATAGTAAGAAATAGTAAGGGCTAAAACATGGACTACGAGAAATAAAACAAAAATGGCTTAAAAGAAATCCATAAATAGGGAAGATTTAAATTAATAAAGACCAGGTGAATATCAAAATGGGGTGTGGGGAAGAGGCAACAATGATTTACTGTTGTCTATACATTAGGCAATATCTATGGAGGGGAGGGGGGGGAGGAAAAGGAAAAGGTAGCAAGAATGGATGAGATGATAATTGGAATTCTAGAAAAGCATGCAAAATGCTGAAAAATAAAGAATATTATAACTGTTAAAAATCAACCATTTACATTTGAAGCAGCAAGAAATAACATTATGTATGTACAGGACCTACCCGGGCTAATCAGGAAACCAAAGATCAATATATTCAGTAATATAAACATAGCGAGTGTCGCTCGAGCCACATAAGGGCTCTCTGCTAGAGCTGCTCTGGCTGCCGATCAATCACTGGTCATGATACTACTTTGAAACTTTATATATAAGACAGCTGTCACACCCTTTGCAACCATAGATTGAATGAACAGATAAACCAGATCCTGTTTGGCCCATTCTCCCTATTAAGATTAACAGCGTTCACTGTTAAAGACTTTAAAGTCCTTTATTTGTCCAAATTAATAACTTTCCAGTTTATGCCATTATGTTTCTTAATGATTATTTTTTGTGTGGTTGGTATTCATTGCAAAGCCAGCACTGATTAAGCATCGGCAGTCGGTTGTGGGAATGTGGTAGTGGGCTTCCTCCTTGCACCTTGCAGTCAATGTGGCCCAAACACTCCAGCAGATCTGGCAAGGATCGGACATACCCAACAACAGCCACATCCAGCCACAGCGACTGTTTGCTGTTTAATATCTAAACACAATACGTTTCAGCAACTATTTTGTTGAGTAACACATTTAAATAGTTATTTATAATAGTAAGATTAAACGAGAACTTACCTGTTCGAAGTTTGATCTTTATTTTATGAGGAGTTACGATGAGGGATTATGTGAAGAAGCCCCGCCTAGCGCTTGATCAGCATAATTCAAAGCAGCGGCATGAAAAACACAGAACCAATAGCCGGAGTAAGATAGTAAGGCCCAACATAGACTAGAACTACCATATGATCTTTTAAATTATGAGGGTTAGGAGCGGAGGGCACGTAATCCTTCATCGTAACTCCTCATAAAATAAAGATCAAACTTTGAACAGGTAAGTTCTCGTTTAATCTTACTATTTTACTTCGGAGTCACGTGAGTGACTACGTGAAGATTTTAAAGCTCTGTGTTTTTTATGTCGTAGATTCATTCCATACGACACTCTGTTTCGTCAATACAGTAGTGAGTAAATAGTATTTTAAAACATTGTTTCAATTTATGTAATAAGTCTTTTAATCATAGAAAGAACAATTTTTTAATAATAACCCCTGTATCATAGGGGAAAATTTTACAAAAGAAAAATGATAATGATATCAAACAATAACATAAATCGATAATATAAATCGATAATATAAAACAAAGCAAGCATTTAAAGAGAACCCAGCACTGCGTGTCCAAATCCTGGCACCATGACAACAGGTTTATCGTAGAACTTAGAAAAAGTTTCTTCTTTACACCACCCTGCGGCCTCTAAAATTTGATCGAGTGGTACGTCCTGTACCTTCGCCGCGGACGTAGCTGCAGCCCTAGTGGAGTGAGATTTAAACACATCAGTGTCTATTCCTGCTAAATCCAAAACCTATTTTAACCATCTAGAAATGGTTTGAACTGAAACTTTTGTATGTGGTTTTTTGTGTGTTATCAGTAACTCTGTCTCAGTACCTCTGAGATTTTTGGTTACTTCAATGTATTGAGTTAAATGCTTAACTACACACAATGTTTCATCGATAGGATATGCTTTAAACATTACCTTAGCTCCAGTTCTCCCCGGTCTGCTTTGTTTGATCAGATCATAAACATAAAACACAATGTTATCTAAAGCCACATGCATGCAATTTAACTGTAACAATTGCAAAGTTTGTACTCTTTGAGCTGATACTAATGCCATTAACATTACTACCTTGAATGTTAACCTCTGCAAAGACATTGAAGTAATTGGAGTCCATTGCCTAAGCAAAGTGAGAACAATGCTAACATCCCAAATTTCTGTAGATGTGGGCTTGGGAGGATTTTTATTAAAAATTCCTTTCATGAATCGGGATACTAATGGGTGAGACACAACTGAGTCTCGATCAGAAATTTGTCCTAAGTAGGACGACAAAGCACTACGAGCACTATTAATGGCACTATAACTCAACTGCTCATCAAAATTTAACCCAGCAAGGAACTCCAATACATTTGATATGTTCGCAGTTTGATAAGATATCTTTGACTGTCTAAAAAAGGCTTCCCATTTCTTTATATGTAACATATATTGTTTTTTAGTGCTATTTCTCCAAGCTGCAGCTATAACATCCATGGTCCTGTCCGACAGTCCAAACTCTTGCAATGGTCTGGTCAGAACCTGCAGATTAACAAATTCATATGATCATGCAATGGATGAATTTCTTTTGTTACTGGTTGTGTCAACAAATTGTCGCAACTAGGAATCGTCATACATGGTTCAATCATCATTTTTAGCATCAATGGGAACCATGACTGTGTAGCCCAGTTTGGCACCACCAAAATGTCTTTGGCAACGTCTTGCGCTATTTTCTTGAGACATTGCCCAATTAGACAGAATGGGGGAAAAGCATAAAAGAACGTATTCCCCCAGTGTCCGGTACTCCATACCGACTGACAATATTTTTGAAAATTTGTGGATTTAACATCCATTCTGTACTGTCTTTAAATATTCGTGATCTTTTGTCTGCCACAATATTGTCTCTCCCTGGGAGATAAATAGCTGAAAGCCAAATAGTTTTACCAATACACCAATGCCACATCTGGTTCACCAGATGATCACATGATAATGTTCTCCACCCATTTGATTGATATATGCCACACCTGTGGTATTGTCTATTTGTATTTGGACATGCAAGTCCTTCATAGTAGACCAATAAGCTTTTAATCCATAAAATGCTCCCAGTAACTCCAAATAATTTATACCATATGTTCGGAGAGATAAATCCTCTTGGACAGTCCATCTGCCCCCACAGCTGGTCTCATTATCCGTAGCACCCCATCTGAGAGAACTTGCATCAGTTTGCAAAAACACTGCTGGCTGCTGAACTAATATGTTCTTAACAGCTTGTGGAACATTCTCAATCCGCCAATGCAATTCTGATAAGGCTTCCTTTGGCAATTGCATGGGCCTATAAAAATGGCCTGCTCGCTGTATAAGCGCTTGAGTTTTTGCCCTTTGGAGATTTTGGTAATGCAGTGGACCAAATTCTATAGCTGGGAATGCTGCTACTAAATTCCCAATAACCTTAGCAACTTCTCGGATGGAGGGATAAGGTTTGTTAATCAGGCACTGACACACATTTGTCATATCAATAACCTTATCTATTGGTAAAGTTACTAACATGGTAACTGAATTAATCACAAACCCCAGATATTCAATGGTTTGGGATGGCTGTAACTTAGATTTTGTTGGATGAATCAGGAACCCCAGCCTTTCAAACAGACTTGTAGTTGCTGAGACTGATTTTTCAGCTGACTCCTGATTAGCATTGACAATTAAAATGTCATCTAGATAAGCCATAACGATGTGTTTTTGTGCCCTTAGCAGTGCAAGTGCTGGTTTCAACAATTTAGTGAACAGTCTAGGCGCTGAGCTTAATCCATTAGGTAATGCTTTGTATTGCCACAGCTGTCCCATCCACTTAAATTTTAAATACCTGCGAAAGTGACGATGAATTGGAACTGAATAATATGCATCCTTCAAATCTATTGTAGCCATGTAACAACCTGTTGATACCAGCTGCATTGCAGTGTTGAAGATGTCCATTTTAAAATATTTATACTGGACAAATGTATTCAATTGTGTGAGATCTAAAATGATTCTACAACCCCCATCTTTCTTTGGTCTGGGGAAAATATTTGACACAAATTGTTGTGGATCCTCACCTGATTTCTCGATAACTCCTTTTCTACACAAATTCTTAACTTCTTTATCAATTTGAATTTTATCAAATACAGAAAACAGCAAAGTATGATTAGGCTTATTCTGTCCCAGTGGATCCATACCTTCTACAAAATCAATGGTAGATCCTAAAACAGTATCTAATGTAACACGATCAGATGTTATACTGTCCCATTCATTATAAACTATTTGTAGTCTACCACCAATCTGAGGTTCATCCAAAGATTCTTCTTTAATAGGATAAAGTTTTTGTACCTCTCCAACCGGACGTGGTGGTCTCCTTCTCCCAACATATGGGTGAACATTCGGCTGTGGTGGTTGGTAATTCTTCCTTACCATACTCCTGCCTCGGCTTGTTCCAGCTCCAAAATCAAATCCTTCTCAATTGACCGGCTCTTCTCTGGCCAAAAATGAAGGGTTTCATGAGGCCAATAGTTTTTGCCTCTTCATCAATTTCTTTAATTTGTTTAGACAGATTTTCTCCGAACAAATAACCAGGAGCTTGAACATTGCTTGATCTGCATAACCCTGCAAATCTTGGATGTAAAATGGGCCGAATGGCAATCTTCCTCATACAATTTATATCAAAAAATGAGTTGCAGAACAATGCCAACATATGCTTCTGAACTTTGGTCATTCCACAACCTTCCACTTGCCTTCCAAAAGCAGTGATGCCAGCCAAAATCAGTTTGAGGATTCTTTGAAATCGTATTTCCTGCGCCCGCATCATTGATGACATTGGCACCCAAATAGCCGGATTCACCATAGGTACCTTCAGTGAGGTACAATTAATAGGTGTTTTATACAAATCTGCTGTTTGAACCATAACAGCTTGTTGAAGCGGGTGAGAGACCATATAATTAATATTGGCCGCCAGGTTTTCTTCCATGGCCTCACCGCCTCCTCCAGGTATAGCAAAACTTTGTGCCACATCAGGCACACCTGGATCAACATATTTGTATTGTGGTGGGTACTCATGACCGAAATCATCACCTTCAGGATCAGTCTCATACAGCCCTGGTACTCCTGAGACTTGCTCAAAGGAGACTTCCTCCAGCCCAATCCCGGGCACTGGAGTTTCAAATTCCCAATTCAAACTGGCACCATATTCATGATATGGAACCCCCTCAGGGGCTGCCTGGGAATATTCTGGGTTTTTAGACCCTTGGTTGATTATTGTTTGGAGCATTTTCTCTATTTGATCCATTCTGAGCCATAAGGCTTTTCTTTCTGGAGAACCTTCCGAATCAGATTCATCAGAAACCTCAGGCCTTTCAGATTTTCTTTTACATTTTTTAGGCACTGGGTTTTCCTCAAAAGTTTCTGTTTGTGGAGCAACCAAAGGCTCACTAACGGGTTTTTCAACGGCCACCGGTATCGGAACCTGCTCCGCAATAATCTGCTGTCCCGACTCTTCTCCACCCCGGGACGCACGTTTTACCTGCGATTTTTTCACTTTCTCAATTTTTAGTTTTAACTCCTCCTGGTTCACCCACCAGCCTACGGAGTTTTGAAAACACCCTGGAAGTAAAATAATTTTACTTACCTGCGGGCCGTTTCCTTACCGCTGTGTGGAGCTGCGCTCTGCAGCTCTTTCCCTACCGACAGCGTCGACGTGACTCCGAAGTAAAATTATTATAATTGCTACAGTTATTTATAGTAAGATATCTAGGCATATATAATAAAGTTCTGGCGCTCAGATAACCATAGGTTCTCCTACTCCATAGCTTAAAAGGAGAACAAACCCATGTATAGGTGTAAGACACAAAATGCTGGAGTAACTCAATGGGTCAGACAGCATCTCTGGAGACAAGGAATAGGTGACATTTCAGGTCGAGACCCTTCTTCAGACTGTACAGAATTAGGGTATTGCCAAAGGCATATGGAATAAGCTACAAGGGAACTATCCGGCATGATGGATGAGATACAACCAAGAAGCAAACCAGTATTAAGGGAACATTTGGTATTGTGAGACCATAATGTTCTGACTGAAGGGACAAGGTAAGTGCTTGCCAATTAGAAATTGCATCACAAACAAGTGTAACTTGAGAGTTCTAGAGAAAGTAGTGGACATTTAAGTGGGAAAAGACACCGAAGGAAATACAAATGGAAAGAAAGTACATTTTAAGACAAAAAAGGGCTTGGTTCTTAAAAGAGGAAATGGGCAATCCATGCTGTGGTGTCTGTTTCATCAATCCACCACTTAATTGTCAACCTAATCTACCTGCATCATGCCCTCACCTAACAAAAACCTTCACTTTTACAATTATATTTGACTCATCATTCACAGCATGAGCTGTACTATCAAGAAGGAGTGTTTTGTTTTCAATAACGAGTGGAATTTAGATAGATGCTGGTCCAACCCCATTATTCCAGTGACTTTGTCTCAGGATTGTTTGTGTGTGCAAAGAGTATCTTCTATTTGGAGGTGATAAAAACTAGAAAGCACTGGAAATAATAAGCAGGTCTGACATCTTCAACGAGAGAAGCAAATCACGTTTCAGGTCAATGATCTTTTATCAGAACTCAACTTGTGTTAGTTGCATGTGTTAGTAGAATAACAACAACAATTAATTTTGGACAGGAAACACAAGTCATATTACATAGAAACATAGAAAATAGGTGAAGGAGGAGGCCATTCGGCCCTTCGAGCCAGCACCGTCATTCATTGTGATCATGGCTGATTGTCCCCTATCAATAACCCGTGCCTGCCATCTCCCCATATCCCTTGACTCCACTAGCCCCTAGAGCTCTATCTAACTCTATCTAATATCGCATGGCAGTTCACCTGTGAGGAGTGAGGAATGGGGACCATTGGAGGCTAAAAGGAACACGTTGTAACTTTGTCGGTGCCCTATATGTGGTGACTCTTTGCATACCTGAGCTTGCAAAACAAAGAATCTCACTGTGACGTGTCACATGTGATAACAAAGTATGATTCATTCATATATGTACAGCCCAAAGTGTTATGCTTGCAAACTGTGAAATTGGAGTTCTGAAATGCAAACATTTCCAGTAAAATTGAGGAGAGACGTTCTTAATGTGTTTCCCTCTGGCAGCCTGGTGCACAGATAACCAATGATGACGAGGATGTTTCAACTGCTGACAAGACATGTCTAAACCAAGTGAGGTCAATAGAGCTTCACCAGGAGTCATAAGGTCATCAGGTCATTTGGCCCATCAAGTCTACTCCGTCATTCAGTCATGACTGATCTATCTCTCCCTCTTAACCCCATTCTCCTGCCGCCTCCCCATAACCTTTGACACCTATACTAATCAAAAATCTATCTCTGCCTTAAAAATATCCACTGACCTGGCCTCCCCAGCCTTCTGTGGCAAAGAATTCCAGAAATTCACCACCCTCTGACTAAAGAAATGTCTCCACATCTTCCTCCTAAAAGAACGTCCTTTAATTCTGAGGCTATGACCTCTACCCTAGACTCTCCCACTAATGGAAACATCCTCTCCACCCGCTCTATCCAAGCCTTTCACTATTCTGTATGTTTCAAAGAGGTCTCCCACTCATTCTTCTAAACTCCAGCGAGTACTGGCCCAGTGCTGACAAATGCTCATCATCAGTTGACCTACTCACTCCTAGGATAATTCCTGTGAACCTCCTCTGGACCCTCTCCAGCGACAGCACATCCTTCCTCAGATATGGTGCCCAAAATTGCTCACAATGGTTTGCAGATCTTCCCTCAAAGCTGGAGTTGGTGATAAAGAGAACCTTTCAGCCGATGTGATTTCTGTAGACACCGACATCCATGGGAGATTTCATTTAATTTAACATGTGCTGCCATGTACATGCACATACCAAAACAAATGCACACGCAGAAAGTGGTGGGCATTGCACCGTCTATTGGAAGTGTTGACCAACCCACCATCTACAGGAAACGTGTAGGAAGGAACTGCAGATGCTGGTTTAAACCGAAGATAGACACAAAATGCTGGAGTAACTCAGCGGGACAGGCAGCATCTCTGGAGCGAAGGAAGGGGTGACGTTTCGGGTCGAAACCCTTCTTCTGAGAGTCAGGGGAGATAGAAACTAGATGTTAAAAGGTACGGAACAAATCAAAGACAGCACCGATGACCAAGGATAGGTGGAGCCCACAATGGTCCATTGTTGGCTGTGGAAGATGTGATAACGAAGGGATACGTACAGTGAATCTCGCAGGATGACAAGAGATATAGACAATAGCAGATGGCGTTTCCCTTTCCCGTGACTTTCAGTCTGAAGAAGATACTGGACCCGAAACGTCTCCCAATCCTTCTCTCCAGAGATGCTGCCTGTCCCGCTGAGTTACTCCAACATTTTGTGTCTATCTGTAGGAAACGCTTCCTCTATAAAGCAGCTAATATGATCAAAGAACCACAACGCCCTGCTCTCTTCTTGCTGGTACATTCCAGAAGAAGGTACAGGAACCATCAGGTTCAAGAACAGCTTGACTGTCTGGCTTTTGAACAACCCTGCACAAACCTAACCACAACCTCATCTCAGCACTGAACTACTGTGGACTTTGCAGTCTTATGTTTGCTCTAACTACTTTTGTTTCTGCATTAGTTTGGTCTAGTGTACCTAAAAAAACAGACTATTTATTGTACATTAATTTGTAGTTATTAGTTTAGGTTACTTTAGAGCTACAACGTGGAAACAGGCCCTTTGGCCCACCGAGTCCACGCCGGCTGTTGATCACCCACAAACTAGTTCTATATTATCCCATCTTTGCACTCTATGCACTAGGGGCAACTAATAGAAGCCAATTAACCTGCAAACACGCACATCTTTGGAATGTGGAATGGAACTTCCACAAAGAGCACCTTGAGAAAACCATGTGGTCACAGGGAGAACGTGCAGACTCCGCTCAGACAGCACCCGCGGTCAGGATTGAAACCGTGTCTCTGGTGCTGTGAGGCAGCAGCGCTACCACTGCACCACTGTGTGTTGTTTGGCCTAATGTGCCCGTAAAGCTGCAGCAATGAGAAGTTCATTGTTCCTATTCTTATCTGGAGCAGATGACAAATATACAATTTCAATTTTCAATTTTTAATTAAAAAACTTTATTGGCATGACAAAATACATTGTTATATTGCCAAAGTATAAAACATGACATACATATTTAAAATGTGTAAGTATAAATACAAGTATACAGTGCATGGATAGATATGTCCCTGTACATAAGCTCGCAATAGGCCTATAGCCCTTTATTAATTGCTGCACGTTCTTGCAGCTGTAAGCAGTACAACAGAATAGCAAGTTTAGCAATTCAATATTAATTTCTTAGTGTCAGTTAATGTCAATTAGTGTGTGCGTGCATGTTGGTCATTCACCGTCTCTCAGGTTATGGCATGCTGTTACGTATTGTGCTCCAAGATGTGCCGTATATCCTTCACCAAGGATTATTCTTAGTTTTGATATATCATCTAGTTCTTTAAAATCAGGGGTTGCCAGACTGACTTTGTCAAAGTAAGTTTTCCCTGTTTTGTCAAATTTTTTGCATTTTAGGAGGAAGTGCACCTCTGTTTCAACCTCATCTGTCAAACAGTGGCCGCATATTCTATTTTCTCTTGGTTGCTAGAATCTCTTCTGTCTTCCTTTTTCAACTGCCAAATAGTGGTCACTTAACCGGTATTTGGTGAGGGTCTGTCTCTGCTTTATGTCTCTAACAGCCGAGAGATAGTCTACCAATTTATAATCTCTTTTTAGGGCACGGTAACATTCTAATCTGCTTTGGCTTTTGGTTTCTTTATCCCAATGTTCCAAATACATTTATTTACATTGTTTGATAATCTACTCTTGACTCTATATACATACATACACCCACAGTACACATATGCCATATGCACATGCAACATGACACAGACACAACTAATACGGCACAAATGATACACATGCAAAGCTTTTGCCATTTCACCATGTTACTGTCAGCAATGCTGGGATTTTCATGTGTAGGAAGGAACTGCAGATGCGGGTTTACACCAAGGATAGACACAAAATTCTGCTGTAGTTCAGCGGGACAGACAGCATTTTTTGGAGTGAAGGAAGGGGTGATGTTTCAGGTTGAGTTCCTTTTTAGACTGAGAGTCAGGGGAGAGGGAGACATAGAGATATGGAAGGGAAAGGTGTGAAAACACAGATCGAGGGTATGATCAGCAAAATGTAGAATAGTTCATTGTTAGCAGAAGGGAAGGTGACAACAAGGCATACAATCAGTAAAATCTAATCAGAAGGACAATGAAACTAGTCGGAGACCTAGGATGGGGGAGGAACGGAGAGAGAGGGAAAGCAACTGTTACTTGAAGTTAGAGAAATCCCAATTCATACAGCTTTGTTGTAAGCTGGCCAAGCAAAATATGAAGCGTTGTTCCTCCAATTTGCATTGGGCCTCATGATGAAGTAGCTATTCAGGTCGGTTGTTTATGCATTTTTGTGGACTGAGGGAGTGCTATGTAGCAGCAAGGAATCAGCCCAAGTGCCATGTCCGCAGCCAGGTATCGCTGCTGCTTACTCTCTCGAATCAATACTCTCCATTGATTATTTTACCACTTTCTTACGGTACGCCAAGGGATAATTCACAGTTGGCCAGCCAATTCACCAGCCAGTGCAACTTTTGTAGGTGGGACAAACCCAAATCATTTGGAGAAGATTCATAGATTGGTGGGGGAGGTGTCATTTTCACTCATATGCACAAATGAAACCCGTTGGAGAAGACCCAGCTGATCATAAAGTTCATAAATACATAAGCGATAGTAGCAGAATTAGGCCAACCGGCCCATCAGGTCTACTCCGCCATTCAATCATGCCTGATCTATCTTTCCCTCTTAACCCCATTGTCCTGCATTCTCCCCATACCCCCTGACATCCGTACTAATCAATAATCTATCTATCTCTGCCTTTACAATGTGCAGTGACTTGGCCTCCACAGCCTTCTCTGGTAATTAATTCTACAGATTCACCACCCGCTGACTAAATCAATTCCTTCTCATTTCCTTCCTAAATGAACAACATTTAATTCTGAGGTTATGAACTCTGGTCCAAGACTCCCCCACTAGTGGAAACATCATCGCCACATCCACTTTATCCAGGCCTTTCACTATTCGGTAAGTTTCAATGCACAATTTTTAATCTGAGCAAATGTGAGGGGTTTGTTCAGATAACAGGCTCTTCCTGAATCAGGTGGTGTCTGCTGACAGGCTTTTGTATCTTCTGCCTCACGGCAGAGGGAGGAAGAGAGAATGACCCACATGCAAGTGGTCCTTGATTATGTTGAATGGTTTTCAAGGCAATGTGAAGAATAGATGGAGTCAATAGGGGGGAGGCGGGTTTTTGTGTTGGAAAGGGCTGCATTGATAATTCTCTGCAAGTTCTTGTGGTCTTGGGTAGAGCAGTTGTCAAGTCAGGTGATGATGCATCAGGCGGTGATGCATATATAGCGTATGATGCTATCTACAATGGTAGCAAGATTCTTGTCACTTCGTTCTCTCTGGCAGGGCGTCCTTCTTAATCGATGGCTGCATAATAATCCTGATTTTAGAAGTAATATAGTCATAGAGCGATTCACCATGGCAAAAAGCCTTTCAGCCCTCGGACTTTGTGTGGACCATCGACTACCCATGCATTGTTACCCATATATACCCCATACCCAATGCATTGTTACCCATATACAGTGCTTACAGAAAGTATTCACAGCCCTTCACTTTTTCCACATTTTGTTACGTTATAGCCTTATTTTAAAATGGATTAAATTCTCTTTTTTTTATCATTAATCTACACACAATACCCCAGAATGAAGAAGTGAAAACAGGTGTTTAGAAATTTTTGCAAACTAATTAAAAATAAATAACTGAAATATCCCATTTACATAAGTATTCGGACCATTTGCTATGACACTCAACATTGAGCTTAGGTTCATATTGTTTCCATTGATTATCCTCGAGATGTTTCTACAACTTGATTGGAGTCCACCAGTGGTAAATTAAATTGATGGGACATGATTTGGAAAGGCACACACCTGTCTATATAAGGCCCCACAGTTGACAGTGCATGTCAGGGCAAAAACCAAGCCATGAAGATGAAGGAATTGTCCGTAGACGTCCGAGAGAGGGTTGTGTCGAGATACAGATCTGGGGAAGGGTATAAAACAATTTCTGCAGCATAGCAGGTCCCGAAGAGCACAGTGGCCTCCGTCATTATTAAATGGAAGAACTATGGAACCACCAGGACTCTTCATAGAGCTTGCCGCCCGGCCAAACTGAGCAATCAGGGGAGAAGGGCCTTGGTCAGGGGGGTGACCAAGGACCCAATGATTACTCTGACAGAGTCCAGAATTCCTCTGTGGAGATGGGAGAACCTTCCAGAAGGACAACTATATCTGTAGCACTCCACCAATCAGGCCTTTATTGTGGAGTGGCCAGACGGAAGCCACTCTTCAGTAAAAGGCACACGACAGCCCGCTTGGAGTTTGCCTAAAGGACTCTTAGACCATGAGAAACAATATTTTCTGGTCTGATGAAACCAAGATAGAACTCTTTGGCCTGAATGCCAAGCGTCACATCTGGAGGAAACCAGGCACCGCTCAGTACCTGGCCAATACCATACATAGGGTGAAGCATGGTGGCGGCAGCATCATGCTGTGGGGATGTTTTTCAGCGGCAGGAATGGGAGACTAGTCAGGAACGAGGGAAAGATGAACGGAGCAAAGTACGGAGAGATCCTTGATGAAAACCTGCTCCAGAGCGTTCTGGACCTCAGACTGGGGTGGAGCTTCACCTTCCAACAGGACAAAGACCCGAAACACATAGCCAAGACAACGCAGGAATGGCTTTGTGACAAGTCTGTGAATGTCCTTGAGTGGCGCAGCCAGAGCCCGGACCTTAACCCGATCGAACATCTCTAGAGAGACCTGAAAATAGCTGTGCATCGACGCTCCCAGTCCAACCTGACAGAGCTTGAGAGGATCTGCAGAGAAGAATGGGAGAAATTACCCAAATACAGGTGTGCCAAGCTTGTAGCGTCATACCCAAGAAGTCTTGAGGCTGTAATCGCTGCCAAAGGTGCCTCAACAAAGTACTAAGGGTCTGAATACTTATGTAAATGTGATATTTCAGTTATTTCTTTTTAATTTCTAAACACCTGTTTTCACTTTTTTATTATGGGGTATTGTGTGCAGATTGAAGATTTAAAAACATGAATTTAATCAATTTAAAAATAAGGCTGTAACGTAACAAAATGTGGGAAAAGTGAAGAGGTCTGAATACTTTCTGAATGGACTGTATACCCCATACCCAATGCATACCAATTCCATTTTATTCTTCACGCTTTCTTATTTACTTTCACTCGCTGACACATTAGGAGCACTTTGTAGTGACATAATTATCCCACCGTGTGTAGGAAGGAACTGCAGATGTTGGTTTAAACCGAAGATGGACACAAAAAGCTGTAGCAACTCAGCGGGTCAGACAGCATCTCTGGCGAAAAGGACTAGGTCAGTCTGAAGAAGGGTCTCGACCTGAAACGTTACCTATTCCTTTTCTCCAGAGATGTTCTCTAACCCCCTGAGTTACTCCAGCATCTTGCGTCTATAATTAACCCACGTACCTACAAGTCTTCAGGGTGTGGGAAGAAAACTTCACACAGACAGGGATCAGGATTGAACCTGGGTCACCGGGTCACTCTACTATTTGTGCCACTTCCCACCCCACAGTCACAATGTTTCACACAAGGCCGCAATGATTGCATGAAGGATCGAGACAATTGGGATAGGAAGAGGCAGAGCTGATTAAACCATGTTCAATGCATAGATGAACCATGTGTAGGAAGGAACTGCAGATGCTGGTTTAAACCAGACTGAAGAAGGGTCTCGACCCAAAACATCACCCATTCCTTCTCTCAAGAGATGCTGCCTGTTCCACTGAGTTACTCCAGCATTTTGTGTCTATCATAGATTAACCATGTTCTGTAACAGGGATGTGTTTTAGCCTGTTTCCCTCCTATGTCATGCGTAAAACCTTTAACAACTGAGGCTCTCTCAACAGCAAAGCCTTCCCAACATGGGCAGGGATGCCGCCAAGAAGGCACAGAATACTTACTGTGGTTCATACTGAGCCCAGAAAAGCCAGGCTGAGCCAAAAAGGTGAGTGAGTCAGGCCCAGTGATGCCATTGCACACCCATTTTGCAGACTGCACCAGCACCAAGTTCACAACCATTGCTGCACGAGCTCCACAGTTTAGTTCTTTGTAGAGTACGGGTCTATCAGCAGAAGCAAAATCGTGAAAAGACTGAGCTGCACTTGAAGGCTGTTCTGGTGCAAAAGAAAATATAGCCCAGAGCTTATTGAATTAATGCCTTATCATTTGAATCTAGACATAATTTAGCTGGGAATGTAGACAGTGCCAAGAGTTTGCACAGCCAGTTACCGCTTTTGCCAACAGGTCACCCTGACAGTTTGTCTTCAAGCTCTGTGACATCACTCTTTAGGTCATCAATGCCGGTCAGTGCACAAGGATTTTTTTGACCACGCACCTTACCGATATCTCATTTATCATAACCTTACCTTTTTACCATTTGACCGGTGTTTATTTTTCGTTTGCATTGTCGCAGATATTCCAGCGACCTGTCACATTCGCACAACTGCCTCGCAAGGCTTCATCAAGAAGTATTGACATAAACTGCAGCCTGTAACTCGTGCATTAATAAAACCCGCACCCCAGCGTGCCTGAATGCGACAGAATGGACCTGTTGGAATTTACAGAGAATTTACAGTTGGTGTTTACAGAAGCAAAGTACTTGAGACCAGTGAAGTTTAAATCCCAATAAATTAAGTGGAATTAAAGACAGTCACTGCACAAAATAAAGTCCAGGTGAAGTTACACCAAAAACACAAAATCAGCCGTCTCTGCAGCAGGTACTTTCTTCTTATTCCAAAGAAATAAGAGACTTTTATGTCCACTGGGAATATTCAATTTCTTTGCATTTCCCACAAATGTTCCATACATTACCTGTCCCTAGACTATACCCCCCAGCATTGGACTCAGGGCAGTTGCCAATTCCCACGATCAATTCCCACGTCCTTGAGCAATGGAAGGAAAGTTGAGTTCATTGACATGTTTACAGAGGTACAGGGAAAAGCTTTTGTTGCGTGCAAACCAGAAAGGCAATAATGATTACAATCGAGCCATTTACGTGTACAGATACGTGATTAGGGAATAACCTTTAGTGATCATAATTAAAGTAAGACATGTTGCCATAGGATTAGAGATTGAAGAGTGTGGAGCGATTGTAACAAGTGATCGTAGCTCTGCCTCTGTGACTAGCATGCAACTAGTGGCCTGGGTTGGACACCAGAACACCCAGGGCTCACAAAAGGGAATTGCAAACTGCACACAGGCACTGCCAAAGGTCAGGATTGAACCTGGGTTGCTGGAGCGATCGAGGCAGCAGCTCAACCAGCCCTGAATGCGTTACAGTGCATCCTGACCATGTGTCGCTTTATTGGCTCAGATAAACTGGCCCAGAAATTTGATTCAGCTAAAATAAAATTTTAGCAAAGCAAAGAGAAAATTTATGTCTAATCTGACGTATTAGATCAGGTGAGTTTGCAGAGTCCAAACAGATTTCAGTGCTGTTAATAGGTCTAATAATATTTCAACACATTTTGCTGATTGTTGCAATGACCATTTTTGAATCTGCCTGCCCCATTGCTCATTGTGTGATCAACTTGCCTAGTGGTGCTGTAAACCGATGACAACTCCACAGTGGGGAGCATCCATGGATAAGGGTGCCCCTGTCGAAAAGAGTTATCGTGTCGGAAGGAACAATGGATGCTGGTTGACGATAGGCACTAAACTATTTTTTAACTGCTGTGTAGGCACGTAGACCATTTTCTAAATGGGGAGAGAATCCAGAAATCAGATGTGTAAAGGGACTTGGAAAGCTGAAGCAGGATTCTCAATTTAATTTATATGTGAAGTGATACACATGGCAGGACTTGCTGAATGCATGGCACTGTTCTTGCTAAGTTAAGAGATAAGTACATAAAATGATGGAGTACCTCAGTAGAACAGGCAGCATCTCTGGATAGAAAGAATGGGTAACATTTTGAGTTGAAACACTTCTTCAGACCTCAACCTGAAATATCCCCATTACTTCTATCCAGAGATGCTGCCTGTTTCGCTGAGTTATTCCAGCATTTTGTGTCTGCCTTCGGTGTAAACCAGCATCTGCAGTTCCTTCCTATACAGAGTAAGTACATACTTCTCTGAAAGTGCCGTCTCAGGTAAACAGAGTGGTGAAGAAGCTGTAGGCAGTGGAGCCATGACACTGGATGTTTTCAAATGAGAGTTAGATATAGCTCTTAGGGCTGACGGAATCAAGGGATATGGGGAGAAAGCAGGAATGGGGTAGTGATTGTGGATGATCAGCCATGATCATATTGGATGGCGGTGCTGGCTCGAAAGGCTGAATGGCCTCCTCCTCCACCTATTGTCTATGTTTTTATGTATGGCTTCTTGCCTTCATCAGGTACGCATTGAGTACAAGAATTATGTTATGTTAAAGTTGTACAATATGTTGGTGAGACCACGTTTGGAGTATTGTGTGCATTTCTGGTTGGACAGCTGTAGGAATGATGTGATTCAGCTAGAAATGGTGTGGAAAAGATTCACAAAGATGTTGCTGGGGCTGGAGGGCCAGAGTTACAAGGACAGACTGGAGAAGATGGGAAAATTTTCCCAAAAGTGAAGGTGGATGACAGCTGATCTCACAGAGGTTCAAGAAATCAAAGGGGTGTACATAAGATCAGCCTTTTTTCCAGGGAAGAGGAGTCTAAAACTAGAAAGCATAGGTTTAAGTTAAAATGGGAATAAGTTAAAGGGGCCCCAAGGAGCAAGTTTTCACTAAGAGGGATAGAGGGTGGTAGGCATTTGAAACCAAAGATAGACACAAAATGCTGGAGTAATTTAGTGGGACAGGCAGCATCTCTGGAGACCTTTCTTCAGACTGAGAGTCAGGGGAGAGGGAGGGGGAGATACAGAGATAAGGAAGTGCAAGGTATGAGGACACGACACCAAAAGGGGTGGAGATCACAGAAAATGTAGATAGATCATTGTTCGCTAAGAGAAGGTAACAGCAAAGCAAACAGAGATAAAATATAATCAGGGACAGTCAGACTGGTTGGAGGACTGGGAAGGGGGCAGGCTGAGAGAGAGGGAAAGCAAGGGTTACTTTAAGTTAGAGAAGTCAATATTCATACCGCTGGGGTGTAAACTGTGATAGAGACGGATACAATTACAACATTTTAAAAACATTTGAGCAGGTTCATGGATCAGACACGTTAATAGGGATATGGGTCTGCACCAGGCACGTGCCGTGAGTTATTACTCAGGGTAGGCACTCAGTCGGATTTTAAAAAAATGTAAACCGCGCATGCGCAGATTGTTCTCTCCGTAAAAATAAAAAATGAAAATAAAAACAGTAACAATTCAATTTGCCCAAGGCTTCCTAGTCTTCTTTATTCTGAATTACTGAATGGGTGGGTGGTGAAGATTGATGGCAGGTGGAGAGATGGTGGGAAAAACGGGAGTACAGGGAAAAGTTGAATCAGTTGTCATCTTTTTGAAAGACAACACTTGTTTAAGGGACCAATTGGGGGGAGAGTTCCTTTCACAGTGTGTGGAGAGTCTGTGGCAGGGGTAAAGTTGCTGGGAGAGCAGGACTGTTGAGAAGGAGGGGGTCGGGGATAATGCCAGTAACTGACTCACTCACCGCTGCCGCAGCTCTCCGGGCGCGAAGCCACGCACTGTAGCCAAGGATAGAAGCAGCTCGGGGAGCTGCTAGCGGCCGCCGGGACCCGACAGCAGAACTGGCCGCCACTTCAGCGCCTTCTGCCGGCCTGCTCACTTCTGGCAGTGCTCTCCGTCTGAACACCTCCCACCTGCCGCTCGCTCATGTCAGCCGCTTCCTGCAAATCCTTATTATTCTCACAGCCAAATAACCTCAATCGCGCTGTCGGAATTTAAGGACATGAGTGAGGCCAGCGAGCGGCAGGAGAGAGGTTTTGCACGCCTCCGTGCTAGGAGCGTTGTAAGTGGCATTATCCCGATCCCCTCCTTCACAACATTCGTGCCTTCCCCGCAACTTTACCCTGGGCCAGACTCCCCAAATGCTACGAAAGGACCTCTACCCCCACCCCCACAACGCGGGAAATATGGTATTTAAAAAGATCACCAACAAATGTACTTACCACATCATTGGTACACGAGCTCCATTCTTCTCTCCCTGTTTCCAAAGATACACTTAAAATAATGCCAATCCATGTTTGAAAACCCCGCCAAGAAACTAACGCTGCCCATGTGCAGTAGGCAGCTGCACCTGCGCAGTGCTGCAAAGGCAGAATTTCTGTTGCCTTCAGCCCCGATTGAAAGTGACGGCTTCAGGCAGCGCTGACGGCACGTGGGCTGCACAGACCTTCAAGGGTTACAAGCGCTGCGGTTGAAAGGCACGGCGAATTATGCCTACCTAAGAGATCGATCTCTTAGAAAGGCATAATTCTCCCATGTCTTTACTATTTATACTTAGTAATTACTATGTTATAAATTTAGTCAGGATAGGCACGAGATAGGGTCAAACGAGATGAGGAAATTACCTTTGCCAGTGTGGCGAGTTGGACTAAAATGCCTGTGTCCATGCTGTATAACTCTATGAATTTGTTATGGAATAATGCTTCTGAAATGTTGTGTCTGAAAAAGGGATAAGGTTGTTCAGTCTTCCATTGAAAGGTGATGATGTGATTGCTGCCAATTTTTCTACTCCAGTCAGCAACTACTCTCCCATCTCATTACCTACTAGGAATTGTGAATGGAAATGCTCAGTCACACAGGAGCAATATAGAATCTGGCTTAGCACTATCGTGGTCTAGCTTAATTGGTAACAACTGATACGTTCACAAGTTCACATTATAGGAGTAGAATTAGGCCATTCGGCCCATCGAGTCTACCCCACCATTCAATCATGGCTGATCTCTACCTCCTAATCCCATTTAAACTCCAGCAATAAGAGGCCCAGTGCTGTCAAGCGCTCATCATATGCTAACCTACTCATTCCTGCAATCATTCCACAACTGCATTTCTGCTGTTATCCATAAGAGGCAAACCTGAGGCACCCTTGACACACGATATATCTCTGCCTAAAAATATCCACTGACTTGGCCTCCACAGCCCTCTGTGCCAAAGAAATCCACAGATTAACTACCCTCTGACTAAAGTTATTCAATATTTATTTATTACTAGGCCAAGTGCAGTCCAGGCACGTGCCGTCAGGGTCGGCAAGGTAGCAAGGTAGGTACAGCCTACCCTGACTAAAATTATAACATGGTAATTACTAAATATAAATAGTAAAGGCATGGGAGAATTATGCCTATCTAAGAGATCGATCTCTCAGGCATAATTCTCCGTGCCTTTCAACCGCAGCGCTTGTAATCCTTGAAGGTCTGTGCAGCCCACGTGCCGTCAGCGCTGCCTGAAGCCGTCACTTTCAATCGGGGCCGAAGGCAGCAGAAATTCAGCCTTTGCAGCACTGCGCAGGTGCAGCAGCCTACTGCGCAGGCGCGGCGCTAGTTTCTTGGCGGGGTTTTCAAACATTGATTGGCATTATTTTAAGTGTATCTTTGGAAACAGGGAGAGAAGAATGGAGCTCGTTTACCAATGATGTGGTAAGTACATTTGTTGGTGATGTTTTTAAATACCGTATTTCCCGGGGTGTGGGGGTGGGGGGAGAGCTCCTTTCATAGCATTTGGGGAGTCTGGCCCGGGGTAAAGTTGCGGGGAGGGCATGAATGTTGTGAAGGAGGGGATCGGGATAATGCCACTTGCGACGCTCCTTGCACGGAGGCGTACAAAACCTCTCTCCTGCCGCTCGCTGGACTCACTCATGTCCTTAATTTCTGACAGCGCGATTGAGGTTACTGGGCTGTGGGAATTTAAGGATTTGCAGGAAGCGGCTGACATGAGCGAGCGGCAGGTGAGAGGTGTTCAGACGGAGAACACTGCCAGAAGTGAGCGGGTCGTCAGAAGGCGCTGAAGTGGCGGCCAGTTTTGCTGTCGGGTCCCGGCGGCCGCTCGCAGCTCCCTGAGCTGCTTCTATCCCCGGCTACAGTGTGTGGCTTCGCGCCCAGAGAGCTGCGGCAGCGGTGAGTGTGTGAGGTACTGGCATTATCCCCGACTCCCTCCTACTCAACACTCCTGCTCTTCCCGCAACTTTACCCCAGGCACAGACTCTCCGCACGCTGTGAAAGGAACTCTCCCCCCAATTGGTCCCTTGAACAAGTGTTGTCTTTCAAAAAGATGACAACTGATTCAACTTTTCCCTGTACTCCCGTTTTTCCCACCATCTCTCCACCAGCCATCAATCTTCACCACCCACCCATTCAATAATTCAGAATAAAGTAGGCTAGGAAGCCTTGGGCAAATTGGAGTTTGGCTTAATAAGTATACTGTCAGATAGGATGATGAATAGTTTTATGCTACATTTTAAAGTACATCTGAAACACATTGCAAGTTAGCTGAGTTAACCCAAGTGAACAGCAAAGGGAATCAAAACTTTAAAATTGAAATTAAATGCAAATGGAAGTGGGTGTTAATTATTCAATTAATAAATAATTCAATATTCATTAATTAATTGAATAATTTAATTTCCCATCATCATTTACACTGTAACACTTGTCCCTAGGGACTACTTTAAAGCTTTAAAGCTTTCCCATTTTAACTTAAACATGGATCCTAATTTTAGACCAATGTACTCAACGCACATCTATATAGTTCCGACTTGTCCATCGCAAACAGGGGATCAAGGATTGTCCGAGCATGCCCACTGGGGCCCGAAGTTGGAGAACCCATGGGTGGGCCCAGCTTGCCCGTTGCTGTCTGAGGCTGCAGACCGAGGATTAGCTCACTGAGGACGGAGGGCCTGCCCGGTTGGCCTGACTCACCCACCCCCGACTCCGAAATTGGCCCTGAGCCACCGGCATCGACGGAAACCACGCCGGCCAAGGAGGGACCCTTGAGCAACCGTCAAGAGCCAGGAAGGCCGCTGAGAGCAAGCCGCCGAAAGTGAGCGGATCATCAAGTGTGCATGGACCATCGAGAGTGTGATGGACCGTCGAAAATGAGGTCTCGCCAATACACAGGAGTCCATATCAGGATCAACAGAACACCCTGCTCTAGAAAGGATGTCGTTAGCTGAAAATAGTGCAGAGAAGATATACGAAGATGTTGCCAGATGATGGCCTGAGCTATAACATGAGATTGGGCAGGCTCGGCAAGCACAGGAGGATGAGGGATGATCTTATAGAGGAGAATAAGATCAAGAGGGGAATAGATAGTGTAAATGTACAGAATTATTTTAACCCAGAGTAGGAGAATCAAGAACATAGGCTTAAGATGAGTGGGGAAAGGTTTAATAGGAACCTGAGGGGCAACTTTTTCCACACAGAGGAAGGTGGGTATATGGTATGAACTGCCAGAGGAGGTAGTTGTTGCAGGTACTATTGCAACATTTAATAGACATTTGGACAAGTACATGGAAAAGGAAGGTTTAGAGGGATATGGGCAGGTGGGACTAGTATAGATCTTCGTCAGCATGGACAAGTTGTTACTGTGCTGTATAACACTAGGAATCTATAACAGGGATATAATTCTTCTGGTCTTCATCTTTCACCCCACTGGCTTTTGCATGCAGCACACCATTGCCATTCATTTCTGCCAACTGCAACAGGGATCCCCGCCCCTGTTCAGGGACCACTCCCACCATGAAACCCTGGTTCTCTCATCTTTTGTAACCTATCCCTCCCCATTCCCAGACACTTTCTCTGAAATCGCAGGCGCTGTCACTCACCTCCACCCATGCATCTAAAGAGCATTCTTGTTGAGACAAATATTCAGACCTAACATCTCCTCCAACATAAGATAGACACAAAATGCTGGAGTAATTCAGCAGGCCAGGCAGCATCTCTGGAGAGAAGGAAAGGGTGTAGAGGAACTGGGTGTCGACCCGAAACGTCACCCATTACTTCTCTCCAGCGACACTGCCTGTCCCGCTGAGTTACTCCAGCTTTTTGTGTCTATCTTTGGTTTAAACCAGCATCTGCAGTTCCTTCCTACACATCTGCTCCAACTTCATCCAATGTATTTGCTGCTCTCAATGTGACCTCCTCTACATCACTGGGCGAGCACTTTACCGAGCACCCATGCCTCCTGGTTGTGAGGCATTTTATTTCCTTTCCCGTTCCCAACCCGTCTGTCCTCCACTGCCAGTATGAGGCGAATCACAAAGTAGAGGAACAGCACCTCATATTCTTCCTGGGTAGTCTGCAACCCAATGGCTGGAACAATGAATCCACTGATTTTAATTAGCCTGCACCCCCTCAGATCCTTTCTCTCTCCTTCTCATGTACCCAAGTCCTCTCACACACTCCTTGGATCCACTCCCTCCCCTTCAGTCTCATGTTACTCTGTTCCTTCTGCCTCCCCCATGAAGTTCCATCTGACTATCACTGGCACACTCACCCCACCGGACCACTATCCCCTCCTCATCTGCCCACCATTGCTCCCTTATCAGGTTCCACATCAACTTGTCTTATCGAGTTCCACAATTTGCTGCTCTTTGTTGCCTCAATTTGTCACCTCTCAACCCCTGTCGCTATCTCCACCCCTCACTCTCTCAACACTCCATTACCCGCTCCGCAGCTGAATTACCCTGTCCACTGCCAGTCCCTCCCTCGCCCCTCTCTCTTACCTCTGGATACGGGCCATCTCCTCTATACATGCTCAGTCCTGATATAGGTTTTCGAAACGTCGACTATCTCTCTTCCATTGGTATTGAACAAAGAATCGAACATACTTGTGTATGCAAAATGAAGAATCTCACTATGACATGTCACAGGGGATAATAAAGGATTATTCATGATCCGCTGAGTTCCTGCTATTTTTGCTAATGTCTTATAAAGTTGTACTAAGACCTCCCAGGGCATCATGTATGCATTCCTCACCACGTTTTGGTCGCCAGAAGTGTAATTGCCTCTCCGCTCCAGAGACCTGGGTTCAATCCTGACTCCTGTCTATGTGCACATTGAACACTCTCCCTATGGTTTCTTCCTGGGTCTCTCCCAGAATAGTAAGATTAAATGAGAACTTACCAGTTTGAAGTTTGATCTTTATTTTATGAGGAGTTATGATTCAAGGTTCAAGGTTCAAGGTTCAGGTTAGTTTATTGGTCACATACACCAATTGGTGCAGTGAAATGTTTCTTGCCATGCAGCAAATAAAATAAAGAATACAGACATAACACTAATAAAGAGATTTAAACATAAAAATCATCCCCCCATAATGGTTCCCATTATGAGGGAAGGTACAATGTCCAGTCCCCAACCGTTGTCCACCCATAGTCAGGCCTATTGAGGCCTCCGCAGTCGCCTTCACGGAGGCCCGATGTTCCAGGCCGTTCTTGCCGGGTGATGGTGCTCCGGCGTCGGGAGAATCCTCTCAGCGGCTTGGGACACCTGGAACGGCCGCCTCTTACTGGAGTCCGTGGCTTCCGAAGCCGACAAGGCCACGCTGAATGGAACTCCCCCACTGGCTGTTCAGCGCCGCCGCCTGCAGCCGGCCGCTCCACAGACCCGCAGCTCCGCGATGTTTTCCTCCGCGGTCTCAGCTCACCGGAGCTCCAGCGCGGTTACCCAGGCAAGGTATCGCCTGCTCCGCCCCGCGATGGCACTCCAGCGCTCCGCCGCTGCCCAGGTTCTGGGCGGTCCCCTCAGGAAACGCCGCTCCAGGCCCGCTGGTAGGCCGCGAGGACGGGTCAAAAGTGCAGCCCGGAGAAAAGCTGCCTCTCCGACCAGGTAGGGACCAGGAAAAGTACTTCCCCCCCTTCCCCCCCACATAAAAATTAATAGGCTCCAAAAACAAAACACTTTAACACACTAAAATAAAGAAAAGGGTGAAACACATACAGCTGCAGGCTGGGCAGCCATACCATACAGGATGGCACCCCCTACTAAAACTCTTGTATGATGAGCGATTACGTGAAGAAACTGCCAGCCCGGATGCGCGTCAATCTTCAAAGCAGCGGTGTGAAATCACAGATAACAGTTGTTGAATATAGTAAGATTGGAGAGAACTTGAGAACTACCAGATGACGTTTATGATACGAGGGTTGGGAGCGGTGGGCATGTAATCGCTCATCGTAACTCCTCATAAAATAAAGGTCAAGCTTCAAACTGGTAAGTTCTCCTTTAATCTTACTATTTCATTTCGAAGTCACGTGAGTGATTCTGTGAAGACTTCAAAGCTCTGTGACTTCATGCCAATAAGAGTCCAGGCGTCACACACTGTATCAATTGACCATGGATGAGTGAAAAAAGATGAATGCATTCAGCCATGACATAGCTTGTTAAAAATGCTGATGCTTTCATCATCAAAGGAGAATAATAGTGTCCCCTTCCATCCTGGGGGAAATTATGAAACAAATCATAAATAGAATTTGGCAAATACCCCCGGTCTGACAATGAGTTTAATAAAATGTTGGAAAGTTCATTCGTTTGACTATCCTGCAGCCGCTAGGGTGTGGTCCAGTGGAACGTACATGACCCTTGCTACTAATGTAGTAGCAGCCCTAGTGGAGTGAGATAGAAGATATAGTATCTACTTCTGCATAAGCCAAAACCCTGTTTGACCACCTAGAGATGGTCTGGATAGATACCTTTTATGAGGTTTTTAGTAACTAACAACATTGCTAGTGAAGATTCTCTAAGGCTCTTGGTGACCTTGACATATTGTTGTAAATGAGTGACTACAGACAACCAAAAATCCATAGGGTATGCAATGAGAAATAGTTTGGGACCTGACACCCCTGGTCTGCTCTGCTTAACTACATCATAAACATAAAATATTATATTATTCGCAGATGTAACCATCCTGTCCAGTCGCAATAAGTAATGGCTGGACCAGTTGCGCTGAGACTAGCGCCATGAGCATAAACACTTTGTAAGTGAGTTTGACCAGGGATAGAGATGTAGCTGGGCCCTACTGGCAAAGCAGTTTAAGAACAATGCTAACATCCCATATCTCCGAGTACCTGGGCCTGGGAGAATTATGTTAAAGATATCCTTATAAATCTGGATACCAGAGAGTGAGACCCGACGGAGTGGGTCCTGATCGCTGCAGCAACTATGATGAGAAAGCACGTTGGCACAGTTAATGGTACTATAACTTAATTGATTGTCAAAGACCCATCTGAAATGAACTCCGAGACGTTAGTTATCCGTGCCGTATTATATGGAACATTGGCATTAAAACCAAAACACTTCCCATCTCCTGATGAGGAAAAATGTGCTGCTTTCTCGGTGCTATCCCTGCACTCTGCAGTGAGCACGTACATGGATCGGTCTGGCAACCCGTGCCGCCGAATGGTCTTCTCAGAGATTCCAAGTCTATAAATTGATTTTATCATGCAGAGGGTGGTTTCCTCAGTCACGGGGCGAACCACCAAATTTGTGTGTTCGGGACAACCATATAAGGTCCTATAATCATCCCCAACATTTAGCAGGCCAGTCAGGCAACACGAAATGCCTGAGGCGAGGTTTTTGTGCAAGACCCGACTGATGAGGCAAAATGGAGGAAAGATATAAAGAACATTCCTCCTCAGTGTAGCGAAAATACATCTATTGCCACTGTGCCACATATTTCTGCAATGGTGATAGAGCCTGGATGCAAACATATTGATCTTCGGTGTTCCTAAGAACCACAATGTCATTAAATACGTTGTGATACAACATCCATACTGTGTTGTCATAGATTTTTACGTGATGATGCACCCATGTCAAATGCCCCCACCATAGTGTATCAATGAGTTGAGCATGCAAAGCCATTACGAACACCATCCGCCTCCGTAACTAGAGATGGTATTCGTAATTTTTAAATCTTTGAGCTAAAGTACAGGAGCAATGTAGAATACACTATTGTGACTTTGATTGCTTCAGCTGGTAATAGGAATAGGTTTGTTAATAACCACCTACATGGCACTGAAAATGCAACGGTCCATATGCCCAGCTGAAACCACAGCCACTATATTGCCAATACCTTTGATGAATAGAGGCTGCTTCATAACAACAAGGTTGTTTACAGGTTTTTACAAGTGTTTCCAACTTGTAAATGGTCCACATACCCCATGTTTCGGAAAGAACCAGACCCACCTACCTTCATGGTTACGGGTGGTCTTATTGTAAACCCAAAGGCCCCTCATGCGGGTTCTATTTCCGTCCTTGATTGGAGAGGACTGGTAGGGTATGTGGATTCCATATTTATTCTGAGACCGGCTTGGGCCTTGGCCTAAAGCCCTCTGCCCAGCTTGCTGGCTGCCACCAGCTTCAGTGAACCGCTTGCTGCCGATGGAGGTGTGTGGTGCATTGTCGCCGAAACGATAAGGCTGTACTTGTAGTTCGACAGCTGTAGCTCCCTCAAGCAGGTCTCACCTGTTGAATAGGTTTTACCTGAACAGCAGATACGGCGGAATCACTCACGTGACTCTGAAATGAAATGCTCCAGTTTCCTCCCATATCCCAGTGATGTGCAGTTTGATAGGCTAGTTAGTTGCTATAATCTGGGGGTGTTGATGGGAATACCAAACAGGATTGATGAAGGATGGGTGACTGATGGTCAGCATGCACTTAGTGGGCAAAAATACCTGTTTCCATGCTGTATCTTTCTATGTCTGTAACTTAGCTAACTGCGCTGCCACCTTCAGGGATCCTTGAAATTGTGCACCAATGTCCCCCTGTTCCTAAGTTCATACATACCATGAGCAGAATTAGATCATCCGGCCCCCCAAATCTACTCTGCCATGCAATCATGGCTGAACTATTTTTCCTTCTTAACCCTATTCTCCTCCTCATAACCCCCGACACCCTAACTAATCAAAAATCTCCATCTTAAAAATACCTTCAATACCTTCACCACCCTCTAACTAAAGAAATTCATCCTCATCTCCTTTTTAAAGGTATGTCCTTTTATTCTGATGCTGCGGCATCTGGTCTTAAACTCTCCCACGAGTGAAAACATCCTCTCCACATCCACTCTATCCACGCCTTTCCCTATTCGGTAGGTTTCAATGAGGTCCTCCCTCATCCTTCTAAACTCCAGCAACTCCAGATAAAGTCCCACATAGGAGATTAGTAGGCAAAATTAGGGCACATGGTATTGGGGGTAGAATGCGGACATGGATAGAAAATAGTAAGATTAAACGATGAGCGATTACGTGAAGAAGAACCCCGCCAATCCGCATGCGCGTCAATCTTCAAACTAGCGGTGTGAAATCACAGATAACAGTAACTGAAGTAACATAGTAACATTATAAACTAGACCTTCCAGTTGACCTTTAATATTTTGAGGGCCGGGAGCGGTGGGCACGTAATCGCTCATCGTAACTCCTCATAAAATAAAGATCAAACTTCAAACTGTAAGTTTTCGTTTAATCTTACTATTTTACTTCGGAGTCACGTGAGTGATTCTGTGAAGATTTCAAAGGTCTGTGCTTTTACGCCGATCCAAATCCAGGCATCTCACACTGCATCAATTGACTCAGGAGGAGTGAATAATGAGCAATACATTGAAACATGGTACTGATTAACATGTTAATGCTTTAATTCACAAAATAAACAGAAAAACACAATAGCGACTCCTTTTTCCCAGGGAGAAGCTATGAAACAGAACTTAAAACAGAATGGGCGAACATCCCGCGTTCAATAAGTGGTTTATTATAAAACCTCTGAAAAGTCAATTAATTTGACCATCCTGCGGCCACGAGGATATGGTCTAGAGGGACGTCCATTGCCCTCGCTGCTGACGTAGATGCCGCCCTGGTGGAGTGAGATTTAAAATTGTCAGTATTAACTCCTGCACAACCAAGCTCTTGTTTCAGCCATCTTGAAATGGTCTGAACGGACACTTTCATATGTGTCTTTTTGTGGCTAATAAACAATGCTACCACGGAGCCTCTGAGGCTCTGCGTGACCTCGATATAGCGCCTCAAGTGCTCCACTACACACAGCCGTAAATCCGTGGGATATGCCGACAGTACAAGCTTGAATCCTGACACCCCTGGTCTGCTTTGTTTAATTAGGTCATAGATGTAAAAATTAACGTCATTCCCTGATGACACCATCCTGTCCAGATGCAGTTTGTGCAAAGTCTGAACGCTTTGGGCTGATACCAGCGCCATGAGCATAACCAACTTTAGGGTAATCTTTGGCAAGGACAAGGATGTGGCTGTACCCCACTGACGAAGCAGCATCATTACCATGCTCACATCCCAGATTTCAGAGTACCTAGGCCTGGGGGGATTGGAATTAAAAACACCCTTCATAAATCTGGATATTATAAATCATAAGGTTATTACAAATTACAAGACAGGAACACTTTGAATATGGGGATAAGCCCCACAAACTTCTGGCACGTCAGTTAAAAAAACGAGAAAAGGATCACACAATTTTAAAGATTAAATCAGACAAAGGGGAAATATTGATCTTGCCGAGTGATATCAATAAAGGATTTGCACAATTTTACGAGAATCTGTATACATCTAAACGATAATGGACACCAACAAAGTTACAGAGTTCTTGGATAATTGTAACCTTCCGAAATTAGAGTTGCAGGAACAAGAGGAATTGGGAGCACAAATCTCAAATAAGGAAATAGAAGAAACAATAATCTCATTAAAAAATGGAAAAACACTGGGTCCTGACGGATTTAGTAATGAATTCTATAAAAGTTTTTATGACATATTTACCCCCCCCTACAGAAAATGTATACTTATGCCTTCAAAGAACAAATACTACCTGAAACACTAGCAGAATCCACGATCACACTAATACTTAAGAAAGATAAAGATGTGGAAGAACCTGGATCATACAGAGCTATTGCGTTGTTAAATACAGATCAAAAAATATTAGCAAAAATACTAGCTAGAAGACTAAGTAAATATGCTAGTAAATTAATACATCCGGATCAAACGGGGTTTATCCCTAAGAGACAATCATTTAATAATTTGAGACGTCTGTTCAATATAATGCATTCACACCAAACTGAAGATCAAAAACTATCAATCATATCGTTGGATGCAGAGAAAGCATTCGATCAGGTCGAATGGGATTATATGCTCAGGGTATTGCAAGAATTTCAACTGGGAGATAATTTTATTCTATGGATTAAATTACTATATAATAAGCCAACAGGCAGAATATTAATGAACAATAATTTATCTACAAAATTTCAATTGTCAAGGGGAAATAGACAAGGATGTTCATTATCACCATTGTTATTTACCCTCATAATTGAACCCCTAACGGAAAGATTTAGAACTCATTCGAATATCCATGGATATAAAACAAAATATTCCAATAATAAAATATCACTATACTCTGACGACGTACTATTGTACATCACAAAACCTCATATTACTATACCAAATATTTAAAAATTAATAGAGGACTTCGGATCATCCTCAGGATATAGAATAAATTGGAATAAGAGTGAAATCATGTCAATAAAACAAAACGACTCTACGCATCTTTTACAGTTTCCTTTCAAAATAGCTACGGAAAAATTTAAATACTTGGGCATCGAAATTACTAGAAGATATCAAGATATGTTTGACGAAAATCATAACCCTCTACTTAAGAAACTATGTAACTTTATTAAATTTTGGAAAACGCTTCCGATGTCCTTAATAGGCCGAATAAATGCCATAAAAATGACTTTTCTACCACAAATGTTATACCTGTTCCAATCTATCCCAATATATTTACCCAAAAAGGTTTTTAAAAAACTGGACTCAGATATCACAAATTTTATTTGGGATTATAAATCCCACAGAATACAAAGAGCTCATCTGAATAAACCCAAAGTAGTAGGGGGATTAGCACTCCCCAATTTTATGTATTTCTACTGGTCTGTAAATATCAGAAACGTGACCCAATTGCTGGATAACTCCCCAACAACCGAATTGGATGATTATGGAGAGAGAGGATTGCTCTCCTTATAATATTGGAGCAATCCTTCTCTCTCTAATATCGATGAATAATATAAATTACAACAATAATCCAATTATATACAGTACAATCAGAATTTGGAAACAAATAAAACACAATCTAAAATTAAGAAATTTATCTCTCTTATCTCCTATCAGTAAAAACCCCTCATTTAAACCTTCAACTATAGATAAAGCATTTATACAATGGGAAAGAGCTGGAATTAAAATCTTCGGAGATGTGTATGAATCGGGAGAAATATTATCAGTTAAACAAATACAACTAAAATACAATTTGGGAAACAATCAGTATTTTAAATATTTCCAAATCTGTCACTATCTGAAAAAATACGCACAAGATTATCACAATAAGCCTCCAGACTTACTGGGAGAAGTAATGAATACAAAGGCAGAATCAGCCAACCTAATATCATATATACACATATATATATATATATATATATATATATATATATATATATATATATATATATATATATATATATATATATATATATATATATATATATATATATATATATATATATATATATATATATATATATATATATATATATATATATATATATATATATATATACACATATACATACACATACACATACACATAATATTATTCTAAATGCAGAAATACCAACAACAGATGGTATCAGGAGAGACTGGGAAAAAGAATTATGTATAAAAATTCCCAAAGAAATGTGGGAAGAATATAAATTGAACATGCATAAATGTTCATCCGTGGATAACAAGGGAAATCAGGGATAGTATCAAAGCAAAGGATGATGCGTACAAAGTAGCCAGAAAAAACAGCATACCAGAGGACTGGGAGAAATTCAGAGACCAGCAGAGGAGGACAAAGGGCTTGATTAGGAAAGGAAAAATAGATTATGAAAGAAAACTGGCAGGGAACATAAAAACTGACTGCAAAAGTTTTTATAGATATGTGAAGAGAAAGAGATAACAAATGGAGGTCCCTTGCAGTCAGAAACAGGTGAGTTGACCATGGGGAACAAGGATATGGCGGACCAATTGAATAACTAATTTGGTTCCGTCTTCACTAAGGAAGACATAAATAATCTGCCGGAAATAGCAGGGGACAGCGGGTCAAAGGAGGAATTGAGTGAAATCCAGGTTAGTTGGGAAGTGGTGTTGGGTAAATTGAATGGATTAAAGGCCGATAAATCCCCAGGGCCAGATAGGCTGCATCCCAGAGCACTTAAGGAAGTAGCTCCGGAAATAGTGGATGCATTAGTGATAATCATTCAAATCTCTTTAGATTCTGGAGTAGTTCCTGAGGATTGGCGGGTAGCAAACGTAACCCCTCTTTTTAAGAAGGGAGGGAGAGAGAAAACGGGGAATTACAGACCTGTTAGTCTAACATGGTGGGGAAACTGCTAGAGTCAGTTATTAAAGATGGGATAGCAGCACATTTGGAAAGTGGTGAAATCATTGGACAAAGTCAGCATGGATTTACGAAAGGTAAATCATGTCTGACAAATCTTGTGGAATTTTCGAGGATGTAACTAGTAGCGTGGATAGGGGAGAACCAGTGGATGTGGTGTATTTGGACTTCCAGAAGGCTTTCAACAAGGTCCCACATAAGAGATTAGTATACAAACTTAAAGCATACGGCATTGGGGGTTCAGTATTGATGTGGATAGAGAACTGGCTGGCAAACAGGAAGCAAAGAGTAGGAGTAAACGGGTCCTTTTCACAATGGCAAGCAGTGACTAGTGGGGTACCGCAAGGCTCAGTGCTGGGACCCCAGCTATTTACAATATACATTAATGATCTGGATGAGGGAATTGAAGGCAATATCTCCAAGTTTGCGGATGACACTAAGCTGGGGGGCAGTGTTAGCTGTGAGGAGGATGCTAGGAGACTGCAAGGTGACTTGGATACGCTGGGTGAGTGGGCAAATGTTTGGCAGATGCAGTATAATGGGGATAAATGTGAGGTTATCCACTTTGGTGGCAAAAATAGGAAAGCAGACCATTATCTAAATGATGGCTGATTAGGAAAAGGGGAGATGCAGCGAGACCTGGGTGTCATGGTACACCAGTCACTGAAAGTAAGCATGCAGGTGCAGCAGGCAGTGAAGAAAGCGAATGTTATGTTAGCTTTCATAGCAAAACGATTTGAGTATAGGAGCAGGGAGGTTCTACTTCAGTTGTATAGGGTCTTGGTGAGACCACACCTGGAGTATTGCGTACAGTTCTGGTCCCCAAATCTGAGGAAGGACATCTGCTGCACCCGCTGAGTTTCTCCAGCTTTTTGTGTAACCCCCTGAGGAAGGGCATTATTGCCATAGAGGGAGTGCAGAGAAGGTTCACCAGACTGATTCCTGGGATGTCAGGACTGTCTTATAAAGAAAGACTGGATAGACTCGGTTTATACTCTCTAGAATTTTGGAGATTGAGAGGGGATCTTATAGAAACTTACAAAATTCTTAAGGGGCTGGACAGGCTAGATGGAGGAAGATTGTTCCCGATGTTGGGGAGGTCCAGGACAAGGGGTCACAGCTTAACGATAAGGGGGAAATCCTTTAGGACCGAGATGAGAAGGACTTTTTTCACACACAGAGAGTGGTGGGTCTCTGGAACTCTCTGCCACAGAGGTTAGTTGAGGCCAGTTCATTGGCTATATTTAAGAGGGAGTTAGATGTGGCCCTTGTGGCTAAGGGGATAAGAAGGTATGGAGAGAAGGCAGGTACGGGATACTGAGTTGGATGATCAGCCATGATCATATTGAATGGTGGTGCAGGCTCGAAGGGCTGAATGGCCTACTCCTGCACCTAATTTCTATGTTTCTGTGTTTCTATGTTTCAATTAATGTAAGACACACCTTAATACAATTTAAAATCTTACACAGATTATACTATTCAAAAACTAAAATAAGTACACTTTTTCCCAACGTCTCTCCTATATGTGATAAATGTCAATGTCAAGAAGCTAATATAGCACATTCATTTGTCTTTTGTACAAAAATTCAAACATTTTGGACTGAAATTTTTGAAATTTTCACAAAAATATTTAAAATAAAACTGACCCCAGAAGCAGACTGGATAATATTCGGGATATCGGAAGATTGCCCTGATTTAAACGCGTTTCAAAAGACTATTTGAATATGGCTTAATAACTGGAAAAAAGCTAATCTTAAAATTCTGGAAAAATTCTCCGGTACCCACAGTCAATATGTGGATTTCATCTATGTTCGAAACACTACACTTGGAAGACATGAGACTCCGACTAGCAGGAAAATCAGACTGTTTCTATAAGACGTGGTCTGCATTTATAAATCTATTACAAGGATAAGGTGCAAGAATACCTCAAAAAAGTACCGGTGTTGGGTCTTGGTAAAAGGGGAAGAAAAACTGTCGAGTTGGTAGATTCCTTTTGCGAGATGTTTATAATAAAGTAACTGGCTTTTCTTTTTTCTTTCTCTATTTTTCCCTTTCTCTTTTTCTTTCCTCTCCAGGGTCTATCTCTTAATTCCCGTTTCTAACTCTTCAAGGGTTTCCTTTCCCTCTGTCACGCTTTGGCACTTTCACATCTTTCACTTTTCTACTTTCTATGCTGCTATTTTTCTCTCTATTCTCTCTTTTCTAAAGCCTTAAAAAAATTTAAAAATGAAGGGGTACAATGACTGTAATACAATACAAGGGATGTACACTGATGTAACTCACAGTACCGCTAATAAATAAAGATTTTTTTTTTTTAATTAAAAAAAAATCTGGATATTAACGGATGAGATCCTACAGACTGAAGTTCTGACCCCCGGCATTGGTACGATGACAGGGCACACCTGGCATTATTGATGACACTATAGCTCAACCCTTCATCGAAATGTAACTTGGACAGAAATTCAAGCACATCTGGGATGGAAGCTGTGTGGTATGTAATGTTCCCATGTAAACAAAACCCCTCCCATTTCCTGACATGGGAGATGTACTGCTTTTTCGTACTATCCCTCCAGGACGATGTGATAACATCCATGGTCTGATTGGATAGTCCCAGACCTAGGTATGGCCTTAAAATCTGCAAATTAACAAATTAACACGATCATACAGTCACAGGGTGGACCAATAGATTATGATGTTTTGGAACCACCATAATAGGCCGTGTAATAATGTCCGAAATGAGTGGGAACCATGGCTGTAGTTGAATTAACTGTGCATCCCAAATAGTCAATTACTTTAACCGGCACCAATTTTGATTTAGCTGGGTGGATGATAAACCCCAACCTCTCAACCATGAGTTTAACAGCTGAAACTGCCACAAGGGTTTTTCCAATTATTAAGATGTCATCCAAATAAGCCATTACAATATGACCCTGTGCCCGGAGTAACCCCAGTACTGGTTTTAGCAGCTTTGTAAATAATCTAGGGGCTGAGGTTAACCCATTAGGCAGTGCTTTAAATTGCCATAATTATCCCATCCAGCTAAATTTCAAATATCTCCGATACTCTTTAGGAACAGGCACTGGGTAATATGCATCCTGAAAATCTATACATGCCATATAACACCCTCTGGAAATCAATTGCTTCGCAGTAGCAAATGTTTCCATTTTAAAATGATTATACTGCACAAACAGATTAAGTCCTGTCTGGTCAAAAATAATCCAACACCATCTTTCTTTGGTCTAGGAAAAATATTAGATATGAATTGGTGAGTTTGATAAACTGTCTTCTCAATTACACCTTTAAAATATAATTTTGCAATTTCAGCTTGAATCTCCAAATTCTCTTTTTGTGAGAAAATGAGTGCCCACTCTGGTCTGTGCTGGGTGGGTGGACACATGTTGGGAATAAATTCAATTTGAAAATTCTTGTATACTCTGCAGTATAAACAAGTATAATAGTAAGATTAAACAAGAACTTACCAGTTTGAAGTTTGATCTTTATTTTATGAGGAGTCGAGTTGAGGGACTACGTGAAGAACCCCGTACAGCCGTTCGTGCATCAATCTTCAAAGCAACGGTGTGAAATCACAGCAAATAATAACTGAAGTATAATATAAGATAAAGACTAGAACTACCAGATGAAATCTATGAGGGCTGGGAGCGGAGGGCACGTAGTCCCTCAACTCGACTCCTCATAAAATAAAGATCAAACTTCAAACTGGTAAGTTCTTGTTTAATCTTACTATTTTACTTCGGAGTCACGTGAGTGACTACGTGAAGACTTCAAAGCTCTGTGATTTCATGCCGTGTGAAACGAGTATACACAACCACAGCTGCTTCATTGACAAATGAAGGGAAAACATTCATAATGCATACAGTCATAACATAGATGTAAAACATGCTGATGCTGTTTAAATGAAACAATAATATTTCTATCTCTCACCCAGATGGAACATATAACCAGAACATAAATAGAGTTAACAATACTCCTGGTGCACCAATGGGTCATTACAGATGTTTGGAGATTCATTCGATGGACCATACTCCAGCCGCAACAATGCGACCCAGCGGAACATAAATACCCTTGCTGCTGATGTTGTAGCAGCCCTGGTGGAATGAGATCTGGAAACAGAATCCATTAGTACATAACATAACTCCGTTTTCCTCATCTGGAATGCCATGAACAATACGTTCTCCCAAATTCTTTGTGACTAACAACATTGCTAGTCCAGAACTCCAAGGTTCTTGATGACCTTGACATATGGTTGTATACATGTGTGCTTACCTTATCAAAGGTCCCCTGGTATGCCTGTGACTATTTTGAGACCTGACCCCCTTCTGGTCTGCTCAAGTCTTTATAACATATTATATATTATAATTTACAGACATTATCATCCTGTACCATCACAATTATTTAGCGACTGAACCTGCTGCACTAAACCAGAGCCAGAAGGATAACTACCTAATCCAGCCAAATTTAAGGATATAGTTGCTGCCTCCTGGTGAAATAGTGTTCACAAATATCAACATCGCATATGGCATTATACTGGTCCTGGGACCCATGTTGAAGATATCCTACCCCTTGATAACCGGTGTGGACCCGACAGAGTGAGTCTCGTTTGCTACAGCCAATTCAATGAGGAAGCTCATCGAGCCAATTAATGGCCGTATAACTCCATAAGTAACAGACAATCATTAAGCATGAACTTGAAACATTAGCAATCAATACCATTTTCCATGGAACATAAGCATAACAAACTCTTTCATCTCCTGGAAAAGAAATTCAGCCGTTTGGTGCTATGCAAACACTTTGAACACATAGAAGGATAGATGTAACAACCCAAACCTTAGGCAGTTTGTTAGACCTGCAGAACATAACTTTGAGTTTATCATGCAACATCTGATTTCCGAAACCTCAGGCTGAACAAGCAAATTCAAGTTTAAAATAACCAAAAAGGTTATATAATTATTTGCAACAAATCGGGAATCAATTTGCATAATCACACAATAGGAACTTAAAGCCTCTTAATGACTTTATTTGAAACCTTGATTGATGAGACAAAATGGAGGTAGCCATAAAAGACCCTCCTGCTCCTTTTGGCGAGAATGTATCTTTCACCACTGCTATGCCAAATATTTTGCAACCAGTGAAATAAACATGAAACCAACATACATATGTATACACACATACATATATTCATATTAGGTGTTCCATTGAACCAGAATTTCATAATACAGTGCAATTCAACACCAACTCTGTGTTGCCATTACCCACACTTGATGATTCTCCTGTGGCAACAAAACTATGTAACCATTCCAGTGATTCTTTAACCGATTACACCCTCGTGACTAACATATGCCATCATCACAATGCATCAACCTGAACATGAGCATGACAATATGCTTATTTGTCCAATCACTCTATAGCCCATACAATGCCCGTAGAGTCTATAAATAGTTGATACTAATAACAGAACTTTTTGGGCAAGTCATGCAAATCTGTTCCATCTCCAAACTCGAGATGATCTTTCAGCTACTTGGTAACTACCTTAAATAGCAACTGTGGCCCGATTTCCGAGCCAGTCTAGCAAGACAATCTTGGTCCTTATACTGAACCTGTCCACTCTAATCTGCTTGAAAACCAATATTGTACATTTTACATTTACCGTTCAAAGTAGCTGATAATGTCTCAATCATTTGTACTGTATAACTAAGTATACACCTACCAAACTGCAAGTGGTCCCTTAATTGTAGAGTAGCACAAGTCCAGTGCATGGAACCTCTGGCCAGGTTTCATGCTGCCAGCAACTTCAGTGAACCGCTACTGCCAAAAAAGACATGGGATGCATTGTTGCCAAAACTATGAAACCTTGCTTGTTCCAATAGCTTGTGCTTCGCCCTCCAGGTTACTCCTATGGAAAAGTCTTACCTGAATAGAAGATTCGGCAGCCAACTGTAATATCCCCTGAAAGCGGTGTTCACTGCATATTGTGTTTGGGATGGTAACTTTCTTGCCAGGCCTAGACCTCTGGCACATGCCCCGATCTCTTGGGCATGCTCTATGGCTATACCCTCAGACTCGGCGTTAAACTATACCAATCCCACATGCTCACCTCTTACATGAGGGAGCCATAAAGCAGGCCTGCTACAAAGCCCTGCTGACACCATTTCCCATTTAGGCCATTAGCACCAATTTGCAATAGAATAAAAGGTTTACCTAACAACTACTAGAGCAGTAATGAACACTGTTTGTCCATCATCGTGACATTATTAATTTCAGCTGGCGTTAACAATGACCTAGATGGCACTTACTAATTAACCATTTAACAAAATAACTGTTGCAGGTACTTACACACCTGAATTGCATCTATGCACTTAACAATTAATCCAACGACTATAACTGTTTTATACCAACAACTGTTACCAAAGTCTTATTGACTGCAATCTGTTGCCCAGGCCGGCATCATGGCCAATTGAATACCTAAAAGTAAATCCCAACATCCTACAAATCTATTTGATAGGACTTAATCTAACTGGATAGAGGAGCCCAATTTCTCAAATATAGTTTGAGACTAGACAGCGGATTTTAGCACAAGCGCTTTTAAAACTGTGTATAGTTTACTTTGAATACTTTTGTCATCATTCTGTTATATTGCCTTAACCTAACAATGCCTCCTCATCCCCCATGATCACTGTGAAAGGGAATACCCTACTAAACTGCTATTCCCATAAAGCAGCCCTAACAAGGTACCCCTGGTGCCCATGAAGCAGCCCCGAACAAAGTAGCTGCTGGCCCGGACTTTCCCATAGCCCAGTATTTGCCATAGATTTGGCATTCTCATCAAGCAGCCCTGAGCAAAGGTGCTGCTGGCATAACCTCTCCAATAGGCTAGCCTACCATAACTTGGCATTCCCTTAGAGCAGTCCTGAGCAAAGGTACTGCTGGCACCGCCTCTGCAATAGGCTAGCCTGCCATAGTTTGGTATCCCCATAAGCAGCCCTGATCAAAGGTGCTGCTGGCACAGCCTCTCCAATAGGCTTGCCTGCCATAGCTTGGCATCCCCATGAGCAGTCCTGAGCAAAGGCACTGCTGGCACAGCCTCTCCATCAGGCTAGCCTACCATAGCTTGGCATCCCCATTAGTAGTCCTAAACAAAGATACTGCTGACACAGCCTTTCCCATAGGCTGGCACTGCCATAACTTGACATTCCCATGAAGCAGCCCTTCCCAAAAGTGCTGCTCTCTAAATTAATTCCCAGAGGTGAAATCTCCCAACTTTCCCAATTGTACTGACTATTTTGTCAGTTGTCCCCATATCCTGGGGATTATTGTAGTTTGGGAACCCCATAGGTGAATTTCCCCTCACCAGGAATCCATATAAATATAATATATATATATAAATATATACCCACGGTACCCTCCTGGCACGCAGGCTAATGATTTATGTGAATTAACCCCATTACCTGGGGACTACTGTGGTCTGAGAACCACACATATACCTGGGTTTCCCCTGCACCGGGAACCCAGCCTAACCATTTAGGTTTGTCTTAACCCCATGCGCTGGGGACTACTGTGGTCTGGGAACCACACATATACCTGGGTTTCCCCTGCACCGGGAACCCAGTTTAACCATTTAAATTAATTTTAACCCCATGTCCTGGGGACTACTGCGGTCTAGAACCGCATATGCTTGAGTTTCCCCTCCACCGGGAACCCAGGCAGACCGTTCAGGTCCGTTAAGCCCCATCCCCTAGGGACTACTGCGGTCTAAAACCGCACTATTCTCGGGTTTCCCCTACCCGGGAACCCAACCTGTGGAGTCACTGACCGCGTTATCAGTGACTCCGATCGCGAACCCGACTTTCCCAGCTCTCCGCTTCCGCGGTCGGACCAGGGTTTCCCCCCCCAAAGCCCTAGGCTGGTTCCCTCATCGGTCATCGCGAACATCCACTGCAAAAACCCCGGAGGTTCCTGCAGGAGACCTAGAACAGGTAAGAAAAAATAACACTTACCTGCAACTTTTTTAGACTTACCATGGAGGAGCTGAGCTGCTCCACAGTCGCCTGCACGAAAAACGTCTGACGTAATGACGCACGAACGGCTGTACGGGGTTCTTCACGTAGTCACTCACGTGACTCCGAAGTAAAATGTTATTTTATACCATTCTTTCAGAAACCCATGTAACCTCCCCCCAACTGGTAGGTAATTCTCACTCAATATGTTTCGACAAGAACCAGACCCACCTACCTCCATGGTTACCGGTGGAGTTCTTTGTCCCCTGGTTCTGGAAGGAAAAGGCATAATTGCCCGTACTCCTGCTGGAGTGCGGCAGCTGCGCACATTGAATGTCCTTGACCGGACCCAGTTTCAACAAACCACTTGTTGGGGTACTGCCTCCGAAGGGTTCTGCTGGTCACTGGCGCCTTGATGAGCCCAACGGTTTTCGCCTTGTCGTCTAGCTCCTTCACCTGCTTTGCGAGGTCTTCCCCGAACAGCAGGTTCGGTGGCTGGATGTTACTAGGCTTACACAGGGCAACGAACCTCGGGTTAATGGTAGGGTGGATGGCGCTCTTCCTAAAGCAGTTTATCTCAAAGTGCACATTGCACATGAGAGCCAGGGCATCCTGCTGAACGTCAGTCAGGTGCCCACCATCCACCAACCTACCGAAAGCCGTAATGCCCGATGCGAGCAGCTTCAGCACCCTTTGCAGCTTTATCTCCTGCGCCCTGATGCCTACGCCCATATGGCCCGGTTTACGGCCGGTACATTAAGCAGGATACAATTCACCGGGGTTTCGTACTTCTTGGCCGTTGTATGCATGGCCAGCTCCTGCAGCTGGTGTGAGGCCAAGTAATTTATACTCGCAGCCAGCTCTTCCTCCAGTGGCTCTCCGGATGCTGTTGGGATGGCAAACCTTGCCGCCAGGAATGGAACCTCTGGCTCGTGCCCTTCGTCCCGTGGGGCAGCCTCCATTGCTAAGCCCACAGATTTGGCGTCAGAATCGTACTGACCCGTTATGTTCTTCTCCTCCAAGAGGGAGACACTGGCAGCCCTGTAGGTGTTGCTGGCGCAGGCTCTTGGTGAGGCCGGCGCTCTTGAAGGAGCATCCTCTCCATTAGGAGCTCCATCCTGGATATCTGTGATATGGTATCCATTCTTGAGGGAGAACCCTCCCAACCAGACTCGTCCGAGTCTATCGGCCGTACAGACTTTGTAGTGGCCTTACACCAACTCCGGCGCAGCCACGGTGCCCTCAGACACCAAGTCTGTAGTCGCTGGTCTCGTTACTAGCGACTCAGTAGATGAGCTAGGCGGCTGCCTGCTACCCGCACTCCCGTGGTCTTTGGTTAGTTTTACAATGGCTCGCCTTGTTCTTAACAGATTTCTCCATGCTTGGACTTGTCCTCCTGTAACAAGATTTAACAAGCGCAGAAATGACCTCCAACAAGTTTGACACTTACCCAAGGCTTTTTAAACTTGCCGCTGGAGAAGCGCTGCTCCTCCCAGCCGGTCGCTGCGCCATGCGTCAGTCGTAATGACGCGCATGCGGACTGGCGGGGCTCTTCTTCATGGAATCACTCACGTGACTCCGAAGTAAAATTGGTTGGCAGGCAGGAAACAAAGACTAGGGATTAACAGGTCCCTTTCAGAATGGCAGGCAGTGACTAGTGGGGTACCGCAAGGCTCAGTGCTGGGACTGCAGCTATTTACAATATTCATCAATGACTTAGATGAAGGGATTCAAAGTATCATTCGCAAATTTGCAGATGACACCTGCACCTATTGTCTATTATTCATTATTACCATGGCAATGAATGGACAAAGAATGGACATTACCATTCAAGCTACTTTTAAGAAAAATTAAATGTTTAAATCACTTGCTTGGTGGAGAATGGGGAATAGAGTTGACACACTAGTTAACATAATGCCCATCATGGAGCAAGCGTAAACGGAGAAGGATTTCAGTGGGCAACTGAGTTTGAAGAGGGTGTTCCATGGTCTTTCCTAACCAATGGAGTCAAAGACATCAGAGTGGCAAGGATACCCATATATGGTGAAACAAGAGACTGTAGATGCTGGAATTGTGAAGTATTGAAGGAGCACCAGCATCTGGACAGGGAATAGACAATAGACAATAGATCCAGGGTGGACACAAGCCCTTCAGCCCAGCGAGTCCATGTCGACCAGCGATCCCTCCACACTAACACTATCCTACACACACTAGATTCATACAGGTGTCAGGGGTTATGGGGAGAAGGCAGGTGAATGGGGTTAGGAGAAAGAGATAGATCAGCTATGATTGAATGGTAGAGTAGACTTGATGGACCGAATGGCCTAATTCTGCTCCTATCACATATGACCTTATATACGACACTAGGGACCATTTACAATTTTACCTGAACCAATTAACTGACAAACCTCTACGTCTTTGGAACGTGGGAGGAAACCGGAGCATCCGGTGAAAACCCACGCAGGTCACGGGGAGAACGTACAAACTCTGTACAGACAGCGCCCGTAGTCAGGATTGAACCCGGATCTCTGGCGCTGTAAGGCAGCAGCTCTACCGCTGTGCCACCGTGCCACTGTAGTCTTCATTGAAGATGAATATAGGATCTCCACTGCTCACCGGAATGTCCTCACTCTCCTTCCCAGATGTGGTCGGTGAGGCTGTGGATTTCTGACCAGCTCGTCAAGAGTCAAGAGTGTTTTATTGTCATGTGTCCCAGGTAGGACAATGAAATTCTTGATAACATTATAAAGGAATTTAACAATAAACATAAAAACATCCCCCCACACTGGTTCGCACTGTCAGGGAAGGCACAAAGTCCAGTCCCTATCCCCTTGTCCACCCATAGTCGGGCCTATTGAGGCCTCCGCAGTCGCCGCTGCGATGGTCGGATGTTCCAGGCCGTTCTCGCCGGGTGATGGTGCTCTGGCGTCGGGTGAACCCTCTCAGCAGCTTGGGATACCTGGAACGGCCATTTCCTTACCAGAGACCGCGGATTCCGAAGCCAACAGGCTTCGCCGAGAGATCCCAGGCTCCCGATGTTAAATTCAGCGCCGCGGTGTTTCAATTGGTGGACTCAGCATAGCGGAGCTCCAGCGTGGCGACCCGGGCAAGGCATCGCCCGCTCCGCTCCGCGATAGCGCTCCAGCACTGTGCCGCCGCCGAAGCCGAGGTTCTGGCCGGTCCCCTCAGGAAACGCCGCTCCAGACCCGATGGTAGGCCGCGAGGACGTGTTGAAGATGCTGCCCGGAAAAAAGCTGCCTCTCCGACCGAGTAGGTACTAGAAAAGGTAGTTTCCTCTCCCCCCCCCCACATAAAAAAGAATAATCTCCAAACAAAACACTTTTTGACACAATTAAAATAAAAAATAAAAGTGAGAAGACGGACAGCTGCAGGCAGGGCAGCCCCCACGGCGCAATAATAATAATAGTCTGTTGCAGTTCAGAGCTTATTCATTGTTGTGTTTAATAGCCTGATGGCTGTAAGGAAGAAGCTGTTCCTGAACCTGGACGTTACAGTTCTCAGGCTCCTGTACCTTCTTCCCAATGGCAATGGTGAGATGCGTATGTGGCCAGCATGGTGTGGGACTTTGATGATGTTGGCTGTCATTTTGAGGCAGCGACTGCGATAGATCCCTTCGATGGTGGGGTGGTCAAAGCCGGTGATGGACTGGGCAGTGGTCACAACTTTCTGCATTCTTTCCCGCTCCTGGAGTTCAAGTTGCCGAACCAGGCCATGATGCAACCGGTCAGTATGCTCTCCACTGTGCACCTGTGGAAGTTCAAGAGAATCCTCTTTGACATACTGTATCTCCATAGTCTTCTCAGGAAGTAGAGGCGCAGCAGTAGAGTTGCTGCCTTACAGCGCTTACAGTGCCAGTCACCCTGGTCTGATCCTGACTTCGGGTGCTGTCTATACAGAGTTAGTATGCTCTCTCCTTGACCATGAGGGTTTTCTCCGAGATCTTCGGTTTCCACCAACACTCTAAAGACGTGTGGGGTTTATGGGTTAGTTGGTTTGGTATAAATTTAAATTGTCCCTTGGGATAGCGTTAATGTGCGGGGATCGCTGGTCAATCTGGACTCAGTGGGCTGAAGGTCCTGTTTCCGTGCTATATCTCTAAACTAAACTAATCTAAAGGAAAATAGTTCTTTATGATGAGGCTGTGCTCCGAGCACCTCATCAAGAGGAGAACCTCACTAGATAGACACTAAATGCTGGAGTAACCTCTATAAATGGGTCAGGCAGCATTTCTGGAGAGAAGGAATGGGTGACATTTCAGGCTGAGTCCATTCTTCAGTTTTTTCCTTGGCCATCACTAGAGTTGGTCTTTCTTACTTCATCCTTGCTGACCTGACATTTCCAGTGGGTTATGGCCATTCCCACCCTAGTGTTGAAGCCACCATGATGATCAGACCATCTCGCTTTGGGTTGTGGACCAAAATAATTCCTCAATGGCGTTTCTGCATTTTCCAGGGCTGGGGAGCATGCACTGATGTGCCAAGTGTTTTGGCTCCATGTCAGGCTATGCTGAGGGGTCATTAATTATGCAAGAAATTGGTGGAATTCCGGATTTGCTCAATCTCAATGGTGAAGCACTCTCCATGAGGACACTGTTCTTCTGGCTAACACCTCCACAAGGTGTACCCATCACCACCTTCTTGAAATGGACCATCTCCTGTTGGGGCTTCCATGCTGTGACAATGGCAGGATGTTCACTCATTCTTCTCTTCCTCATCTATAGAGTCGTTCTACTGACCCGCATATTGGGCATCATGTTTGAGGTGGGCTGAATACTCAGTCCCTTTCCATCCCATCCCTCCATTCCGACCTTGTGTTACCATGTTTGGGGACAATGCTTGGTTCATTCTCTCTCTTTGTTGAGAGAAACCTCTCCTTGTTGTTGTGCGTCCATCTTGCTGCGCAGGTCATGGGGAGAACGTACAAAGTCCGAGACAGACGAGCAGGTGTCATCAGGATTGAACCTGGGTCTCCGGTGCAGTAAGGCAGTAGCTCTACCGCTGCGCCACCATGAGAGAATGGAACCCCTCAGTAATCAAAGGGGTCACCTCTGTGTGGAGTCACAAAGATGGGCATTATCTCAAAGAGTATTTCTCCTCTGTTTTTACCATGGAGAAAGACAGGAGGACCAAGGAACTTGGGGCAGTCTCTCTACCTTGTGAGCAGTCAGTGTTACTGTCAAAGGTGCTGAATGTAGGTCCTGACTTCTATGAAGGTAGACAAATCTTGCAAGCTTTATCAGATATATCCGAGGACATTGTGGGAAGTGAGAGAGGAAATTGCAGGTGGCAATTTATGAGTTGCCATTTGTATTACAGCGCGAGGTGCTGAAAGACTAGAGGGTGGCAAAACCTATCCCTATATTTAAGAAGGGCTGCAGGGAAATGCCTGGGAACTACAAGCCAGGGAACCATCTGTGGTTAATGTGCGGGGTATTCTGGAGGATATGATATACATGCATTTAGATGGACAAGAGATGATTAGGGATGGTCAGCACAGTTTTGAATGAGGTAGATTGTGTCTCATGAATCTGGAAGAGTTTTTGACTAAAAAGGTTGAGGAAGACAGAGCTGTGGATGTATATATATGGAATTCAGCAAGGCATTTGACAAGGTTCCACATGGAAGGCTGCTCTGAGTGTTTAGATCGCATGGGATCCAAGGAAATGGATAGAAAATTTACTTCATCGAAAGAAGCAGAGGCTGATGGTGGAAGGATGCTTTTCAGATGAGAGGCCTGTGACTAGTGTTGTGCCTCAGAGTTTGGTGCTGTTTGTCATCTATATCAATGATTTGGATGCAAAAGTACAAGTCATTACTAGCAAGTTTGCAATCGATACTAAAGTTGGTGGTATTGTAGATAGCGAAGATGGTTGTCAAAAATTGCAGCAGGGTCTTGATTGGTTGGGAAGGTGGGCTGAGGAATGGTTGATGGAATTTAATGCAGAGAAATGTGAGGTTGTAGAGGCACCAAACGTTGTGCATGAACAGTTTCATTATTCAGGCATTATAGGTAGATGTACATGCACGTTTAGTCCTCTAACACAAACGTTATTGTTGCTGCTGCAAGGCTGTTGCCTCATGGGCTCGAGCTGAACTCTTGCTGCGGTGGAGGACACTCACCCAAAGAGAGAAGAGAGCTAGTCAGCTCAAAGTGAGAGAGAGGGTTGACCCAGGGTTCGTTATGTATACAAGGGCACACCCCTGTAACCCGTGACATCTCCTCCCTGCCATTGCCCATTCACGTGACCCTACGCCCCCGACTGCTGAGGGCTTGTGTAGCAAATGGCCCAACCACCGGGTGTTGTATGTGTACAATGTTGTAGTATTTTGGAAAGTCTAAAAATAGCAAGAGCCTACACACTGAATGGTAAGGCTCTGGGGAGTGTCTAAAAGCAGAGGAATCTAGGCATGCAGGTCGATTGTTCTTTGAAAGTGCATAGATAGGGTGGTCACAAAGGCTTTCGGCACATTGGCCTTCATTAATCATTGAGTATAGAAGTTGGGAGATCATGTTACAGTCATCCAAGATATTGGTGAGACCACATTTAGAGTATTGTGTTCAGTTTTGGTCACCACATTATCGGAAAGATGCTGTCAAGCGGGAAAGGGAGCAGAGACAATGTACGAGGATGTTGCCAGAACTCGAGGGGTTGAGCTATAGGGAGAGGATGAGCTGGCTAGGACTCAACTCCTTGAAGTGCAGGAGGGTGAGGGGTGATCTTGAGTCTTTTGCCCAGAGTAGTGAATTTGAGAATTAGAGGAATTAGAGGATGGGGGAAAGATTTAATAGGAACCCAAGGGGTAACATTTTTATATAAAGAGTGGTTGATGTATAGAATGAGCTGGCGGAGGAGATCGTTGAGGCAGGTACTATCGCAATGTTTAAGACAGGTACATGGATAGGACAGGTTTAGAGGGATATGGGCCAAATGCGAGCAGGTGGGACTAGTGTTTATGGAGCATGTTGGTCGGCATGGGCAAGTTGGGCAGAAGGGCCTACGTCCACACTGTATGACTCTATCATGTTCAGCATAGACGTGGTGGGCCGAAGGGCCTGTTCCTGTGCTGTACTCTTCTATGTTCTATGTAAAATCTTGCCTTCGCCCCATACTGGATAGCACCCATGGGGTTGTGCAATTCATCTGCAATCTGGTTTGAGGGTGAATTGGATGGCAGTGGTACATCAGGATGTATCAACGTTGGTGCAGCATGAAGTGTCATCTTTGTTAATTAAGTGAACCATCGCTCATTGTGGTCAAGGTTGCATTCAATGACGCAAATGCATGGCATTTATAAACTTGTCGAGGCTCCTGCTGCAACCTAGACAGAGCGACAGACTGGCCAATGAAAATGGCCATCACTTCACCACTGAGTTGGCCGTCTTTGAGGTTGCTCCAGCACCAGTCATCCAGTACGTGACTGATGTGATCGTTCAGTTATAAATGACCTCCAAGATGCTTGGCTGGTGGGGAATGGTCAGTGGTAAAGTTACTGTGTCTCAAGAGGACCAATTATGATTAATGATGTATTTGTCAGTCCCATGAACAGTGCAATCTTGTCATGTGAGGTTCCCAGGAGAGACTTTCAGTTTCAGCACGCACCACTGCTTTGATCTATGGCAGTTGTCAGTATTCTGGCCAGAAGCAGCAACCTCTGGGCCAGGCCTTAAAGGAACATGCCGCACCCACACACTTCTCCCCGCACGGTGGCGCAGCAGTGGAGTTGCTGCCTTACAGCGCCGGAGACCCGGGTTGGATCCTGACTACGGGTCTTGTCTGGATGGAGTTTCTACGTTCTCCCCATGACCTGTGTGGGTTTTCTCCGGGTGCTCCAGTTTTTTCCCCACACTCCAAAGATGTGCAGGTTCGTTGGTTAGTTGGCTTGGTCAAATTGTAAATTGTCCCTAGTGCGTGTAGGATTGTGCTAGTGTGCAGGGAACACTGGTCGGTGTGGACTATGTGGGCCGAAGACACTGTTTCCGTGCTTTAACTCTAAACTAAACTAAAGATACGAGCTGCAGTGAAGGAGATATTGGGAGAGTGAGTTGAGGGAGTGTTCCCAGGGTGAAAACCTCGTAGTTCAAAGACAACCGAGGTTAGGTAGCAGACTATTTTGTAACCAATTTCACCTGCTGCAAAGACATGCAATTTGATAGGTTAAGGGCCAACCAATGATCGCCAGACACGACACCCTAGGGACAGTTTACAGAAGCCAATTAACCTTCAAACCTGAATGTCTTTGCAAATAAAAATGTTTTTATTGTCAATATTAATCATCTTGATGTAGCGATTTAGAATAATGTAGTTGGCGTGTTCAGTAAGTTTGTGGAAGCATTTCCATCACAAGTGGGCATTGCTACTGTATAAGGTGAGAGGGAGAAAGTCTAATGGAGGTGTGCATAGAGTGGAGGCGGATACAATAGTGGTGTTTAAGAGGCTTTTAGATAGGGACATGAAAGTGAAGGAAATAGAGGGATGAGGAGCATGTTGAGGCAGATGATCAGTTTAACCAGACATCATGTTCGGCACAAACATTGTGGGCTTAAGGGCCCGCTCCCATGCTAACTGTTCCATTACACCAAAATCCATGGTACAGTGGACAATGAAGAAGGTAATCTAAGACCACAGCAGGGTCAAGATCCAAAGGAAGAAGCATATGTAGAGGACAAATGGTCAATGTATTGGGTCAAGAGCCTGCATTAGAAATGAAAGTGTAGGAAGGTGAGAGCTGGAGGATAGAACGAGGGGTGATTCAGGGACTGGCAGACAATAGGTAGAACAGGAGAGGGGGGGAGGGGAGTAGATAAGGGGCCAACGGAGCCTGATGGGGAAAAGATGGGGAGTATCTATAGACCGAGACTGGAATCTCCGGATAAATACATATGAGAGATGGGGAGTATTTATAGACCGAGACTGGAATCTCCGGGTAAATAGATATGAGGGTGATAGGCAGATGGAAATGGAAAAAGTAAACAAATGGAGAGAGACCTCACTGCTCTGATGGAAAGTGCCATTGGGTTGTAGGATGACCAAGTACAAATGGAGGTGTTGTGAATGCTTCAGATTTTCCATTCTGTCTGCAGGGTGGTCTTGAGCAGATGGCTGGGAATCAGTTTACTACTCGATAATCTTCTGACTTGACCTGGATAGGATTGGACATGGATAGGACAGGTTTAGTGGGATACGGACCAAAGGCAGACAGGTGGGACTAGTGTTGATGGGACAAGTTGGCCAGTGTCGGCAAGTTGGGCCGAAGGGCCTGTTTCCACACTGTATCACTCAGGCTGCCCTGCAAGGTTGCAAGGGATCCAAGGAGAGCTAGCTAACTGTATACAGAACTGGCTCCATGTAGGAAATAGAGGGTGGTGATACAGTAGAAGGTTGTTTCTCAGACTGGAGGCCCGTGACTACTGGTGTGCCTCAGGAACGAGTGTTGGGCCTATTGCTGTTTGTAGTTTATATCAATGATTTGGATGAGAATGTACAAGCCATGATAAGTAAGTATGCAGATGATACTAAAATATCTGGTGTTGTAGACAGTAAAGATAGTTATCAAGAATTATTGTAGATCTTGATCAGCTGGGCAAATGGGCTGAGGAAGGGAAAATTGGGTTTAATTCAGATAAGTGTGAGGTGTGGCAGTTAAACCAGGGCAGGACTTTCACATGGAATGGTAGGGCACTGTGGAGTGTTGTAGAACAGAGGGATCAAGGAGGTACAAGAACATAGTTTCCTGAAAGTGGCATCACAGGTAGACAAGGTGGTAAAGAAAGCTTTTCATTTTTCATCTGTCAGGGAATTGAGTATAGAGGTTAGGAAATTATGTTACAGCCGCACAAGTCACTGCTGAGTCTGGACGTGGAGTACAGTAAGCCTTTGTTATAACCGATCATGGATTGGAGGGGGGGGGGGGGGGGGGAGAGAGATGGTGTCCATTGGTGCTGATTGTCTGCTGTAACTGAGTAAAGGGCCTGTCCCACCAGCACGCGACTGCATGTAGCGAGCGCGACCAAACGTGGTGGCTTGAGGTGTACGGCCTCGAGGGGCCAGTCCCACTTCCAACTGCGGAGCCGTATGGAGCTGGTCCCGACATTATACTCACCAATCAGCTGGGCAGGAGTCGGGCCGACTGAATTTGGACGTCGCACGGCGTCGGGCGGTGACGTCATCACGCAATGGCACACCGGGCGGTGACGTCATCGCGCAACACCACGTGCTCAGCGTACGCCATCAAGACGCTGCGTACGGCCTCAATGCGGCTGCGGGCCGACAGGCCGTTGCCGCGTGGGATTTTTAAACAGTGTGAGTTTTTGGGAGCCCCGCACGATGTCGGGACCAGCCCCGCACAACTCCATACGGCTCCGGCGATCGAAGTGGGACCGGCCCCGCGAGGCCGTACGGCTCAAGCGACCACTTTAGGTCGCGCTCGCCGCATGCAGTCGCATGCTGGTGGGACAGGCCCTTAAGGTAATATCATTGTATGTAGTTGAAACAAAGGACTGCAGCTGATGGTTAATACACAAAAGGTCTAAAAGTGCTAGAGTAACTCACCGTTCAGGCAGCATCCCTGGGAAAACAAGGATAGGTGGCTTTGGGACTCTTGTTCGGATTGGTTCAGACTGCTGAGTTTATGTCATTTCACCTTTAAACTAGGAGCCGTTGTCACGGATCTGCAACAGCGAGCAGCTTTCCGTCAGCTACTCCAGCATCTGGTCGTCATGGCCACTACTGCGACCCTGGGCCTCAGCCCCCGGGCCTCAGCCCCCAGCTGTTAGCTCCCCATTGAGTGAGTGCCAGGGGACAGCCAAGGACTGGGCCGCGAGAGTACTGGCGGTCGGTCATGGTCCCGCTGCAGAGAACACAGAGGGGCGTGGAGGGAGGGGAGGGCACCAAGGACAAAAGGGGACCATTGGGATTATAATGATTAGTTTTATAACATTGTCGGAGCCCTATTCATGTCAACTCTTTGCATACTTGTGTATTGTATGCAAAACAAAGAATGACACTATACCTGGGTACACATAACATTAAAGTATCATTCATTCAATCAGTCAGTATGTCAATGACCTCGGGGAAGAGGAGGCGGAGGAGGGGGCAGTCATGGAGGTGGCAAGAGAGCCGAGTGGACAGTCTGAGGGAGGGTTTCGACCCGAAACATCACCCGTTCCTTCTCTCCAGGGATGCTGCCTGTCACGCTGAGTTACTCCAGTATTTTGTGTCTATCTGTGGGGAAGAATATATTGGTCAGTGCTGAGAACTGGAAATGGGAAGTCATGTCACAACTGTAAAGAAGTTGGTGAGACCACACCTCGAGTAATGTGTGCAGTTTTCATCAGTCAGCTGTTGGAAGAATGTGATTAAACCGGAAAAGTGCAAAAAAGATTCACAAAGTTGTTGCTGGAACTGGAGGGTTTAAGGAGAGATGGGATGGGCTGGGATTTTTTTTTTCCTTGGAGCGTAGATGTAAAGAAATCTAAAATAATGAAGCACAAAGATAAGGTCAATGTATTTTCCCAGCGAGGAGGAATCAAAAACAAGGTTCAAGGTGAAAGGAGACAAATTTAAAGTGGATGCAAGGTGCAACTTTATCTACGAGAGAGTGTGGACATCTAGAATGAGCTGTCAAAGGAAGTGATAGTGGCAGGATGCAATTAGTTTGAAAGATATAAAGACAGTTACGGGATGGAAAGGATTAGAGAGAAATGGGACAGACTCAGGCATGGATGAATGGTCTGCTTACATGCTGTAGAACTCTATGAATCTTTAACTCTCTTACATTATTCCAATACAGCTCAGTATAAACTCAAAAACAGCTTGTCTTCCTTCATTAGACACATGGCATCCTTCCTGAAGATGGGCACAAAATGCTGGAGTAACTCAGCGGGGCAGGCAGCATCTCTGGATAAAAGAAATGCGTGTCGTTTTAGGTCATCTCAGTCTGAAGAAGGGCCTCGACCCAAAACGTCACCCATCCCTCATCTCTGGATACTGCCTGTCCCACTGAGTTACTCCAGCATTTTGTGTCTATCTTTGGTGTAATCCAGCTGCAGTCCATACCTACATATTACACCCTCCCATTGTCCACTGGCTTGTTTCTTCATTTGACGGCCTAACAATATTCCGTTTGAATGATCTGTTCTTATTGTAAGACCCTTCCATGATTAGGTTGGTTTAGTTCATGATTAGCATGTATACCGTGATACAGTGAGCAGCATAATGTTGTTGCATGCTATCCAAGCAAAGAAAAGATTATACATGAATACAATAGAGTCATCCACAATGTCCAGATAAAGGATAAAGGGTGCATGAATAAAGGGATATGAAATGTTCATGCCTGAGCTGAGGAGTGCATGTTTCTGTCCTCTTTACTCTTCACTGCCATGGGGGGGGGGGGGCGGGCACTAGAGTCCACCTTTTCCATCACCATGGACTCATTTTCTCATTGCGTTTTAAAGGTTTTTATGTTGCAGTCTTTTCTCGTTTTATTGTCTTGTGGCATTTATGTGTAGTTTATTTATAATTTATGTATAATTTATGGTTTTATATGGCATCGATGGGTCTGTGCTGCCGTTTAGTTTAGTTTAGAGATGCAGCCTCCTCGGCCCACCAAGTCAGCGCCATCCATCGACCCCCGCACATTAACACTCTCCTACACACACTAGGGACAATTTACATTTACAACCAAGTCAATTGACCTACAAACCAGTACGTCTTTGGAGTGTGGGAGGAAAGCGAAGATCTCGGAGAAAACCCACACAGGTCAAGGGGAGAACATACAAACTCCACACGGACAAGCACCCGTAGTCAGGATTGAACTTGGGTCCCTGTAGGGCAATAGCTCTACCACTATGCCACCGTGCCGGCCTTACGTGCCAGCAAGATCTTCATTGTGCCTGTACCTCATCGTACAGTGAAGTCCAGTTGCCTCGGCTTGTCACAGGTGTACTGCTCCTTCTGCCGGCACTGCTCACCAGCTATTGGCACAGAGTGCAGCAACTTGCCATGGAATCGCAAGTCAATCCCAAACTCTTCCCATTCCCATGTTTGGGAAAAACATAAAACTAAACTCAACGCTCTGCACCTCACAAAGCACAATTCACAGTTTGTTAATAGAATAGATCCTTACGTTCAAAGAAACTGGCAGCCAGCCCTTCAAAATGAATAAAACCTTCCACAGATGACTATGCGGATGACCGCACCACTTTGCTCAGTCTGCCTCTCAGAGCTGCAGCCTGTGTTACAGGCCATCTTTATGCCACGGCAGAGGCATAGAGTGCTGATGTGCTCAAGAGATAAGCACCCATGTGGTTTGATCATCAGGATAACATGGCTGACTACTCCCCTCAAGGTGAAGCATGGCGTCAGCAATGGGCATTGTCCTCTTACAAAGGCTTCACCTGACCAGAGTGCGTTTTTAGAATCCTTGCTCCATGTCACTGCTGGGGGCACTGGGTCACAAGGCACGTTGCCCCAACATAAGGCTTGGACACACAGCTAGACAGGATGGTGAGGAAGTGCTGGGCACTCATCCCTGCACCGAGTACAAGAGATGGGACGTAATGTTACAGCTGTTCAACAAAATAGTGAGAACGCACTTGGAGTGCTGTCTGCAGTTCTGGTCACTCATCTATAGGAAGGATGTGATTACATTGGAAAGGATGCTGTAGGGCTTGAATTGTAATGAGAGGTCAGACTCTGAATTTTTTCCCTTAGAGTAAGTAAGTAAGTAAGTTTATTGGCCAAGTATTCACATACAAGGAATTTGACAACGCCCAGAGGATTGTCGGCTGCCCTCTCCTTACCTTGGAAGACTTACACAGTTCCCGCTGCATCAAAAAATCCCAGAATATTATAAAGGACATTTCCCACCCCGGACACTTCCTGTTTGAACTGTTGCCGTCAGGCAGATGGTACAGATCTACAAGGACAAGGACAAACAGACTTAAAAACAGTTTTTACCCCATTGCTATAAAGGCACTAAATGTAGCCGCCAAGGAACGCGGGGACTAAGGGACTGTGGTTGGTACACTGTGAAATCGACAGAAGGATGTAGGGTTTATGCATGCTATTTTCATATTTCATATTTATTTTAGTTGTTTATCTTTTTTAATATTTTACCTTGTATGTCTCGTTAGCTTTTATGGTTTGAATGTTGCACTGACTGGTTGACATTTTTAAATTTCGTTGTACATGGTTCATGTTACAATGACAATAAAGAACCTATACTATACTATAATTTGCTTTGGTGCTCCGCCCACAAGTAACAACATGGTTGGGCCAAAGGGCCTGCTTCCACTCTCTGACTCTATGAGAGTTAACTGTGGCACTAACTGTGAATGAAGTATCTGCAGCTGGATGGATCACACCGCTCCAAGTAGGAAAGTCTGAGGGGGACCTTACGGAGGTATACACAATCATGAAAAGCATAGGTACAATGTTTGGTCACCGTCATTTCCCTAGAGTAGGCGATTCTAAAACTGGAGTATATCGGTTTAAGGTGAGAGAGGATAGATTTAAAGTGGATCTGAGGGGTAGGTTTTTCACTGAGGGTGGGGAGTACATGCATCAAGCTTCCAGAGGAAGAAATAGACGCAAGTACATTGGTGACGTTAAAAATACATTTGGACAGGTGCATTGATAGAGGCTATATTTAAGAGGGCGTTAGATGTGGCACTTGTGGCTAAAGGGATCAGGGGGTATGGAGAGAAGGCAGGTACGGGATACTGAGTTGGATGATCAGCCATGATCACATTGAATGGCGGTGCAGGCTCGAAGGGCCGAATGGCCTACTCCTGCACCTATTTTCTATGTTTCTATGTTTCTATAGGAAAGATTTAGAGGCACATGGGCCAAATGCATTCAAATGGGATTAGCTCAGTCATAAAATTTGGTTGGCATTGACAAGTTAAGCCAAAGGCTTTGTTCAGTGCTGTTTAACTTCCCAACATTATATCCAAGTTTCAGGTTTGTTTGACTAGCGGCAGCATTCATGATCACGCTTCCTTTATCATACAAACCTTCCAGCCAGAACCCCAGCAGCAACCTTGTCCCTGGGCAAACTGAGTGAACTGATCACTGAGTTTTCCCAGGGACAATATATCCAGGCTAAGCTCTCTTTCTAAATTGGCAGAAAGCATTCCGACTTTCCCACTTGAAGTGGTGTGATCCATCGAGCAGCAATACTTCATTCACATTAACTTCATTTGTTAATTTTATATCAAAGTCACGTGAGTGACTGCGTGAAGAGCCCGCCAGCCCGCATGCGCGTCAATACGTCGATGCATGGCGCGAGGTTTGGTTGGGGATGAACGTCGGTCTCCCCAGTGGTAAGATTTAAAAGCCGAACAGGTGACTACAAAGGTTAAACTAATTCCAACGTTGGCCTAGGTCTGTCGTGATGGAAAAACCTAGAGCAAAAGGGAAACAGGCTGCTGAGACAGAGGCGGCAGAGGACCGCGGCAGTGAAAAAAGCCGACGGCCGTCCGTTTCTACTTCGGAGGTGCTGGCAGCCGCGGTCTGCACAGCAACCTCCGATTCAGTCCAAGACGGAGCAGCTTGGCAACCCCGAGTTGGGGCACGGCCAAAGCTAAATCAGCAAGAAATGTTCAATCGGACGATTCTGGACAGGAAGACACTGTCCCAACGTCCATGGAAGATGTTGTTTGCCGGCTGTCCAAAATAGAGCGGCTAATTGAAAAAATGATGGAACAAAATATTCTCCGTGCTCAGGAGGCATTAACAGGCGGCTCCAGCCAAATGCCTGCAGCAACACCTGGATCAGGGTTGCAGTATATCTCCCACCCTGATGAGGGGAGTATCGGAGAGTCTTACAGAGGTGACTCCGATTATGGGGATATCAATAAGATATGTGGATCCCATGATTTAATCAATGATATGCGGCAGGCACATCATAAGGAAGAGCTACCTGCTCTTGCCACAAAATTTCCCATCCCCTCGGGAACAGGTGACCACGATAGGAAGAACTGGCTAGGAGCATCAGCTATTTAACGTCTCATCAACTGAAAGAGGAGATTATGCTCGATGCGGCTGGAAAATATCCCAGCCCAGAAAACTGCAAGACTTTGGATGGCCCGAAAGTCAATGTTACCATTTGGGAAAATATCAGGGGCAGAACAAAGTCAAAAGAGCTAAAATTACAACAAATCCTGAGACTACTATCTGGAGGTATTAAGGCCTTTGCTAGGTCAGAAGATGGGGCTCAGCTTTCAGAAGTACAGCAGGATGCGATGGTTGGAGTAACAGGCCTACTCAATTTAGACCCAGCCAGAGGTCTTTTTTAGGCCCAGGTCCATCTCGTCCATCTTGGAGGATGCGCTCACCGTACGTTCAGTCTCAATCCCCAGCAGGTCAAGAGCGAAAGGAAGGAGACTGAACAAAATCTAGGGTCGGCTGGCTCTAGTGATAAACCACCTATGACCATTGAGGTAGGTGGATGTGCATCCATCAGTCACATGGGGTGTCCAGAGGAATTTCGAGTTGGTGGCAGATTAAGGTTATTTTTAAACTAATGGCAACAGATAACCTCTGATCCGTTTATACTGCATAGCATAACGGGTTACAAAATGAAGTTCTTTCTTGACTGACAAGTTTCCTCCTCGACAAGACATGCCGAGACCTGTGTATATTGGATCCAAAAAGGAAACTTTGGATATTCAAGCAGAGATAGCGGCATTGCATAAAAAAAGTGATTGAACAGTTGGTCCATGAGAAAGAGGAATATATCGCTAACATTTTCTCAAGAGAAAAGAAAAATAGCTGTATCATTCTTGATTTGGCTAGTTTAAACCCTTATGTGCAGTATCAACACTTTAAGATGGAATTTTTTCACGCAACAAAACAGCTGACTACTGAGCATTGTTTTTATGACATCCATAGATCTCAAGGATGCATACTACTCGGTTTCTATACATAAGAATCACAGGAAATATCTAAAGTTTATCTGGCTGGGTCAGTTGGGGCAATTTAAGGTTTTACCTAATGGTTTATGTTCAGCTCCTAGGCTATTTACTAAAATTCTTAAACCAGTGCTTGCCCTACTCAGAGCTGAATGGCATATTACTGTTGGGTATATAGATGCCATTCTCATAGTCGGGAAGACGTTACGTCTCGCAAAGCTTGCTGTTTCAGCTGCCAAGCTAATCCTTGAGAAATTGGGATTTCTTATTCATCCAGCAAAATCCAAGTTGATACCGACAAAATCTATTTCTTATTTAGGGTTTGTCATCAATTCGGCAGAGATGTCCGTGACCCTGCCCATGGAGAAAAAACAGAATTTAGTAGAGGCTTGTTCAGCTCTACTGATTAATGAAAAGCCTTCTATCCGCCAGGTTGCAAGGGTGATAGGCAAGATAGTAGCTGCCTTTCCCAGCCGCATGTTCTGGGCCCATGCATTATCGAAATATGGAGCGCGATTGGAGATTGTGTGAGGTTATTTATGTAAAGAAATACATCAAGGTTACAAAAAACCTTTGAGGTAACAAACAAGCTTTCTTCATAAGTTATAAAAAGCCACACAAAAGGGTAACGGTGCAAACCATTTCTAGGTGGATAAAATGTATGTTATCTGATGCGGGAGTGGATACTGATATTTTCAAATCTCACTCTACCAGGGCTGCAGCTACCTTGGCAGCAAATAAAATGGAAGTTCTGCTGCATCACATTCTTGAGACAGCAGGATGGGCAGATGAGTGTACTTTTCAGAGGTTTTACAATAAACCAATTAACAAGCCTGGCTTATTTGCTAATAGAATTTTATGTTGTGTTGATTAAGACAATTGTTTATCCCTGTGGTAAAGGGATTGTTTCTATTAAAAAGCATGTACATGTATGTAAATTAACATCATGTTTCAATTAAGTATGTTTTTTCTTTCAACCATGTATGGTTGATCTGGCTCACTGCATAAAACCACAGAGCTTTGAAAGCTTCACATAGTCACTCATGTGACTTTGACATAAAATAGAAAGATTAAACGAAAGCTTACCGTTTGAAATTTGATCTTTATTTTATGAGAAGTTGAAGTGAGGGATTACGTGCCCTCCACTCCCAACCCCGATTCTCATAAAGATCATCCGGTAAGTCTAGGGTCGTTAATCTTTCTATAGTTTAAGTCCTGCAACTGGTCTGTGGTTTTATATAGTTGCTCTGAAGATTGATGCGCTTGCGGGCTGGAGGGCTCTTCACGTAATCCTTCACTTCAACTTCTCATAAAATAAAGATCAAACTTCAAACGGTAAGTTTACATTTAATCTTTCTATTCTCATAGATTCATAGAGTGATACAGTTTGGAAACAGGCCCTTGGTCCCAACCTGCCCACACCGGCCAACATGTCCCAGTTATATGAGCCCCATCTCTCCACGTTTGGTCCAGATCCCACCAAAACTGTCCAATCCACGTACCTGTCTAACTGTTTCTTAAACATTGGGATAGTCCCGGCCTCAAATACCTCCTCTGGCAGTCTGTTACAGACCCCCACCACCCTTTGTGTGAAAAGGTTTCCCCTCAGATTCCTAGTAAATCTTTTCCCCTTCACCTTAAACCTATGTCCTCTGGTCTTCAATTCACCTACCCTGGGCAAGAGATTCTGTGCTTAGATATGTAGATACATGGACAATAGTTGCAGGACTAGGCCATTTGGCCCTTTGAGTTAGCACCGCCATTCAATGTGATCATGGCAGATCATCAACAATCAGTACCCCGTTCCTGCCTTCTCCCCATACCCCTTGATTCCGCTAGCCCTAAGAGCTCTATCTAATTCTCTTTTGGAACCATCCAGTGAATTCGCCTCTACTGCCTTCTGAGGCAGAGAATGCTACAAATTCTGTGCGAAAATGTTTTTCCTCATCTCAGTACTAAATGACCTACCCCTTATTCTTAAACTGTGGCCCCTGGTTCTGGACTCCCCCAACATCAGGAACATGTTTCCTGCATCTAGCATGGCTAATCCCTTAATAATTTTATATATTTCTATAAGATCTTCTAAATTCCAGTGTACACAAGCCCAGTCATTCCATTCTTTTTTTTTTATCATATCACGGTCCCACCATCCCGGGAATTAACCTTATGACCCTATGCTGCACTCCCTCAATAGCAAGAATGTCCTTCCTCAAATTAGGAGACCAACACTGCACACAATACTCCAGGTGCAGTCTCATCAAATCCTCTCGTTATGAAGGCCAACATGTCATTAGCTTTCTGCACTGCTTGTTGTACCTGCATGCTTACTTTCAGTGACTGATGTACACGCATACCCAGGTCTTGTTGTACTTCCCCTTTTCCTAACTTGACACCATGCAAATAATAATCTGCCTTCCTGCTCTTCCCACTAAAGTGGCTAACCTCACATCTATCCACATTATACTGCATCTACCATGCAGCTGCCCACTCATCCAACCTGTCCAAATCATCCTGCATTCTCATAGCATCCTCTTCACAGTTCACACTGCCACCCAGCTTTGTGTCATCTGCTAATTTGCTAATGTTACCTTTAATTCCTTCATCTAAATCATCAATGTATATTGTAAATAGCAGCGGTCCCAGCACAGAGCCTTGCGGTACCCCACTATCCCACTAGTCACTGTCTGCCATTCTGAAAGGGACCCGTTATTCCCTACTCTTTGTTTCCTGTCTGCCAACCAACTTTCTCTCCATGTCAATACCCTACCCCCAATACCACGTGCTCTCATTTTGTACACTAGTCTCCTGTGTGGGATCTTATCAAAGGCTTTCTGAAAGTCCAGGTACATTACATCCACTGGCTCTCCCTTGTCCATTTTACTTGTTACATCCTCAAAAGATTCCAGAAGATTTGTCAAGCATGATTTCCCCTTAATTTTTCTTAAAAGTACCTTAAATGGTAATGGTTTTTCTTTGTTCATTCATTGCCATGGTACAAATAAATAATAGACAATAGGTGCAGGTGTCAGCTTCAAATTTGCCAATGTTACTTTGAATCCTTTCACCTAAATCATTAATGTATATTGTAATAGTACGATTCAATCAGAACTTACCAGTTTGAAGTTTGATCCTTATTTTATGAGGAGTTACGATGAGGGATTATGTGAAGAAGCCCCGCCAGAGCACATGGTTGTCATACTTCAAAGCAGCTGGGTGAAAACACAGAAACCCAATAGCCGAAGTAACATAATAAGGCTTTTAGAAGACGAGAACTACCAGATGATCGTTTAGTTTATGAGGGTGGGAGCGGAGGGTACGTAATCCCTCATCGTAACTCCTCATAAAATAAGGATCAAACTTCAAACTGGAAAGTTCTTGTTTAATCTTACTATTTTACTTCAGAGTCACGTGAGTGACTACGTGAAGATTTCAAAGCTCTGTGATTTCGTGCAGTAGATACAGTTCCATACGACACACTGCCTTGGTTGACACAGGATAACCAAATAATGTATCAAACATTGTATAATTTATACAATAAATGTCTTAAACAATAAAATTTTACACAACAGTAATAACCCCTCTTTCGCTGGGGAAATTACAAAGGAGAACTCAAACCTGCTTGCTCAATCTTTGCATTGCGAGGACAGGTTTGTCATAAACCCTAAAAGGTTCCTTAACTGGACTATCCTGCGGTGAGGATTTGGTCTTTTTTTTTGTTTTGTTTTTTTCTTTTTTCTTTTTCATGGAATTTACATGACCTGGTGTCTGCAACTTTCGCAATATCTCTACCTGATAGGTAGATATCTGAGACCCAGATGTTCCTTGTAATGCACCAGTGCCAGTTGAGGCTCGCCAGACTGTTAGAGAATAATTACCTCATTCTACCCATGTGATTGATATGCTTACCAGCTGTATTATTATCAATCTGAAGCTGCACATGCAAATCATGCACTGTTGATCAGAATTCTTTAGGCCATAGAATGCACCCAGCAATTCTACGCAGTTTACCCCAGCCTCTGCAGGGTTAATGCTTCTTTCACATTTTATCTGCCGCCCCAGACTTGATATCAGTGGCTCCTCATCCTGAAGCTCACATCAGTTTGTAAACTAAAGGGCCTGTCCCACCAGCATGCAACTCCATGTGATGAGCGAGACCTAACGTGATCACTTGAGCCGTCCGGTGTCGCGGGGCCAGTCCCACTTCGATCGCCGGAATTGTGCGGAGTTTGTCCCGACATCGCACGGGGCTCCAAAAAACTGACCGTGTTCAAAAATTCCGCGTGGCAACGGCTTGTCGGCTCGACGCATTACACACCGCCTCGATGTCGTGCCTCCGTGAACCTATCTGTAGGTGCCTCCGTGGCCCTCTCTGTGTGTGTCTCTGTGCCCCTCTCTGTGTGTCCCTCTCTGTCCTGGCAAACTTACCTTTGAGACTTCGCTCCAACTTTGCACCGCGTTGCGCCACTCACCCGACCTCCACACGGCCTCTGCTGTCGCTTTGGTCGCACTTGCCGCATGCAGGCGCATGCTAGTGGGACGGGCCCTGCATGGGGATCACCCGACCTCCACGCAGCTCCCGCTGCCGGTTTGGTCGCGCTCACCGCATGGAATCGCGTGCTGGTGGGACAGGCTCTTAAAGGTTATTGAGTCAGAATGCCTCTAGTACATCACGAGACATTAGTTACACTTTTGGCCGTAGGCAAAGTACTGCCATGTTAATTAACCAATGGTGACCTCAAATAGCCAATCATTCTAAATGGTACTAATCTAAGTTTAATTAGATGGGTGAGGACCTAACCTCTCAACAGGTGTGTGGTAACTGAATATTTAACTTTCAGATCTATGGCTGCCATATAACACCCTTTTTTATCCCATTTAGAATACTGAAATTTTTATTTAAACCTTTTATACTGGCCCTTAAGGGTTAAGTATGTTCCGGCCCAGAATGACTCGACACCCATCATCGTCCTATTGGCTGGGGAATTGGACACAATTCTTAAGGCTGATATGCATCATCCACCTGTAGAGTTTGTGCTATTGAACCCCAAATACCCAACTATGTGTATTTTGTACGGGTGGATGTGCTTCCGAGATACCTATTCGAGATCCCCGGATACAGTCCAATATTCACTTACTGTTTCTTAATCCGAAAGGATATGGTTTTTGAGGTGGTATCCTGGCCTCAGTTTTAGTCCCAGCGTCCAGGCGTTCCCCTGGGTACTAGAGGATCTGATTCAAGGCTGTAACCGTGGGTTGAGCGTAGGCTGGACATTTATTCGTAAATATTAAGCTAACAAATGGGCATTACACAGCAGGGTCCTTATCCTGGTGTGTTTAGACAGTGGTCTTGCCATTTGTCCAAACAACATAACTCCTGCTTATATCAGTTTTTTTTTAAAGTTTTTTTTTAGGACTTTTGCAGCCTTGGTTCATGCGCCCTCATGATGTGCTCCTTTAGAGCGATGCACAGTAAACAGGTGTTTGATTTGTGAATTTCTTTCATTATGAAATAATGAATAATGAAATTAATGAATAATGTCAACAGGTGGTTGTGGCGCGGCTCTCCCATAGGCCTGCGCTGTGAAAAGTTCGGTGTCAGCAACCCATTGACCCGAACTGGTCTGCCCTTTACCACAAGGAGACCTTGAGCAGCCCTCCTAGGCGCTGCTGGCACGGCTCTCCCGCAGGCGGGCATTTTCACACATGAAGCAGCCCTATCCAGGGGGCGCCGTCGAGTATGGTCTGTTAGTCTTTTCATTCTTTTTTTATATTTTTAGTTAGTTAAAGTGTTTGTTTTTTGGAAGTCTTTTAGTACCTACCTGGTCGGAGATGCGGCTTTTCTCCGGGCCATATCTTCGCCCCTTCCTCGCGGCCGACCAGCAGTCTGGAGCGGCGTTTCCTGCCGAGACTGGCTGAGACTTCAGCTTCGGCGGCGGTACACAGCGCTGGGGCGCCATCGTGGAGCAGGCGATGCCTTGCCCGAGTCGCCGTGCGGTGGAGCTCCGGAGGGCTGGGACCGGCGACTGCAACATCGCGGAGCTGCAGTCTGCGGTCTGTGGAACTTCCAGGGCGGTGCTGAGTTTTTTAAAAACCGCGGAGCCTGGGATCTCACGCCGAAATCACCAGAGTCAGAGCTCCGACCGGCGCGGCCCGTGGACTATGGAAGCTGTGAACTCCGGGGAGGAAGCGGCCGCTCCAGACACTCTGGGCCGCTGAGAGATTCATCCGTCACCAGAACTCCATCATCCGGCGTGTGGGCCTGAAGCATCGGGCTGCCGTAGCAGCAGCTGCAGAGGCCTCAATAGGCCCGACTGTGGGTGAACTGGGGATGGGACTGGACTTTGCTGCCTTCCCCCACAGTGGGAACCATTGTGGGGAGATGTTTTTATGTTTTTTTGTTAAATACTCTAGTGTTGTGTCTTATCTTTATTCATGTGCTGCATTGGCAAGTCAAATTTCACTGCACCAATTGGTGTATGTGATAATAAATGTCCTTTGTCCTATCCCAGGCACTGCTAGCGCGGCTCTCCGTAGGTCCGCGATGTGACAGATACGGCGTCAGTAGAACACTGACCCGTCCAGGTCTCTCCCTCCAGCAGGGAGACCTCGAGCAACCCTGTCCCAGGCGTTGCTGGCGCCGCCTCTCGTAGAGGCCGGTGCTTTTTTACATGAAGCAGCCCTGTTCTAGGCGCTGCTGGCACTCCTCTCCCATAGGCCTGCACTTTTACACATGAAGCAGCCCCATCCCAGGCTCTGCTGGCATGGCTCTCCCGTAGGCCAGCGCTGTGATAGATTTGGCGTCAATAGCACACTGACCCATCCTGGTCTCCCCCTCCAGCAGGGAGATCTTGAGCAACCCTGTCCTAGGCGCTGCTGGCACAGCTCTCCCGTGGGCCGGCGCTTTTTACATGAAGCAGCTGTCCTAGGCGCTGCTGGCGCAGCTCTCCCGTAGGCTGGCTCTTTGGGACAGGAAACAGCCCTGTTCCAGGCGCTGCTGGCACGGCCTGTCCCATAGGCCCGCGCTATTATAGTGGAGTCTCACTAATTTGGTAGTGTGAATTTGTAAAGGGTGAAAATACCCTTATTATGGAAGAGGAACCCTTGCAGCCCGACTCGCCCGAGTTCTAATAGGGCTGCACAAGTTCTCTCTCCCTCCAATTGTACTCCATGCCTGGGGCAACGTGTCTGTGAGTCGCTGACCGTCAGTAAATCTAGCATTATTTAAACCGCATCCCCGCAGGCTGGAAGCCACTGACTGCTTTGTCAGCGGCTGTTATCTGGAAACCCGATCTTTGCCGCCTATCCGCTTCAGCGGTCGGACCAGGGTTCCCCCACAGCCCATAGCTAGATTAGGCATCGGACCTCCGATAAATCCGGCAGGAAACCTCTGTAAAAAGAAGCTCCTGCTCGAACAGACAACGCTGGTAAGTCAAAACACTTACCTTCTAGATTGAAACTTACTGCCGGCAGGAGCATTGCCGTGCCAGTCCGGTGCTTGCCAATGCGTCTGACGTAATGACAAGCATGCGCACTGGCGGGGCTTCTTCACGTAGTCACCCACGTGACTCCGAAGTAAAATTAACTGCAGTCCCAGCACCGAGCCTTGCGGTACCTCACTAGTCATTGCCTGCCATTCTGAAAGGGATCCGTTAATCCCTGCTGTTTATTTCCTGTCTGCCAACCAATTTTCTATCCATGTCAGTACCCTACCCCCAATACCATGTGTTCCAATTTTGCCCACTAATCTCCTATGTGGAATCTTATCAACTGAATTGATGAAATTATTCAGTGGTACAGGCAAGTGCAGTTGCCAGCATTCTCTGGCCTGTTGAGTTCCTCCATCAATGTTTATTGCTGAAGATTTCAACATCTGCAGTCTGCTGTGTCTCCTTCATCCATCCGTGTCAAACCATGTCTACTACCAATCAAAGAAAGTCCCATCACCCTCCACCTATTTTAATAGCATCACCAAATGACCAATCATCATCCTTGGGATTACACCGACAATAGACATAATGTGCTGGAGTAACTCAGCGGGACAGGCCGCATCTATGGAGAGAAGGAATGGGTGACGTTTCGGGTCGAGACCCTTCTTCAGATGAGTGTCAGGGGAGAGAGAGAGTCGAGAGATATGGAAGGGTAAGGTGCGAAAACGACAGCTCAAGGAGGCGATGGTAAGGACATTTAGAATGGTTCGTAGTTAGCTGAGGAAGGTGACAATGACAAGGAGGCAAATAATCAGTAAAATTAATCAGAAGGACAATGAAACTACTCAGAGAACTAGGGTGGGGGAGGGGCGGAGAGAGATAACATTTGGTAGTTTATGTGTTCAATTTTACTTCGGAGTCACGTGAGTGATTACGTGAAGAAGGCCGTCAGCCCGCATGCGCGTCATTATGTTGACTCGCTTTGCGCGAGCGAGCCGACTGGAGGCAGCGTTGCTCTGTCCAGCGGTAAGTTAAACCTGAAGGTAAGTTTCACCTTATTCCCAGGATTTTGTGTTTTCTTTTTTTGCAGGAATCTCTGTGCAGAGATATACCTGCTCGACTAACTGGGTCCGGATGGACCGCGGGGAATCCCGGTGTCAGCCACCGATACCGGGACCGAGGGGAAACAGTCTGCAGAGACCGCGGAAGTGCGGGAACCACAAGCCGGCAAGGTCTGTGAAGTCAGGCCAGGAGGGTCCCCCCCCCCTGACATACAGGGGTCAGCTGTTTCCAGACCGCTGTGGGTCCCCAGGAAGGGGGTAAAACCAACAGTAAGTCGGGTAGGCCTGTGGAAGTCAGGCCAGGAGGGACCCCTCCAACATATAGCGGTCAGCCGCTTCCAGACCGCTGTGGGTCCCCTGAAAGTGGGGTAAATCAAAGGTAAGACAGTCAGGCCTGGGGACTAGGAGTCATAAAAACATAGAAAATAGGTGCAGGAGGAGGCCATTCGGCCCTTCGAGCCAGCTCCGCCATTCATTGTGATCATGGCTGATCCTCCGCTATCAATAACCCTTGCTTGCCTTCTCCCCATATCCCTCGACTCCACTAGCCCCTAGAGCTCTATCCAACTCTCTCTTAAATCCATGCAGTGATTTGGCCGCCACTGCCCTCTGTGGGAGGGAATTCCACAAATTCACAACTCGAATGTGAAAATGTTTTTTTTCTCACCTCAGTCTTAAATGGCCTCCCCTTTATTCTAAGACTGTGGCCCCTGGTTCTGGACTCGCCCAACATTGGGAACATTTTTCCTGCATCTAGCTTGTCCAGTCCTTTTATAATTTTATATGTTTCTATAAGATCCCCCCTCATCCTTCTAAACACCAGGGAATACAAGCCTAGTCTTTTCAGTCTTTCCTCATATGACAGTCCTGCCATCCCAGGGACCAATCTCGTGAACCTACGCTGCACTGCCTCAATCACAAGGCCAGGAGGGTTTCCCTCCTACAATGGGTAGCATCTGCGGATGTCTTAACCCACATGGAGCACCTGATGGAGAGGATGCTCCACAATGATACTCCAAAGGAGGGAGTTATCAGCGCGGGTCTCCTTGGGCCCACGACAGCGACACCTGTTTCAGGCTGCACAATGTCTCCCTCTCCGAGGAGGGGAGCATTCAGGGTCAGTTCCTGTCTGACAGAGCAAAAAACCTGATATAGGTCCGTAGGAGGGGCCATGTCAGCGCAGGTATCCTCAGGGGCCACGGCAGCACCTGTTTTCCATGGGGGGTAAGCGGTCCACTGAAGTCGGTGGCAGCTTGAAAGCTGGGCATGGAATCATGGCCAAAGTTCTCAGTATGATGAGGTTTCAGACGAAGGCCCAGGCTGGTCTCAGGGAAAATATGGAATCCACGCACCCTACCAGTCCTACTCTCCAATCAAGGGGAAAAAGAACCTACATCAGTGGCCTTTGGGCTTACCATGAGACCACCGGTAGTCGTGGAGGTAGGTGGGTCTGGTTCTTCTGAAACATGGGATTGTGGACCATTTACATGTTGGAAATATTTACACTGGTGTTTTTGTACAAGGGATGATAACATGTGATTACTTTATACTGCATAACATACATAGGATCCGAGCACGCTTGGAATTGGGGTCGGATTTGTCTTTCGAGGCAGGTCCAGTATTATGGGCAGGATTGCCTTTCAGGACAGGGTGAAAGACTGAGGATGTCACTTCATCCAGATTTAACCCGTATGTGCAGTATAGACTTTCAAAATAGGAAACTTTGTTACTGTCTAACTATTGATTCTATAGGAGCTATATGTCAAGCATCGATCTCAAAGATGCATACTATTCAGTTCCCATTTACAGGGATCAACGGAGATATTTGAAATTTATCTGTATGGGTCAATGATAACAGTTAAAGCGTTGCAAAATGGGCTCACTTCAGCTCCCTGGTTTATTTACCAAATTATTAAAACCGGTGCTTGGGCTGCTCAGAACTCAAGAACATTTGGTATCACCTATCTGGATGATGTTTTAAATGCTGTATTTTACTAAAATTAACTGTTGCAGCCCCAAACTATATTTGAGAAATTGGGGTCCTTTAATCATACTAAACAGAACTATTGACTATTGGGATTTACATTTAACTATCAACTTAACAGGGACTCCACCCTGGGGCAAGAGATGGAATTAACAGAAGCCTGCAACAACCTTGTTTTTATTAAGCAGCCTTCTATTTATCAAGTGTAATTGGCAATATAGCAGCTGTGTTTCAGCGGTGCAAATGGGGCCTTTGCATTATTGAAACATAGAAAACAGGTGCAGAAGTAGGCCATTCGGCCCTTCGAGCCTGCACCGCCATTCAATATGATCATGGCTGATCATCCAACTCAGTATCCTGTACCTGCCTTCTCTCCATACCCCCTGATCCCATTAGCCACAAGGGCCACATCTAACTCCATCTTAAATATAGCCAATGAACTGGCCTCAACTACCTTCTGTGGCAGAGAATTCTACAGATTCACCACTCTGTGTGTGAAAAATGCTTTTCTCATCTCGGTCCTAAAAGACTTCCCTCTTATCCTTAAACTGTGACCCCTTGTCCTGGACTTCCGCAACATCGGGAACAATCTTCTTGCATCTATCCTGTCCAACCCCTTAAGAATTTTGTAAGTCTCTATGACTTACCCCCCCCCCCCCCTCAATCTTCTAAATACCAGCGAGTACAAGCCGAGTCTATCCAGTCTTTCTTCATATGGAAGTCCTGCCATCCCAGGAATCAGTCTGGTGAACCTTTTCTGTACTCCCTCTATGGTAAGAATGTCTTTCCTCAGATTAGGAGACCAAAACTGTACGCAATACTCCAGGTGTGGCCTCACCAATACCCTGTACAACTGCAGTAGAACCTCCCTGCTCTTGTACTCAAATCCTTTTGCTATGAATGCCAACATACCATTCGCTTTCTTAACAGCCTGCTGCACCTGCATGCCTACTTTCAATGGCTGGTGTACCATGATACCCAGGTCTCGTTGCATCTCCCCTTTTCCTAATCGGTCACCATTCAAATAATAGTCTACTTTCCTGTTTTTGCCACCAAAGTGGATAACCTCACATTTATCCACATTATACTGCATCTGCCATGCATTTGCCCACTCACCCAGCCTATCCAAGTCACCTTGCAGCCTCCTAGCATCCTCGTCACAGCTAACACTGCCCCCAGCTTCGTGTCATCCGTCTCTCAATCTGAGCTGTGTATAACACTGAACGCATGTCTACTAAACTGTGAGTGTGGTTTTACTAACCTTGAGTGCCTTTAATGTGGTTTGAAAATGAAAATGTGGTTGGTTTGAAGTAAAAGCAATGCAAATGGTTGATGGGTTTTGGGTTGAAGAAAAAGCACTGCAAATGGTTGGTTGGGGGTTTTGGGTTGAAGTAAAAGCACTGCAAACAGTTGGGTGGTCTAAACTTGACAACTTCCTGTTTGCACTGTATATTGATTTTAGATTAACGCTACCACTTACGGCTGTGATTTTTGGCCATCTTTGGGATGGTAGTTCTCTGGAACAAGCCACCAGAGGGGGCAATGGAGGCAGGTATAAATACAAAGTTTCAAATGTGTTTGGACAAGTACTTGGATAGGAAAAGCCTGGAGGGTGATGAGCCTAATGCTGATAATTGGGATTAGCATAGGTAGGCAGCATGGTCAGATTGCACAAGATGAATAGGTCTGTTTCTGTGTTGTGTGATTCCATGACTGTGACTTCACTAAATGCACTTCTCTGGATTAAACTGCATTTGCCACTGGCCATCTGACCAGAGGATCAATATCTCCCTGCAGTCTAACACACATTGGTAGCTGCCATAGTAGCATTTTAGAGATTACCAACTCTGAGCAACTGCAGTCTCATTGCACACTAAAGTTGGCACGACAAGTAGATAGGGTGGAAAAGAAGGCATATGATGTGCTTTTCTTCATTGCTAGGGGCATTGAATATCAGAGTCAGGAAGTCATGATGCAGGTTAATCGGACTTTGATGTACACAAAGTGCTGGAGTAACTCAGCAGGTCAAGCAACATCTCGAAAGAAAAGGATAGGTGATGTTTTGGATTGGGGCTCATCTTCAGACATTCTAATGGTGTGAAGAAGGGTCCCGACCCAAAATGTTGCCTATTATTTTTCTCAGAGAAGCTGCCTGACCTGCTAAATTACTCCAGCACATTGTGTCTATCTTTGGTATAAACCAGCATCTGCAGTTCTTAGTTTCTACTCTATAGGTCCTAGTTTAGCTCACATTTGGAGTATTATGTGCAGTTCTGATTGCCCCATTACAGGAAAGACATGGAAGCTTTGGAGAAGATACAGAGGATGTTTACCAGAATGCTGCCACGGATTAGAGAGTTTCAACTACAGGAAGCAATTGCATAGACTGGGATAGTTTTCTCTGGTTGGAAGTTTTCGAAGGTTGTGGGGAGATTTATGAGAAAATTATGAGTGTCATGGATCAGTGAGACAGTCAGAACTTGGAAATGTCCAATACCAGATGGCACAGGTAAGGGGGGGAGGTTTAATGGAGATGTGCGAGGCATGTTTTATTACACAGAGGATATTGGGGGCCTGGACCACACTGCCAGGGGCAGTGGTGGAGGCAGATACGACATTGGCGAAACCTTTAGATAGGCACGTGGAGGTTGCAGGGAAGAGAGGGTTATGGACCATGTACAGGCAGATTAGATCAGTTTAGGTAAGCATCATGTTCGGCGCAAATACCATAGGTCAAAGATCCCATTCCTGTACTGCTCTGTTCTATGTTCTGTATTCTATACGTCAGATGCTTCGCCCATGAGGCAAAGAAGTTGAGTTGGGAAGGAAAGATGAGGGGATAATAATCGGCAGGAAAGTTCAAAGGATTTGAGTATAGGAGCAGGGAGGTTCTACTGCAGTTGTACAGGGTTTTGGTGAGGCCACACCTGGAGTACTGCGTACAGTTTTGGTCTCCAAATCTGAGGAAAGACATCCTTGCCATAGAGGGGGTACAGAGAAGATTCACCAGACTGATTCCTGGGATGTCAGGACTTTCATATGAGGAAAGATTGGATAGACTCGGTTTGTACTCGATGGAATTTAGAAGATTGAGGGGGGATCTTATAGAAACCTACAAAATTCTTAAGGGGTTGGACAAGCTAGATGCTGGAAGATTGTTCCCGATGTTGGGGGAGTCCAGAACAAGGGGTCACAGTCTAAGGATAAGGGGGAATTCCTTTAGGACCGAAATGAGGAAAACATTCTTTACACAGAGAGTGGCGAGTCTCTGGAATTCTCTGCCACAGAAGGTAGTTGAGGCCAGTTCATTGGCTATATTTAAGAGGGCGTTAGATGTGGCACTTGTGGCTAAAGGGATCAGGGGGTATGGAGAGAAGGCAGGTACGGGATACTGAGTTGGATGATCAGCCATGATCACATTGAATGGCGGTGCAGGCTCGAAGGGCCGAATGGCCTACTCCTGCACCTATTTTCTATGTTTCTATGTTTCTATGAAACTCTCCAGTTCCGCAACACACCAGGATTGTCGTCAATGCCCGTGTTGGACAGGGAGAGGAATAGGATAGGTTTAGAGTCTGAAGAAGGGTCTCGACCTGAAACATCACCAATTCCTCCTCTCCAGACATGCTGCCTGTCCCGCGAAGCTACTCCAGGATTTTTTGTGTCTATCTTCAGTTTAAACCAGCATCTGCAGTTCCTTCCTACACAAGGTTTAGAGGGATATAGGCCAAATGCGAGAAGGTGGACCCAGCATAGTTGGGGCATCTGGGTCAGCATGGGCAAGTTTAGCCGAAGGGACTATTTCCATGCTGTATGACACTATGACCCGACTAAACCTGTTACTGATTCCACAGATGCTGCCTGACCCGAGTACTTTGTTTTCTGCACATGTACTTACAGTATTTTACCTGCGATCATTGTTAGGCACATCCAGTTCTGCTTCTCTACTTAAATGGTGCCAATGGCATTTGATTTGATCAATCCCATACATCACTCCTGACTGTCAAAAAGTCCCTGTTCACATCCAGTCTCAAAAGGCGCACAGCAGATTTCCCATTAATACAACAAGGTCACCTGTCTCTTTAGGACATGGAAGATACACTCTGTACTGCATGAAACCAGAAAAGCAATTGTGACTACAGATCACTGCACTAATGTGGATCGAAGCAGAAATAGAATACTGGTAAACGTGAACATTTTCTATACCGAGAACATGTTTATCGTTCTTTTTATAATGTTCACACAAGTGTGATGACCCTTCTTTGTGAGAAAAGGCATCAAATGTCAGTTGTGTAGGAACAGCAGATGCTGGTTTAAACTAAAGATTGACACAAAAAGCTGGAGTTACTCAGTGGGTAGGCAGCATCTCTGGTGCAAAGGAATAGGTGATGTTGCGAGTCAAGACCCTTCTTCATCAATGTCTGTTGCCAACTTTTGGTGATGCCAGCTGGGAAGGATTAGATGTTTTCTACTTCTGGAGTGCATTTGGTCAACTGTTATTGCAATACCCATGCTCTGGCAGTACCTGGCCTCTTGAGGACCACTCTGGCCTGGTTACTGGATAGTTGTCACCACTGAACACAGAAATGCACAAATACCAAGACACATTGCTTAAACCTGCACTCTCCCTAGTGCCAGCAGGTCTTCGCCTCCATAATATCACACAATTCGCTTCTGGCCTAAGCTCATTTGCTGCTGAAAATGTTTCCCGTGTCTTTTGTTACCTGTAGCCTTGTCGATCCTAATGCTCTGCCTGTGTAGTTTGTACAACTTGGTGTAAAATCATAGAAAACAAAACTGATTACTTAAGGGCCTGTCCCACTGTACGAGGTAATGCAAGAGTTCTCCCGAGCTTCCCCCGATTCGAACTCGGAGAATTACGGTAATAGCCGCTCGTAGGTACTCTGGGCTCTCGTGGACATTTTTCAACATGTTGAAAAATCTTCCCAAGCTTACCGCGTTTCCCCAAGTACCTGCCGTTAGCGTTACGAAGGCGCTAAGACACGACCCAAGCTCTGACGTACATTCTACGTACTTACCATGAGTTAGATTTTTTTGTGAACTCGCAAGAGCTCTTGGGTAAACCCGTACAGTGGAACAGGCCCTTTAGTCTCAAATCACTTTGAGTCTCATTCACACAGGGCAGTGGGCTTGCTGGCTACACCGGGTCCCAAAAGATATTCTCATCTTTAATTTCAATTCACTCCTGTATCTCCCCACTTCCTATTTCTTCAATATCTTCCAGTCTGATTTAACACGGAGACTATGTGTAGGAAGGACTGCAGATACTGGTTTAAACTGCAGATAGACACAAACAGCTGGAGTAAATCAACGGGTCAGACAGCATCTCTGGAGAAAAGGAATAGGTGACGTTTTGACTCGAGACCCTTCTTCAGACGGAGAGTCAGGGGAAAAGGAAACGAGAGATATAGACGGTGATATAGAGAGATATAGAACAAATGAATGACATATGCAAAAAGAGTAACGATGTAAATTAAAGTAAAACGATGTAATGAAAAGTAACTTAAAAGTCTTAACACAGAGGCATCTGCGCTCTTCCAATACATTCTGAAGTATCCCCAAATGTAACAGCTACACAAGCACGATAAAATATCTTCAACTGCAAAGTCCCTGGTCTTTTCTGGATGAGTATTTTCTGATGAAGCTTGACTTTTTTTATGTTTGTTAAACTGTTAAGGCTGTTGGGACGAATAGAACAAAGAAGATCAAACAGTACTGTGTAGGAAGGAACTGAGATGCTGGTTTAAACTGAAGATAGGCACAAAAAGCTGGAGTAACTAAGCAGGACAGGGGGGATCTCTGGAGAGAAGGAATGGGTGATGTTTTGGGCCGAGACCCATCTTCAGAATGGGAAGAAGGGTCTCGACATGAAACGTCACCCATTCCATCTCACCAGAGATGTTCCCCGTCCTGTTGAGTTACTCCAGCTTTTTTGTATCAAATAGTACTGATCAGGAACAGAGCCTTCTGCTCACAATGTCAGCAGCCAAATAAAACTAATCTGCCTGCACATGATCTATATTCCCTCCAGCCCCTGCATATTCATCTGCCTATCTAAAAGCTTCTTAAAAAAGTCATGAGTGTTTTATTGTCATATGTCCCAGATAGAACAATGAACAATCGAACATACCAAATCTCCGTGAACGTCTCAGGAAATAGAGGCTTTGATGTGCTTTCTTTATAATTGCATCAGTGTGTTGGGTCAAGGAAAGATCTTCAGGAATATGCATGCCCAGGAATTGGAAGCTTTTGCCTCTCTCTACCATCGTCCCATCGATATAGGCAGGTTTGTGGGTCCTTATCCTTCCTTTCACAAAGTTCACAATCACTTACTTGGTCTTACAGACATTAAGAGCCAAGTTGATGTGCTGGCACCATTTGGTCAGTCGATTGAACTCACTGTCTGGGGAGGCAGAGGAACAACTACAGGACCGCTTAGAATCAGTAGACTGTGCAATGTTCAAGGATTCGGCAACGGACATGAATGAATACGCCACAGTCGTTACTTCACAAGGAAATGTGAGGACTGTGTTCCCACAAAAAGTGTTTCCTAACCAGAAGCCTTGAATGAACCAGGGGATTCGCATTCTTCTGAGGACCAGATCCTGGGCATTCAGGTCTGGTGATGCAGAGGTCTATAAGAAGTCCAGATACGACCTTGACAAGGCCATCAAAAAGGTCAAAAGGGACAACCGCTCAAAGCTGGAGGATGGGGAGGATGTTCGGCAACTGTGGCAGGGTTTGAATGCCATCACCTCCTACAAGGTCAAACCAGGAGGCAGCTCAAGTGACAGTGAAGCATCACTCCTTGGCAAGCTCAATGCATTATACACACACTTTGATAAGGAGAACACTGATGTGCCTTCCCGAGCCCCCATATGGTATTACAGTCACAGTCACAGAGGCTGATGTCAGAAGATCCTTCAGGGGGGTGACATTTGGAAAGCGCCCGGACCTGATGGTATACCTGGTCGAGTTCTCAAAACCTGTGCAGACCAACTGGCTGGGGTTTTTGCAGACATTTTCAACCTCTCTCTATTGAGGTCTGAGGTTCCCACCTGCTTTAAGAGGGCATCAATAATACCGGTGCCCATGAAGAATAAGGTGACGTGCCTCAATGACTAATGACCAGTGGCACTAACATCTGTGATGATGACGTGCTTTGAGAGGTTGGTTATGGTCGAAATCAACTCCTACCTCGACAGGAACCTCGATCCACTACAGTTTACAAACAGTCACAACAGGTCAACCAAGGATGCGATCTCACTGGCTCTCATATGGTATTGGACCACTTGGTCTTGGTCAGGTTGTTGTTTATAGACTACAGTTTGGCGTTCAATACCATCATCCCCTCCAAGCTGCTACCAACTTGGGAGTCTACCCGAGTCCCGTTGCGGAGACTGCCAGGAGCTGGAGATGAAAGTCGTCGCCCGGCTGGGGCGCTGGTCGGGTCTCTTCAGAGTGCTTTCCTACCAGGGCAGGGTGTTGGTCATTAATCAACTTGTGGCCTCCATGCTCTGGTACAGATTGACCACATCAGTCCCATCAGCCACCTTTTGCTGGGATCATCCAGAAGAAGTTGGTGGACTTCTTCTGGGGCAATGGAAAGCACTGGGACTCTGCAGCGGTCCTGCGTCTCCCAATCGAGGAGGGCGGTCAGTCGCTGGTGTGCATTCGCACCCAGGTGGCGGCTCTCCACCCCGGGACCCTCCAGAGATATCTGTACTCAGGGGGTCCGCCCAGGTGGCACGTGCTGGCGACACACTTTTTCCAACCGGGCCGCTACCTTCAAGGTGGTCTGCGGATCCCGATGGTGGGCATCAGCCGTGCAGTCCTGATGGGGAATCTTACGTTCAGCAACGGGTTGAGTTGTTGGACCACGCCTCCCATGGGGGCTACAGATTAGTGGTGCTATATTGTGTTGGGGAACAGGTTGCATTGGTGGACCAGGCCTCCTGTGTGACAAGGACCCTACACAGGTCCCAGTTGTGGGGGGGGGGTGTGGGGAGGTGTGTGTGGGGGGGCGCGCGTGTGGGGGGGGGGGCGCGCGCGGGGGGGGGCGCGCGCGTGGGGGGGGGGCGCGTGTGGGGGGGTGCGTGTGTATTTTTTTTTCTCCCTCGTTCATCATATTGTTTACAGTGTACTATGTTTCTATATTCTGTTGCAGTAAGTAAGAATGTCATTGTTCTATCTGGGTCATATGACAATAAAACACTCTTGCCTATCGTAGATTACTCTGTACTTTGAATGTTGTACTCTGACTACTCCGCACTATTGTATCCCCCTTCCACCACCAACACAAGCAGCAAGTTCCAGCCACCCACCACTCTCTGCATAAAAATCTTGCCTTGCACCTCTCCGTTAAACTTCCCCCCTCTGACCATAAACCTATGCCCTCTGGTATTTAACATTTTCACCCTGAGAAAATGTTCTGACTGTCCATTCTATCTATGCCTCCCATAACTTTGTACATACTATTATCAGGTCTCACTTCAGCCTCTGACACTGTTTTAGAGAAACCAACCCATGTTTGTCCAACCTCTCCTTATAGCTATACCCTCTAATCCAGGCTGCATCTAATCCAGGCTGCATTTTAGTAAACATCTTGTACCCTATCCTTCACATCTTTCCTATAGTGGGGCAACCAGAACTGAACACAATGGTCCAAATGTGCCTAACCAAGTTTTATAAAACTGCAACATGACTCTTGTTATCGATCAATGTTGGCAAGTATATAGCACGCCTACTTTACCACTCTATCTACTTGTATTGCCACTTTCAGGGAGCCATGGAAGGACCGCAGCATCCCTCTGTAATGCTCTTAAGGGTCTTGCACCCATTTTTTACTTTCTCTTGACATTCAATCTTCCTAAGTGCAACATTTCACCGTTGATTGGATTACACTCCATCTGCCATTTGTCCACCCATATCTGCAAGTGATTTACATCCCACTGTATCCTTTGTCAACATTCCCTATTTTCTGCAACTCCACCAATGTTATTATTATCCGCAAATTTACTCACAAACCCATCTATACGTTTATGAGATCATCCCTCAGACACCCACACTCCATGGAAAACAAACCCAGCCTGGTCAGCCTCTCCTTTTAACTCAAACCCTCCAGTCCTGGCAACATCCTTGTAAATCTTCTCTACACCTTTTCCAATTTAATGAATACATTGATGCTGAATACAGTGAACCGTCCTACAGTAGAGCAACAAAAGCTGCACACAGTACATCAGGTGTACTCTGCAGCACCCCAGGTGGACCCCAGGAGCACCCCACAGTACCCTCACTAAATTCTCATGCAACGTCCCAGCTCTTGTATTCAATGCCCAACCAATGAAGGCAACCATACCATACACCATCTTTACAACCCAGTCTAACTGTCTTGCCACTTTTATGGAACAATGTACTTATACCCCTGCAGGGCCCTGCCATTGATGTTGAATGTCCTGCCAACATTTAAGTTCCCAAATTACATCACTTCACACTTATCCGAGCTAAATCCTATCTCCTGTTCCCTTGCCCAATTTCCCAGTTAATTTAGATCCTGTTGTAACCACAGACAACTTTGTTCACTGCCCTCTACACCACCTACTCTGTAAAGTTGTTAATCATGCTACCAACATTCTCGTCCAAATCATTATATAAGATCCATCACCAGTCCCAGATGATTCCTCTCATCTTCCCATCTCCATCCATTTCTACCTTCTGCAGATACTGCTCCCTTTGCAACTCCGCAATTTACTCATCCCAGCCAAACCATTCCCTCGCCAGATGTAACATCTGTCCCTATACCTCCTCCCTCACTTTCATCCTGGGAATCCTGTAGTTCTTCCAGGTGAGAAGTGAACCATGACCAACCTTATCTGGTATTCCTGATGTGGCCTCTTGTACATCGACAAGATCAAGCATAGACGTGGCGACCGTTTCATCGAACACTTCAGCTCACTTCGTCAAGGCCACTGGATATCCCGGCTGTTAACCATTTTAACTCCCATTCTCATTCCCATACCGACCTTTGTTCTGGGCTTCCTCCATTGCCAGAGTGAGGCCAAACGCAATGTGGAGGAAGAGCTCACAACCCAACATAAACATTCCATTCTCCAATTGTAGGTAACCCGTCAACAAACATTATTTATTATTCCAGATATAGTTTGTCAGGTCAGCAGACAAAGCAGCTACCAGGTTTGCTTACCTCTGCTGGGAAAGCATTACAAACATTAGAACCTGAATTTTGCTAGAGTCTAGAGAGAGTGTTCCTTTACAAGGTTCATGATCGAGCAATTTTGAATAATGGATGGAGCTCTTGCTTAATCCACTCATGTTTAGCTCATACAGCTCATCAGGGAAACAGGTTCTTCGGGCCAACATGTCCTAGCTACAGTAGTCCCACCTGCCTGCGTTTGGCCCATATCCCTATAAATCTGTCCAATCCACGTACCTGTCCAATTGTTTCTTAAACATTGCAATAGTCCCAGCCTCAACTACCTCCTCTGGAGGTACACCGTATGTATGTTCCATACACCCACCACCCTTTTTGTGAAAAAGTTACCACTCAGATTCCTATTAAATCTTGTCCACTTTACCTTAAACCCATGTCCTCTGGTCCCCGATTCCCCTATTTTGGGCAAGAGATTCTGTGCGCCTCATGATTTTATACACTTCTATAAGAGCACCCCTCTTCCTCCAACGCTCAAAGGAATAGAGTCCCAGCCCACTCAACCTCTCCCTATAGCTCAGACCCACTAGTCCTGCCAACATCCTTGTAAATATTCTCTGTACCTTTCCAGCTTAATAACTTCTTTCCTATAACATGGTGCCCAGAACAGAATACTCTAAATGCGGCCTCACAAACATCTTATACAACTGCAAAATGACCTCCCAACTTTTATACTAATGACTAGAGCCAGGAAGTTTAGGCGCCAAAAAATATCTGAAATAGGCAGGCAATAAGGCATAATAAAATTACAAAAAGGCACGAAAAATATGACTAAAAAGGCATGCATTTCCACCACCAAAATATGGTTAAAAATGATAATATAAAGGTGTACTACATTAAATTACCAAAGTTGCCTGGTTGCACATAATTACAAGCATCTTTATCAAATTATCTGGTGTTAAACTATGTCATCTTTCAGACAGAATATGCTTCAGTTGTGAAGAACTTCTTTCTACCGCAGCGAAGGTCACTGGTGCATACCTGAAACAAGCTACAAACTCTACATTCATGTTGATATCTTGTGCTTTACAACTACCTTTGAGAACTTTAGCTACGTTTTGTATTTCTTCAAGATCTTTGTTAGCTAAAATTGCTCACATTTTCCTTGTATGTCTTTACCTACATCGGCAGGAACTTTAAGTACAAAGTACAGCAAGTGAAGATGTAAACAATTGAGCAATAGTTGAGCTCTTTGACTTCTCCAATACTTCCAATGTCACAAAATACTCCTTTGATGATTGACGTGCCTCCAGTGTACCGATGACTACATTGGCAACATATCTCCCCACAGCATCCGTTGTCCTGTCTATTGAGATCCATATTTTGTTGCATGCAACTTCATCTCTAATTTTCTGCACAACAATGTTGAAGTTTCTGTCAACATAATTTTTCCATAATGGTGACTTGCTCGGTATATGTTCCTCTGTGTATTTCTCTAAAAAACCTCAGAGAGATTTGTCTTCGAATTTCCACAATGGAATTCCAGCATCAATGAATGCTTTGCCCAGATCACTCGAAAACTCAGATTTGCAACTGGAGCCAGCAGTAAATGTTGTGAGGAGACAAGCTTGCGTATTTCCTACCTTCAGTTTCGCTGCCGCCGACTTGTGTTTAGCTGTCTGTACATGCTGGGAGATGAAATTTTGTTCTCATGTTTCACTGCTTTCTCACATGCTTTACAAAACAGCACACAGTTGTCTGTAGAGAATATATCACTCCCATACACTCAGCAAATCATTCAGTTTTTTACAAGGCGTTGACTAAACTTTAGGCATTTTGACGCTAGGGGTAGATCCTACAGGAGCGGGGATGCAGACCTCCACAGGCAGGCCAAGCACAAGCTGAGAAGAGAAATCAGAGCTGCCAAGGAAAGGTACTCTGAGAAGTTGAGGAGCAAGTTCGCAGCAAATGACTTCTTCAGTGTGGAAGGGCTTGCAAGAAATCACAAGCTGCAAGAGGAAAATCCCCCGCTCCTTGGACAATCGTCAGCTGACCAATGACCTGAACGAGTTCTACTGCAGATTTGATAAACAGAAACCTAACCCTGGTACCCCTACACCCCCTCCCCAATCACCACTTCACACCTACTCACAGCTTGACTCCAGTTTGAAACGACTAGATCCTTCCCCACCTACACCTCCCCAATCACCATTTCACACCTCCTTAAAGCACGACTCCAGTCTGCAAAAACTGGACCCTTTCCCACGCACCCCTCTCCAATCACCACTTCACACCCACTTACAGCCGGGCTTCGCTCCGGTGGTGGAAATCTTCTTGTAAGTTATGTTAAAATGGCAAAAAAAGGTTGATTTAGGCACTCAATCGTGAAAAGGGCATTATCTTCCTGAAATCATCAGAAAAGGCATGAAAAGGCACATGGCATTTATGGCAAAATCCTGGCTCTACTAATGACATCTCTCAGTAGACCCATTCACCCCAGGGAAACCTGAAGCTAGGCCTTATTTATTCAGCAGGCTATCATCATGAAAACCAGATTCCTTTGCAGTCATAATCTTATTTTTTTGTCTTTCTGCAACAAGATTACTGTTGTTTGCTCTACAGTTTTTGCCAGAATTATAGAACACAAACGAACTAAGAACATGGAAGAGTACAGCACAGGAACAGGCCCTGTAATCCAATGTGTGCTGGACATGTTGTCAATGTAAACTAATCCCATCTGTTTGCACATGGTCTATCCCCTGCACGCTCATATGTCTGTACAAATGATATAAATATTCCTATCATATCTGCTTCCGGCAGCACATTCCAGGCACCCACTATTCTCGGTGTAAAGAACATGATTCACAAATCTCCTTTAAATGTTCCTCCTTTCACCTGAAATCAATGCCATCAGGTACTTGACAATTCCATCAAGGGTAAAAGACTCTGACCATCTCCCCTGTTTGTCCCCCTCATGATTTTATAAACCTCTCCTTAAACAGGTCCACCACTGATTTTCCAGCACCTCCCTCCTTTAAGTATGACAGCGCACTTAAATTTCCCCGGGCGGACACAGATGGTAATTGCGTGCGGAGTGCACGCTACTGGGACGTGTCCCTCTGTCCTGAAAGAGTTATTTGTTTACATCTGCAATTGTTGGTGGTGATCCCTCAGTTTTGTGCAATTCTTTTACTTGCATTTAAACCTAGCTATAGCTTCTAAGCAAGGTCCAAGTGGGGCAGCGTGATGGCGCAGCAGTAGAGTTGCTGCCTAACAGCGCCAGAGACCCGGGTTCGATCCCGACTACGGGTACTGTCTGTACGTTCTACCCGTGACCTGCGTGAGATCTTCAGTTTCCTCCCACACCACAAAAACATAAAGGTTTGTTGGTTAAATTGTCTTGGTATAAGTAAGTAAGTAAGTTTATTGGCCAAGTATTCACATACAAGGAATTTGCCTTGGTGCTCCGTCCACAAGTAACAACATGACATACAGTGACAGTTACGAATGACTCAGAAAACACTAAACATTAATAATAAGACATTAATGATAAAACACCATTGATCAAGCGTGTGAACCAACAAAATACCAGATCAAAGGGAGGCTACAGATTTTTGGTTGTTGAGTAGAGCAACTAATCATGGATAAAAGCTTTTTTTATGTCTGGCTGTGGCAGCTTTGACAGTCCGGAGTCGCCTTCCAGAGAGAAGCGATTCAAAGAGTTTGTGGCCAGGGTGAGAGGGGTCAGAGATGATCTTGCCCGCTCGCTTCCTGGCCCTTGCAGTGTACAGTTCATCAATGGAGGGAAGGTTGCAGCCAATAATCTTCTCTGCTGATCGGACGATTCGCTGCAGCCTCCAGGTGTCATGCTTGGTGGCTGAGCCAAACCAGACCATGATGGAGAAGGTGAGGACAGACTCTACGATGGTTGTGTAGAATTGGACCATCATTGCCTGTGGCAGATTGTGCTTCCTCAGCTGCCGCAGGAACTACATCCTCTGTTGTACCTTTTTGACTGAGAAGTCGATGGTAGCCCCCCCCCTTAAGGTCCTTGGAGATGATGGATCCCAGGAACTTAAAAGACTCCACAGATGTGACTGTGGTGTTGTTGATGGTGAATGGGGTGAGGGGAGGGGGAGCTCTCCTAAAGTCTACAATCAATTCCACTGTCTTACGAGCATTGAGCTCTAGATTGTTGCTACGGCACCAGGACGCCAGCTGTGACACTTCCTGTCTGTAGGCAGATTCCTCCCCATCCTGGATCAGTCCAATCAGGGTTGTGTCGTCCGCAAACTTGAGAAGCTTGACAGAGGTGTCTGTGGAGGTGCAGTCGTTGGTGTAGAGAGAGTAGAGGAGAGGGGAGAGTACGCAGCCTTGCAGTGCTCCTATGCTGAGCGTTTGCATGTCTGAGATGTGCTTTCCCAGCCTTACATGCTGCTTCCTGTCTGTTAGGAAGTTGGTGATCCACTGACAGAGGGGTTCAGGCACAGTCAACTCGGAAAGTTTGGAGTGTCGTAGCTCTGGCACAATGGTGTTAAATGCTGTAGAGCTAAAATCAACAAACAGGATCCTCGCATAGATCCCCTGGCGGTCTAGGTGCTGGAGGATGAAGTGCAGGCTCAGGTTGACTGCATCATCCACAGATCTATTGGCCCGATATGCAAACTGCAGAGGGTCCAGCAGGGAGTTTGTGATATTTTACAGGTTGGCCAGCACAAGCCTTTCGAGTGTCTTCATGACTGCAGAGGTCAATGCGACAGGCCTGTAGTCATTAAGACAAGTAATCCTTGCCTTTTTGGGTACAGGAACAATAATGGAGACTTTGAAGCAGGCAGGAACAGTACATGTTTGCAGGGACTGGTTAAAAATATCTGTATAGACCGGTGTCAGTTGTTTGGCACAGAGCTGGCATGAAGTGGTGAATGGAAAGAAGAGGGTGCAGGGTCCATTCTTTGTAGACTGGGGTTTGGCTGTGTTGGTTGGGGAGGGGGGGAGGGGTACCAGGATTATGTTTCTGATTTTCAAACCTGCAGTAAAACTCATTCAGGTCTTTTGGTCAGCTGACGATTGTCCAAAGAGCGGGGGGCTTCCCTCTGGTAGCTGGTAATTTCTTGCAAGCCCTTCCAAACTGAAGAAGAGTCACTAGCTGTGAACTTGCTCCTCAACTTCTGAAAGTACCTTTCATTGGCAGCTCCGATTCCTCTTCTCAGCTTGTACTTGGCCAGCCTGTAGAAGTCTGCATCCCCACTCCTGTAGGCCTCCTCTTTAGACCGTTGGAGCTGTCCGAGTTCTGTAATGAACCAGGGCTTGTTGTTATTGAACCATGTCCGGGTCTTAGTTGGAATGCAACTGTCCTCGCAAAAGCTGGCATATGATGATACAGTGTCTGGATACGATGACGATCGAGGCTTTGAAAGCTCGAGGCTATAAATGTAAATTGTCCCTAGTGTGTGTGGGGTAGTGTTAATGTGCGACGATCATTAGTCAGTGCTGACTGGGTGGACCGAAGGGCCCGTTTCCACGCTGCATCTCTAAACTAAACTAAATAACATCCTGACTTTCATACTCAACATCCTGAGATGAAGGTCGATCATAGGCCATCTTTACAACTGCATCCACCTTAGCTGTTCTTTGAGAGAGCAATGGACTTGCACACCCAGATCCTTTGTCCCTCAAGTAGGAATTGGACGCTCTTTCTAATTCTCCGAGCTTCTCAGCAACCTTAGAAATTTCTGAAGCTTCCGTTCCCACGAGACCTTCGACAAGTACTGGGGGAGAGACGGGGTTGTCATTTGCAGCACCCTCTCCAGGATATCCTTATTCTTATTAACCGTGCTTATTAACAACGTTCCTGAGGGGAGTTAATCCGTGTTCTCATCGAAACAATGCAAGTACTTTTGATTTGTGTTCTGTGGACCTGCTACTGGAATCTAATCATTTGATTTTATTTACAGCAGTTATGTGCTGGCTGCTCTTTTGAAAGATTTTTCGACCATAATTCTTACACATCGTGACTGATCCTGGCCTTTTGTCATGGATTTACTTTCTTTTGACTAATTTATTAATTTTAAGATTGACTGAAGTGGCAGATTTGTTCTCATTAACATAAGGAATGTCAATGCTGAGTAATGGAGCATGAATCTTTGGTTGGCTTCTCAGCATCAAACATTTGCAAAGTGAAGTGTTTGCAGATACTGGAAGCTGAAGCAAAAAATAAACAGCTGGAAGAACTCAGTGGGTCAGGCAGCATCTGTGGAGGAAAGGAGTGGTTGATGTTTCAGGTTGACATCCTGTATCATTCTGCAAACTCATTCTGTGGTGTTAAACATTCCCAGAATAAATGTCGCATGCATGCAGTAAAATACGGAAGAACGTATTTTGAAGTCTGAAGAACGGTCCTAACCTGATACCTTCTCTCTCCATTCCCCTCCATCGTGCTGCCTAACCCACTGAGTTCCTCAAGCATTATTTGTTTGCTCATTAACACAGTAAAATGCCTTCCACGCTGTCGCATCAGAAACACTCGGGCAATTACAGTGCTAGTGTGACACAGTAGTAAGGAAGGTTTACGCAATGCTAGCATTTATATTGAGAGGACTAGAATACAAATAAAGGGATGTAGTGTTGAGGCTCTATAAGCAAGTCTATGACAAAACTAAGCCAAAGCTACTAGCAGAGACTTTATTCGATTAATTTAGAGACTTGGCAATCTGCCAAGAACTCTTTAAAATCATGGATCCAGAAGAGGAGGAAAGTGCCACGCCAGATGAACCACACGGTGGTGAAGAAAGACCAGCCAGACAACTTAAAGAAACCCAGAAAAAGTAAAACTCAATATGGGAATAAGTTAACAGATCCATAGATAGCTACAGAGAACTCGTGTATCGGGAAGAAACAAATAATACACATACTGCCTGCTTGCGAGAAACCGAGAAAGAATTATGGAACCAGGTTAATTGAGAAACAGAAGAAACTAATGGAATCAGAACAGAACGTGATCATGGTGAAATCTAATACGAGCCAACTATGGAACCTCACCCAGGAGGTTGGCAAGACACAAGATGTACTGCTGTGTTCAGAGCCGTCTTGGGAAGAACGCAGAAGACATACCTAGTGGGATGAAGACAAGAAGATATTCAATGGTTTCATGAAAAAGGCAGAGAAGTGGTTATCTGAAATTATGTCACAACTTACGGGTTTAGTAGCTGGAAGTGCGAAGCAAGAAGGTGCCAGAATGGAAAATTAAATTACACAAAGAGATAATATCTCCAATATATCTTCACGAGGATCAAGCCAAATCTGGTTCTTTAGCCAGTTCGGTATCAAGGGCATCTGCTCGATTGGGAGATAAAGCTGAGCAAGCTGCTCTCTCAATAGAAACGGATGCCTTGAGAAGGAAACATGAGATCGAGGTGGAGATGACACGACATAAGGAGGATATGGTGCGACAGCAAGAAAAGCTGAGGCAACAAAAGGAACACCTGGAAACGGACACAAAGATGGTGGTGGCCAAAGCAAAGAAGGAGCTACTGGAAAGTGAGGGGTCAAGATGCAGCTCCAGATCATCGAGGACGATGAGCTCTCGACCAAGAAGAAAGGTTGCGAAAAGTGAATTAGCAGTTGGATCAATTCCACAATCAAGGTCCACGTGGGTTTAAAGGTTTTGTGGCTTTGAAAACCCATTGGAACAGAGTAAGATGGATAAAACTACATCTCAGCAAATGAGTGCTAGATTGAAACCAATTACGATTGGAGCGTCTGTGGATGCTCAAGACAACCCAATAGTGGACCACTCTTTTCCGAGGCCCGGTGCACAGGCTCGAGGAAGCCAGTTTGAATCACAGAGGCCTGTTTATCAACAGGTGGAGCCAAGCCAGAGTTATCAGGATGGATTATTGACACTGTTGAATAGGCAAACTGAATTCAACGAGATCATAGCTCGACAAAACACCTTTCTCATTTTACCACCAGTAGAAATTCCTACGTATGGTGGAGATCCTTTGCAGTATGAAGCATTCGTAAGGGCATTAGAAGAAATATTAGAAAATAAAGTTACAGATGAAAAGGAGAGTTTACGATTTCTGGTGAAGTACACAAGTGGAAGTGTTCAGGTACTTGTAAAAAGTTGTCAAAAAGGGCAAGGCAGCCATGGCTATAAAAAGGCAAGAAGGTTACTTAAGGAACGTTATGGTAATGAACAGAGGATTGCTAACGCTTACATGGAGAAGGCCCATGCTTGGAAAGAAATCAAGCCGGAAGATGGGGAGGCATTGAGTGATTATGCAATATTTCTGAGAGGTTGTTGCAGCTCGATGAGAAATCTCGGCCACATGGAGGAAATGAATCTTCCAAGTAAAACTAGATTCATCATGAGCAAGTTGCCCAGAAAACTGAGAGAAAAGTGGAGAGACTAAGCAGGCGAAATAAGAGATGAGAGGAACCAAGTAGCCAGGCTACCAGACCTGGTGACATTTTTAGAAAGGGCAGTATGGTACATGTTAGAGCCACGCTACGGGACTATTGAAGATTACAAACCGATTGCAGCTAACAAAGGTTCTACCTTTACCAAAACTGAAGAAATATCTGAACCTATGATTATAGTAGTTTTGATGAAGTAGTTTTGTTATCACAACCAGACCTGTGGAAATGACAGATGGAATGAAAAGAAAGGTGTCTACTAGCAAGCAAATAGTATTTTGTTTGTTATGTGATGAAGTTGGCCATACCATAAGATGGTGTCGAAGATTCAAGATGAAAAAATATGAAGACAAGATGGACTTCTTGAAGGAGAAGGGAATCTGTTTTGGATGTTTGAAAAAAAGACATGTGGTGAGAGACTGTAAGAGTCCTATAATTTGTTATGAGTGCAGGCAATATCATCCTGAAGCACTTCACAATGAAGAACTACCAGAGCATCGGGAAGAAGAAGAACTAAAACAAACGGATGATGAGCTACCAGAGCAAATAGAAGAAGATGAACCGGAGCAAACAGAACAGGGCGAGAAGCCTCGCCTCAAGTAACTGCTCATATTGGGGCCGGGGTTGAAGCTTGTAATTTTTTCTATCTTACCAGTACAGGTGAGGAATAGTAAGATCAATACAGTGTTGCAAACATATGCATTTCTGGACCACGGAAGTTCAGCTACCTTTTGTACAGAGAATCTGATGAGAAGACTGAACATCACAGAAGAGACTATGATTCGATTACGTACCATGACTAAAGATAAAGAGAGCACGAGTCATTACATTACGAGCATGGAGATATCCAGTTTGGATGAAGATTATTTCATACCAATATCTGAAGTGTTTACACATGGAACCATGCCTGTTGGTCATCAAAATATGCCAAGACGTGAAGACTCGAAGTAATGGCCTTACCTGAAGGATGTCAAGATATCTGGAAGAAATTATAGTGTTGATCTACTTTTTGGAAAAAATGTTTTGAAGGCATTGGAACCAATACAGATTGTTAGGAGCCAAGGCGATGGGCCGTATGCTATGAAAACCCGACTTGGATGGGTTATCTGTGGTTCTTTGATAAGGAACCACGAAATCAGAAATCAGAAGAACTAATCAAATGTCTACTGATAAATTAGAAAAGCCGGTGATGAAGCCAGACAATCATGACTTCAAGGAAAGTGCCAGCAAGAAATCTGAAGAGATGTCGAATGAAGTGTTGAAGTTCATGGATATTATGAACTACTCAGTGAAAACTGACAGACGCTGTTGTGTGGAGTTACCTTTCAAACAAGAAAATGTTAATCTCCCGAATAATCGTCGTAAGATGGAGCAAAGTACCCAGACTTTGAAACGCAAGTTTGGCAAGGATACTAAATTTCATGAAGTAAGAATCTCTTTGAAGAATAATTTCTACAAGGATGATTGCTTAAAATCTAGGTCTACTGAGCAGGAAGCAATTCTACCAGTAGAACAGAAACATAGAGACATAGAAAATAGGTGCAGGAGGAGGACATTCGGCCTTTCGAGCCAGCACCGCCATTCATTGTGATTATGGCTGATCGTCCCCTATGAATAACCAGTGCCTGCCTTCTCTCCATATCCCTTGACTCCACTAGCCCCTAGAGCTCTATCCAACTCTCTCTTAAATCCATCCAGTGACTTGTTCTCCACTGGCCTCTGTGGCAGGGAATTCCATAAATTCACAACTCTCTGGGTGAAAAAGTTTTTTCTCACCTCAGTCTTAATTGACCTCCCCTTTATTCTAAGACTGTGGCCCCTGGTTCTGGACTCGCCCGACATTGGGAACATTTTTCCTGCATCTAGCTTGTCCAGTCCTTTTATAATTTTATATTTTTCTATAAGATATCCCCTCATCCTTCTAAACTCCAGTGAATACAAGCCTAGTCTTTTCAATCTTTCCTGATATGAAGTCCCGCCATCCCAGGGAACATCTGACCTCTTTGCAAAAAGGGAGGATTCACACTAAGTGGGACAGTGACAATTGTGAAAGCATTCCACTAGATGATAGAGCCAAATAAACCAGAGAGTTGGATTTGGATAGAGACGATCTGCCAATGGAAAGGGCATTGGGAGTTACTAATGTTGCACAACTGAAATATGTTGACACAGTTAAAGGTGGACAAAATCCATGCAGTTTGGAAGCATCCCAAACCACACGAGCGCTTTTGACTTTGTACCATTCAGTCACGATACCGAGCAGGTGCTTCAGCTGCTCATCAATTGATCCAGTCCAAGAGCTAATTTGTGTGGACTTAACTTCAGGCTTTCTGGGTGAGATTAACCCCTAACTAAGAGAAAATGTAATTAAAAAGCAACGATAAATACAGCATTATAAGCAAATGAGTAGCGTAGGATTTCTAAGCCTTGAGCTGGTTGCCTGTTGCCAAAGGGTTCTGTGTGACCCTGTACTTTGGCCTAAACTATTGATGCGGCCACACTTCCTCAGCTTCTCAATCGCAAGTCTCTAACATACCCATTGACTATGAAGCACACATTTCTGGTTGACAATCCCTTGAGGCTGGGGTGGTGGCTGAATCAAACGTGGAGTTCAGAAAAAAGATGAATGAGCTACTCAAATGAAAGAGTTTTCAGGGCTACAGGGCAAAGGTCGGGGTTTGGCAGAGCTGGATTACTGCTCAACAAGTTCACATGGTCTTGTTTCATAAGATCGTAAGTGATAGGAACCGAATTAAGCCATTCAGCCCATCAAGTCTACTCCATCAATCAATCACGGCTGATCTATCTCTCCCTCCTAACACCATTCTCCTGCTTTCTCCCCATAACCTCTGACACTGTGTGAGAAGTCATGTCTCATAAATTTGAAAACATAGAACATAGAACAGTACAGGAACAGGACCTTCAGCACAGGAGCAGGTTCTTCGGCCCCATAAAGCCCATGTTGAACATGATACAAACTTAAAGTAATCACTTCTGCCTGCATGTATCATTATTCCTCCATTAGGAGCCATTCAATCCTGGCTGATGCATCACGCCCTCCCAACTGCATTCTCCTGCCTTCTCCCCATAGCCTCTGACACCAGTACCAATCAAGAATCTATCTATCTCTGCCTTAAATATATCCATTGACATGGACTCCACAGCCTTTTGGGGCAAAGAATTCCACAGGTTCACCACACTCTGACTAAAGACATTCCTCCTAATCTCCTTCCTGAAGGAACCTTCTTTAATTCTGGGGCTATGACCTCTAGTCCTAGACTCTCCCATTAGTGGAAACATCCTCTCCACATTCACTATAATCCAAGCCTTTCACTATTCAATAAGTGTAATGAGGTTCCCCTTCATCCTTCGAAGCACCAGTGTCTTCAAATAATCATCATATGTTAAACCACTCATTCCTGGGATCATTCTTGTGAAACTCCTCTGGACCCTCACCGGAGCTACTACATGCTTCCTCAGATATGGTGCCCGCAATTGCTCACAATACTCCAAATGCGGCCTTACCATCGTCTTGGAGCCTCATCATTACATCCCTGGTTTTGTATTTTAGCCCTTTTGAAATATAGACCACATCAACGGTTCCGCCCTCATCAATCATCTTGGTTACTTCTTCAAAAATCGCACTGCCAGGGGTGGTGGTGGAGGCAGACACGATTGTGGCATCATGCAGGCTTTTAGTTAGGCCCATGGATATACAAGACATGGAGGAACAACAACAGCATAATAGAATGGTAGCAACATAAAGATCTCTCTCCATTCTGCATGAAGCTCACATGCTGCTTTAGTTCTGATTGAGGGCAGGACCACAAAGGAAGATTAAACAAAGAAACGAAGGAAGGCGGCTCAGAATGATGTATGCATGATATGTGGTGCTTGGTTGGTGGAGAAACCCATTGAATTGGGGGAGCAGAGGTGGGATTTCACGCCTGAATAAATAAGCCCCAAGCATCCAATTCCATTGAAGGACTATGATGCACGAGTATGCCATTCGGTCCTTCGAACCTGCTCCGCCATTCATTTTGTTTGTGGATAATTCTCCCTCTCAGCACTATATTCATGTGTTCTCCCCATTCCACTAATGCATTTTATCCTTGAGCCCCAGCCATGTCACTATTGACAAATGCTCAGATAGTCTGTAATACGTGCAATGATCCAATCATACAAGGGAGAGTCAAGGACCAGAGGTCCCAGCCTCAAAATTAAAGGACGTTCCTTTGGGAAGGAGATGAGGAGGGTGGTGAATCTGTGGAGACTGCCAATGGATATTTTTAAGGCAGAGATGGATAATTTCTTAATTAGTATAGGTGTCAGGGGTTATTTGGAGAAGGCAGAAGAATGGGGTTAATAGGGAAAGATACAGCAGATCAGCTATGATTGAATAGCGGAGTAGACTCGATGGACCAAATGGTCTAATTCTGCTCCTAAAACCTTTGAATTAGGGGTGGCATTGAGACTTTCATTCTCCATGCAAATTCCATGCAAAGTACATATGTTGAATAACTAGACCTCAAACTAATGTTCCCTATGCAGCTGTAGGTACTTCATAGAGATTTGCTGGGCAGTTAGCAAGTAAGGCAGGCGGTAGATTCCTAGTAGATTCCACATACTCCTTCTTTCCTGGCTCTGTCACCTTGTGACAAAGCAGCACAATTTAAGTTGGTGCCTTAACCTTCATCATCTGCAAGTGTAAAACAGATGTTTACCCACAATGTTTGTACCAAACATGACGCCAAGTTACACCGATCTCATCTGCTTGCACACGATCTGTATCCCTTTACTCCTACTTCCATATGCCTATCTAAAAACCTTTTAAACACCACTATCGTATCTGGATCCACCACCATCCCTGGCAATGCATTCCAGATGCCCACCACTCTGTGTAAAAATGTGCCCTGCACATATCCATTCATTGGGCATTTCCTCCCCGAGAAAAAAGATTCTTACTGCCTCCCCTATCTATGCCTCTCATAATTTTATATACGTCTCTCAAGCCTTCCCTCAACCTCTGATATTCCAGAGAAAACAATCCAAGTTTATCCAACCACTCTTTGTAGCTGAACGCCTCTAATCCAGGCAACAGTTGCAGTTTCAACTTACTTCTCAGCTTCACACATGTTGACATCTTGTGACTGTTTTAAAAACTTTAAAACGCTGTACCTTCCAGAAATCATATTAAAACATTGTAACACATCAGAAACATTCAAAATAGTCGTATTTGTTTAAAGCACTAGATTGTTTGTCGCTTCTTAGAAATATCTTAGCGGAGGGCAAGTCATTTTTTTAAGCCCACATTTCATACCATACGTGTAGGAAGGGACTGAAGATGCTGGCTTACACCGAAGATAGACACAAGGATTGGGTGAAGGGTCTCACCCTGAAATGTCCAGATCCTTCTATCCAGAGATGCTGCCTGTCCCGCTGAGTTACTCCAGCATTTAGTGTGCATCTATTTCCTACTATACCCAGGTTTATCCCATTAAAGGCCGATAAATCCCCAGGGCCAGATAGGCTGCATCCCAGGGTACTTAAGGAAGTAGCCCCAGGAATAGTGGATGTCTTAGTGATAATTTTTCAAACCTCTTTAGATTCTGGAGTAGTTCCTGAGGATTGGAGGATAGCTAATGTAACCCCACTTTTTAAAAAAGGGAGGGAGAGAGAAAACGGGGAATTACAGACCAGTTAGTCTAACATCGGTAGTGGGGAAACTGCTAGAGTCAGTTATTAAAGATGGGATAGCAGCGCATTTGGAAAGTGTTGAAATCATTGGACGAAGTCAGCAAGAATTTACGAAAGGTAAATCATGTCTGACGAATCTTATTGAATTTTTTGAGGATGTAACTAGTAGAGTGGATAAGGGAGAAGCAGTGGATGTGTTATATCTGGACTTTCAGAAGGCTTTCGACAAGGTCCCACACAAGAAATTAGTATACAAACTTAAAGCATACGGTATTGGCGATTCAGTATTGATGTGGATAGAGAACTGGCTGGCAGACAGGAAGCAAAGAGTAGGAGTGAACGGGTCCTTTTCAGGATGGCAGGCAGTGACTAGTGGGGTGCCACAAGGCTCAGTGCTGGGACCCCAGCTATTAACAATATATATGAATGATTTGGACGAGGGAATTGAATGCAACGTCTCGAAGTTTGCGGATGACACGAAGCTGGGGGGCAGTGTTAGCTGTGAGGTGGATGCTAGGAGGCTGCTTAGGAAAAAGGGAGATGCAACAAGACCTGGGTGTCATGGTACACCAGTCATTGAAAGTAGGCATGCAGGTGCAGCAGGCAGTGAAGAAAGCAAATAGTATGTTAGCATTCATAGCAAAAGGATTTGAGTATAAGGGTAGGGAGGTTCTACTGCAGTTGTACAGGGTCTTGGTTAGACCACACCTGAAGTATTGCGTACAATTTTGGTCTCCTAATCTGAGGAAAGACATTCTTGTGATAGAGGGAGTACAGAGAAGGTTCACCAGACTGATTCCTGGGATGTCAGGACTTTCATATGAAGAAAGACTGGATAGACTCGGCTTGTACTCGCTAGAATTTAGAATATAGAGGGGGGATCTTGTAGAAACTTACAAAATCCTTAAGGGGTTGGACAGGCTAGTTGCAGGAAGATTGTTCCTGATGTTGGGAAAGTCCAGGACAAGGGGGTCACAGTTTAAGGATAAGGGGGAAATCTTTTAGGACCGAGATGAGAAAAACATTTTTCACACAGAGAGTGGTGAATCTCTGGAATTTCATTTCGGAGTCACGTGAGTGACTTTGTGAAGAGCCCGCCGGTGCGCATGCTCGACATATCGTCGTACCGCGTTGCTGCGACGGCTGGCGGTGGAGCGCGCTCCTCGCCAGCCCTTCAGAAGGGGCCACGGAGGTAAGTATCCTACCTTTAGTTGGTGGTCCTTGTTGTTGGTTTTGTCTTGCAGCAAGGACATGGATGGGAGTTCCAAGGGCCGGAGGGCGTCAGGACGAGTTCGCCGGTCAACAGTTCCGGGGCCTTTACCATCGGCAGTACCTGCAACGCAGGCCGGGACTCACGCGGAGATGTGGGTAAGCCCTGTGTTTACAGGTCCAGATCCGCCAGCACACCACAGCTCGGAGGAGTTCGACGAGGAGGAGTGTGGTGTGCCGCCAGAGCAGGGGGACCCTGCCATGGCAGTCAGGTCGTCAGCGGGCTCGCTGGCGACCTCGAGCTGGGTGCGTGCGGCTGCACGGCCCGTTCCACTCAGCCCTCAGAGTAGGGGAAGGGGCGGAGCCCAGAAGCCTAACCCTGCCAGGGCTAAGGCATTGCCTGACACGGAGGAGTGGTCAGGTCCCAGGGCGAGACCCGGGGCGGCTGTGAGGTCCAGCCGGCACACCCCGACTCTCGACGCCGGGACGGGTCGGTTGAGTCGGGTCTCGTCACGGTCGCCGAGCCCCCCATGGATGGGTGGGCGAGACCATGCGTCGGCAAGGTCCACGATGTGGGCAGCCGGCAAGCCTGCGCGGGCCTCAGGCAGCCGACACCACGCCGCAAGTGCCCTTAGTGGCAGCGGCTTCAGCTCCCGCTAAACGGAGGCGGTTGAACACGCCCGCGCGGGAATCACGCAGTTTCGCCTCGGCGGCTGTTAGCGACAACTACCGGCACCGGCAGGGCCTCGATGAGGTGCGGGCCGATGATAGGAGCCCGGTTTTCTTTTCAGAGCCGGAGGACTCCGACCACTTGAGTGTTCAGGGTGAAGGGCGTATTGACCGTATGGAGCGGCTGCTGGAGCTCCTGCTTCAAAGTCAACAACAGCAGGGCAGCAACAGGCACAGGGCGTCGTCACCAGCCTCTACCATCAGCCTGGAGCAGCAGGAGGAGGAGGTTTTGGTGGATCCCATACCATCTCCGTTGGAGGTGCCAGCGGAGGATCTTCTGGATGTGGCGACCAAATTTGCGGCCCCACATTCATCTGGACTTCCTTTAAACGCAAAGCTGGCAGCCACTGTGGACTTTCTTAACAACCAGCAACTACAGGAAGAAGTCCTCATTCAGGCAATGAGCCGTCACAAGGCTCCATCCAATTGCAACTCCCTCAACGTGCCTGTGGTCAATACGCCGATATGGCAGCGGATCCTGAAGCTCCTCACGGCCGGTATTACCGCCTTTGCGCGGTCGGTGGACGGGGACGAACTGAATTTGGACCAGGAAGATGCTCTGGCCCTCCTGTGCGCGACCCAGCACGAAATCAACGGGTTTCGCAAAACCAGCATCCGCCCAGCGCTCAATCCGAAGTTTGCAGGATTGTGCAAGCCACCGCCGCCGCCCCCGCCCAGTCAGCTCTTTGGGGAGGACCTCTCGAAGAGAGTCAAAGAGCTTGACGAACAAGCCAAAACGGTGGGGATCATGCGCTCTCAGAGTGCCCCCGCACCGTCAGGCTCAAAGTCTCCATACATTCGATCACGAGGGTCTGCTAGTACCTCGACGAGGACCCACCCTCAAGCTCCACAACGACAGCAACATCAGACCCAGCACCAGGGGTCTTTTTTAGGACAGGGTCGGCAGAGACCCTGGTGGAAAACGAAGACGCCGCGCCCTCAAGCCAACCCAACACCTCCACGTCCACCCACGCGTGTCAAGGACCGCCGGTAACCACGGAGGTGAGGGGGTCTGGTTCTCTCTTTTCTCTTTGTTTAACTTCACATGTTGGTGGTCGCCTTCGGTTGTTTTTGGGTGCATGGGGTAATTTTACTGGTGACGAGTATGTGTTGCAGAATATTCAGGGGCATAAAATTGAGTTTATTAATGGCGACATTCCTCCATCCCAGCACATGCCCGCTCGAACGTTTCAATTATCTGCTGCAGAACAGGCAGCAGGCTACAAGGAACTTTTAAGTCTTGAGCAGAAGGGAGTGATTGAGAGAGCGGTGCATGAGCCAGTTGAATTTGTTTCGAATATATTCACCAGACCTAAGAAGGATGGAGGTTGTCGTGTCATTATTGATCTAACCCGTTTGAATACTTTTGTAACATATACTCATTTTAAAATGGATTCAGTATCCATCCAGAAATACGACAGAAGGTTTTTGAAATTCGTCTGGATGGGGCAACTCTGGCAGTACAAGGCTTTGCCTAATGGGCTCACCACAGCCCCTAGATTGTTCACTAAATTAGTGAAACCAATTATGGCTTATTTGAGACAACGACACCATATAGTTATGGCCTACTTAGATGATATCTTAATTGTGGGCCACACCCTGGAATTGGCTGAACAGGGTGTTGCAGCTGCTGTCAATATATTTCAACAATTAGGGTTTATTGTCCATCCAGAGAAATCAAAGTTCTGCCCTGCCCAGGTGATTAATTGCCTAGGGTTCACGGTGAACTCTATGAGCATGAGGGTTACCATTCCAATTAACAAGATTGAGGAGGTTACCCAGGTGTGTCAAGATTTAATCCGCACCAATATACCATCGATTCGGCATTCAGCTACAATAATTGGGAAGCTTGTAGCTTTGTTTCCGGCAGTGCGATATGGACCTTTGCATTATCAGAATTTGCAAAGAGCTAAAATTGCTGCGTTAAAACAGAACGCTGGTCATTATGATCGGTCCATGCAGCTGCCGCCCAAAGCGATAAATGAGTTGCAATGGTGGGTGTGTCACATTAGCAGCTCATTCAAGCCTATCGGGGAGGCTAATCCGGTGGTATATTTGCAGACTGATGCAAGCTCCAATGGCTGGGGAGCCACGGATAATTGCTCTAGTTGTGGGGGCAGATGGGACACCCTTGAATCAACGATGTTGTTGACTCAAGGGATTAACTATTTGGAGTTGCTGGCAGCATTCCACGGACTTCGTGCGTATTGTTCCAAGCTTGTTGGAACACATGTCCGTCTCCAAATAGACAACACCACAGCAGTGGCATACTTAAACCATATGGGTGGTACCAGGTCAGTTTCGTGTGACAAATTGGCTAACTCAATTTGGCTTTGGTGTGTTCAAAGAGACATTTGGATTTCAGCTACCTATTTGCCAGGTGAGCTTAATACTGTGGCGGACACCAGGTCACGCAAATTTAATGACAATATTGAATGGATGTTGCATCCTGAGATTTTTCTAAAGTCACAGCCAAATTTGGTAAACCGGACATTGACCTTTTTGCGTCACGGTTGAACTATCAGGTACCAACCTACGTTTCATGGGAACCAGATCCTGGGGCAATAGCGCTAGATGCATTCTCGCTGGACTGGGGGAATTGGGTTTTCTATGCCTTCCCCCCGTTTTGCCTCATCAGTCGGGTATTGCGAAAGATTCAGGCAGATGCTGCCAAGGGCATCCTTATTATACCCGACTGGCCCACACAGCCTTGGTATCCGGTGGTCTTTGACATGCTCAACGAACCTTGGGTCCTTTTGAAGGGTTGCCCACAATTGGTTACTCACCCTGTCTCAGGGGAGCCACATCCCTGCCATGGCTATTTAAATTTGTTGGCTTGCAGGGTCTGAACAGGCCGTTAGTCCAATACGGCCTCTCGGCTCGGACCATGGATACCATCGGGGCGTCGTGTCGAGAGTCCACAAGGCGAAGATACCGCTCGCATATTAAGAAGTGGGAAGCCTACTGCAGCCGCTCTCGCATCACGTACGATGACGTGACAATAACCGACGTCCTGGAATTCCTCGCGGGGTTGCACCATGATGAACACTTAAGTTAGTGCCATCAACAGCGCCAGAAGTGCGCTATCATTCTACCTCAATATTGGGGTAGGATCCAACAGGCTAGTGTCCAGACTCATGCGGGGTATATTCAATATGAATCCGCCTACACCACGCTATAATATCACCTGGGATGTCAGGGACGTATTAACCCTGCTCAGGACGTGGTCTCCCATGGAAGGGCTCCAACTGGACCAACTCACCATGAAGCTGGTGATGTTACTAGCGCTGACTTCAGCTCAGAGGGTACAGACACTACACAAACTTCGTGTCGACAGAATGACTTCTACCCCTACAGAAGTAGTCTTTTTCATTGACGAGCTACTAAAGCAGCATAGACCTGGGTGCACAGGGCTGCAGCTGAAGTTCCCGGCATACCCCGCAGATGCTAGGCTATGTTTAGCCTCACATATCCGCCACTATGTCAAGGTGACGGCACGCATCAGAGGAATGGAGAGATACCTGCTTGTCACTCATAAGAGACCTCATCATCGAGTGACAGTCCAGACGATATCCAGGTGGCTTCGAGTCGTCTTGGGTAAGTCAGGTATCGACACTAATGTGTTCAAGTCTCATTCCACCAGGGCTGCATCGACGTCAGCGGCGAGGGTCATGGAGGTGCCCATGGACCAAATTCTCGCCACAGCAGGATGGGCTAATGAAGCTGTGTTCCAGCGTTTTTATAACAAGCCTGTTGCTGCTCCTCTACAGTTCGCAGAAGCCGTGCTGAATGCAGGTCAAGAACGTGGAGATGTCCCCGCATGAGGGGTTTTTGATTTGTTATTAATAACTCTGCTCTTGTTTTGCAGTATGAACTATTGAGCAAGTTTGTTCCTCCCATCCATCCCTGGTAGTGGTGTGTCAGCATGGACGTGGTCCAGGGCGTGTAATCACAGAAGCTTTGAAGTCTTCACGAAGTCACTCACGTGACTCCGAAATGAAATAGTAAGATTGAACGAGAACTTACCAGTTCGAAGGTTGATCTTTATTTTATGAGGAGTCGAAGTGAGGGATTTCGTGCCCTCCTCGCCCAACCCTCAATCACCTTCATCTGGTAATCTTAGTCACTTCAATCTTACTATGCGAAGTCATTTCTTTTGTTGGTTTCTGTGATTCCACGCCGCTACTTTGAAGTATGTCGAGCATGCGCGCCGGCGGGCTCTTCACGAAATCCCTCACTTCGACTCCTCATAAAATAAAGATCAACCTTCGAACTGGTAAGTTCTCGTTCAATCTTACTATTCTCTGCCACAGAAGGTAGTTGAGGTTATATTTAAGTGGGAGTTAGATGTGGCCCTTGTAGCTAAAGGGATCAGGGGGTATGGAGAGAAGGCAGGTACAGGATACTGAGTTGGATGATCAGCCATGATCATATTGAATGGCGGTGCAGGCTCGAAGGGCCAAATGGCCTACTCCTGCAACTATTTTCGATGTTTCTATGTTTCTATTCCTAGGGATTTGTGCTGTAATTGTATTGGTCATACCAGGGTGGCATTCGCATACAACATTCCTAAATGTACATTTTCGACAACATAACAATAATAAAGCCTACATAATAAACGTCTGGGGTGAGACGTTGGTCACCTCTTTTATTGTAGATTAACCCTTATTAATCCATGCCATTTATTATCTGCACTACACATATCTGCATGCCACCCTTTACATGGTAAGGCGGTACTACACAGCTTTACACTAGCGAGGTCAGCTGGCTCTCACACAAACCACGCCCAGCTGGATAAGAATGGCTGGCAGTTTAAATGTTCCTGTTTGCTTATGGAATAAAGACTGATCTTTCACTATGTGTGTTGTTGTGGAACTTTCATAAACATTTATGGTTGCTGATTCAAAGCACTTACTGAATTTGTGCTTCAGTCCATGCTGGTCAGCTCTTCCTTCTTCACCACCTGTTGGCAATTCCCGAGTTATTCATTCACCTCACCTTTCAGTCTATAAATAGTAAATGGAGAGAAATAAAATCACAATGCTGCATTGCAAACAATGGACATGGAGTTTTCATCGATGTAATCAAGAAGGATGCCCACCAGCACCATTACTTTATTGTAAGCTTTAAGAGATTCAGCAGGTCGCTGAACAACAGACTTCTACAGATGTACTGCCGGAAGGATCCTGACTGGTTGCATCATGGCCTGGTACAGTAATTCCAACACAAGGGGACGCAAGAGGCTGCAGTGGTGGACTCAGCCTGGCCCATAATGGTCACCACCCTTCCCACCATCTAAAGCATCTACATGAGGTGCAACATCAAGGAGGTGGCAACTATCTTTTAGGTTAGGCAGAGGACACTCGCAGCTCCTCCAACCTCATCTACTATCCGTTGTTCCAGATGTGGAATTTTACACATCAGCGAGACCAAACATAGAATGGGCGATCGTTTCACGGCACAGATTCGTTTGGCGCCAGGGCAAACATGATCTCACGGTTGCCAAACACTGCCTATTCTGAACTTTCTGTCCTGGGCCTCCACTGTCAGATTGGAAGAGCTGCACCTCATATTTCGCTTACAACCCAGCGGTATAAATATTGATTTCCCTAACTTCAAGTAACCCTGGCATCTCCTCTCTCCCCGTCCCTCCCCGCCCTGGACATTGTACTAGTTTCTCTGTCATCCTGGTGAGTTCCATTGTCTGTACAACTCGTTAACACCCTGCCCACAGCCAATAATGGACCATTTCCTCAATCATCGTTACTTTATGCATATCTTTCATTCATTTGATTTACATCTGTCAGAAGTCTCAGGAAAGGACGACTCGAATGCAGGTTCACCCGGACAAGTCCAGGAGAAAACCAAAATCCAAACACGGACTGAACCAACGGAATGCAGAACTGATTAGTTGGCAGGGAGTGAATGTAGGTAGTTGGCGTATAACCCTTGACTGATGAGGGAATCAGAGTGAATGCAGGTGCAACTCATGATTAGATCAGGGGAGGATTGTGGAGAGAGTCTCAAGTGTCTGGAGACATGGCAGGTGTGACAGGAGCCCCCCTCCCACGGATGCCTCCTGGCGTAATCCTAGGCTGATGATGAAAACCATGGATCAGGGAGCGGTCCAGGATGTCACGGGCAGGGACCCAGCTGGTCTCTCTGGTCCGTACCCCTCCCAGTCAGCCAGGCACTGGATCCCTCTGCCACCCCGCCAGGACTTCAGCAGTTGCTCCACCGTGTACACCGGACCACCGTCAATGATGCGGGGTGCGGAGGTAGCAGAGGAGTGGGAGACAGGGAGCTGGAGGACACAGGCATAACCCAGGATATGTGGAAGATCAGAACCAGAATCAGATTTTGTTCACCAAGTTTTGCAACATACGAGGAATTTCACTGGCCAGGTCAGTCAGACAATTAAAAGCAACAGATCACTCAAAAACACATTTTAACATGAACATCCACCACATGGAAGGCAAAATAAAGTTCAAGTCCTTCCCTTGTGTTCTTCCCTGGTCGGGGGGGCCACGAGCCCCCGTTAACGGGATGATCTTGACGTCGAGGCGTTCAGCTCCTGCATCAGGGGGTTGTCAGTTCCCCACGCCGGGCAACCGAACCTCGCGTCGGGGCTGGTCGAACCTTCTGCGGAGTTGCACCCCCCGACCTGCCTCTCCCAAGACTGCGAGCCCTTGATGGTAAGTCGGCAGGCTGTGGTGGGAGCGATCCCAGGCAAGGGATCTGCTCCGATGTTAAGTCCGCACCCCGCGGTGGGGCTCCCGACAGTCCAAAGCGGCTTCCAGCTCCAGCGACGGTAGGCCGCAGAGCCCGGAGAATGTGATCTGAAAAATGATCACATCTCCGGAAAGGTAAGAACCTAAATAAAAGTTCCCCACTCACCCCCCCCCCTCCCCCTCACCCCCCCCTCCCCCTCACCCCCCCCTCACCCTCACCCCCCCCTCACCCTCCCCCTCACCCTCACCTCCCCCTCACCCTCACCCCCCCCCTCCCCCTCACCCCCCCCCTCCCCCTCACCCCCCCCCTCCCCCTCACCCCCCCCTCCCTCACCCACCCCCCCCCCCCACCCTCACCCCCCCCCCACCCTCACCCCCCCCCCCTCACCCCCCCCCTCACCCTCACCCCCCCCCTCACCCTCACCCCCCCCCTCACCCTCACCCCCCCCCCTCACCCACCCCCCCCCCCTCACCCACCCCCTCCCTCTCACCCCACATACAGCAAACCAAAGAATATTAAATCAAACTTTTAACAAAAAGATTTAAAAGACGACTAGACTGCCGGCAGGGCTGGCCACCTCCCTGGTGCCCCGATGGGGTGAATCTGCATAAACCGGGGCACTCCAAGGCAGACAGCAGAGCAGTTGATGACTTTGAGGATAACGATTGGGTCAATAAACTGGGGCAGCAACTTACGAGACTCCACGCGCGGGGGGGGACATCTCGGGTGGACAGGCACATCCCCTGACCAGGGCGACAACGAGGGGCAGGGGTCCGGTGATGATCCACCTGTTTTCTGTACCTGGAAGCAGTGCCAACCACGGAGCAGAAAGCTTTCCAGAACTGAGGTGAACTGCAGACCCCTGTCTGAGATGATGTCTAGAAGGAAACCATGGAGTCTGATGACCTGACCCACGATGAGGTGAATGAGTTTTAGAGCAGATGGGAGCTTGGGAAGTAAAATGAAATGAGCAGCCTTGGAGAAATGGTCAACAACCCTTAAAATAACAGTAAACCCCTTGGACAGAGACCAGCCGGTGATGAAGCCCAGGCCGATGTGCGACCAGGGATGGCAGGGTTCAGGCAGGGCATGAAGAAGACCTGAGGGAGGCTGGTGGGACATCTTACTCTGTACACAGGCAGAGCAGGCAGAGACAAAAGACCGGGTGTGGAGGGCCACCTGGACCGCTGGCGCAGCAGGTAGAGGATGCTGCCAACACCAGGATGACAGGCGAGAGAAGGGCCCACTGGAGTACTTCAGAGCGAGCTGAGTCCGGGAAAAATACCATTTGGGGGGGGGGGGGGGGTGTCCAGAACCAGGATCAGGGAGATGACGCTGGGCATTGCATACTGTGGTCTTGATCTCCCAGGTGATGGAGCCCACCAGCCAGGTGGGAGGCAAGATGGGTTTGTGGGAATGGCTGTCTTGGTCAGAACTGAACTGGCGGGAGAGGGAGTCAAGCTTGACATTCTTTGACCCAGGACGGTATGACAAGGTGAAGTTAAACCGGGTGAAAAACAGGGCCCCCCCGACCGGGCTTGACGGGGGTTGAGACACTTCACCGAACGCAGGTACTCCAGGTTCTTGTGGTCCGTCCAGACTTGGAATGGCTGCTCAGGGCCCTCCAACCAATGCCTCCACTCCTCCAACGCCAGTTTCACTGCCAGCAAGAAGTTCTCTGTTGCCGATGTCATAATTCCTCTCAGCCGGGGAGAGGCAATGAGAGAAGGCGGCGCAGGGGTGCATGATGAGGAGGATGCACGAATTAATCCAGCTGCCAGAGACTCAGAAATGTATCTCTCCATGGCGTTGCTCTCAGGAGCAGAGAGCGAGTACAGTCGACCGTGGGGTGGTGAAGTACCGGGTAATGTGTCAATGGCACCATCATAAGGGCAGTGAGGAGGTGAAGAGGTGGCTCGGAACTGGCAGAAGACCTCTTTCAGGTCATGAAACTTGGATGGTACTTTGGACAAGTCAGGATTGTCACAAGGAGCAACAGACACAGAGGTGAGGGGAAGACAAGCAGAGTGAAGACAATTAACGTGACAATGTTGCCCCCCTAGTGAAGACCTTGCCAGTGGACCAGTGTACGGTGGGGCCGACCAAAGCCGACCCAGAACAACTGGAACATGTCAAGTAACAGCAACTGAATGCTCACCTGCTGGTTATCATTAACACAAGGTTCTAGGGGGAGAGTAGTGAGATGAAATACCAAAGTGCACTGGCTTGGCGGGATTCTTCTATCCTTACAGAGGGAATCTGGAATTTCCGAGCTAGAGTGATATGAATGAAGCTGTCATCTGCCCACGAGTCAATGATAACATCGAGTTTCAACAACTTGTTTCCAATGAGTAGAGTGACAGGATAGAGTCTAGAGGAAAGGGGTGGGGAAAAAACTTTGCTCACCTATAATCCCTCTCTAACTGGCGAGCGTCTGGCCTTTACTGGGCAGGCAGCGATGAAATGTCCAGGATGCCCATAGTTGAGACAACTCCTACCACATTTGTGTCTCAGGCGCTCGGCCTTGCTCAGTGTTGTGCAGCCATTCTGCATAGGCTCCCCCTGCACTGGATCAGGGCCAGGATGTGTGAGGCTTCTTGCTTCAGAGGGAAGTGGAACAACTACAACGAGAGAAGTGTGAAGGGTTAGGTGACTGGTGACCCAGACAAGCAGGATGCAGAACTGATTAGACAGCAGGGCATGAATATAGATAGCAGGTATATAACATTTGACTGATGAGGGGAGCAGAGTAAATGCAGGTGTAACTCATGATTAGATCAGGGGGGGATTGTGGAGTCTCAATTGTCTGGAGGCGTGGCAATCTCTTTATATCATCATCTATAGTTCTCGTTTCCTTTTCTTCTGACTATCACGCTGATGGAGGGTCTCACCCCGAAACATCACCTATTCCTTTTTTCCAGCGATACTGCCTGACCAGCTGAGTTACTCCAGCTTTTTGTAACAATCATCAAGGATCCTCACCATCTGGGCCATGTCTGGTTGCTGCTATAGTCGGGCATGTGGTGCAAATACCTGCAGTCCCAAACCACCAGGTTCAGGAACACCTCCTCTCCTGCAACCATCAGGTTTTTGAACTGACCCTCATCCTAGCTAAGCAATGGAACCCAACCAATCACCTCTAGCACTTGCTTTCCTAATGTGTGTGCACATCTTATACAGGAACTTTGGGAAAATGGTCATGTTTAAATTTACATAGGAACTGGACAAGTCATATTTGCAGACATCATAAGACAAAAAATCAAAGTATCCTTTATTGCCATTCAGACTTTTCAGTCTGAACGAAATTTCTTGCCTTGCAGTCATAACATAGAATAAAATAATAAAACACACAATAAACCGATTTAACATCCACCACAGTGAGTCTACCAGCACCTCCTCACTGTGATGGAAGGCAAAAGACTTAAGTTCTTGTCTCTTCCCTCCTTGTTCTCCCTCTGCGTTGAGGCGATCCAGATTTCCGATGTTGTGACCCCGCCGGGTGATGGTAGGTCCCGCGGCCGAATCCGAGCTCCGCGAATGGGCCGGTTCAAACTCCGCGGCCCGGGGCGGACGAAGCTGCCGCCCTCCAGTCCAGTCCATTCCCACACTGACCTTTCTGTCCTGGGCCTCCTCCACTGTCAGAGTGAGGCCCAATTCAAATTGGAGGAACTGCACTTCATATTTTGCTTGGGCAGCTTACAACCCAGCAATATGTATATTGATTTATCTAAATTCAAGTAACCCTTACTTTCCCTCTCTCTCAGTCACGCCCTCACCCTAGTTCTCTGACGAGTTTCACAATCCACCTGATTAATTTTACTGATTGTATGCCTTGCAGTCACCCATTCCTTCTCTCCAGAGATGCTGCCTGACCTGTTGAGTTACTCCAGCATTCTGTGTCAATCTTTGGTGCTGCCTCAAAGATAACATCTACCAACAAAGATCCCCACGATCTTCTCACTGCCATAATCGTGCAGGAGGTACAAATGCCTTAAGCCTGAAGAAGAGTCTCGACCCGAAACATAACCTATTCCTTTTCTCCGGAGATACTACTGACCCAGTGAGTTACTCCAGCTTTTTGTGTCTATCTACGGTTTAAAACAACATCTGCAGTTCCTTCCTACACGCAAGTCCCACGGTACTGGATTCTGGCAAAGCTATGTTCCTACAACTATCAGGTTCTTGAGCCAACTTATACAACCAAATTCCAACGTCAGCAACTAAACACTATGGACCATCTCTTGCACTAACATGGACCTTTCTCCGAACTCTATTTTGCATTAATATCTTTTGTTTTAGTCATTTTCATTTCACAGTCTTGTAGTACTTGTGTATCATTTAAGTTTTAGTGTATTTGTCGGAGTATGTGCCTGTGATGCTGTTGCAAACAAGATATTCTTTTACTTCGGAGTCACGTGAGTGATTCCGTGTAGAAGCCCGCCAGTCGGCATGCGCGTCATTTGTTCTGACGCATTGCGCAACGACTGACTGGCGGGCGCGTCGCTCCTTCCAGCGGTAAGTTTAAAACGCTCAGGTAAGTGCTTATACTTTATCTGAGGTCGTTGCTCCCTGTTCATTTACTATCTTTACAGAGTGCTCGAACTTTGCGGAGACTGTGACTAAGGTGAAGAGGCTGGGCTGCAGCAAAGCCGGCTATTGAAGACAGTGGGCCTGTGGGTAGCGGGCGGCCGCCGATTTTGCCTTCATGGTCACTAGCAGCGGATCCAGAGGCTACAGACTTGGTGCCGACTGTAAGCACCTTGGCTACCCTGCAGGGGAGTAAAACCACCAGGAAGTCTGTCAGGGCCCTGGACTTGGATGAGTCGGGCCAGGAGGATTCTCCTCCTTCTATGGTTAGCGTTTTGGGGAGACTGAACCACATGGAGCACCTAATGGAGAGGTTGCTCCAAAGAGATATGCTCCAAAGAAGGGAGTTAGATAACTGAGTTATCTAACTCAGTTAATACTGAGTTAATACTGAGCCCGGGTATTATGGAGACCCTGCGGCAGTGACACCTGTCTCAGGGCTGCATAATGTCTCCCTCTCTGAGGAGGGGAGCGTACGAGGCCAGTTTTACACTGACTCAGTTTACGGAGGCACAGCTGGGGAGCATGCTTCAACGCATGAGGGGCTAGCCCCGGGAGTACCCCCCCATGGCATCCAAATTTGCCATCCTTTCCCAATCAGGGGAGCCACTGGGAGAGGAGTTAGCCATGAGCATTAATTATCTGGCCTCTCACCAACTCCACGATCAGGCCATGGAGGAAACCACTACAAAATACCATACCCCAGTAAACCGTGCCTCATTGAATGTCCCAGCAGTGAATCACTCCATCTGGGGACACATTGGAGGGGGCGTCAGAGCCCAAGAGGTAAAACTTCAAAACATTTTAAGAATACTTACCTCAGGCATCACAGCCTTTTCCAGGCCAGTGGATGGGGGTCCCTCTCTGATGTTCAGCAGGACGATATGGCATTAATGTACAATGCACATTTTGAGATTAATTGCCTCCGAAAAAATGCCATCCGTCCTGCTCTGAACTAAAAATTTGCAGCTTTATGCAAGGCCGGGAACGTCCAGCCACCAAACCTCCTGTTTGGGGAAGACCTGCCTAAGCAGTACCCCTACCCTCCTCTCTACACCAGACAGATATAGTGGGCATCATGAACAACAGGCACAGAGGCCTTTTTTAGGGCAGGGCCCAAGCCGGGCCATGTTCAAGATGCGCGGATGGCACCCTCCAACAGCCCTACCCCCCAGACCTCGGGGGCAGAAGAAAAAACCACACCGCCGATAACCATTGAGGTAAGTGAGTCTGGGTGTTTGCGTAACACATTTTCAATGGATCAGTTACAAGTTGGGGGGAGATTACAATTGTTCTTACATGAATGGTATTGGATAACATCTGACCCATTTATACTGCGCAGTATACAATTGAGTTCCTTTTCAATTCGCCTCCAACCACACAGCAAACACCGAGCCGCACTTTTGTTCCTTCACAACAGGAGTGTGCGAGTCCACAAGCTGAAATCGAATCTTTACTCAAGAAAGGGGTAATTGAGAAGTAGAGTCATGAGTCTCACCAATTTGTGTCCAATATATTTACTAGGCAAAAGAAGGATGGAGGATGCCAAGTCATCCTTGATTTGACTGAGCTTAACACCTTTGTGCAGCACACACACTTCTAAATGGAAAACATTGTTACTGCCAAACAACTAGTTTCCAAGGGATGTTACGTGGCATGCATCGACCTCAAAGATGCTTACTATTCGGTGGCCATTCATGAAGACCATGGAGATATTTGAAGTTTAGCTGGATGGGGCAATTGTGGCAGTTTAAAGCATTGCCTAATGGGTTAACCTCAGCCCCCAGACTATTCACTAAATTGCTAAAACCAGTCCTGGGGCTACTCAGGGCACAGAATCATATAGTCATGGCATATTGGATGACATCTTAATCATTGGGAAGACTATGGAATTTGCTGAATTATCTGTGTCAGCTACCAAACTCATGTTTTAAAGACTGGGGTTCCTAATCCATCCAGTTAAGTCCAAATTGGTACCATCTAGAGTAATTGATTATTTGGGATTCACCATTAACTCAATTTACATTTCAATGACTCTGCCTTGGGGCAAGCAATTAGATTTAATTGAAGCCTGCAGCAACCTCATTGTTAAGAACAAACTTTCTATTAGATATGTGGCTAGTATAATTTGGAAATTAGTGGCTGCTTTCCCAGCTGCTCAGTTCGGGCCTTTGCACTACCAAAATGTACAACGTACAAAGGAGCAGGCCTCAAACTTCATAGAGGTCACTTCGATAGACCCATGCAGTTGCCAGCTGAAGCCATTGCTGAGTTACAATGGTGAGTGACCAATATTCGGTTTTGCTCTAGTACTATTTTAGTTGATACACCATCAGTTATCCTGCAAACTGATGCCAGTGCTCTAGGTTGGGGTACTACCAACACCGTCTCAAGCTGCGGTGGCAGATGGAATCTGCAGGAATAATTGATGCTTCAATCACATGGTATAAACTACTTAGAGTTGTTGGGAGCACTTTATGGGTTAAAGGCTTATTGTAGCAATATGCATCATGTGCATGTTCAACTTCAGGTTGACAACACTACAGCAGTGGCATACATTAATCACATGGGTGGAAGTAAGTCTGTATCCTGTGATAAATTGTCTAACCTCATTTGGCACTGGTGTATTACGAGAAACATCTGGGTTTCAGCTATCTACTTACCAGGTAGATATAACATGGTGGCGGACACCAGGTCACGAGAATTCAATGACAACAAAGAATGGATGTTGAATCATGAAGTGCTTAACGACATTGTCGTTCGGTATGGTGTACCGGACATTGATCCGTTTGCGTCCAGACTAAATCATCTGTTACCAAATTATGTTTCATGGGTACCAGACCCAGGGGCAGTAGCAGTAGATGCATGTTCGCTACACTGGGGTGGAAAGTTCTTGTATGAGTTTCCCCCATTTTGCCTCATCAGTCAATACTTGGCTAAGATTAAGCAAGACTCTGCCTCTGGCATATTGGTAGTACCAGACTGGCCTACTCAGTATTGATTCCCACTCATCCTAGCCATGATTACACAGCCTTTTATGGCTGTTCCCAAGAGCAGAAATCTGCTGGCACACCCTGTGACAGGGGAAAGCCACCCTCTTCATGACCGAATAAATTTATTGGTTTGCAGATTCTGAGGAGACCATTCCTTGGGCTTGGACTTTCAGATCGTACGGTAGATGTGATCACTGCGGCCTGGAAGAAGAGCACCCAGAAACAGTACATCACTCATATAAGGAAATGGGAGATGTACTGCTCTCTCTCTCTCTCTCGAATATTTCGTATGAAACGGCTTCCATTACAGATGTTTTGGAGTTTCTTTCTACACTATTGTACAATCAGAAACTCTGTTATAGTGCCATTAATAGTGCTAGGAGGGCTTTATCATCTTACTTATGGCTAGGGTCAGGGAACCACACTGTCGGATTTCACCCCTTAATAACCAGATTTATGAAGGGCATTTTTAACTCTACTCCCCCTAGGCACAGATATTCTCAGATATGGGATGTGAGCGGGGTCGTCATGCTGCTCCGTCAGTGGGCATCAGCTTCATCTCTGTCTCTGCCTAATTTCACACTTAAAGTAGTCATGCTCGTGGCGCTGGACTCAGCGCAATGGGTCCAGACGTTAAATAAATTAGACTGGACAGCATGGTAACATCTTTTGACAACCTCACCTTTTTTGTTGATGATCAAATAAAGCAGAGCAGACCAGAGATGTCGGGGCTCAAATTACGTTTTATGGCTTACCCCTTAGACCAACGGTTGTGTGTGGTATCTCACATACCACAATACATTAAGGTCACTAAGAACCTCAGAGGCTCGGAATTATCCTTATTCATCAGCCACACCAAACCTCATAGGAAGGTTACAGCGCAGACCATTTCTAGATGGATAAAACAGGTTCTGGCATGTGCAGGAGTGGACGCTGACACTTTTAAACCTCATTCCACCAGGGCTGCATCTACGTCAACAGCAAGGGATATGGACGTCCCTCTCGACCACATTCTAGCGGCTGTGAGATGGTCTAATGAACTGACGTACCAAAGGTTTTATAACAAACCTATTGCCAGACCGGGGACTTTTGCTAATTCTGTTTTAGGTTCTGTTTTATAGTTTCCCCCTGGATGAGAGGGGTCACTATTATTTTCTTTGATTATTAAAGCATCAACATTTTTTATCTATGTCATGTTTGAATGCATTAATTATTCTCATTCATCCTGGTCAACTGATGCAGTGTGTGCCGCATGGACTCGTTTCCACGGCATGAAATCACAGGGCTTCAAAATCTTCCCGGAATCACTCACGTGACTCCGAAATAAAATAGTAAGATTAAATGAGAACTTACCAGTTTGAAGTTTGATCTTTATTTTATGAGGAGTTACGATGAGGGATTACGTGCCCTCCGCTCCCAACCCTCTTATCATAAAGATCATCTGGTGGTTCTAGTTTTCTCTAATCTTACTATGTCACTTGAACTACTGTTATCTGTGATTTCACACTGCTGCTTTGAAGATTGACGAGCATGCGGACTGGCGGGCTTCTTCACGTAATCCCTCATCATAACTCCTCATAAAATAAAGATCAAACTACAAACTGGTAAGTTCTCATTTAATCTTACTAATTTACTTGCACCTTAACGTGCTTGTGCATGTGAAAATAAACTAGACTTGACTCTACCAACCTAGCCCCAGCTCAAAGAGGGCTTAACATAGAGGTTGGTGCAAGGAATGATATAATTCTCTACCTGGTTTGTCCTTTCTTTCCAGTGATCAGTATGAAGATCACTCGGGTTCCTGCTGTCACTTGCAAATGTGCATTAATGCTACAGCAAGCAAGTGTTTCATTGTTCAGGTCCCAGTGCATATGACCACACTTGATGTTCGGCTGTGGCAAGTGGGCTTGGGGGATCCTGGAACTGCATCCGCAGCACCAATCACTTGTCCACAAATCAGTCAAATTCTCAGTTTTTTAATTGTCCCCAGTGTGTGTAGGGTAGCGTTAATGTGTGGGGATCGCTGGTCAGTGTGGACTTCGGTGGGCTAAAGGGCCTGTTTCCGAACTGTATCTCTAAATAAACTAAATATGAGTCTACCAAAATCTTTGAATGGGTAAATGTTTTGCAGGAAGTTCAATGTAGAAGGTGATACACAGTCGGAGGGTAAAAGTGCCTTGTGTTAACCTTTGTATGGAATTGGATGCTGAAATGTTCCTGAGGTGAATTCCGCTTAAAAATCTGTGCTTGCAGTGTGAAACATGAGGAAACTGCATCAGTTAATCTGCGTCAGTAGAAGCCATGCTTGTATTTAATGTGCCTTAGCGAGCCAGCGGTTTGAATAATTTGTCCACTCACTGCAATTATCGCCGATATTTACTGGGGGCTATTCAGTGCAAATGGCAATAGATTGTCAGGAGTCGAGTGTTTTAGTGTCATATGTCCCAGATAGAACAATGAAATTCTTGCTTGCAGATGGAACAGAATTTGTTGGGCAGATCCAAGAGGGTTTCCTGAAGATAGACAACAAAAGCTGGAGTAACTGAGCGGGTCAGACAGCATCTCTGGTAAAAAGGAATAGGTGGCTTTTCGGGTCAGTTTCCTGACACAGTTTAAAGATACTCCAAGTCGAGGAGCACTATACTGGGCAAACAAGCCTGTCCAGGGGACTGGCGTTTCAATGGAAAAGCATTTTGGGAACAGGGATCACAACTCCATATGTTTTAAGATGGTTATGAATAAGGATGAGTTTGGACCTTGGCGCAAGATACTCATAATTAACCATGATGACAGAAATGTAGCTCGAGTGACACAAAAACCCGATTACTCATTACAACGTGGAAGGCCTTTCAGTCCATCAGATCCATGGCAAACCCAGAACACAAAAACCCTTCTTCTCTCTCCTAACTTCCTTGAAGCCCCACAACTTAATCCTTCTCACATGCACAGACATCAACTCTCATTTGTGTAGGAAGCAACTGCTGATGCTGGTTTAAACTGAAGATAGACACAAAAAGCTGGAGTAAATCAGTTGGTCAGGCAGCATCTCTGGAGAGAAGGAATGGGTGACGTTTTGGGTCGAGACCCTTCTTCAGACTGAGAGTTAAGGGAAATGGAAATGAGAGATACAGACGGTGAGGTAGAGAGATTAAAGATATGCAAAAGTGAAACGATGAAGGAAACAGGCCATTCCTAGCTGTGTGCTAGGTGAAAACGAGTTACAGACAATGAGACTCAACAAGGCGACTTTGAAGCTAGCACAACTTGGGTGGGGGAAGGATGGAGAGAGAGGGGATGCAAGGGTTACCTGAAGTTATAGAAAGCAATATTCTTTCCACTGGGTTGTAAACTGCCCAGGCGAAATATGAGATGCTCTTCCTACAATTTATGTTTAGTCCCACTCTGGCGAAAGAGGAGGCCAAGGACAGACAATAATGTCAGTGTGGGAATGGGAAGGGGATTTACAGTGTTTGGCAACTGTGAGATCAGGTAGATCCAGGCGAACTGAGCGAGGCAGTTCAACTCTATAAAAGAGTTGAATCTTTCTCACTGTCGGGAAGGTCAGCAATACATGGGTGCAGTAGATCTGTATTGAAAAGCCTTTGCAGCTCTCAAATGGAAGGGAGATTGCCTGCAGGCTTTCCATATGCAATTTGATAAATGTCAATGCCTAGTTGCCTTATAATCAAACAATTTATCTCTAAAATATAAAGAACCAGTCTGAAAAAGGGTTAATTTTTAATTTTTTTATTTAAAGATACAGTGCGGAAACAGGTCCTGAGACCCACCGAGTATGCGCCGACCAGCGATGCCCACACATTAACACGATCGTACACATACACTAGGAACAATTTACAGTTATACCGCCAATTAACCTATAAACCTGTATATCTTTGGAGTGTGGAAGGAAACCGGAGAAACCCCCAAAGTTTACGGGGAGAACGGACAAACACCATGCAGACAGCACCCGTAGTCAGGATCAAATCTGGGTCGCTGGCGCTATAAGGCAGCAACTCTACCGCTACGCCACCATGCCACCCCTAAAGAAGGGTCTCAACACAAAACATTGCTGCCTGATCTGCTGAGTACTTCCTGCAATGTGTTTTTTACTTTTGGAACTAAATACAGGAAAGGTGCTGGAAGACTGGAGGGCAGAAAATGTTGTGCCTCTTTTCCAGAAGGGCTGCAGGGAAAATGCTGGGATCTATAGGCTGGTGAGCTTAACATCTGTAGTTGGTAAGATACTGGAGAGTATTCTGACGGATAGGACATACAGGCATTTGGATGGGAAGAGCTGATTAGTGATAGTCCGCACGGTTTTGTACGTGGGAGGACGTGTCTCACAAATCTGATTGATTATTTTGAGGATGTGACCAAAAAGGTTGATGAGGACAGAGCTGTAGATGTTCTGTACGTGGACTTAGGTAAGGTGTAAGGAGTATTGTGCGCAGTTTTGGTCCCCTAATTTGAGGAAGGACATTCTTGCTATTGAGGGAGTGCAGTGTAGGTTCACAAGGTTAATTCCCGGGATGGCAGGACTGTCGTATGCTGAGACAATGGAGAGGCTGGATTTGTATACTCTGGAATTTAGAAGGATGAGAGGGGATCTTATTGAAACATATAAGATTATTAAGGGATTGGACACGCTAGAGGCAGGACACATGTTCCCGATGTTGGGGGAGTTCAGAACCAGGGGCCACTGTTGAAGAATAAGGGGTAAGCCATTTGAATGGAGATGAGGAAACACTTTTTCACACAGTTGTGAGTCTGTGGAATTCTCTGCCTCATAAGGTGTTAGAGCCTCTCTGGATTCTTGAGAGAGCTTGATAGGACTCTTAAAGATAGTGGGGTCAGGGGATATGGGGAGAAGTTAGGAATGGGGTCCTGATTGTGGACGATCAGCCATGATCACATTGAATGGCGGTGCTGGCTCGAAGGGTCGAATGGCCTACTCCTGCACCTATTGTCTATTGTTCGATAAGGTTCCGCATGGCAGGCTGCTCTGGAAGGTTAAATCACATGGGATCCAAGGAGAGATGGCTGAATGGATAACAAATTGGCTCCATGGAAGGAAGCAGAGGGTAATGGTGGAAGGTTGCTTCTCAGACGGGATGCCTGTGACTAGTGGTGTGCATCAGGGTTCGGTGCTGGGCCCGTTACTGTTTGTATCTACATCAGTGATTTGGATGAGAACATTCAGGGCAAGATTAGCAAGTTTGCTGATGATACAAAAGTGAGTGGTTTTGCAGATAGAGAAGATGGTTGTGAACAATTGCCGTAGGATCTGGATCGATTGGCCAGGTGGGCGGAGGAATGGTTGATGGAATTTAATACAGAGAAATGTGAAGTGTTGCATTTTGGGACGTCAAACAAAGGCAGGACCAACAGTAAATGGTAGGCCTCTTGGTAGTATTGTAGAGCAGAGGGATCTAGAAGTACAGATGCATGGTTCCTCAAAGTTTGAGTTGCTGGTAGATAAGGTGGTCAAAAAGGCTTTTTGCACTTTGGCCTTCATCAGTCAGAGTATTGAGTACAGACGTTGGGAGGTCATGTTGCAGCTGTATAAGGCGTTGGTGAGACCGCATTTAGAATATTGTGTTCAGTTCTTTGCACCGTTTTGTAGGAAAGATATTTGTGGAGCTGTTGACACACTCCAAGAAACGATCCAATGCTTATTAGCATATAATAAGGTTACACTCCATGTTTTCATTCTGTGACTACATCCCGCTTAACCACTAGTTTCTGGATGTGTTAATAATAAAGGGTGACTGTAATACATGGTTACGGGGAGAACGTACAAACTCCGTACAGGCAGCACCCGAGGTCAGGATGGAACCTGGGTGTCTGGAGGTGTTAGTAATGAATGGTGACTAGTAAAATCCGGACTGGATTATGGATCTGAGTGGTGTGTAGCATATGTACGTTAGTATCGGGTAGAGCAGATCTACAATATTGTCAAGCTTGAAAGGGTTCAGAAAATATTTACGAGATGTTGCCAGGACTAGCGGCTGTGAGCTATAGGGAGGTCTATTCCATGAAGCGCAGGATGAAGGGAGATCTTATAGATGTATACAAAATCATGAGAGGAAAACATTGGGTAGATACACAGAATTGGGGAATCGAGGACCGGAGGACAAAGGTTCAAGGTGAAGGGGAAAATATTTAATAGGAATCCGAGGGGTAACTTTATCACACAAAGGGTAGTGGGTGAATGGAACAAGCTGCCAGACGAAGTAGTTGAGGCTGGGACTATCTCATCATTTAAGAAACAGTTTGACAGGTACATGGATAGGACGGGTTTGGAGCGACATGGACCAAACGCAGGCAAGTGGGACGAGGGTAGCTGGGACATTGTTGGCCAGTATGGGCGAGTTGGGCTGAAGGGCCTGTTTCCACACTGTGTCACTCTGACTCTATGACCCTATTAAGAGGTTAGACAGCAGCTGTCGAGAAAGTATTATCACTTCTATTTGATTAACTTATAATACACCTCATGGAATCAATCTGTTTTCTTAAGTATTTTTCAAACAATAATTTCTTTAATCAACATTGTATTATTCGTACATTCAGTACTTTGTTAAAAAAATACATTACAGTGGTCAAAGAGGAACAATGAACATTGATTAAACAGCAAAACACAAACTGCTGGAGGGTATCGAATATTTCAGCGGGATTGTGATCAGCTGGGCGGTGATGAAGGAGTGGTAGAGATGCTATCTTATAGCGCCAGCGACACAGGTTCCAACATGACCTCAGGTGCTGCCTGTACGGAGTTTGTACGTTCTCCCCGTAACCAGCATGCATTTTCACCAGGTGCTCCGGTTTCCTCCCACACTCCAAAGATGCACGGGTTTGTAGGTAAATTGGCTTTGGTAAAAATTGTAAATTGTCCCTGGTGTGTGTGGGATCATGCTAATGTACAGGGTGATCGCTGGTCGGCGCGGACTCGGTGGGCCGAAGGGTTGGTATCCCTAAAGTCAGAGCCTAAAGCTGGGCGAGTGGGCTGAATGGCTCATGGACTTTGATGCAGATAAGTGCAAGATGTCAAACTAGGGCAGGAGCTAGACTGGGAATGGCAGGATCCTTGAAAATATTGTATGGCTGAGGAATCTAGGAGTAGATGGGATGTTAAAGAATCTATTTTACTTTGGAGTCATGTGAGTGACTACGTGAAGAATCCCCGCCAGGCGCATGCGCGCCACCAGCGGTAAGTAGTAACCCGCAGGTAAGTCAATGTTAAATCTTCCCTGCGAGTATTTTAAACTCTAAGTCTGGCCCGGAGAGCCAGCTAGAGTTAGTGATACGGAGGTATTGTAAATATAAACTGCTGTAGTGGAGCGGAACGCGCGGGGACCGCGGTTACCGCTTATAGATCGGGTCGGCAGATAATGGCTGCGCTAAAGCCGGCTCCACGATTACCGCTATTTAGATCGGGTTTGGAGATAACGGCTGTGCTAATGCTGGCTCCAATACCCGCTACTGTTTTTACCGGCAGCTCAACTGCCTCCATCAGTTTCCAGTGCTTCAGGGCACTGAGGCCACTCCACCAGGGAGGAAGGCCAAAACAAAGTCCTCTCAGGCTCATCTTATCTCACGGGTCTGATGATGTGGAAGACTCCCCTCCTTTTAATGTAAAGGTATGGGGACGGCTCAACCAAATTGGAAATTGCTCCAAATTTAAAGAGCCATGTAAAATTTTAATCGGGGTTGAATGCCCCTAGGATTCCCCACACAGCCTCTTGCAGAGGTCCATACAGCGAAGAAGAAAACACCGCTTATGGATACCAGTGGGAATCATCTTCTCCAGCACCTTGTTTAGGGCTGGAAGAGACCTCCCTAGAGCATGTCTCGGGAGAAGCCAGGGCAGGAGGAATCTGACCCTGAAGCTGGTGTCACTGCTTTTGTGCACACACCAGAGCACATGAGTGAGCCATGCTCCAGGTGTCCCGGACGTAGCGTTAAACTTCGCTAATCCAGAAGGGACTGGTGAGGCTATCGAGAAAGATCTAGCCACCAATGTTAATTACATGGCTTCTCACCAGCTCCAGGATACGATTATGGAAGACACGGCCACAAGATATAAAATACCTGTTAATTGTGCGTCGCTCAAAGTGCCCACTGTGACTCTGCTATATGGGCACAAATTAGTGCAACGATACGTGGACAAGAAATCATGTTTCAGCGCGTCCTCAAGTTGGTGGCAGCAGGCATCACTGCACTTGGAAAAATGGTCCAGGGGAGGCACCAATGTCTGGCACACAACAAGACATGCTGGCCCTGTTCTGTAACGCATATTTTGAGGTTAACTGCAGAAGAAAAATAGCTATAAAGCCGACACTGAACCCGAAATTTGCAGCTTTGTGTAGGTCCACCAATATCCAAGCCCCAGATTTTTAATTTGGGGTGGACCTCCTCAAACAAGTCAAGGACCTGGAGGAAGATGCCAAAACAATCCGTCTCATGAAGACATACGTCCCTTCCTCCAGGATGCCACCTCGCAGGTCGTTTTCAGCGCGAAAGGTGACGGATCCAGGGGCAGGGCCAAGCAGAGTGGGGCCAATGGGACAACGGTATTACTCACCTGTGTATCCCAGCTACAACACTAATATGGGAAGAAGGAGGACTTCAAGGCCGACTATAGAGGTACAGGTGATTCATTCTGTCCAGGATAAGAGTTCTGGGGAACAACCTCCGGTTGGGGGTAGGTTGCAATTGGTTATGATGAATGTGCTGGATAACATCTCATTGGTTTATACTAGACACTGTATCAGGCTCGAATAGAGTTGATGTCAGGAATTGATCCGCCCATACAGATTATGCTTAATAGAGTATTGGGGTTTTTCATGCACCACAAACTCAGCAGGTAAAAGAAGAAATTACGGTTTTGTCCCAAAAAAGGGGTAATTAACACAAACCATCCTCAACAATTTGTGTCCAATATATTCCCGACAGAGAAAATGGGGGATGTAGAGTCATTCTGGACCTAAACCAGTTAAATTCCCATGTTCAGTATCGGCATTTTTAATATGGACACCTTCAATACTGCGAAACAGCTGTTATCACAAGGCTGTTATATGGCAACTATATGACAACTATAACGATGAGGGATTACGTGCCCTCCGTTCCCGGCCCTCATAATCGCAAAGATCATCTGGTAGTTCTAGTCTTCTGAGTCTTACTAACACTTTGGCTATAGCTTCTGTGTTTTCACGCTGCTGCTTTGAAGTATGTCGCGCATGCGCCTGGCGGGGCTTCTTCACGTAATCCCTCATCGCAACTCCTCATAAAATAAAGATCAAACTTCAAACTGGTAAGTTCTCGTTTAATCGTACTATTTTAGTATATTGGCTTTCAGACATCAAGGTACTGAGTATAGAAGTTGGGACATTATGTTAAGGTTGTACAAGACATTGGTGAGGCTATAGGAAGGATGTTGTTAGGCTGGAAAGAGCACAGAATATTTACGACTATGTTGCTCGGACTAGAGGACAGAGGTACAGAGGTTTAGGTAGAGGCAAGGCAAGCTGAGGGGTGATCTTCTAGAGGTTATAAAATAATGAGGGGAATTGATTGGTTAAATGCACCGTCTTGAACCCAGGTTAAGGGAATCAAGAACCAGAGAATGTACACTTAAACTGAGAGGGGAAGGGTTTAATAGGAAACTGAGGGGTAACTTTATCACCCTCTCAGGGTGGTGGATGTTGGGAATGCACTGCCAGACAAGGCAGTTGAGGCAGGTACTATAACAGCATCAAAAAATGAAATGTGGACAGGTAGATGGATAGGAAAGGTTTAGTGGGATATGGGCCAAAAGCTGACAAATGGGACTAGCTTTGGTTGGCATGGAGAGTTGGGCCGTTGGACCCATTTCTGTGCTGTATGGCTCTGACTATCAGCAGATCAGGCAGCATCTGTGGAGGGAACGAATAGGCAATGTTTCGGATCTCGATCCTTCTCCAATCTGAAGAATGGTTGTGAACTCGACAGCTCATTCCCACCACAGGTACTATTTGACCCGTTCAGTTCCTCCAGCGCTGTGTTTTGGTCAAGATTCCAGAATCTACAGTTCCCCTGGTGCCTCCAAAAATGTATTTAAAGTGGCTATCAGGTAATTGCAGTAGTACTCAGAAATTAAACACAAGCTGGAGGTCAGAACTGCAGCCCTGTATGCTAAAGATAGGCACAAAATGCTGGAGTACAGCGGGACAGCCACTTCTCTGGATAGAAGGAATGGGTGACGTTTCAGGTCGAGACCCTTCTCCAGACTGCTAAAGTAGTCACCTTTTAAATTTAGATTCATTGCCTGTGTCTGGAAACATCTGTCAATTCCCAATTACCACCTCGAAACATCAAATCCTACACATTCAGTCCTCTTTCATCTAATGTCTGATGAAGGGCCTCGACCCGAAACGTCACCTATTCCTCTTCTCCAGAGATGATGTCTGACCCGCTGTGTTACTCCAGCATTTTGAGTCTCTCTTTCATCTAAAACAGGTTTAATATTTTGTTTAATGTTTATAAAGATATTTATTTACTTTGTTTTGCATGGTTTGAAAAATCTCTGAGCTTGCTGTCTTTAGGAAGCTGGAGAAAGAAGCAATCAGAGCTTTTCCAAGAGAATAGATAGACAATAGGTACAGGAGTAGGCCATTCGGCCCATCAAGCCACCACCACCATTAACTGTGCTCATGGCCGATCATCCCCAATCAGTGCCCCATTCCTGTCTTCTCCCCATTTCCCCAGACTCCGCTATCTATAAAAGCCCTATCCAGCTCTCTCTTGAAAGTATCCAGAGAACCGGCCTCGACCGCCTTCTGAAGCAGAGAATTCCACGGACTCACAACTCTCTGTGTGAAAAAGTGTTTCCTCGTCTCCATTCTAAATGGCTTACTCCTTATTCTTAAACTGTGGCCCCTGGTTCCAAACTCCCCCAACATCAGAAATATGTTTCCTGCCTCTAGCGTGTCCAAACCCTTAATAATCTTATGTTTCAATAAGATCCCCTCTCATCCTTGTAAACTCCATACAAGCCCGGCCGCTCCATTCTCTCAGCATATGACAATCCCGCCATCCTGAGAATTAACCTTGTAAACCTACGCACTCCCTCAATAGTATGAATGTCCATCCTCAAATTTGTGGACCTAAATTGCACACAATACTCAAGGTGTGGTCTCACTAAGGCCCTATACTACTGCAGAAGGACCTCTTTGCTCCTTTACTCAACGCCTCTGGTTATGAAGGCTAACATGCCATTCTCTTTTTTTACTGCCTGCTGTATCTGCATGCTTACTTTCATTGACTGATGAACAAGAACCCCCAAATCCCGTTGTACTTCCCCTTTTCCCAACTTGACACCATTTAGATAATAATCTGCCTTCCTGTTTTTGCTACCAAAGTAGACAACCTCCACATTAAAATGCATCTGCCACGCATCTGCCCACTCACCCAACCTGTCCAATTCACCCTGCATTCTCATAGCATCCTCTTCACAGTTCACACTGCCACCCAGCTTTGTGTCAGCTGCAAATTTGCTAATGTTACTTTGAATCCCTTCATCTAAATCATTGATGTATATTGTTAAATAGCTGCGGTCCCAGCACCGAGCCTTGCGGTACCCCACTAGTCACTGCCTGCCATTCTGAAAGGGACCCGTTAATCCCTACTCTTTGTTTCCTGTCTGCCAACCAATTTACTATCCATGTCAGCACTCTTCCACCAATACCATGTGCCCCAATTTTGCCCATTAATCTCCTATGTGGGACCTTATCAAATGCTTTCTGAAAGTCCAGGTACACTGCATCCACTGGCTCTCCCTTGTCCATTTTCCTAGTTACATCCTCAAAAAATTCCTGAAGATTAGTCAAGCATGATTTCCCCTTCGTAAATCCTTGCTGACTCGGACCGATCCTGTTACTGCTATCCAAATGTGTTGCTATTTCATCTTTTATAATTGACTCCAGCATCTTCCCCACCACCGATGTCAGGCTAACTGGTCTATAATTCCCCGTTTTCTCTCTCCCGCTTTTCTTAAAAAGTGGGACAGCATTAGCTACCCTCCAATCCACACGAACTGATCCTGAATCTATAGAACATTGGAAAATCAATTGGATACTGAAGAAGAAATGATATGTACAGTCACAGTGAAAGAGTGGGGCATTTAGACCAAAGGGTTTGCTCTACGAGGAGCCAGAACTGGATCCATCTAGCTTGAAATCCCTGACTCCTGCTTTTCTGGCTTTATCAGTTCTGTGATAAAGACTAATATATATCCAATTATTTTTTGAATCGCAGGAAACTGCAGATGCTGAAAACTTGAGCACATTACAAACTGCTGGAGTCATTCAACGGGTCAGGCAGCGTCTGTGGAGGGAAATAGACAGAAGAATCGCTACCTAAAACAATGAAGGAGGGAGTTTGACCCAACACATCATCCATCCTTTTTCTCCAAAGATACTGCCTGACCCGCTGAGTTACTCCAGCACTTTCTATCTTTGGTATATACCAGTATCTGCAGTTACTTTCTACACAATGCCAGTTCATTCCCCTCCACAGATGCTGCCTGACCTGCTGAGTTCCTCCAGCACTTTCTATCTTTGGTATATACCAGTATCTGCAGTTACTTTCTACACAATGCCAGTTCATTCCCCTCCACAGATGCTGCCTGACCCGCTGAGTTACTCCAGCACTTTGTGTTTTGCTCCCTTTTCAGTCACCTTTAGCACTGCTAGAAAATGCAGACAAGGTCACAATAATCCGCAGCTTATAAAATAAAATTCTCCTCACCTCCTTCCTGATTTAAAACCAGTCCTCATGTTAGTCTTCCTCCCATAACCTCCATAACCTGACAGTCTTTCCTGGTTGCTCCATCTAAAACCTTTGGATAATGTTGAACACTTTGATTAAATCTCCTCTTCAGCTCTCCTGCTCTCCACATGACTGACCCTTCTCAAACACGGTAGCCAGAACTAAATCAGTGCTTCAGATAAGGTCCAAGCAGAGATTGCAATCACTTTGGCAGAGGTTTGGTTTTTCGATTCCAATCACTGCTTATGAAGCCGAGTCCAGAATCTTTAAATCAACTTTAGCTGCAATTATAACTGCTCCTGTTAACATGGCCTCTCCACAGACTTCTAATAAAATGCATCACCTCATGTGAAGTTTCACCTACCATGGTGAAACCAGTCACCTTGATGGTTTGGAGGTGATTGCTTGGGAGTTGGTTTAAGCACAACTATTGTAAATTGGACGCCAGTCTTGTCGTTTAGTTTAGAGATTCAGCGCAGAAACAGGCCCTTCAGCCCACCGATTCCAGACCGACCAGCGATCTCCGTACAGTAAGACCACACTACACACACTGGTGACAATTTACACATATACCAAGCTATTTAGCTGACAAACCTGTATGTCTTTGGAGTGTGGGAGGAAACCGAAGATCGCGGAGAAAACCAACGCAGGCACGGGAAGAAGATACAAACTCTCCACAGATAGCACCCATGTTTAAGAAAGAACTGCAGATGCTGGAAAATCGAAGGTGGTCAAAAATCCTGGAGAAACTCAACGGGTGAGGCAGCATCTATGGACCCTTCTTCAGACGGGTTCCACCCATAGTCAGGGCGGGACCCGGGTCTCTGGCGCTGTAAGGCAGCAACTCTACCGCTGCGCCACCATGCCACTGTAAACCCGCCTAAAGTACAGAATCACATTGTTGAACCTCCAGTTCCTTGTAAATCGAAATGTTCAATTTGCACGCGATCAGAACAATACCGTGTCCTCTGGGCACTGGTTTACCTCAGGGTCGGCCGGGCAGCAGGGGGAAGGTGACATGATGTCTCCACTTCCCTCCAGCGGACTGAAACCTCCATTTCGATAGTTGCCAGTGGCAACCTCCCAGCTCCAACAGGAGGTCGGAGAGCATCGTTTTTCTCAAGCAATCTCCATCAAGCGTTGAAAGTCTTTCCAGCAGTTAGGGGAAGGTGACAACAAACTGTACAAAGATAAAATTTAATCAGGAGGACAGTCAGACTGGTTGGATAACAAGATGGGGGAGAGATGGAGAGTAGGGAAGCATGGGTTACTTGAAGTTAGAGAAGTCAATGTTCATACCGCTGGGTTGTAAGCTGCCCAAGCAAAATATGAGGTGTTGTTCCTCCAATTTGCGTTGGGCCTTACTCTGACAATGGAGGAGGCCCACGACAGAAAGGTCAGTATGGGAATGGGAGGGGGAGTTAAAGTGTTTGGCAACCAGGAGATGATGTAGGTTCAGGCAGACTGAGCGGAGGTGTTCAACAAAATGATCACCAAGCCTGTGCTTTGTATCTTGATATATTTAAGATTAAATCTGTCTCAGTCCCAAATTAAATTAATGTTCACATAACAATACAAAGCAAAAATGTGCAGCCAGGTAAATAGAGCCATACATGTTTGACACATTGACATCAGACTGAGTGTCTTGTTCAGCAGCCTGAACCTTAACCACAACATTGTGTGCCGCGTGCAGCTCGGCAGAAACCGAAACAAGGTTATTCTGCAAACGCGAGGAACTGCAGATGCTGGAATCCTGAGCAAAACAAAAAGTGCTGGAGGCGGGCCCAAATTGCTGGAATAACTCAGCGGGACAGGCAGCATCTCTGGATAGAAGGAATGGGTGATATTTCGGGTCGAGCCCTTCTTCACACTAAGACTATTCTTCAGACCAGAGACTCATCAGAGTCTCAGTCTGAAAAAGGGTCTTGATCCGAGATGTCACCTATTCCTTCTCTCCAGAGATGCTGCCCATCCCGCTGGGTTACTTCAGCTTTTTTGTGTCTATCTTCGGTGTAAACCAGCATCTACAGTTCCTTCCTGCACAAGTGCTGGAGGTACTCAGCGGGACAGGCAGCATCCCTGGAGAGAAGGAACAGGTGACATTTCAGGCCAATCTTCAGTTCAAACAAGCATCTGCAATTCCTTCCTGCAGCATCTGGAGAGGGAATGGACAGGCAATGTTTCGGGTCGGGTCCCTCTTTCGGGCTTTGCATTACCGTGGCTTGATTTGGATTTTAGCTTGCAAAATCCAATCAGCCTAGCTCATTAAATACATTACACAAATGGCTATTTTCATTGTTTATTTTAAATATTCAGTTACAAGAGAAAACATAGATTGATATATATATTACTGAAAGTGATTAAGATGCATTCTTTCTGAAGTTTAAGGCATTGAATGTAATTTTTAGTATGTTTGCAAAGCTGACGTTAATTTAAATTGAACAAAAAGGTTATTGGTTAAATTCCCCGTGATCCTAAATACAGAAAACACCCAAGAAATAATATGATCTGTTGGGAAATCAGTCTGCTGAGAACTCAGCACTGGCTATTTTGTTTATTTCTTATGTTCATAAGAAAACTAGTTACTGCTAACGCATCATAAAGAAACTGCATCCAATTCGTGTTCGCTTTTGGAAGAGTTTCAAGAGTATTCCTGGAGGTTTCTGAAAGGAAAACAGAAAACACATCAACAGCCTCTAATGTGGATGTTATCATGAGAACTTATGTGGTGTCACTGCAATTCAGCAGATTTTACTGGAAATGTTCACCACTACATAAAATGCAGGAGGTTAGTGAGTCAAAAGGCCATAAGGGACAGGAGCAGAATTAGGCCATTCGGACCATCAAGTCATGTTGCAACTTTATAAAACTTTGTGTAGGAAGGAAATGCAGATGCTGGTTTAGTTAGGCAGCATTTGGAGTATATTGTACATTTCTGGTTGCCCCATTACAGGAAGGATGTGGAGGCTTTGGAATGGGTGCAGAAGAGGTTTACTGGAATATTGCATGGATTAAAAGGTATTAAATATAAAGATAGATTGGACAAACATCGATTATTTTCTTTGGGGCATCGGAGGTTGAGGTAAGAAGCAGATAAACTTGTGAGAAGTAGTGATAGGGTATACACTCAGAATACCTTTTTCCCAGAGTGGAAATATCAAAGCAAGAGGGCATAGCTTTAGGGTCAGTGGGAGAAAGTTTAAGGCAGATATGTGAGGCAAGTTCTATCACACAAGAGGTTGATAGGTGCCTGGAACCCACTACCAGGGGTAGAGATGGAAGCAAATATGATAGTAGCATATAAATGGCTTTTAGAAAGGCATATGTATATGGAGGGAGTGGTGGGATACGGATCACGTGCAGGCAAAGGAGATTAGTTTAGCTTGTCATCATGTGCGCCACAGACATTCTGGGTCGAAGGGTTTGTTCCTGTGCTGCACAGTTTTATCGGGAGAAAAGGAATAGGTGAGGTTTCGGGTCGAGACCGTTCTTCAGACTGAAGAAGGGTCTGGACCTGAAACGTCACCTATTCCTTTTCTCCACAGTTGCTGTATGACCCACTGAGTTACTCCAGCTTTTTTGTGTTTATATTTGGTTTAAACCAGCATCTGCAGTTCCTTCCTACACTGTACAGTTTTATGTTCTATGTTACCTCAACAGGGACCTTTGTTATTCCTGTGGGTGGAACTTAAGAGTAAGTCGGCAAAGGGTTGGCATGGGAAAGTGGCACTGAAGAGGATTGGGTGAGGTCAATCAGACTAGAACAACTATCTCACAGGTTGCTGGGATGGGTTCACATTTGCACGTTGGACAAGGTCTTCGGAGCTGTCAGTGCAATGATCCAGTCATCACACTGCTGTAGCAATAATGAAGAAATGGCTGGGAGAAAAGAGCAGGGATGGACTATAAATAAATCCAGATGTAAGAAATAAAGGGAAGAACAGAGGGAGATGGTTAAGACGATGATTACAATGGTGGAGATGGAGTGAGAGCATTTCAGGCGACATCTATGGGGGTGTCAAAAAAAAATTGCAAAGATTCAAGAAGATAGCAAGGGATAGGGATTGATAGAGTGCCTAAAAATGCATAAAGTCCTCTTCATGTGTTGTAATAATTCTGTGCTTTAAAGAAGGTTGAAACTACGCATGTGTAACTAACACTTACTGCAGTCCACTTTAGTCAGATTCTGTTCTCAGTTATCAAAGGACAAATGGCACTTGTAAAACAATAACATGAGGCCAAAATGGTCAGAGGACATTTGCTTATTTGTAAATGGGAAGGAATTGGGCTGTGTTTATTGTTCTGTCTTTCAAAGGTGCATGATTTATAATTGTTATAAGACCATTCGAGAGGAAGGAAAAATGGTTATTGTCTGCTACAGTAAACAACACATCAAAGGAAGATTCTGTATATGAATCTTTGTTCGTTGAGCAATCTCCTAGATTTCCCCCAGTGATCACTGTATTTGACAATAAAGTCTTGATTGTCTTGCCCAATCATGTATTTAACGTTTCCTTGAACAAGGGAAATGGGCAGTCAATGTTTCGGGTCAGAACCCTTCATCTGAACTGAAGAAGTGGAGGAGAAGTAACCAGTATAAAGAGGTGAGGGGAAGGGTGGGGCAAGAGCTGCAAGTGATAGGTGGATACAGGTGAGGAGAGGTTGATGGCAAAACTGCAGGAACTTGCAGAAAGCTGTGGGTGTAGTCCAGTTCATCACTCACACACACGCACACGCACACTCACACACGCACACGCCTCCTTCCAATCGATTCCATCAACACTTCCTGCTGCCTCAGGAAAGTAGCCTACATCATTCAAGAACATTCACACCCTGGCCATATCCTCTTTTCCCCTCTCTCATTGGGCAAAATATACAAAAGCTTGAGAGCACATACCACTAAATTCAAGAACATCTTCTTCTTCCCTGCTGTTATCAGACTCATGAATAGACCTTTCATTAACTAATAATGGATTATTGATCTCCCAATCTACCTAATTGTTGGCCTTGCACTTGTTTCTATCTGCACTTTCTCTGTAGAAATAACACTACATTCTGCACTCTATATATTTTCTCTTAGGGATGGTATGATCCACCTGGGTAACTTGCAAAATAATGTTTTTCACTCTATCATGAAAATAACCCATGAAAATAATACATGACATACTCTCATCAACTTCTCTCTGATTCACTGCTACGCATGCACACTAGGGTCACAGAGAGAATGAACAAACTCCACAAACAACATCGGAGGCCAGTATCAAATCCCACTTCTTTCCATGTAACCTATTCTTTCTCACAAGCCCAACAACTCCCACTAAGTGCCCTGTCCTTCACCTACGCACAGAGTAACCAATTAATCTAGGAACCTGCACGTCTTTGAAACATGGAGGCACCCGAAGGAGGCCCGCATGGTCACTGGCGGAACATGCAAGCTCCACACAGATGGCTCTCAAGGTCAGGATCGATCAGGGTCGCAGGAGATGTGAGGCAGCTGCTCGACTAGATGTGCTACTGAGCTACTCACGTCGTGGAGTGGGTCTGACCAGATTGTTCTTGCAGAGAGGCAGTATGGACTCAACACCCCCTCCATCTCCACACTGAGCTCTAATATCGGTGTGATGCTGTAATTAACTGACCACGTTGGTTCCTGACAACAGCAGGCCCTAAGACAGAGCTGGGGTGGTGTGTTTGTACACGGCACCATCAGTGCTAGCTGAACTAACCCCAAAGCCACCTGGCATAAAGCAAGTTCAGTGGAGGAAGGACCATTGCTTCTTTACAATTTTACCCCATCCACCTATCTAGCCCCTTACTAGTGACATCAGGGAACCTGGGGAGTTCAGAGGCCAAGCCTTAGCCCCCCATATAGAAGATAGAACACAGAACATAGACATAGAACACAGCATAGGAATGGGCCCTTTGATCCACAATGTTTGTGCTGAACATGATGCTTAGTTAAACTAATCTGCCTGTAGATGATCCATATACCATATTCCATGCACTTCCATGTGTCTATCTAAAAGTCTCTTAAACGCCCACTTTCATATCTGCCTCCACCACCCCAGGCGATGAGTTCCAGCCCCCCACCACTCTTTGTTTAAAAAACCTCCCCAGCACATCTCCATTCCACTTTCCCCTCACACCTTATAGCTGCGCTCTCTAGTGGTGGACATACCTTGCAAGCTGAGCTCCGACTCTGATACCTCCTCCTCCCAAGCCCCCACTGCACAACACCTGTGTAAAACAAGCTTTAAATCCCCAACTGTCTACGGCTTAAAACGCAAATAAATAAGACATGAAGAAAATGCCTGGACAATAGGTGTGACTGGACAACCAGGCTTTGCTACTTAGATACAAAATCATATTGAAGGACATCTGAAGCATTTGAAGCAGCAAGAATTTAAACATTTACATACCTACTACTCCTGATCGAACATGTTCAATAATAATCGGCATCTGCAAGAAATATTGGAAGATTGAGTAATATGTTCCTAAAGCCGCTGTCCCACTTACGTGTCCTTGGCACACTAATTACGTGACCTCATGGTCGCGTTTAGGTTGTGCGCGACTTCATGCGTCCGCACAGCTGTCTGGAGCGCGTGACGTCATTTGAAGATAGACACAAAATGCAGGAGTAACTCAGTGAGACCGGCAGCATCTCTGGAGAGAAGAAATGGGTGATGTTTCGGGTCGAGACTCTCTGCAGTCTGAAAGAAGGGTCTTGACCCGAAACGTCATCCATTCCTTCTCTCCAGAGATGCTGCCGGTCCCTCTGAGTTATTCCTGCATTTTGTGTCCATCTTCAATCTTCTTGGCCCCGCTCTGGGAGTATTAGTGGGGGCGGATCCGGATCCGCATCCGCAACGGCCTGAGCCCCAGACCGAGTTCGGCGATCGTTTGCCTGCTTCTGCTGCTGTTGGAGGTGAGACGTTGCGTCGCGCCAGGGTCTTGGGCCTGTCCCACTTTGGCCGTCAGTTACGCAACAGGCCGGTGGTGCGCGAAGATTTAGTGCAGGACGAAGTCCACACTCCTCCACGTCACTCCACACCACTCCATGCGCCCGTCCCCAACCCACCCATGCTACCCACACGCTATCCACACACTAGCAGGTCACGTAAATGGCGCGCAAAATACAGCCAAGTGGGACAAGCCCTTGATGGTGAATCACAGGACAACAGAAACACAGCTGAATATTTTTTTAATTTTGAGAAATGTACTGTTTGGTAAGAGTTGCATTTACATGGCATTACCATTTCCTTTAGAAACATACACAGTAACAAGGAAACTAGGTGCAACAGCAGCCATTTGGCCCTTTGAGCCTGTCTATCCATTCCATCTGATCATGGCCCATCATCCACATTTAGGATTGACACAAAAAGTTGGAGTAACTCAGCAGGTCAGACAGCGTCTCTGGAGAAAAGGAATAGGTGACGTTTCGGGTCGAAGAAGAACGGTATTGACCTGAAACATTCCGTTTCTCCAGAGATGCTGTCTGACCCGCTGAGTTACTCCAGCTTTTTGTGTCGATCTTTGATTTAAACCAGCATCTGCAGCTCCTTCCTACACATCCACATTCAGGAGCCTGTTGCTGTTTTCTCCCTATCCTTTCATCCCTCCAGCCCAAAGAACAATTTAACTTTGTTGTGGATATTATTAATTATTTTGATTCAACTGCTAGCTTTTAGTAGAGAAATCCACATTCTCTGGGAGATTATAGACAATAGACAATAGGTGCAGTAGGCCATTTGGCCCATCGAGTCAGCACCACCATTCAATGTGATCATGTCTGATCATCCCCAATCAGTACCCCGTTCCTGCCTTCTCCCCATATCCCCTGACTCCGCTATTTTTAAGAGCCCTATCTAGCTCTCTCTTGAAAGCATCCAGAGAATCTGCCTCCACCGCCCTCTGAGGCAGAGAATTCCACAGACTCACCACCCTCTGTGTGAAAAAGTATTTCCTCGTCTCCGTTCTAAATGGCTTACTCCTTATTCTTAATCTGTGGCCCCTGGTTCTGGACTCCCCCAACATCGGAAACATGTTTCCTGCCTCTAGCATGTCCAAACCCTTAACAATCTTATGTTTCAATCAGATCCCCTCTCATCCTTCTAGACCCCAGAGTATACAAGCCCAGCTGCTCAATTCTCTCAGCATATGACCGTCCTGCCATCCCGGGAATTAACCTTGTAAACCTACGCTGCACTCCCTCAATCGCACGAATGTCCTTCCTCAAATTAGAGGACCAAAATGTCTCCTCATACGCTGTTTTAAATGGAATGGTCCAATTTCTAGGCTGTTTCTTTGAGAGATGCTGAGAATGATCAGAAGTTACAATTCTCCGAGCAATCTTGTGATAAACCAGGAACACGTACAGTAGATCAACTGGAAAACGCAAATTAGGCAAAGTTACATGAGAATGATTCAAATTGGGGGGGGGTTCCTGTTCTTCTGCCAGTTTGAATCTGCTCTGAGGTATCCCAGGATAAGTTTGTACAGAAATCTGCCACTTACCACACAAAACACACGACTGCACTTTGCTCTCGTAGTATTCACTCACAGGACACCTGTAGCAACCTGTCGAGACAAGGATTCAGTGCAATTCCAAGCACTTAATAGTAGACTGTAATAGACAGCCACCTGGCAATACAGGCGGAGAATGCGGCAGGGGACCAACTCTTCATCATCCCAACACCATTCAGTGACATACAGTATCTACTCTCAGCTGAATCCTGAATAACTGACACAAGAAATGCTGGAAGAACTCAGTCTGCTGAGCAACATCTGTGGAAAGAGAAACGTTTTGGTTCAGGGACCCTTCCCCAGAACTGGGGAATTAGTGGAGGGGCTTATGGTTTCCAAAGCAAAGCTAGTGGAGGAGTGACAAAATATGAGACAGATAGATATGGGTTAAGGCAGAGCAGGTGATAAGGATCATGAGGACTGGCTTTTCATGCAATGTTTCACAGAAACAAAGCGAGTTAAGGATGGCGATGGAAGAGCAGTGTACCTGAAGTTGGAGAATTCAATGCTCATTCCAGCAGTTTGCAAAGTGACCAGTTGGAAAATAACATGTTCATAAGTGATACGAGTAGAATTAGGCCATTCGGACGACCCTGCTCTGCAAGTTGTCCCTTGCCATAGCCCAGGTTCTACAATCGGAATGAGTTCTGCAGGAACTGGATCAATGCTTCTGATTAAACAGCAGAGTGAATCAACTATACGCCCCGGATCAGACCTAGTTATCCAGGTAAACCTCTTACCTTCCATGTTATTTTTCGGGAAGTCCCACAGATTGTTAGGACACAAACAAGCCTGGTAATGGCTTGGATAGCCACCATTCTCCGTCAACTCCAAGCTGTTATTTTTTAGTGAATGGGTGTTATAGTATTCACAGTAGGTAGCTGAAAGAAATAGACAGTTATCACACACTCAATCCCATCGACCCAAGACCACTGACTGTGTAACTCTCAGCTCTGTCCCTGGCCGTGGGTACCCAGTAATGCTGAGGAAGGCTCTGGGTGACTGATGTGCTAAAAAACAGCAGCCTCTCGAGGCAGCGGTGGTGGCAGAATTTGACAAATATCTGTCTCCAGTAATTTCCCACCCTTTTCTTACCTTCTTAAATGTAGAATGTGTGGAGCAGAGAGACCCTGGGGCTGCAAGTGCATAGGAGGGGACAATGGGGTGTGCAGGGACATGGTTCCATACAAGTGACGACACAGGAAGACAGGCGGTGTCAAGGAAAGAGCGTTCACGTCGCGGCCCTGTTTGCACCAATCTTTCCACCTGAGGAGAGACCTTATGGAGGTTTCTAAAATCATGGGGGGCGATTATAAATTATATTACCGCAGTCTTTCATCAGGATAGGGGAGTCTAAAAGTAAAGGGCATAAGTTTCAGGTGGGAGAGGAGAAATTTAAAGGGGACCTGAGGGGAAACCTTTTCACACTGACGATGGTGGATACATGAAACAAGCTGACGGATGAAGTAAGTAAATAAGTTTATTGTCAAAGTATTCACATACAAGGAATTTGCCTTGGTGCCCCGCCCACAAGTAACAACATGACATACAGTGACAGTTAGGAATGATTCCGAAAACACTAAACATTAATAATACTAAAACATTAATGATAAAACACCATTGATCAAGCATGTGAACCAACAAAATACCAGATCAAAGGGAGGCTACAGATTTTTGGCTGTTGAGTAGAGCAACTACTCCTGAATAAAAACTGTTTTTATGTCTGGCTGTGGCAGCTTTGGCAGTCCAGTGTCGCCTTCCAGAAGTGATAGAATCGGGTACAGATACAGTGGCTTGCAAAAGTTTTCATACCCCTTGAACTTTTCCACATTTTGTCACGTTACAACCACAAACGTAAATGTATTTTATTGGGATTTTATGTGATAGACCAACACAAAGTGGCATAATTGTGAAGTGGAAGGAAAATGATACATGGTTTTCAAATGTTTTTACAAATAAAAAACTGAGAAGTGCGGCGTGCAAAAGTATTCAGCCCCCTTTACTCTGATACCCCTAAATAAAATCCAGTGCAACCAATTGCCTTCAGAACTCACCTAATTAGTAAATAGTCCACTTGTGTGTAATCTAATCTCAGTATAAATACAGCTGTTCTGTGAAGGCTTCAGAGGTTTGTTAGAGAACATTAGTGACCAAACAGCATCATGAAGCCCAAGGAACACACCAGACAGGTCAGGGATAAAGTTGTGGAGAAGGTTAAAGCAGGGTTAGGTTATAAAAAAAATCCCAAGCTTTGAACATCTCACGGAGCACTGTTCAATCCATCATCCGAAAATGGAAAGAGTATGGCACAACTGCAAACCTACCAAGACATGGCTGTCCACCCAAATGGACAGGCCGGGCAAGGAGAGCATTGATCAGAGAAGCAGCCAAGAGGCCCATGGTAACTCTGGAGGAGCTGCAGAGATCCACAGCTCAGGTGGGAGAATATGTCCACAGGACAACTATTAGTCATGCACTCCACAAATCGGGCCTTAATGGAAGAGTGGCAAGAAGAAAGCCATTATTGAAACAAAGCCATAAGAAGTCCTGTTTACAGTTTACCACAAGCCATGTGGGGGACACAGCAAACATGTGGAGGAAAGTGCTCTGGTCTGATGACACCAAAATTGAACTTTTTGGCCTAAATGCAAAACACTATGTATGGCGGAAAACTAACACTGCACATCACCCTGAACACACCATCCCCACTGTGAAACATGGTGGTGGCAGCATCATGCTGTGGGGATGCTTTTCTTCAGCAGGGACAGGGAAGCTGGTCAGAGTTGATGGGAAGATGGATGGAGCCAAATACAGGGCAATCTTGGAAGAAAACCTGTTAGAGTCTGCAAAAGACTTGAGACTGGGGCGGAGGTTCACCTTCCAGCAGGACAATGACCCTAAACATACAGCCAGAGCTACAATGGAATGGTTTAGATCAAACCATATTCATGTGTTAGAATGGCCCAGTCAAAATCCAGACCTAAATCCAATTGAGAATCTCTGGCAAGACTTGAAAATTGCTGTTCACAGACGCTCTCCATCCAATCTGACTGAGCTTGAGCAAAGAAGAATGGGCAAAAATTTCAGTCTCTAGATGTGCAAAGCTGGTAGAGACATACCCCAAAAGACTTGCAGCTGCAATTGCAGCAAAAGGTGGTTCTACAAAGTATTGACTCAGGGGGGCTGAATACTTTTGCACGCCACACTTTTCAGTTTTTTATTTGTAATAAAATTTGGAAACCATGTATCATTTTCCTTCCACTTCACAATTATGCACCACTTTGAGCTGGTCTATCACATAAAACCCCAATAAAATACATTTACGTTTGTGGTTGTAATGTGACAAAATGTGGAAAAGTTCGAGGGGTATGAAAACTTTTGCAAGCCACTGTATTTAGATAGGAGAGCTTTGGAAGGATATGGGCCAAACACAGACAAGTGTGACCAGCTTGGTTAGGTAAAACACAAAGCGGCTAAAATGGACTGGAAGGTAGACTACAGTAGCAGACATTTAAAGATATATTTCACAATTTTCAGCAAATTCATGTATTACTGAGAAATGAAGATTACCAACAAGGATGATCTAGCTGGTAGAAATGAAGGTCGTTCAAGATGGAATAAAATTGCAAGAAAGGCAAGGATTAGTGGAAGGCCAGAGGATTGGCCAGAAATAGGCCAAATGCAGGTAAACCAGACGAGGTCCAGAGGCACCTTAGCTGGCATGATTGAGTTGGGTCGAAGGGCAGCAAGGGTAGAAACATAGAAACATAGAAAATAGGTGCAGGAGTAGGCCATTCGGCCCTTCGAGCCTGCACCGCTATTCAATATGATCATGGCTGATCATCCAACTCAGTATCCTGTACCTGCCTTCTCTCCATACCCCCTGATCCCTTTAGCCACAAGGGCCACATCTACCTCCCTCTTAAATATAGCAAATGAATTGGCCTCAACTACCTTCTGTGGCAGAGAATTCCAAAGATTCACCACTGTGTGAAAAATGATTTTCTCATCTCGGTCCTAAAAGACTTCCCCCTTATCCTTAGACTGTCACCACTTGTTCTGGACTTCCCCAACATCGGAAACAATCTTCCTGCATCTAGCCTGTCCAACCCCTTAAGAATTTTGTAAGTCTCTATAAGATCCCCCCTCAATCTTCTAAATTCCAGCGAGTACAAGCAGAGTCTATCCAGTCTTTATACATATGGAAGTCCTGCCATCCCAGGAATCAGTCTGGTAAACCTTCTCTGTACTCCCTCTATGGCAAGAATGTCTTTCCTCAGATTAGGAGACCAAAACTGTACGCAATACACCAGGTGTGGCCTCACCAAGACCCTGTACAATTGCAGTCAAACCTCCCTGCTCTTGTACTCAAATCCTTTCGCTATGAATGCCAACATACCCTTCCCTTTCTTCACTGCCTGCTGAACCTGCATGCCTACTTTCAATGACTGGTGTACCATGACACCCAGGTCTCGTTGCATCTCCCCTTTTCCTAATCGGCCAGCATTCAGATAATATTCTACTTTCCTGTTTTTGCCACCAAAGTGGATAACCTCACATTTATCCACATTATACTGCATCTGCCATGCATTTGCCCACTCACCCAACCTATCCAAGTCACCTTGCAACTTCCTAGCATCCTCCTCACAGCTAACACTGCCCCCCAGCTTTGTGTCATCCGCAAACTTGGAGATGTTGCATTCAATTCCCACATCCAGATCATTAATATATATTGTAAATAGCTGGGGTCCCAGCACTAAGCCTTGCGGTACCCCACTAGTCACTGCCTGCCATTCAGAAAATGTCCCGTTTACTCCTACTCTTTGCTTCCTGTCTGCCAGCCAGTTCTCTATCCACATCAATACTGAACCCTCAATATCGTGTGCTTTAAGTTTGTATACTAATCTCTTATGTGGGACCTTGTCGAAAGCCTTCTGAAAGACCAGATATAACACATCCTCAGGTTCTCCCTTATCCACTCTACTAGTTACATCCTCGAAAAATTCTATAAGATTCGGCAGACATGATTTACCTTTCATAAATCCATGCTGACTTTGTCCAATGATTTCACCACTTTCCAAATGTGCTGCTATCCCATCTTTAATAACTGACTCTAGCATTTTCCCCACTACTGACATTAGACTAACTGGTCTGTAATTCCCTGTTTTCTCTCTCCCTCCCTTTTTAAAAAGTGGGGTTACGTTTGCTACCCTCCAATCCTCAGGAACTACTCCAGAATCTAAAGAGTTTTGAAAAGTTATCACTAATGCATCCACTATTTCTGGGGCTACTTCCTTAACTACTCTGGGAAGTAGCCTCAGAAATAGTGGATGCATTAGTGATAATTTTCTTGGGTGGAAGGAATGGACAGGTGATGTTTCAGTTCAGACTGAGTGAGATACGTTGTGGATACATTCAGTGATTTCAGAGAGCCATTGCTTTTCCTGTGTTTGCCAGAACTGGTCAGTTGTATTGTCGGCTCATCCACCTGTAACACAAAACTCTGCTCTATTCTCCACAGATGCTGCTTGACCTGTTGTGTATTTTTCGTACTCTCTTTTATTTCAGACATTATTTCCGCTCTAATTGGAAGAAACAAAATCCATTAGATGTCCGGGACACTGCGGTCTCCACCTATCATAGATTGTTCTCTCCAAACCTTCAAATCCATTTAGTTAGACACAAAATGCTGGAGTAACTCCGCGGGACAAGCAACATGTCTGGAGGAAGGAATGGGTGACGTTTCTGGTCGAGACCCTCGAGACAAATCCATTTGTTTTCTCGCTGTTCCAACTGCTGATGGAAGGCCATCAACCTGAACTGTTGACTCTGTTTTTCTCTTCACAGATGCTGCCTGTCCTGATGAGACTTTCAAGCACTCTGGTGTTGTTTCAGTTTTGACTGGGACCTTTTATCTGGTGTTAGTGATGGCTTTAAGCTCTCTCCTTTTTGCCCTAATATGGATTTGTTTCACCCATAAAGGCATATTTAATATCTGGTTTCAGCACTTCACAGTCATAGAGCCTTGGAGTTAAGGGCCTGTCCCACTTACGTGTCCTTGGCAAGCAAATTACGCGACCTCGTTGTCGCATTGAGGCGCACGGGCATCGTATGGCTGCGTGGGGCCGGTCCCACTGAGAAGCGCGGAGGTGTATGGAGTTGTGCGCAATATCGCGCGGCGCTCCAAAGATTTGTAGCGAACAAAATCTTTGCGCGCCAACGGCCTGTCGCGTAACTGACGGCCAAAGTGGGACAGGCCCTGGCACGATGCAACGTGTCTCCTGCAACAACAGCAGAAGCAGGAAAACGATCGCCAAACTCGGCCTGGGGCTCACAGCATTGCGGATCCGGATCCGCCCCCACTTCTACTACCAGAGCAAGGCCAGGAGAGGAGCTGTTCTGCTGGCGGGGAGGATTTGATGAACTTTTTGGAAGTTGGGGAGGAACAAAAGCAGTCAGACTTTGCAGTTCGGAGCTTTGTCGTGAACTTTCTTTGATCAAAGATTCCTCTAATTAGTAAGGATTGTCTGTGTGTATCTGAAAAGTCGTAGGAGCGGCAGTGGCTGGCGGAAGGCCAAGATTCACTTGAACTGGTGGGAGCTGAGTCTGGAGCGGTGTTTGTGGTCAGTAACATCGGAAAGCTCCCTCCTACACCGACTTGCCCGGTCCAGGTGTGCTGGGTAAGAACGGCAACAGTGCCTTGGATTTCGTTGAGGCCGGGGAGGCGACGGAGACCTGGGGAAGAAGCCTCTGGAAGCTCCATTTTTGACGGCGGGAGGATTGACACGGACATTCCTATCTTATCAGGAGGAGACTGCTTCTGTTGCTTTGCCAAGAAAGCCTTCACAAGAATACTGAACTGCTGCAGAAGAGTGGAGGTGCAGCAACAGCAGAAAGACTGCTTTGATTTAAAAAGTACTGATACTTTGTGTGTTGTGCCTCGCCGAAGGCTGAACAGGCGGTGGCTCTGGCTCTGGAAAGGGGGGTAACAGCAGGCGGGAATTTCGTGGCGGTGGACCCATGGGGGTTCCCGTGTTGCCGGTCATTCTATCCAATGTTCCCATTTTGTTCCAGATGTGCTCCTGCTCCCACACGTAAGGAATGTGGGGGAGGTGCGGTCGGGGCTCACCAAACTGTTGTACAGGTTTGATGATCCTGAGATGCGGCATATATATACGTTCAAGCATCGTGTGTATATACAGATGGCACAGGGGATGGACACGGAGGGGAGTTTTGATGTGGAGGTGGATGATTTCTCCTATCACGTGTTCTGGAACGCGGGCCAAGTGCATTGTCATGCTTGCAAAAAGGTGGGGCATTTTTGCCGGAATTGTCCCAGGACATGGGATGCCGGTTCCACCACGGTGGCTCAGGAGAGCACTGCTGGCCCATCTGGGGCTGCTGGTTCTACCACGGTAGTCGTGAAGGCTTTATTCCCCTACCCCCACCCCCCATCCCCCCCCCACCACCCCAATGTCCCGTACCTGTGGCGGTGGATGCCGGTGAAGTGCGTGGGGTGGACGGGGAGGTTTGGGAGCGTCAGCGGGGGAGGAAAGTCAAGAAAAAGAAGAAAGATGGTCCCTTGGAAGAAGATCACCTCCAAACGAGACCCCTGGCAGTAGATAACCTCGTGCTCGCCTCTGAGCCCAGCCCAGGGAAGAATATGGGCCCTAGGGTCCAACGGGGGGCTGGAGAGGTTGAACAGGTAGATGGTAGTGTGGAGGTCGAGGCTTCCACAATGGAGCTCACCGTACCACCGCACGCCAGTGGTTGGAAGAGGAGGAGACATGGGTCCTCTGATACAGAGAAGGGCCCTGAAGTTCAGGGGCAACCTGAAGGGGGGCCTTCCCCTCCTGTTGTGGTGGGGGGTCCAGGGCATGCTTCCTCTGAGGGGGAGGATGCCTCTGTAGTGCAGGGACCACCTGAGAGTGGCGATACATTACCCTTGGGGGCTGTTGCCCCAGAGAGCACGTCTGCTAGCTTAGTGGATGACCAGGGGCAGCCTGAAGGGGGGACTTGGGTGTGGGGGTGGGTGTCCAGCCTGAGCTCCGCATTGAGGCTACAAGCCCAGTTGAGGGGTGTGATGCCCCACTGATTGAGGGAGCAGGGGAGACTCCAGTAACATCGGCTCCTGAGGGCCACATCGAAGTGATTCACCTGGTGGTGGGGGACGGGGACTCTCTGGGTGACGGTGCTGGGGCGGGAAGCCTGGGTGCGGAGGAGGGCAAGGTCGGTTCGGATCGTGTCCTTCGGTCGGACTCTAGACAGGCCCGCTTACAGCAAGGCCCGGAGACTTGCTCCGACTTCACTGGTCCCAATCCGGATAAAGAGGGTGGTGGGAGCGTGCAGGAGACTGGCCAATTAGCAGATAGCTTGCTGCAGTCAGAGGCACTGGTACCTGCCCGTCACTGATTCTGGGGGTGGGATGGTGACAGAGGAGGGACTGTGTGATGTGGCTGGAACGCCCACCTCACAGGGAGGGGTGAGCGAGGCAGCTGGAAGTAGCAACCTTCCGGACTCGGGCTCGGACATTGAGTGTGAGGAGGAGGGGTATGCGGAGTCCGTCGAGAGTGAGTTGACGGAATGCCCCGCCCGCGGCCCCGTGTCTCGACTTGTCGAAGTCTGGGAAGTTCTTAAAGAACACTAGAGGGAGTAGGAACATGGTGGATTTGGCTGTCGACCGCTGGTTGGACCTGAGGGTGCCCATGCCATCCATTTATGCCGTCCTTCAGAAGATGGGAAATGAGGCGGGGCTAATAAGAAATGAGAGGCGCTAGTTCCAAGAGCTTTTTAAGGCCCTAAAGAGAGGGCAGAAGGCTAGGGGCGGCTCCACTCCTTCACCGGGGGCTGGTAAAGATCTAGTGTACACTCAAAATGAAGCTCACTATAGCCAGCCTTAATATCAATGGGGGCAGGGGGTCTCTCCGTAGGTTTCACCATCTCTCAGTGCTCAGGGATGGGAGGTACGCGGAGAGCTTCCTGCAGGAAACACACACTGTGGCTAGTGATGAACCCACCTGGCTCCTGGTGAGTGGGAAGGGGGGTCTACATGAGCCATCTCAGCTCCAATTCGAGTGGAGTGGCCTTCCTGTTGGCCCTGTCTTTCCAGCCGGAGATCCTCAAAGTGCAGGACATTGTACCAGGCCGTTTGCTGTATCTGGCCGTGCGTTTGGATGGCGTGCCATGACACTTCATTAATGTGTACGCTCCCAAGATCGGCGCAATGCAGACGCGTTTAACAAGGGAAGTGACCACGTTGTTGAACACTATCGACCGTGGGGAGTGTGTTTTCCTGGGGGGAGATTTTAATTATACCCTCGAGGTGAGAGATCGTTCTGTCGTTCAGCGTGACCCGGCTGCAGTAAAGTCTTTAAGGGAAATGGTGGACTCTTTTGAGCTGGTAGATGTTTGGCGGAATTTCCATCCTGACTCTAACGCCTTCTCGTACAGGTTTGAGGGTGGTGGTTCCCGTATTGACCGTTTATACGTGTCCAAGGCCTATGTCTCCTGTGTTTCGGCGGCCTCCATGCGGCCGGTGCCATGCTCGGACCACTGCCTGGTGCGAGTGGTTTTTATCCCGACGCTCACGGGCTGGGTCCGCGTACTGGCATTTTAATAGCCAGCTGCTGGAGGATCGCCGATTCCGGGATTCCTTCAGGCAGTTCTGGGCGAGCTGGAGAGAGAGGCAGGGGCGTTTCCTGTCCCTAAGGCAGTGGTGGGACGTGGGGAAGGCCTACGTCCGTCTGTTTTGCCAGGATTACGCGAGGGGGTCGACCAAGGGGCGGGACTCTGAGATTGGACGGCTTGAGAGAGAGTTGCTCGACTCGGAGGCTCGTCCGGATCAGACTGGTGGGGCTTCGTGTGAGTGGGAGGAGTACCAGGAGAAGAAGGGAGCGTTGAGGGACTTACAGCTTAGGAGTTCCCGGGGCGCGTATGTGAGGTCGCGAGTCCAGATGTTGCACGATCTGGACCGAGCCTCCCCTTTTTTCTTTTCTCTGGAGAAGGGGCATGGAGCCCGCAGGCAGCTTGTAGAGTTGCTTGCGGATGATGGCTCCTCTGTCACGGATCCAGAGAGCATTGGTGCCTCGGTTCGGTCTTTCTACAGGACTCTGTTCTCGGCAGGCACATCGAGTAGGGAGGCGCAAGAGGTCCTGTGGGAGGGCTTACCCGCTGTGTGCAATGATGTGGCTGAACAGCTGGATGATCCCCTAACTCTGGAGGAGTTGACTGGTGCCTTGCACCAGCTCAGGGGGGGCAAGTCTCCAGGGCTGGATGGACTGACTGTGGAGTACCTTAGAGCCTTCTGGGATGTCCTGGGGGCTGACTATATGAAGGTCCTGGGCGAGAGCCTGGTGACCGGGGAGATGCCCTTCTCGTGGCGCAGGGCAGTAGTTGTCCTGCTGCCCAAGAAGGGCGATCTCCGCCTTTTGAAGAACTGGCGCCCGGTCTCTCTCCTCAGCACGGACTATAAAGTTTTTGCACGGGCATTGGCGAATCGCCTGGGTCCCGTGCTGGCCCAGGTGATCCACCCTGACCAGTCCTACACAGTCCCGGGCCGGTCCATCAAGGACAATATCCATCTGCTCCGGGACCTGATCCACCTGTCCCAGGGGGCTGGACAGTCAGTCGCCTATCTCTCCCTTGACCAGGAGAAGGCGTTTGACAGGGTGGAGCACAACTACCTTCTTGGGACTCTGCAGGCGTTCGGATTTGGACCGCATTTTGTGGCCTGGGTCCGACTTTTATACACTGCTGCAGAGTGCCTTGTTAAGATCAACGGCTCTTTGTTGGCTCCCATTCCATTTGGGAGGGGGGTTCGTCAGGGATGTCCCATGTCCGGCCAGCTGTATTCCATCTGTGTAGAGCCATTCCTGTGATTTCTCCGGAGGCGGTTGACAGGCCTGGCTTTGCCGGGGCCGGGGATGGAGGTGGTTCTCTCCGCCTACGCCAATGATGTCATTTTGATGTTCACTGACCCTGTTGACCTGCGGAGGATGCGTGAGTGCCAGCAGGTTTTCTCGGCTGCATCCTCTGCCAAGATCAACTGGGGAACGTGTTCTGGTCTCTTAGTGGGTCAGTGGGAGGTGGACTCCCTGCTGGAGGAGATGGCAGGTTTTGCATGGAGCACCATGTACCTCCTCTATCTGGGGGTCTACCTGAGTCCCACTGAGGGGGCGTGGCCGGCGAACTGGCAGGAGCTGGAAGTGAAAGTGGTCGCCCGGCTGGGACGTTGGTCAGGCCTCCTTGGTGTGCTCTCTTACCGGGGCAGGGCTGTAGTTATAAACCAGCTGGTGGCCTCTATGCTGTGGTACCGGCTAGCCACTTTGGTCCCAACCTCTTTATTTATAACCAGGTTACAGAGGAGATTGGTCAACTTCTTCTGGGCTGAGAGGAACCACTGGGTCTCTGCTGGGGTTGTGAGTCTCCCGTTGGAGAGGGCGGTCAGGCGCTGGTCTGTATTCATACCCAGGTGGCGGCTCTCCGACTCAGGACCCTGCGGAGGTACGTTTACTCGCACTACCCTCCTAAATGGCACGTGCTGGCGATGTACTTTTTCCGCCAGGGGCGCTGCCTTCAAGAGGGCTCACGGCTCCCAGTAACGGGTATGAGTCGACGCGCTAGGTGGGAGTTGCCTGGCTTTTACCGTGACCTCCTGAAGGCCAGGAATTTGGTCACCTTCAGCCACGGCGCTGCTCCTCAGGGGGAGGGGGGTGTTGTGGCTGTGACGGTGGGTGTCCAGGAGAGGCGTGTGCGTGGAGCGATTCCGGACGAGCTTACCCCCGCTCAATCGGAATTGTTCATAGGACCCACGGCCAGGGTCCCTCCCCGAGAGCCGGCCCCACGCAACATGAGCCGCCTTTCCGAGATGCCCAGCGTGCCTTCTGTGATGCAGAGAGGCGTGTGTTGTACAGGCTGCTCCTGCACACTCTCCACTTCCTCGCCCTCGTCTTCCGTCCAGACACACCCTGGCGGTCCGTGTTACCACCTGACGAGGGGAGCGGTATGGGTGACGTTTCGAGTCGAGACCCTTCTTCAGACTGAAGAAGAGTCTTGACCCGAAACATCATCCATTCCTTCTCTCCAGAGATGCTGCCGGTCCCGCTGAATTACTCCTGCATTTTGTGTCCATCTTCAAATGACGTCACGAGCTCCAGACAGCTGTGCGGGCGCATGTCCTTCGCGGGACCATCGCGCCTCAAGGCGACCATGAGGGCACGTAATTAGCATGCCAAGGACACGTAAGTGGGACAGGGACTTTATACAGTAACAGGCCCTTTTGTTCAACTCAATCATGACAAACGAGGTGCATTCTGGAACTCATCCTGTTTACCTTGATTTGCCTTTTCTAGCAATTTGACACTATCTTGAACCTTATTCTTTATTCCTCCATGAAATATGAATTTGCTGTAAATTGTGAAATAAATCTTGAAATGTTGGCTACTATAATGTACCTTCCAGTCCATTTTAGCCAAATCTGCTTTCATACTTCTGTGACAGCCTTTGTGCAAGTTCAGTTCAGGCCCACACAAGTTTTTATGCCTTCACTCTATCTATTCCACTCAGCCTCCGGAGCTCCTTGCCTGCCCAACCTCTCCCTACCATCAGCGCCCCAAGTCATGGCAAAATCCTCGTAAATCTTCTCTGCACTTTTTCCAGCTTAATGACATCCTACCTATAGCAGGGTAACCAAAACTAAACTTAATACTCCAATGTGTTAAACAGAGAAATGTGAGGTGTTGCATTTTGGGAAGTTTACCATGGGCAGGACCTACACAGTGAATGGTAGGGCTCTGGGAAGTGGTGTGGAGCAGAGGGATCTAGTAAAGCAAATGCATGGTTCCTTGAAGGTGGAGCCACTGGTAAATTGGGTGGTCAAAAAGGCTTTCGCCACATTTGCCTTCATCAGACAGAGTATTGAGTATAGAAGTTGGGAGGTCATGTTGCAGTTGTATAAGATGTTACTGAGGCCACATTTAGCGTATTGCGTTCAGTTGTGGGCACCGTGTTATAGGAAAGATATTTTCTAGCTGGAAAGCGTACAGAGAAGATTTACGAGGATGTTTCCCGGACTAGAAGGTCTGGGGTATAGGGAGAGTAGAAACATAGAAAAATAGGTGCAGGAGCAGGCCATTCGGCCCTTTGAGACAGCACCACCATTCAATATGATCATGTCTGATCATCTAAAGTCAGTACCCTGTACCAACTTTTTCCTCGTATCCCTAGATTCCTTTAGCCCTAAGAACTAAATCTCTCTTGAAAATATCGAATAGAAATTGAACCCTCTCTTGAAAACATTCAGTAGGCTGAGACTCTATTCCTTGGAGCACAGGAGGATGAGGGGTGATCTTATAGAGGTGTATAAAATCATGAGAGGAATAGATCAGGTAGATGCACAGAGTCTCGTGCCCAGAGTAGGTGAATCGAGAACCATAGGATATAGGTTTTTGAAGGGGAAAAGATTTAATAGGAGTTCTATGGGGTAGCTTTTTCATATATACGGTGGCGGTGGTATAAAACAAGCTGCCAGAGGGTGTAGTTGTGGCATGGACTATCCCAACATTTAAGAAACAGTTACACAAGTCCAGGATAGGACAGGTTTGGAGGGATGTGGGCTAAATGTGGGCAGGTGGGTATAGTGTAGCTGAGACGTGTGGGCAAGTTGGGCCGAAGGGCCTGTTTCCACATTGTAACGCTCTATGATGCTGTAACTCTATAACAGTCCCAACTTCTCTACTCAATATCCTAACTGCTGAAGGCCAATGCATTGACTGCCCTTTTGACCACCCTAGCTACCTGTGTCGTCACTTTCAGAGAACTCTGGAGCTGCACTCCTGGTCTACATAAAAACACGTGCAGAGAAGAACCAAATTTTACAGAGTTGTTAAAAGGTTTGAGATAATCATTGTACTTGAAGGGGAAGATATTTAGAGATTTGGGCGGCGGGAAATGGGATTGATTTAGCAAAGACAGGAGGGAAGGTCAGGTTGTCTTCCACATTCATGACTGGACATGCTGAGAGAATGTGGGGCATCAACACAGTCAATGGCAATAACTTGAGTAAATCCCAGCATTATTTTTTAAATTGCTATGTTAAGAGCAAATTTTTAAATGATTTAACTAATTCAAGAAAAACTCACAACATAAGTCAGGGGTTCTCCAGTTGATACAGACACCAGCATCCAAACAGGCTTTAGCGTAGACTGCAATGGCTCCACAAAGGCATTCACAGTCTCCGAAAATATCACACCCGCATGTCGTCTGTACACAGCTTTCATAATAGGGAACTCGATAAACCTAACGGGGGAAGGAGAGGAGAAAGCTACAACTGTAGTCCGTGAAGAGCCCTGAATGTGGTGTCCAGTTCTTCCCCATTCAATCAGATTTCACCTTCAACCATCACAAGCTGCTCTGGTGGCACACAGTGTTATTTTACAATTTTGACTACAAAACTTTGAAATCACTCGATTGGGAAATGATAAAAGACTGGTCTCACAATGAAATTCAGAATTAGGACAAAAAGTCCAGTAAGTGAGCTTGTTACAATCCATGAGTTGAGGTGAAATGTCTGCTGCATTGATGTGGAATATTAACATAAGCATCAAAGGGGCCACTGCTAGAAACAGCACCTTGTAGGTTGCAGACAGTTAGTTAAATGCAGGCAACAAGTACAGATTAGGAGTGTTAAAGAAGGAACTGCAGATGCTGGAGAATCGAGGGTTACACAAAAGGCTGGAGAAACTCAGCGGGTGCAGCAGCATCTAAGGAGCGAAGGAGATGGGCGACGTTTCGGGTCGAGACCCTTCTTCGTTAAGGACCAACTCCGTTAGGCGGAGGAGGGTGTCAGTGGATGGGTATGGGTTGCTCCTCTGGTCGAGGAAGTACCGGAGGGCTTTGAGACCATCCTGGTGGGGGATGGAGGTGTATAGTGACTGGACGTCCATGGTGAAGATGAGAGGATGGGGGCCTGGGGAATGGAATGCGTGGAGCCGACGGAGAGTGTCTGAGGTGTCTTGAACATAGGTGGGGAGGGATTTAACAAAGGGGGATAGGATGGAGTCAAGGTATGTGGAAATGTGTTCGGTGGGGCACGAACAGGCAGAGACAATGGGTCTGCTGGGGCAGTCGGGTTTGTGGATTTTGGGGAGAAGATAAAATCGGGCCATACGGGGCTGGGAAACAATGAGGTTGGAGGCTCGGTGGGGTAGGGAGCCGGAGTTGATGAAGTCAGTTATGGTGCTCGAGATGGTGGCCTGGTGCTCGTCAGTGGGGTCATGGTCCAGGGGTAAGTAGCAGGAGGTGTCCGTGAGTTGGCGCGTGGCCTCCGCTTTGTAGAGATCGACTGCCAGACTTCCAGGGGTAAGTAGGAGGAGGTGTCCGAGATTTTCCGAAGTACAAATTAGGGGTCTGATAAGGGATGAATTGCAATAAAATGGACGGGATCAGTCTGCAGAAGAATGGTGTGCCTCTGTCCCATCCTGGATGGTGCCTTGACCCAAGAGTTTATGTCTACACCAGAAAGGATTTGCCTGTCATCTCCTTCCCTCTCATTCTGTGGAATCGGAGAGTTTTGGACAAGTTTTGCTCATTGGAGTGCACTTTGACACTTGTGAGCATGTCCACAGATCCACCGAGGGATAGTCTGGGCTGACATTGTAGTGCAGAGGGAATGCCGCACTGCTGGGGATGCTACGGTCCAAAGCAATGGATAAAAAAGGCCGTGTGCTGTTCCCTTTCACAAACCGACTCCTGGAAATGTCCCAGAACACATTGATTAGCTGAACACCAAATCTAATCAATATCTGCACCTTAAAGATCAGATCTTCCAGTTATCAATCTGAGACCCATTGGAAATATTTGCTTACCTGGATGATCTGCACAACCCCAACATTGCCCTAAATATAAACACCAAGATGTCTCTGCTTGTCATCGCCATATTTGCATGTGCTGCCACAATTGGCATGTAAATTCCGTGAGGGTGAGAAATGTGTGTGAACCCAGTATTTCTGTCCTTGGACCCAACCTAGAGCTCAGAAAGCTCAAGAGATCTCCCTGGGGAAAAGATATTGCAGATCCAATTGTATCCAAACTTGGGCAAATGGGGGAATAACATTGTCCGCTCTCTTCCTCAATTCCCTTCATCCTAATCCAGGTGAATGCTGCATAGAGCGAATGCTGACAAAAGTAGGCAACTGTTTTAGAACCAGTCAGATGCAATCCTTAACCTTTTCTGCTCCACGACCAATACAACTTAGGTGATGCCGGCTCTGGTACAACAGCATCGGCGACTCTGGTGCAACGGTAGAGTTGCTGCCTAACAGCACCAGAGACTCGGGTACGATCCTGACTGTGGGTACTGTCTGTGTGGAGTTTGTACACTCTCCCTGTGACTGCATGGGTTTTCTCCGGGACCTCTGGTTTCCCCCTACACTCCAAAGACATACAGGTTTGTAGGTTAATTTGCTTCGGTAAAAATGGTAAATTGTCCCTAGTGTGTAGGATAGTGTGCATGTACGGGGTGACTGCTGGTCAGCACAGACTCCTGTTTCCGCGCTGTATGTCTAGACTAACGCTAAGCACCGATAGCGATGTAATGGCTTTCACTTGAAACGGACAGTTCACAACCTTCATCCTCAGCTGGGCATTCCACTTCTAATGGGTTTGATGCAGTGGATATTTATAAGGCCGAGACTGATAGATTTTTGATTAGTATGGGCATTATGGGGAGGCGGCAGTAGAATGGGCTTAGGAGAGTTAGATCAGCCATGATTGAATGACGGTGTAGACTCGATAGGCCGACCCGCCGAATTCTGCTCCTATCACTTATGACCCGATGATGCAATTTTTTCAAATCCCACTCCATATTTTCAGAGCATGAACGTACATTTGAATACATTCGCTCAATGCTTACTCTGCGAGGGACAATATGTATTTTCTATTTCACCGTGTGAAACACCTGCAGAGAGACCGTCGTATCCCATTGACTGGCATAATATACGTTTGGAGCATATTTTCAACCGTTTATCCGCTTAGCAACAGCACTGAGAGGCACTCACCAGATTGTGGCATGTCTTGAAGATGTCACTGTGAATTATTTGGCACTGTTGTTCTGCCCAGGACAGACGATATGGGTTCAAATCACATGGATGTAGAACTTCAGTCACGTCTTGACATAGTGGCTCTTCCTTCCAAGTGTTTGCAAACTCAAGTGCATTGGAGGCTAAGTATTGGCTCCGCGTTATAAAATCATCACCTACGTCCCCGTTGAAGTTACCACAGAGTCCGCACAGCGAAAGCTGAGAAGTGCAAGAGCATTTCCACTTCGGTGAGCATGTGCGGTTTACAATAAGTCAGGGCAAATATGAAGATAATGGACACATCAGGCTGTTCAGATCATTTGGAAAAATTTGGGTACATAAATGAAACCCATTTTGGTTGAAGGTAAATTGTGGTTGACTAACTAAAAGACTATTATCTAATTAAATATTATCTAATGATATCGCACCAGCAAACAGTCTGAAGAAGGGATCTGACATGAAATTTAATTAGAGGACATTTCTGATCACGTACTGACTGTCAGACAGACGGTGGGGGGCTGGAGAGAGATTGGTTGAGGGACGTCAAGCTGGGGCAAAACTGGATGTTGCTCCACCTGTGGATAGATGTGTGTTCTAGATGTTTTGGGACCACTAGACATAAACGTGCAGACAGTTGGATCTTAGAAGGAGCGCCAAAGTCTCTACTTCCTGAGAAGGCTTAGGAAGATTGGCATGTCCCCAACAACCCTCACCAATATCTACAGATGCGCTGTAGAAAGCATTTTATTGGGATGCATCACAGCTTGGTTTGGGGACAGCTCCATCCAAGACGGCAACAAATTGCAACAAATTGTAGATGCGGCCCAGACCAACCTCCCTTCCATTGACTCCATTTATACCTCACACTGCCTTGGCTAGGCCAGCAGCATAATCAAGGACGAGTCGCACCCTGGCCATTCCCTCTTCTCCCCTCTCCCGTCAGGTATAGAAGTGTGAAAACACAACTTCCAGATTCAGGGACAAGCAACTGAACCATCCCACCACAAGCAGACAGCAGTCCTGAACTACTATCTACCTCATCAAGGATCTTCGAACTATCTTTGATCAGATTTTACTGGCATTACCTTGCACTAAATGTTATTCTTTTATCATATATCTGTACAGTGTGAATGGATTGATTGTAATCATGAATTGTCTTTCCACCGACTGGTTAGCACGCAACAAAAGCTTTTCACTGTACCTTGGTACACGTGACAATAAACTAAAACTGAAATACATGATTACAATTGAGTCATCCAGAGTGTACAGATACATGATTAAGGGAATAACATGAATAACGTTTAGTGCAAGATAAAGTCCAGTAAAGTCCGAGGGTCTCCAATGAGGTAGATAGTAGCTCAGGACTGCCCTCCAGTTGTTAGTACTTCCGTCTGCCCCTCATTCTCCGCCTGTGTTGACAGTGTTCACCTCCAGCTGTAAATGATATAAACATGCAGAAGCTGGGGACAGAGCAGAAGAACAAGTCCAATGCTGTCCCGCAACTAAAATATAAAATATCAATAAACAGAACGTCCTCAGTGCATTGAAACAGTAAACGTTTCAGGCACTATTCACAACCTCTTCGTACCATGCATTGTAAACGGCCTGTACCACTTTCCCGAGTCATTCACAAATTCTCCTGAGTTATTCACAAATTCTCCCGAGTCTTCAAACTCGCAGAATGTTCGTAACGAGTCCGTAGGAGTCCGTGGATATATCGTTATGCCAGCCGTGGGTACTCGGGGCTATTTATTTACTCGTGGACATTTTTCATCAGGCTGGAAAAAACGTCCCGACTTACCTGATGCCTCGAGTACTTACGGCTGGCATGACGAGCCGCTACGAAATATCTACGGACGCCTACGGACTTGTTACGATCATTCTGCGAGTTTGAAAACTCGGGAGAATTCGTGAATAACTCGGGAGAATTCGTGAATAACTCGGGAAAGTGGGACAGGCCCTTAAGGCAATATATTCCACCAACCACAGCTGTTGTGTTCGACGGACTAACAGCGGGATGAACAACCGAAGAAATGACCAGGAGGCGGTCCCTAGTTTACCTGCTGCATCCTGGTGAAACGGATGAAGGTATTTGTGTTCTTGTTCCACAATAGCTGCAGAAGGTGACCCCCAGGGATCACACTCTCAAAGGACAGGTACAGAGGGTTGATGTGGATGTGAAACTTGTCAGCTGCTGATTCCGGTGTCACCGTGTAGGTTCCATCTGCCATTTCTATCAGAACATCCTGGAACAAAGCAGGTGGTATTGGTATGGGTTTAATATCATCACATGCACCGAGGTACAGTAAAAAAAAACTTTGTGTGGGCTGCTATCCAGGCAGGTCACACCATGCATGAGTAGAACAGGTAGTGGAAAAAGTAAATGGAAAGTTGTAGAATTTAGTGCTAAAGCTACAGAGAAGGTGCAGGCTAACAAAATGTTAGATTACATTAGACTAGATAGTCTTATTGTCACATGTGACAAATGAGATGCCCTGAGTCATCACATGAAGGGTGCCGTCAGAGTTACAACGTACCCCTTTTTTTTACTCCAATGGTCCTCCCACCCCCCTTAGTTCTTATCGCCCCCCCCCCCCTCCCCCCCGCACCCAGCCCCCTGTAGTACTTGACGGCCCCGACACACTAGGTCCCCCCCTTATGTTTTCGACAGCCCTCCACTCTGGGCCCCCTCTGTTCAAGGGCTGCAACAAGTTTGTTGGGGGATCAGAAACATCCTGACAACAGAGACATACTGAGTTTATGAGAAGGTAGACGAAAATGTTGGAGGAACTCAGCGGGTGAGGCAACATCTTTGGAGAGAAGGAAAAGGCGACGTTTCGGGTCGAGACCCTTCTTCTGACTGTTGTCGGGGGGGGGGGGCGGGAAAAAGAAAGGAAGAGGCGGAGACAGTAGGCTTGTGGGAGAGCTGGGGAAGTGGGAGGGGAAGGAGGGAGAAAGCAAGGACTAGCTGAAATTGGAGAAGTCAATGTTCACACCGCTGGGGTGTAAACTACCCAAGCAAAATATGAGGTGCTGTTGCTCCAGTTTGCGCTGGGCCTTACTCTGGCAATGGAGGAGGCCCAGGACAGAGGAGGTCGGATTCGGAATGGGAGGGGGAGTTGAAGTGCTGGGCCACCGGGAGATAAGGTTGGTTAGTGCGAAGTGAGCGGAGGTGTTGTGCGAAGCGATCGCAGAGCCTGCGCTTGGTCTCACCGATGTAGAGAGGTTATGAGAAGTCTATTCAAGAGTCTGATAACAGCGGGGAAGAGGTTGTTCATGAATCAGGTGGTACATGCATGATGTCAATCTGTGTGTACATCCTGTGTACTATAACACATTTAACATTATTATTAACTGCTATTAAAAGTTTCATGGCAGCCTAATCTGCCCTCATATGTAAGGCTCTTGGTCCTCTTTAATCCACTTTGCTTAAAAACATAGTAAGAGTTTGCAAGAAAGATTGGACGGGAAAAGGGATGATCAGGTTCTGCACAAGATTGATAGGGAACAGGCCGAGAGCAGAAAACACCTGAAGGAAAAGTTAATCACTAGGGTAAGGAGAGTTCAAGAAAGAAAAGTAAGAGAAACAAACTGTCCCCATGAGATAGATTGAATGTCAAACGAGAGAGATGGAGAGAAAGAGGTAGAGAGAGACAGAGAGAGGGAAAGAGAGAGGGAGAGAGAGAAAGAGAGACAGAGAGAGAGAGAGAGAGAGAGAGAGAGAGAAAGAGAGAGGGAAAGAGAGAGAGACAGATAGAGAGAGGGAGGGAGAGAGAGAGAGAGAGAGAGCGAGAGAGAGGGAGTTTCCAAAAAGCAAAATCACTGCAGATATTAAAATCTAAAATAAAATTGAAAAGTCTGTAGTTATGTAATTATACTGGAAAGATTGTAGAGAAGGTTTACGACAGCCGGTAAGGCTTCGGAGAGAAGGAATGAGTGATGTTTCGGTTCGACACCTTCAGACTGAGGGGAGGGGAGAGGGAGACACAGAGATATGGAAGGGTAAGGTGTGAAAAGAGGTGCGAGAGAACAAAGACGATGGTGACCAGGGAAAATGTTGAATGGACTTTGGCCAAATGTGGGCAAATAGGACAAGCTTAGATGGGGCATCTTGGTCTGCATGGACACGATGGGCCAAAGGGCCGTTACTGTGCTGAATGATTCTATGACTCCATGGGATACTCAGCAGCTTCAAGGCAGGAAGAAATGTTAACTCTGGTGGTTTGCTTTTCGCCCGCTAAAATTTCCAGCACTTGTTTTTTTATATGAGGGAGAGAGAGAGAGAGAGAGATTGAGCTGGAGAGAGTGAAATAGACAGGCTGACCACCAGGGGAGAGCTGGAAGCAAGAGTAACTCAGGTGAGTGCGAAGTGGACACTGACCAGCACAGGGGAGCTTGAAAAGTGAGCAGGGAGCGTGTGAGTCGGAGCAGCAGTGAGAGGGGGAAGCCAACTATCCCAGTGAGACGGTGAGGGAGAAGGGGATGCTCCACGGCCCAGTGAGTGATGGTGACCAGGGAGGGGATGCTGGAACCCAGCAGAGAGACTGAAGGAGGGAGGTGGCCTGACCCAGCACAGAGTACTGCCAATGACCCGATCCCCACCTCCTGTACTAACGGCACCTCTGCAACTCATGCAGCAACTGCACTCCCTCGCAAAGTTGGCAGCTCCCCCACAGTGACTGCACCTCCCCCGCAGTGACTGCACCTCCCCCGCAGTTACTGCATCTCCCCCGCAGTTACTGCATCTCCCCCACAGTGACTGCACCTCTCCCGCCATGACTGCACCTCTCCCGCAGTGACTGCACCTCTCCCGCAGTGACTGGACCTCCCCCGCAGTGACTGCACCTCTCCCGCAGTTACTGCACCTCTCCCGCAGTTACTGCACCTCTCCCGCAGTTACTGCACCTCTCCCGCAGCCACAGTTACTGCATCTCCCCCGCAGTGACTGCACCTCTCCCGCAGTTACTGCACCTCTCCCACAGCCGCAGTTACTGCACCTCTGCCGCGGTTACTGCACCTCTCCCGCAGTGACTGCACCTCTCCCACAGTTACTGCACCTCTCCCGCAGTGACTGCACCTCTCCCACAGTGACTGCACCTCTCCCACAGTGACTGCACCTCTCCCGCAGTTACTGCACCGCTCCCGCAGCCGCAGTTACTGCACCTCTCCCACAGCCGCAGTGACTGCACCTCTCCCACAGTGACTGCACCTTTCCCACAGTGACTGCACCTCTCCCACAGTGACTGCACCTCTCTCACAGTGACTGCACCTCTCCCACAGTGACTGCACCTCTCCCGCAGTTACTGCACCTTTCCCACAGTTACTGCACCTCTCCCACAGTGACTGCACCTCTCCCGCAGTTACTGCACCTCTCCAACAGTGACTGCACCTCTCCCACAGTGACTGCACCTCTCCCGCAGTTACTGCACCTCTCCCACAGTGACTGCATCTCTCCCGCAGTTACTGCACCTCTCCCACAGTGACTGCACCTCTCCCGCAGTTACTGCACCTTTCCCACAGTGACTGCACCTTTCCCACAGTGACTGCACCTCTCCCACAGTGACTGCACCTTTCCCAGTGACTGCACCTCTCCCAGTGACTGCACCTCTCCCGCAGTTACTGCACCTCTCCCACAGTGACTGCATCTCTCCCACAGTGACTGCACCTCTCCCACAGTGACTGCACCTTTCCCACAGTGACTGCACCTCTCCCACAGTGACTGCACCTCTCCCACAGTGACTGCACCTCTCCCACAGTGAATGCAACTCTCCCACAGTGACTGCACCTCTCCTGCAGCCCGTTACTGCACCTCTCCCACAGTGACTGCACCTCTCCCACAGTGACTGCACCTCTCCCGCAGTGACTGCACCTCTCCCGCAGTTACTGCACCTCTCCCAGTTACTGCACCTCTCCCGCAGTGACTGCACCTCTCCCACAGTGACTGCACCTCTCCCGCAGTGACTGCACCTCTCCCGCAGTGACTGCACCTGTCCCGCAGTTACTGCACCTCTCCCGCAGTTACTGCACCTCTCCCACAGTGACTGCACCTCTCCCGCAGTTACTGCACCTCTCCCACAGTGACAGCACCTCTCCCAGTTACTGCACCTCTCCCACAGTGACTGCATCTCTCCTGCAGTTACTGCATCTCTCCCACTGTGACTGCACCTCTCCCACAGTGACTGCAACTCTCCCGCAGTGACTGCACCTCTCCCGCATTTACTGCACCTCTCCCACAGTGACTGCACCTCTCCCGCAGTTACTGCACCTTTCCCACAGTGACTGCACCTTTCCCACAGTGACTGCACCTCTCCCACAGTGACTGCACCTCTCCCACAGTGACTGCAACTCTCCCGCAGTGACTGCACCTCTCCCGCATTTACTGCACCTCTCCCACAGTGACTGCACCTCTCCCGCAGTTACTGCACCTTTCCCACAGTGACTGCACCTCTCCCGCAGTTACTGCACCTCTCCCACAGTGACTGCATCTCTCCCGCAGTTACTGCACCTCTCCCACAGTGACTGCACCTCTCCTGCAGTTACTGCACCTTTCCCACAGTGACTGCACCTTTCCCACAGTGACTGCACCTCTCCCACAGTGACTGCACCTTTCCCAGTGACTGCACCTCTCCCACAGTGACTGCACCTCTCCCGCAGTTACTGCACCTCTCCCACAGTGACTGCATCTCTCCCACAGTGACTGCACCTCTCCCACAGTGACTGCACCTTTCCCACAGTGACTGCACCTCTCCCACAGTGACTGCACCTCTCCCACAGTGACTGCACCTCTCCCACAGTGAATGCAACTCTCCCACAGTGACTGCACCTCTCCTGCAGCCCGTTACTGCACCTCTCCCACAGTGACTGCACCTCTCCCACAGTGACTGCACCTCTCCCGCAGTGACTGCACCTCTCCCGCAGTTACTGCACCTCTCCCAGTTACTGCACCTCTCCCGCAGTGACTGCACCTCTCCCACAGTGACTGCACCTCTCCCGCAGTGACTGCACCTCTCCCGCAGTGACTGCACCTGTCCCGCAGTTACTGCACCTCTCCCGCAGTTACTGCACCTCTCCCACAGTGACTGCACCTCTCCCGCAGTTACTGCACCTCTCCCACAGTGACAGCACCTCTCCCAGTTACTGCACCTCTCCCACAGTGACTGCATCTCTCCAGCAGTTACTGCATCTCTCCCACTGTGACTGCACCTCTCCCACAGTGACTGCAACTCTCCCGCAGTGACTGCACCTCTCCCGCATTTACTGCACCTCTCCCACAGTGACTGCACCTTTCCCACAGTGACTGCACCTTTCCCACAGTGACTGCACCTCTCCCAGTGACTGCACCTCTCCCACAGTGACTGCAACTCTCCCACAGTGACTGCACCTCTCCCGCAGTGACTGCACCTCTCCCGCAGTGACTGCACCTCTCCCGCAGTTACTGCACCTCTCCCAGTGACTGCACCTCTCCCAGTGACTGCACCTCTCCCGCAGTGACTGCACCTCTCCTGCAGTGACTGCACCTCTCCCGCAGTTACTGCACCTCTCCTGCAGCCCGTTACTGCACCTCTCCCGCAGTGACTGCACCTCTCCCGCAGTGACTGCACCTCTCCCACAGTTACTGCACCTGTCCCGCAGTGACTGCACCTCTCCCGCAGTGACTGCACCTCTCCCGCAGTGACTGCACCTCTCCCGCAGTGACTGCACCTCTCCCGCAGTGACTGCACCTCTCCCGCAGTTACTGCACCTCTCCCGCAGCCCGTTACTGCATCTCTCCCGCAGTGACTGCACCTCTCCCGCAGTTACTGCACCTCTCCCGCAGTTACTGCACCTCTCCCGCAGTGACTGCACCTCTCCCGTAGTGACTGCACCTCTCCCGCAGTGACTGCACCTCTCCCGCAGTGACTGCACCTCTCCCGCAGTGACTGCACCTCTCCCGCAGTTACTGCACCTCTCCCGCAGTTACTGCACTTCTCCCGCAGTGACTGCACCTCTCCCGCAGTGACTGCACCTCTCCCGCAGTGACTGCACCTCTCCCGCAGTGACTCCACCTCCCTTATAAGGTCTGTACCTCCCCCACAGTAATTTGATTTGATTTAGTATTTTGAGGGGATAATAAAGATTTATTGATGAGGGTAAGGCAGTGGATGTGGCCTACATGGACTTTCATAAAACATTTGACAAGGTCCCTCCCTCATGGTAGACTGATCCAAACAATCGCATGGAATCTACAAAATGGGATCTTGGCAAATTGAATCCAAAATGACCTTGGTCATAGTGTAAGGGCACTTTAGTGACTCAGTTATGTGACTTGTGGTGTTCTGCAGGATCAGTGCTAGAACCTCTGTTGCTGTGATGTATTTACAAAAGATTTGGACAAAAATATAGGTGGATGAATTAATAAGTTTATAAAGTATATATAATTATGAGAGGCATATATATGGCAGATGAAATCAGTTTCCCAGATGTTCAGGGAATGGAGGGGTATAGGTCATGTGCAGAGAGATGAGATGAGTTTGGTTTGGTATTATGTTCAGCGTAAATGTTCTCGGCTTAAGAGTCTTATTCCTGTGCACAACCTTTTTATGTCCCATGTTCCACGACATGAGAAATGGAAGCATTGTGAAGAGTGAGGAAAGTTGCCAAAGGGTTCAGCAGGATAGACAGCAGTTAGAAATATAGGAAGAGAAACAACTGACGGAGTTTCTCTGCACAAGGGTGAGGTGTTGCACTTTGCGAAGAAAAATGTAAGAGGAAAATAGACCTTAAATGGCAGGATTCTTAGAAGCATTGACGTACAGCTGAGCCTTGGGGTCCAAGGCCATAGTTCACCGAAGCTGGTGACACAAGTAGATATGGTGGCAAAGAATGCACATTGCATGCGTGCCTTCATCGGTCGGGGTATTGAGTATAGAGATTACAATGTCATGTTGTCGGTGTATAACCCATTGGCTTAGTGTATTGCGTGCAGTTCTGGTTGCCCCTTTGCAGAAAGCAGGTGAAGGTTTGGAAAGGGATCAGAAGATGTTCAACCAATGTTGCCTGGATTGGTCAGCGTTAGCTAAGTAAAGCGTCATTGTCAAAAGGAGGGGTTGGAAAAGCTCCCATTGGTGTCATCGAAGCATCGGAGGCTGAGGGTGAGCCGGTAGAGGTATATGGGGTTCTGGGAAGCGTGGATAGGATGGGCATTCTGCCAACCCATCATCTGTTGCCATTATGTAATGAGAGTAAGCTAGAAACATAGAAAATAGGTGCAGGAGTAGGCCATCCGGCCCTTCGAGCCTGCACCGCCATTCAATATGATCATGGCTGATCATCCAACTCAGTATCCAGTACCTGCCTTCTCTCCATACCCCCTGATCCCTTTAGCCACAAGGGCCACATCTAACTCCATCTTAAATATAGCCAATTAACTGGCCTCAACTACTTTCTGTGGCAAAGAATTCCACAGATTCACCACTCTGTGTGAAAAAACATTTTCACATCTCGGTCCGAAAAGACTTCCCCCTTATCCTTAAACTGTGATCCCTTGTTCTGGACTTCCCCAACATCGGGAACAAAGTTGCCAGCTGCCGTTGCCAGTTCCAACTCCTTGAGTTGCCATTAAGGAACCCAAAGCAAGTTTTGGCCAATGACGAGGCCGGAGCCAAGGCCGTGTCCCTTCAGCAGTCACATCCAGGCAATGTAGCACAGAATGTGAGCATCCAGAGGCACTGATGCATCACTGAGATTGCCAAGGGGTTAGTGGGGTGTGGGGGGACTCTGATATAGTATAAACAACACAAAGGAGTGGGCCATTCGTCCCTTGCTATTGTTTTAGGATTCAATGAGAGCACGGCTGATATTTTACCTCAGCTGTACTTTACTGTACTAACCCTTTGATCCAGCATTTATTTTCCCAATATCCAAAATTTGATCCATGTCAACATGTTGTTGACTGAACTCCCCATCTTTGAATATATTACTGACTCAACTTCCCAGCTCTCAATGAGTGAGAATTTCAAAGACTCACCACCCCTGGATAAAGGACTTCCCTTACATCCAATGGATCTGATGTCTCGCCTACTGTGGGTGTGTTTCTCCAGCTCATGGCAGTGTAACACTGCTGCCCCGTGAGGAATATTATGTTGCAACATCACTACTTTACCTCAATGTAGATCTTTATTGCCCTGGAGCAGGTCACACCCGACTGGCCGCAAATAACGTTTTCTGAAACAATCTTGAAGTTTGGATGGGTTTCGTTTGCGCAGCACGAGTCCTGAAAGCCCAAAGAACGGCGGTCAGTTAAACCGTTGCAGGCGGCATGAGTAAATCTGAAATGAAGGTTCACCGGTGACCCAGGCAGGGGTGGCTGCTCCTGTTACCTGAACTAAAGTATATTCGCAGTTGCCGTTGAAGATAAATTTCTTGCCGTCAAAGGTGGTCACGTGGCCCTCTCCGTGAATGACGCAAGTGGCGGGGCAGTGCACGTTTTCGGTGCACTTCCATTTTCCAACAAGGCAGATGCTATTGAGGAGGAAGAAGAGCAATCATGAAATGATCATGTGGGCCTGTATTGGAAGATCAGCCATGATCATGATGCATGGCAAAGCTGCATGGAAAGGGGCCAGATAGCCCTCGCAGAGGACAGTCATGCAGAGCTTTCTCCTGTATTCATATACATTGGGGATGAAATCAGGTTTGGAGATTCTCCATAAGCCGTCGAAGATTCTGACCCAGTACATCGAGGTTCTGGCACCATGGTGCAGCAGCAGACCTGCCACCTCAGAGCGCCAGAGACCCGGGTTCAATCCAGACTATGGGTGCTGTCTGTTCAGAGTTTGTATGTTCTCCCTGTGGCCATGTGGATTTTCTCTGGGTGCCCCGCTTTCCTCACACATTCCATAGGCATGCAGGATAGTAGGCTAACTAACTTATGTAAACTGCCCCAAGTGTGTAGGTTGCAAAAGAGGGATATCATAGAACCAGACATAGGCCGATCGATGGTCGGTGTGGACTCGGTGGACGGAAGGCCCTGTTTCCATGCTGTATCTCTAAATGAAACTAAATTAGATGCTGTTGGTTGGGTAGAAGCACGCTCCATTAGTTGCTGGAAGTGCGTAGAATAAGCTCATCTTAAATTGACGCTAGTAATGCTGTTTGGAGCATCTACCAACCACACCATCATCCATGCTGAGGCACTGAGGAGAAGGAAGACCAACGGCCAAAAGCCAGAAGAAAAGGAAGGGCGATACGGTGGCGCAGCGGTAGAGCTACTGCCTTACAGCGCCAGAGACCTGGGTTCGATCCTGACTTCAGGTGCTAGTCTGTATGTAGTTTGTACGTTCTCCCCGTGACCTGCGTGGGTTTTCTCCAAGATCTTTGGTTTCCTCACACACCCCAAAGACGTACAGGTTAGTAGGTTAATTGGTTTAATGTAAATGTAAATTGTTCCTAGTGTGTGTGGGATAGCGTTAATGTGCGCGGATCGCTGGTTGGTGGGCATAGGAGTCTGTTTCTGCACTGTATCTCTAAACTAAACTAAACTAAATTAAACCTGAGTTCTACAGGCCCTTCACCCAGCATGTCCATGTCATCTTGAGGCACCCATCCATATTAATCCCATTTACTGGAATTTGGTCTGTAGTCCACTAGGCCTTGGTGGTTCAAGTACATAATCCGATAGCTCTTTAATATGTGAAGGCCTGCTCTCACCCCCTCCTCAGGCAGGCAGTGTGTTCCAGATTCCAACCACCCTCTCAGTGAAAAGGTTTTCCTCAGAATCCCTTTAAATCTTTCAAGTCTTTACTCTTCCATCTAGATCTGTGTACTTCTTGTCTTAAATGCTCCACATGGGTATTTCCTACCATATCTACGTCCCTTTACTCTGCATTGTCTTCTCTCGGAGGAGGAAGCTGGAGAGAAAAGAGGGCTTTTATTTTAACCCACATGGCCCACATCTCATTACCATCTTGGCTAGCATCAAAAATCAATGGAATAAAATGCACTTTACAACAAAGATCCTGCAGCAAGCAAGATAGATCACTCGGCGAAAAGGACGTAGTACGGTCATGGGCAGATTCATGGGTCATTTCCGGCCCCATTTCCGTAACCGGCTTCCGTCTCCGCACCAAAGATCCCATAGTGGAGCAAAGATAACTAGTGTGGAGACGGAAGCCGGTTACGGAAATATCTTCGTAAAAATAAAAGTTCTTTGGTAAAAATCTTCTCATTTTCAGAATTTATTAACTCAAACTGTTCCCCCACAACGTTGATTACACTGCGAGTCGGGTCGGGTTACTGAAATGGATGAAAAAAAGGCCCAGGTTCCTCTCCGTTGCATACTACACGTCAGCCCATTGCATTTAGCAGGAGTGGTCTATCTTGCTCCGCTATAGGATCTTTGCTTTACGATCCTAAATCAACAACATCGCAGCTAATAGACCTGCCTCACAGCTCCAGCAACCCAGGTTCAATCCTGACCTTGGGTGCTGTCTGTATGGTGTTTGCACGTTCTCCTTCTAACCTCATGGGTTTCCCTCAGTGTTCTGGTTTCCTCCAACATCTCAAAGACATGCAGGTAGGGTGACTGCCCACTGTAAATTGACCCCAGCATGTCGGTGAGGATGGAATCTGGAGGGAGTTAATGTGAATGTAAAATGAAGAGAATTAGTTAATGTAAGGTTGGTCGCGTAAGTTGGAGGTTGATAGCCAGCATGGCCTCCGTGGGCTGAAGGGCCTGTTTCTATGTTCTATCTTTCTACGACCTCTGAGAATCTAATTCATGGTGCCTAGCAATAAAAGTGACCTCATTCCCCTTCATCCTCTGAGCACCCACCCTCTCTCTGTTTTTGCCAGCGCGGATGTTCTTCCAGAGCGGAACAAGTGGAAGGTTGTTAATGTTCAGGGACAGAGATGGACTGGAAGGATAGCTCAACTGGTTCTGGGGTTGGCTTCAGACTGCACCCTTCACCCTCCTGTTGGGACCTGGGTGAAGGAGGAGCGCAAGAGGCCGCTGTGACAACACAAAGGTACGGCGATAGGGAGAGCAAATGGTGATTTGTGGAGAGGACTGAAGGCTTGTGTTTCAGGGAATTGCAGTCAGAGTGGTTAGCTGGACAGCTAAAGATGCTTGTAGGGAGAGAGAGAAGGGCCATTTATGTGTGTGAAAGAGGGGTTACCATGTGATTTGTGAATGCAACCTAGTCCATGACACAAACCAGCCTCCTCCTTCAGGGCCTGTCACAATTGCACAACCTAATTCAGGACCTCTGCCGAGTTTGCCCTTGACATACTTGCAGCATGGTCATCACGAGATCGTAGGAGGTCGTAGGTTGGTCGTAGCAGGCCGTGATGCTGGTCGTAGGTACTCGTGGCATCAAGTAGGTTGGGGTGTTTTTCTAGCATGATGAAAAATGTCCATGAGTAAAAAAGGTTGTGAATTAGGTTGTGAAAGTGGGACAGGCCCCTTTCCTTTCCCATTCTTCCAAACTACCCCGTTGCCACCTTCCCACTATTTTTTTGTTTGGACTTTCTCTGCAGCTGTAACACTATATTTTGCTCAAGAAGGAAATGCAGATGCTGGAAAATCGAAGGTAGACAAAAGTGCTGGAGAAATTCAGCGGGTGCGGCAGTATCTATGGAGCGAAGGAAACAGGCAACGTTTCGGGCCGAAACCCTTCTTCAGACTATATTTTGCGCTCTGTTTATTTTCTCATTTCTCTAATGTACACATGTAGGTATGATTTGCCTGAATAGCACGCAAAACAAAGTTTCTCACTTTATCTCGGTGCTCATGACAATACTAAACCAGTACCATGAAAAGCGTTGCTGGAGCAGGTGGAACGGGCAGGTTCCAAGCACGATTGCCAAGGTAAATGTGGCTCCAGACCCTGAACCACACACCTTTACAGCGAGCAGTCTCCGGGCAGGTTGCCCCAGGAACACCTGTAAGTGGCTGCTAGTCAAGTGGAACTCCAGGACCATCTCCCTGACCAGCGACTGGCACCTGGGCCATGGTAACCTCTGGCACAGTTCCCCCATGTCTCACAGTGGATCAATGCTCCATCCTGTCCCCAACATTGCCTCTCAGACTCAACTCCTGAGTAGACGGCTGCAAGAGTGGAATGGAGTGATGGGGACCACTGCCTGGATGGGCTTTAATAGAAACATAGAAAATAGGTGCAGGAGTAGGCCATTCGGCCCTTTGAGCCTGCACCGCCATTCAATATGATCATGGCTGATCATCCAACTCCGTATCCCAATACCTGCCTTCTCTCCATACCCCCTGATCCCTTTAGCCACAAGGGCCACATCTAACTCCCTCTTAAATATAGCCTCTCTCTCATACCCTACCACACTCTACCTCTTTATTACACATGCACACCTCTCCCCACACCGACTCACCCCCATGTGTGTGTGTGTCTCTCTCCCTGTCGCATGCACAAACCCAACCTCATCCTGTTGTGTGTGTAACACGTCCCTGCTCCCTCTATGTTGCAGTCCGCCCCACTCTCTCTATTACACATGTATATCCATCCCCCTTCTCTCTTCTATGCGAATACACAGCATCCCCTCACGTGTACTCTTCTTTCTCTCACATATACACCTCCACTCTCTCTCTCCAACTCATGTGTACTCATGCTCACTCATGTGTAGATATTTGATCTCTTTCTTCCTTGTGTGCACATCTCCACGCTCTCTATCAAAAGTGCACATCTCCGTGCTCTCTATCAAAAGTACACATCTCTGGGCTGTCTCTTGCTCCCACATGTACATATCCCCGTGCCATCATGTGTGCACATATATCTGCTATCTCTCTCTCTCTCGGGTACAAATCTTTGCGCCGCTCTCACTTTTCAATGTCCTGTTCTGTCTGAGGACGCACACAATCCGGTTAATACCCCATCAATGTAGATGTCCCCACTCTCTCTCCTTCCCTTGTGCATATCTCCCTCTCCCCCCCCCCCCCCCCCCCACTCTTTCTCTCGCGTTTGTCCCCAACCCTCCCTCTGGCGGTTATGCAATTCCCTCCTAGTGCCACACACACATCTACCTCCCATCCTCAGGCATACATGTCCTCTCATCTCCCCTGCTGTGAGCGCACGCCACTCTCTCTCACGTGACACAGCTTCACTCGATTTAATGTGTATGTATCCCTACTCTCTCAGATGTACACAGTCTCTCTCTCTCTCTCTTATTTCTCACACGTTCCCACACTCTCACATGCAAAAACATGTTGCCAATCTCTATCCTACGTACACACGTCCGTGTCGCTCACCCGCACCACACCCATGCTCTTGTCTCATTCCCCTTTGCCACCTTTTGCTCCTGGAGTTTATCTTTCTCCTTATGACAAATATTCACCTCACTGGCTCCATTGCCTTCTGTGGCAAAGAATTCTGTGGCCAAGATTTGGGCTTGTATACTCTGGAGTTTAGAAGGATGAGAAGGGATCTTATTGAAACATATAAGATTATTAAGGGTTTGGACATGATAGAGGCAGGAAACATGTTCCCGATGTTGGGGGAGTCCAGAACCAGGGACCACAGTTTAAGAATAAGGAGTAAGCCATTTAGAACAGAGACGAGGAAACACTTTTTCTCACAGTGGTGAATCTGTGGAATTCTCTGCCTCAGAGGGCAGTGGAGGCAGGATCTCTGGATGCTTTCAAGAGAGAGCTAGATAGGGCTCTTATAAATAACGGAGTCAGGGGATATGGGACTGATTGGGGATGATCAGCCATGATCACATTGAATGGTCGTGCTGGCTTGAAGGGACGAATGGCCTAATCCTGCACCTATTGCCTATTGTCTAATTCATAATGTCAAAAGGTCTTGTGATAGGAGGTTAATTAGGCCATTCGGCCCATCAAGTCTACTCCACCATTCAACCATAGCTGATAGATCTCACCCTCCTAACCCCATTCTCCTGCATTCTCCCCATAACCCCTGACACCCGTACTAATTAAGAATCTATCTATCTCTTCCTTAAAAATATCCATTGACTCCCACAGCTTCAGCACCCTCTCCGTGAAGAATTGTCTTCACAGATCAGTCTTAATCCCCTGTCCTGATGCAGGACATTGTGTTCCTTCATTCTGGAGAAACATCCTCTCTAGGATTCCCTGTAGGAATTTTTTCCAAGTTTCAATTGGACCCTCTCCCATTCATCCAGGTCTCGTGGATTCAAACCCAGTTAACATCACCTCTCCTAACACAGATCATAAGGGAATAGATAGGGTAAATGCACACTCTTTTACCCAGTGCACAGGAATCAATAACCTTGGGACATAGGTTTAAGGTGTGAGGGGAAAGATTTAATCAAATCTGAGAGGCACCATTTTTTCACAGGGTGGTGTGTATATGGAATGAGCTGCAGAGGAGGTAGATGAGACAGCTCCCACACCCCAGACAATAGACAAGGGTCAAAAGTTGCAGGAGTAGGACATTCGGCCCGTTGAGCCAGCAGCGCCATTCACCGTGATCATGGCTGACATTTGAACAGATTCATGGACAGGTTTGGAGAGATATGGGCCAAACACAAGCAGGTAGGACTAGTGTAGATGGGGCATCATGGTCAGCATGAGCAAGTTGGGCCGAAGGGCCTGTTTCCATGCTGTATAACTCCATGACTCTCTGACCCTGTGTGCTCAGTCTGTGACAATATATCCTTCCTTAGGTAAGGAGACTGAAACTTCATACAACAATCTATGTGTCCTTACATCTATGCTAATACGTACAGTACTACATCTGTGCTCATATACTCAAAAAGTCCTTCGGCGGCCAGGGCCAAAGTACCATTTGCCTCTGCTCACAGCATCGGTGTGTTACTTCGTGACTGGTGTGCAAGGGCTCCCAAGACTCTTTAATACATCAGTACATACTAATCAATTACAATCAAAATTATATGATACCATTCTGCTCTTCTCCATCATAGTGGATAATAGACACAAAAAGCTGGAGTAACTCAGCGGGTCGGACAGCATATCTGGAGAAAAGGAATAGGTGACGTTCCGAGTCGAGAACCTTCTTCATACCTAATTTACATCTATCGACAATACACAGCTAAACATTTCTCCACATTGTCAACTTGATGCCTCTTTACATCCCCCTCAGTGCTCATAATCCGAACCCTACATAATGTTATCAACGTAATGTTGAAACATTAGATTAGGTTCCCTCATCCACATCATTGATATACTTTGAGAATAGGTGGGGTACAGACTCAGGTCCTTGTGGTATCCCACCAGGCAGTATGTCTGCCACTCTGAAGAAGACCATTAATTCATACTCCCATCCGTCTGACTGACAGCAACTTGCAATTCCTACCCATACACTATAACCACACAAACATGAAACATTATCAAAAGCTTTCTAAAAGTCCAAATACATCACATCCACTGGTTGTCCATTATCTGTACTACCAGTTACACCCTGAAGAAATGTGATCAGGATTGTCAAAGACAATTTTTCTCTGTTGAATTTGTCTACTTCACTTGATGCTTCCCACGTCCCCTGTTAACTCATCCTTTTTTAGCCTCCTGCTGTTCTCTACATGTTCAGGATCTACACATCGATGTGAAGCCACATTTATTGTCCATCCTTCGTTGCCGCTGGGAAAGTGGAGGTGAGCCGCCGCCTTGATGACTCTTGCCCTTCTGGGGAAAATGCTCCCGAGGGAAGAAGTTGCAGGAATGAGATCCAGTAACGATGAAGGTCCAGCACTACATTTGCAGATCAGGATGGGTGCAACTTGGAGAGGTATCTGCTTTCCATGTGTCTTCTATCCAGGGGTATTTATTTTAATGTCCATCGGATTTGAAAAGGAACAATGAAATTCTTACGTGCTGCAGCTTTTCAGGGACATTAAATACAACAACAGCGATAAATATACAATATATAAATGCATAACAATATATTGTATACAATATTGTAAATATACAATACATTGTTGGTTATTCTACATAAACTGGACCATGATAGTTCAAAAACCAAAGTACATGGTGCACTCTTAGTAATGCAAAGTCCATATGGTCTGATGCTGAGTTATCCCCCTGTCCCTGTTAGGAGACCCAAACAGCAACCTCTGGTGGCCTTGCCCGCCACCCAAGGTTTCCATGAGGTGACCGGAGGTTTTGGTCACTCTCCCTAATGGTCGAAAGTGGTTTCCGCGTGGTCGAGGCTTCATCTAGGTTGCTGCTATTTTTTCATCATGTTTAAAACCGGCCTCGACTAAAAATAGGTTGCCGTTTTAAAAATCGATCATTTTTTAGTCGCAGGTCTAGTCAAAGCCGGTTTTCTTCACAGTCGAGGAAGGTTTTCAACATATGCATGGGAGGTTGGAGGAGGTTGCAGGTCACCTCAACCTTGATTTTTTTTTGGGTGGCGGGCAAGGTCACCAGAGGTTGCTGTTTAGGTCTCCTATTTGGGACAGGGGCTTTGGGTTGTGGTTAGGGTTGGCAAGGGTGGTTCAGGTCTTGATGTTTGATGGAGAGATGCTGTTATGAACCTGGTAGCAATGGCTCTCAGGTTCCTGCATCTTCTTCCTGATTGTGGCAGTGAGATGAAAGAGTTGCCAGGAGTGTGTTGGTCTTTGGTGATTTTAGCCACCTTTGTGAGACAGAAACAAGGATGGTCTGGACCCACAATGTACCACATAACGTCCGGCACACTCTGCAGCCGTCATCCATCTTGAGCCCTTGAATTACCAAACCGGGCCATGATTTGACGAGTCAGCTTGCACTTGTGGATGTCTGATAGAATATTGGGCAACATGCTCAAAAAGGCAGTCAGCATCATCAGAGACCTACACCATCCCAGCCACACACTAATCTCACCCCTTCCATCAGAAAGAAGGTACAGGAGCCTGAAAACTGGAATATCCAGGTTCAGGAGCAGCTTTTCCCCAACAGCCATTAGGCCATTAAACACTACAACCTCCAATAACCTCATAGATTATCATTGTTATTATTACACTATTATTGTTTTTTTATGTGTACATATGTGTACACGTGTGTGTGTGCGTGTATATATATATATATGTGTGTGTGTGTGTGTGTGTGTGTGTGTGAATGTATGAGTGTGTTTATATACACACACTGAACCTTCTTTTCTCGTTTATTATATTGTTTACAGTATACTATGTTTATATATTCGGTAGTGCTGCTGTAAGTAAGAATTCCATTGTTTTATCTGGGACATATGACAATAAAACACTCTTGACTCGTGATTCTCTTCAAACCTCTAACGAGATGGAGGTTTTGTGAGTGTTCTTTGTCATTCCCCTTGTCCTCCACAATAGAGCTCATGGGATGTGAGTGTGGGTGAGTAACTGCAGTGCATTTGATAGATGGTGCTCTCTGTAGTGACTCTGTGGGTTAACTTTTCCAAGATGCTGTCGAGCTTATTGATCCAAACAAGTTTGAGAAAGAGACATCACTTTTTTGAAGACACAAATAACTGCAGATTGCTGGAATCCTGAGCAAAAAACAAAGTGCTGGAATAACTCAGCGGCAGGTTAGGCAGCATTGCGGAAGAAATTGATAGATGGTGTCTTGGGGTGGTGGCACGAAGGATTAAAGATGGAAAAGCGAGATGGGGGTGGGATAAAGCCAGCCAAGTGATCGGTGGATACAGTTAAGGTGTAGGGCAATTGACAGATGGGTGGAGTAAGTGACAAAAGCTAGAGATGAAAAGGAGGTACAGTGTAAAGCTTTTGTTGTGTGCTATCCAGTCAGTATCCGGAAAGACAATACATGATTAAAATCGAGTGCAAGGTAACTCCAGCAAAGTCTGATCAAGGATAGTTCGAGGGTCACCAATGAGGTAGATAGTGGTTTAGGACTGCTCTCTGGTTGTGGTAGGATGGTTAAGTTGCCTGATAACAGTTGGGAAGAAATTCTCCCTGAATCTGGAGGTGTGCGTTTTCACACTTCAATACTTTTTGCCTGATGGGAGAGGGGAGAAGAGGGAGTGGACAGTGTGCGACTCGTCCTTGATTATGCTGCTGGCCTTGCCGATTAGTCGCTCCCCCAGTCCTGCCATTGACCTCTGCTCCAATGCTGCATTCACACCTTCAACCAGTGCTTCTCCACCTACCTAACTTCCACCAAAGGATGCAATCTCAACCACCACTGGCATGAGAAGTCCAAGATGTTCGTTTGAACAAAAGTCTGTGGTTTTGAGGGCGCGAGCAAAGAATATCAAAGCAGTGTAAAGTCTTCCAATGTCAGCCGAGGGGACTGAGGGAGAGAGAGTGCCATTCATCACCTTCCCCAGTTGTTTTCTCTGCCACATTTGGTGCATGTCTGACATCAGGAGAACATTACAAATCCCTGCTCCCATTGCACCATCAGTATAGTTTCATCCTACATTTGTCTCCAGTCAGAAAGCTAACCATTCGTGCACCAGATACCTCCACTGTCAATCCCAGCAACTTTCACCCTGCTATCAACCTCTGTAAATATCTTCCTTCAGCCTCTCTGGAGCATGGAGATTGATGGGAAACTTGATCTAGGTATATAAAGTTATATGAGGCATAGATACGGCAGTCAGAATCTATTTTTCTGGGGTGGAAATGTCACAGACTGAAGGGCATAGCTTTAACGTGAGAGAGGAGTTTTAAAGGAGATGTGCAGGACCATTTTTTTACACAGAAGGTGGTTGGTGCCTTGAATGCGCCCCAGAGGTGGTGGTGGATGCAGATAAAATAGTGTCATTTAAGAGGCTTTTTGATGGGTACATTGATATGCAGGGAATAGAGGGATGTGGATTACTTGCAGGCAGAGGAGATTAGTTTAACTTGGCACCATGTTCGGCACAGACATTGTGGGCTGAAGGGCCTGTTCCTGTGCTGCTCTGTTCTATGTTCATTGTCCTGTGCAAATGTCTTATTTCTATCAAATAGCCTTGGAAAGACCACATTCAGAAGACCATGCTCATCAAATCTCTTCATTATTTCCACAAAAAAAATGGTTCTTGCAATTGCCTATAACGGATTTGCCTCGTTTTCATTTATTAGCCCACAAATTTCCAAAAGCAAATTTTTGATTTTGTCCCGTTTAACTTCTTGCATTCTACTGTCCATTGGTCTAACTGACTCTTCTTTTGAACAGGAATATTACGTTTACAACCTTTCCAATTTCTGGCAACACTTCAATCCCGAGGATGACTGGAGAAAAAGTATTAAATTAATGCTCAGTATTTTCATTGGTCGCATAGTTCTATGACTACCATTGTTCCTGGCAAACCAGGGAGGCAAAATGGCACTGGGTCAAACAATGAATCTAACTGGTAGCTCTATGCTATGCAGGGGGCACTGGAGATACTCAGCAGGTCAGGCCACCTGAGCAATAACCTTCCATGTGAACTTAGAGCAGCCTCTAGGACATCACGGAAATTGTAATTTTAGCTTAAAAATAGATTTTCCATTTGCAGAATCTACACCACGGTTCACCAGTTGAATGTCGTTTGAATTCACCAGTTGAATCCCGTCGAATTCACCGGGATTTCTGGTCGGCGTGCAGAAGGGCCTGTTTCCACGCTGTATTTGTAAAACAAACACACCATCCTCTGTGTAAAACCCCCCACACACATCTCCTCTAAATTTTGCCCCTTTGTTGAATGTCTGGCATCTTACCATTCCTCACAGTCTCTCATCATCTTCTCTCCTGTTAGATAGATCTGGTCACTGAATTTGCATGGACACTCATCCGGGAAGATGCACCTTTCATTGTAATCCAAGACCATTCCCTCTGGACATATGCAGCCAGAGACACACGTCGAAGGTGCCTATGGACGGAGATGCAAGATTTGTCACTTAATTGCCAAAGGAATTGGCTCAGCAATTGAGAGAATGGAGACATTGCCACGTTCCCTACTCACACAGGAGATTTGTGTGGCGATCATTTGGCAGGTTGGGGCGCAGGTTGTCCCGTACTGGCCCTGTGGCCCATGTGCACAGCTGAAGTAAAGCTTGGGAGGCTTGCATGCTCCTGCAACGAAAGAAATCCTGATCAGTGTGAGTTGGCGCATTCTGCGGTTCTCCTAAGGGTAGAATATCCACCATGAATGGTTGTGTTCTTGAATGTACCCAGCAAGAAAGGCACCTTGGACAATGCCCAAAGATTGTTAAGGTGACGAAGAAGACACACAGGATGCTTGTCTTCACTGGCTGACTCAGGACGACATGGTACAACTTTACCTTATGTTGAAAATAGACAAAAAAAAGCTGGAGTAACTCAACTGGAGTCAAACAGCAAGCCTGGAGAAAAGGAATAGGTGACGTTTCAGGTCTTCAGACTGAGAGTCAGGGGAAACGATATGTATAGACGGTGATGTGGAGAGATATAGAAGAAATGAATGAAAGATATGCAAAAAAGAAATGATGATAAAGGGAACACGCCATTGTTAGCAGTGGAGTAGACAAAATGTTTAAGGAGGAACTGCAGATGCTGGAAAATCGAAGCAGATACTGGAAATAGGCAACATTTCGGCCCGAAACGTCGCCTATTTCCTTCGCTCCATAGATGCTGCCTCCGCTGCTGAGTTTCTCCAGCATTTTTGTCTACCTACGCCATTGTTAGCAGTGGCCCAGATGAAAACGAGTTACAGACAATGAGACTCAACAGGACGGCTTTGAAGTTAGTGCAACAACTTGGGTGAGGGAGGGTTGGCAAGAGGGGGATGCAGGGGTTACTTGAAGTTAGAGAAATCAATATTCAACTGCTGGGTTGTAAGCTGCCCAAGCGAAATATGAGATGCTGTTCTCTCAATTTGCATTGGGCTTCCGTCTGATATCTTATGTTCCTTAAACCGCTGTCCCATGGTACGAGTTCATTCCAAGAGTTCTCCCGAGTTTGTCCTGATTCGAACTTGGAGATTTACGGTAATGGCCGCTCGTCGGTACTCGGGGCTCTTGTGGACATTTTTCATCATGTTGAAAAATGTTCACGAGTCTTCCCGTGCTTACCTGCCGTTAGCGCTAAGAGATGTCCCTGAGCTCCGACGTACCCGCTACGTTCATCTCCATGCTTACCACGAGTTTGATTTTTTTTTAACTTGGGAGAGCTCTTGGAATTAACTTGCACCGTGGGACAGGGCTATTAGCTTACAGCTGGAATATCATATGTAGTTCTGGTCACCATTGTGTAGACAGGTGTGGTTGCGGGTTGCAGAGGGGATTTACCAGGATTTACCAGGATGCTGCTTGTGATTGAATGTCTCAGGTATGAGGAGAGTTTGGATAGGATGGGTTATTTGCATTGGAGCAAAGGAGGTAGAGCAGGCAATTGATAGATTGACCATCTATTAATTTCCTTTTAAAGTCTTTTTTCTAGAGTAGGAGGACGCAGAACTGAAGGTCAAAGTCAAAAGTCAAAATAGTTTATTGTCATGTGTCCCTGACAGGACAATGAAATTCTTTCTTTGCATGGCACAACAGAACATAGTAGGCTTAAATACACACATGAATTAATAAATTAATAAAGTGCGAATAACAGATGGAGGGATATTAATGTTCAGAGTTCCGAGCCAAGTTTAATAGCCTGATGGCTGTGGGGAAGTAGCTATTCCTAAACCGGGTTGTTGCAGGTTTTAAGGTGAGAGGGAAGAAATTTAAAGGAGATCTAAGGGGTACATATATCACGTAAATGGCCGCAGATATCGGGAACAAGCTGCCAAACGAGGCAATTATGTTTAAAAGGCATTTGCATAGTTTCTTGAATAGCAAAGACATTAAGGGGTACAGGTCTAATGCAGGCTACTAGACAATAGGTGCAGGAGTAGGCCATTCGGCCCTTCGAGCCAGCACCGCCATGCAATGTGATATAGCTGACCATCCCCAATCAGTACCCCGTTCCTGCCTTCTCCCCATATCCCCTGACTCCGCTATTTTTAAAGAGTCCTATCTAACTCTCTCTTGAAAGCTTCCAGAGAACCTGCCTCCACCGCCCTCTGAGGCAGAGAATTCCACAGACTCACCACTCTCAGTGAGAAAAAGTGTTTCCTCGTCTCTGTTCAAAATGGCTTACTCCTTATTCTTAAACTGTGGCCCCTGGTTCTGAACTCCGCCAACATCGGGAACATGTTTCTTGCCTCTAGCGTGTCCAAACCCTTAACAATCTTATATATTTCAATCCAAACCCTTAACAATCTTATATGTTTCAAATCTTATTTGTTACTAGGATTCATGTGGATAGGCATTACGGTTGGCATGGGCAAAGGAACAGTTTCTGTGCTGTACAATTCTATGGTTCTATGAAATATAATTTTAACATTTAAGTTTGAAACGTCAGGGAAATTTATACGACCTTTGGGGACCGGAGGATGGCCCGTGCACTCCAGTTTTCCATTCTTGCAGTAACTGTGGAAACACAAGAGGAGACCGAGAGTATGTTCAGGCATTAATAACATGACCTGCAGTTCACATAGTACAACTTGGATTGATGGACCATTACTTGCCGTTTGGCCTTGTCAGCATTGCAAGGCTGTGGTTTCTTTCCTGCGTGCCCTTTGGATTGTGGTCCCTGTGCTCCATGTGTGCCCACACTCTCTGCCAAGTAGCTCTCCTCAGAGTGAAGCACTCAGACTGCCCAACCTCACTAGGTGTGTAGGGCTTAGAACATAGAGTACAGAACAGCATCGCACAGAAGCCCCATGGTCCTCCATGTCTTTGCTGAACATGATGCCAAGTTAAACAAATCGCCTCTGCCTACATGTGAACCTATATGTATCCTTCCATTTCCCGCATATCTAACTATCTAAAAGCTACTTAAATCTCATTATTATATCTGCCTTCACTACCACCCCTGGCAGCACATTAGGAGCAGCACATTGGCACAACGGTAGAGCTACTGCCCTACAGGACCAGAGACCTAGTATCAATCCCAACTACGGAGTCCGTACGTTCTGTATGGAGTTTGTACGTTCTCCTGTGACCTGCGTGGGTTTTCTCGGAGATCTTTGATTTCCTCTCACACTCCAAAGATGTATAGGTTTGTAGGTTAATTGGCTTGGCATAAAAATGTAAAATTGTCCCTGGTGTGTGTAGGGTAGTGTTAATGTGCGGGATTGCGGTCGGCGTGGACTCGGCGGGCAGAAGGGCCGGTTTCCACACTGAATTTCTAAAACAAACACACCATCCTCCGTGTAAAAAACCCCCACACATCTCCTTTAAACTTTGCCCCTCACTATAAAACTATACCCCTTTATAAAACTATAGTCTTTTTGTGGGAAGGAACTGCAGATGCTGGTTTACACTGAAGATAGTCACAAAATGCACATTGGTGCAGCGGTAGAGTTGCTGCCTTACAGCGCTTGCAGCACCGCAGATCCGGGTTTGATCCCAATTATGGATGCTGTCTGTACGGAGTTTGTACGTTCTCCCCGTGACCACATAGGGTTTTCTCCAAAATCTTCGGTTTCCTCCCACACACCAAAGACATACAGGTATGTACAAATTGGCTTGGTAAATGTAAAAATTGTCCCTAGTGTGTGTGGGATAGTGTTAATGTGCGGGGATCGCTGGTCGGCATTGAATCGGTGCATCTCGAAAAAACGAAGAAAAACTTTAAAAAACCTTGGCCAGCCACGAATGGTCAAATGTTCATCTGAGCTGGAGGTGAAAGGGGAATGATTATTGAAGTGCCTCCTGATTGGTGCACATGTACACTCACTAGATCTTATGGTTGATGATGATCGATTTATTTGGGCCCACAACGTTGCCATTGGCCAGTATGCACTGGCAATCTGCTGCTTCCACACAAACACCGTGAACATCCAGGTATGTTTGTGGCGGGCAGACGCAGCCATCCACCGGCACATCGATTGCCGTGCACTCAAAGTCTCGATCGGACAGTGACACACAGGTCCGATCACAGGCTCGGGCGTTGTAACTGAACACCTGATGATCATCACATGCGATTTCTGAAATAAAAATACATGGTCACAAAATCGTTGAAGCCCCTCTCTGAAGCTTTTGTTCCTGCCTCTTCCATTGCCTATTAGTAGTTCCCAAGTCCACATGCACTGAAGACTGTTAAAAACAGACATACTTCGAACATCGGTAGTGGGGAAACTGCTAGAGTCAGTTATTAAAGATGGGCTAGCAGCACATTTCGAAAGTGGTGAAATCATTGGACAAAGTCAGCATGGATTTACGAAAGGTAAATCATGTCTGACAAATCTTGTGGAATTTTACGAGGATGTAATTAGTAGCGTGGATAGGGGAGAACCAGTGGATGTGGTGTATCTGGACTTCCAGAAGGCTTTTGACAAGGTCCACACAAGAGATTAGTATATACACTTAAAGCATACGGCATTGGGGGTTCAGTATTGATGTGGATAGAGAACTGGCTGGCAAACAGGAAGCAAAGAGTAGGAGTAAACGGGTCGTTTTCACAATGACAGGCAGTGACTAGTGGGGTACCGCAAGGCTCAGTGCTGGGACCCCAGCTATTTACAATATACATTAATGATCTGTATGAGGGAATTGAAGGCAATATCTAAATGTTTGCGGATGACACTAAGCTGGGGGGCAGTGTTAGCTGTGAGGAGGATGCTTGGAGACTGCAAGGTGACTTGGATAGGCTGGGTGAGTGGGCAAATGTTTGGTAGATGCAGTATAATGTGGATAAATGTGAGGTTATCCACTTTGGTGGCAAAAATAGGAAAACCGACTGCCATCTAAATGGTGGCCGATTAGGAAAAGGGGAGATGCAGCGAGACCTGGGTGTCATGGTACACCAGTCATTGAAAGTAGGCATGCAGGTGCAGCAGGCAGTGAAGAAAGCAAATGGTATGTTAGCTTTCATAGCAAAAGGATTTGAGTATAGGAGCAGGGAGGTTCTACTTCAGTTGTATAGGGTCTTGGTGAGACCACACCTGGAGTATTGGGTACAGTTCTGGTCTCCAAATCTGAGGAAGGACATTATTGCCATAGAGGGAGTGCAGAGAAGGTTCACCAGACTGATTCCTGGGATGTCAGGACTGTCTTATGAACAAAGACTGCATAGACTCGGTTTATACTCTCTAGAATTTAGGAGATTGAGAGGGGATCTTATAGAAACTTACAAAATTCTTAAGGGGTTGGACAGGCTAGATGCAGGAAGATTGTTCCCAATGTTGGGGAGGTCCGGGACAAGGGGTCACAGCTTAAGGATAAGGGGGAAATCCTTTAGGACCGAGATGAGAAGGACTTTTTTCACACAGAGAGTGGAGGGTCTCTGGAACTCTCTGCCACAGAGGGTAGTTGAGGCCAGTTCATTGGCTATATTTAAGAGGGAGTTAGATGTGGCCCTTGTAGCTAAGGGAATCAGAGGGTATGGAGAGAAGGCAGGTATGGGATACTGAGTTGGATGATCAGCCATGATCATATTGAATGGGGGTGCAGGCTCGAAGGGCCGAATGGCATACTCCTGCACCTAATTTCTATGTTTCTATGAACAATAAGCCATTCTATATTTCCTATCATCGATTCCCTTTGATCTGTGTTTTCACACCTTACCCTTCCATATCTCTAGACCCCATACGTTCTCCCCGTGACCTGCATGGATTTTCTCCAGGATCCCCGGTTTCCCCCCACACTCCAAAGATGTACAGGATTGTAGGTTAATTAGCTTGGTATAAATGTAAAATTATCCCTAGTGCGTCGGATACTGTTAATGTGCGGGGATCTATTTCCGTGCTGTATCTCTAAATTAAACTCTCACCTTACTCTCAGTATGAAGAACAGTCTCGATCCAAAATGTCACCCATTCCTTCTCTCCAGAGATGCTGCCTGGCCCGTAGAGTTACTCCAGCATTTTGTGTCTAGCTTTGGTGTAAACCAGCATCTGCAGTTCTTTCCTGCACACTTATACACAACCCTGTACTTCTTCTAACCCTGGGATCTTGAGCAAAACATTTCCCATTTCACTCGACTTCTTATCTGCTTCCACATCTGCCTGCTGTTTCCTCCAATTCATCTTCAACCTTTACTACAATCTCCCTTCCTCACCTGAACCAACATTACTTGCCAGCTCTTGCCCCACACTTCATTTACCAGCTTTATCCCCTCCAGTCCTTTGGCTCAAGAAAGGTCCCAAGCCGAAGCATCATCTGTCCATTTCTCTTCGCAGATGCTACCTGATCCAATGCTCCCCCAATATCTGCAACCTGATGTGTCATTGCCCTGGGTTCTGGTTCTGGTAGAGTTACAGAGATACTGCACAGAAACAGGCCCTTCAGCCCAACCGAACTATACCAACCAACATGGCCCATTTAATGGTCATAGAGTAGAATATTGATTGGAAGGAGACGGGGCTGGTTTAACATTTCACTTGAAAAGTGGCAGCTCCACTCATGCAGCCCCCCCGCAGCTCTACACTGGTGTCAGTCTGGCCTTTTCAGTTGAAGAGACTGATTGTGATTTGGACCCACAACCTTCTGATGCGAGGCAAGAGTGAAATTACAACTCTAAAAGCCCTGTCCCACTGTACGAGTTCATTCAAGAGTTCTCCCGAGTTTCCCCTGATTCGAACTCTGAGATTTCGGTACTCGGGGCTCTCGTGGATATTTTTCAACATATTAAAAAATCTTCACGAGTCTTCCCGTGCTTACTGCGTTTCCCGAGTACCTGCCATTCGCGTTACGAGCCGCTAAGAGATGTCCCCGAGCTCCGACGTACCAGCTACGTACATTCTACGTGCTTCCACGAGTTTGATTTTTTTGTAAACTCGGGAAAGCTCTTGAATTAACTTGTACAGTAGGACCGGGTTTTAACTGCACCCAACACCCTACAACTCTTGCTTCCTCCTGTTTCTCCTTTGCGGGAATTTGTTCAGGAATGGTGGGCAGTTAATCAAGTACAACTTTGGCAGCCCTGACCTTGGCCATCATCTCTCCATTACCTCCCCATCATCAGGTGGCCTGCCCGGCATCCACAGCTTTCCTTCCACACCAACAAAGCCATTTTCAACTCCCTCACAAAGCCCATTACGAGCCTCTGTCACATTTTGGTGGGCCTCAGTTCACACCTCCTTGCCATCACAGCCGGTGTTTCCTCAGTAACACCAGCCTTGTCATAGCCCAGTCTTTGCTGCCTTGGGATTTTATCCAAGGGTATTCTGTGCAATGTGTAGGAAAGAACTGCAGATGCCAGTTTAAACCAAAGATAGATGCAAAAACCTGGAGTAACTCAGCGGGTCAGGCAGCATCTCTGGAAAAAGGGAATAGGTGACGCTTCGAGTCGAGACCCTTCTTCAGACCTAGATCATAGAACAAATGACTTAAGAGAAATGCAAAAAGAAATGATGAAAGCCAGCGAGCAGGAGGAATTACAGAGTGGGAGCAGCGAGAGAGGATGTTGCAGAACTCTGGTTGGAGAGAGGATGATAGGTTGATAAGAATGTGGTCAAATAGCAGGAGAGCAGCAGAGGGGGAGTGGTAAGAGCGTATCTCACTCAACTGGGGTGGAAGATTGCAACCTTCACGTGGTCCGCCCTGATTAGGCTGTGCACACCACACGAAAGAGGAAGTCTCACACAACTCCCATCAAAGAGGACACCATCTGTCTCCCTCTCCCTCTCCCCTTTACACTGGCGACCTTCCCTCCACACTCTCTGCCCTGATGCAGGCCCGCAACCCAACCCAAAACATCGCCATTCCTTTCTAAAGAAGTCTCGACCCAAAATGTTACCTATTCTTTTTCTCCAGAGATGCTGTCTGACCTGCTGAGTTACTCCAGCTTTATGTCTATATTCTGTACAATGTGTGTGCCAATCCCTCTCTGGGATATCACCCAAGCCCAGGAGTCCAGTGTGCATTGACATCTTCCCAAAGGCCCTTTCGCCTCCCCTCTGAGTCACGACAGACTCTCTGGAGCGGTACTGTTCTATGTTCCATTATATTACTAACTCATCAAAGGATCTACTCAGGCAATTTCTGATGTACAGTTGGGATATTTGGGAATACCAACTTGCTACCGACTCCTGGGCCTCCAGTCGCTCCTCAGCACTGCGTCACTGTGGACTACTTACTGCAGCCTTGCACATTGCTCCTCCAGTTAGTCAGGATCAGTCCCTTTGCTGCACACGCACGAGCGTACAGTCCCAGGGCCGCACAGAGGAAGTCCTGCTTCTTCACATAGTTGCATATCTCAAACAGGCATTTCTGAAGAATGGAATAAGGAGCAATGTTTCAAAAAGTCAATTCCACAAAACACAGAACATTTTAGAACCTCGGAACTACTGTCTGGTGAATGAAACTTTAAACAGAGATTTTCACAAAGTGGCGGATGCCCCAAACACTCTGCCAGAGGTGGTGGTGGAGGCAGATATGATAGTGGTGTGTAAAAGGCTTCTAGATAGGTGTATGGATTAAGTTGGGAGTGGAGGGATATGGATCATGTACAGGCAAGGAGGATCAGTTTAACATGGCATGTTCAACACCAGCATAGTGAGCTGGACTATGTTCTACTGTTCTATAGACACTGTAAAAGATTGGTGGAGTGCATCCTTAATAAGGATGGGGAAATACTTGTTTAATAGTGTATTTGACATTTACAAATATTTGTTCAGATGATTGGGTGATTTTGTATTTTGGTGGTGGTTTGTTTGGTATTGGTTTGTATTGTACATATATTATTCTTGCAATGATAGATGCAATAAAAAAATTTAAAAACTAAAATATAAAAAGAAACTAAAAGATCAGCAAAAGGTCAGCAAAATGCAGGAAGGAGAGAGTTTGCACGAAAGGCTGGAGAAACAGCGGGTGCCGCAGCATCTATGGAGCGAAGGAGATAGACAACGTTTCGGGCCAAAACCCTTCTTCAGAGATTTGGGTCAGGTACAGGCAGAGGTCGTGAAATGAGCTCCCGATCTTTGACTTTGAAGATATTTTCAGGCTGCTTGGTCTGATGGATGTGTCTGGCCCTTGTTGCAGGAGAGTTACAGCCCTGTCTCACGGTGCGAGTCCATTCCAAGAGCTCTCCCGACTTAAAAAAAAATCAAACTCGTGGTAAGCACGGAGAATGAACGTAGCGGGTACGTCGGCACTCGGGGACGTCTCTTTGCGCTAACGGCAGGTACTCGGGAAGACTCGCTAACGGCAGGTAAGCACGGGAAGACTCGTGAAGATTTTTCAACAAGATGAGAAAATGTCCACGAGAGCCCCGAGTACCGACGAGTGGCCATTACCGTAAATCTCCGTGTTCGAATCAGGACAAACTCGGGGCACGCTTGGAATGAACTCGTACCGTGGGACAGGGGTTTGATGGACACTGCCTCAGCCCTTTCTCTGTAAGTGAGCTCTCTCTCTCTCACTGGACCAGAACATGACTTTTTCAAAAGCAAAATACCCCCACAGACAAGGGAAACGTGAAATAAAACACAAATTTATGGAAACACTGGTCAGGTGAGGCCAGGCAGCAGGGGAGAAACATTAACACCTGAAGCCACTGACTATCCCAGCATATGGGACCTTTGACCTGAAACAGTAAAGGGCCTGTCCCACTGTACGAGGTAATTCAAGAATTCTCCTGAGTTTTCCTCTGATTCCAACTCGGAGAATGTCCGTAGCTGGTCCATAGGAGTTTGTGGATGTCCCATAACGGCTCGTACGAGTAACGGTAGGTACTTGGGAAATCCGGTAAACTCGTGATGTTTTTTCAACACTGTGAAAAATGTCCACGAGTAAAAAAATACTCGTGATGAGAAAGATTGTTTCTTTTTACTCGTACGAGTCGCTACGAGACATCCACAAACTCCTACGGACCCGCTACGGACATTTTCCGAGTTCGAATCGGGGGAAAACTCGGGAGAACTCTTGAATTACCTCGTACAGTGGGACAGGCCCTTAAATCTGTCTCTGTCTCTCTCTCTCTCTCCACATGCTGCCTGACATGGTGATAATTTCCAACATTGTGTATGTTTGTTTCGGCAGTTGCTGCTTTGCATTGATCATCACAGCCAGTGGCTGTAGTTGTGAGCAGGTGATTTGGCAAATATTGCATGGCTTGCCTTCACCAATAACAGGTTATTGGAGAGCCACTAACCCACCGGTGATGGGAACACATTTGCTCTCCCCGTCAGGATCATCAACACGTGACAGGGTTAACCCCTCCTCTTCTACGCGGGCAATCCCTGGGGATGACTTGCTTCTACTTCTGTGGTTCTGGGATGGTTACTGAGACCTTTGAGAATTGCAGGTTCTGCCACTGGAGTGAGTGGGTGGTCTGTGAGGTTAGTTTCTGTACACATCCGGCATGTGGACTTAAGGATCTCTGTATCCTTCCGAATGCTACTCATAAGGTGATAAATGATAGGAGGATAATTCGGCCCATCATTCTACTCTGCCATTCTAATCATGGCTGATCTATCTCTCCTTCCTAACCCCATTCTCCTGTCAGGTCATAAGTGATTGGAGCACTCCTACACTTGGAAAGAGAACCTCTTGCACTACGGTAGATAAAAGTACTTGAGAAACTCAGCGGGTGCGTCAGCATCTATGGAGCGAAGGAAATAGGCAACGTTTCTCAGCACTTTTATCTACCTTCGATTTTCCAGCATCTGCAGTTCCTTCTTAAACACCTCTTGCACTACCATGGACTTGATTTCGAATTGTATGTTTTGCCACAAATGTCTTGTTTTCTTTAGGAAATTCTTTTATGTTTCACTGTCTAGAATGTATGTGTAATTTATGTATGCTTTATATTTTGTGTGTGTTTTCTGCTTCTATTTGCCTATGATGCTGCTGCAAATAGATTTCCATTCAACCCACACCTAATCAGAATTGTGCAAATGGCAATAAGCTTGACTTGACATGACGGGATTCTCACAAGGCGGTGAAGATATGAAGCATTTCAAGGAAGCTTTGGAAATATCTTTGAAACACGCTGTCCATCCTTTTGGTAACCTCATGACATGACTGCTCTTGGCAAAGAGTGTCAGGCATGTCAGCCATGCCGCGTGCCCATGAGAACCAGAAGAGCATAGCTAGCTTGTGTAGGAAAGAACGGAAGATGCTGGCTTCAACCAAAGATAGACACAAAAAGCTGGAATAACTCAGTGGGCCAGGCAACATCTCTGGAGAAAAGGAATTGATGACATTTTGGGTCAAGTGGCTCCTTTAGGTCTGAAGGCTTTGTACGGGCAACGCGCGGCGACGCATGGTTATGGATGTTGATGCACGGTGACGCATAATAAATTAGCATAGGCAATGTTCGTGCGTAACCATGCGCTACACGTACGCCATCAGTACATCAGTGTGCGCAAGGGAAACGTAACGCAGGTGGCGCGTGAGGTTTTAGAAAATCCCAAAATTCTGCAGCGATAGGGAAGCACCACGCATTACCGCGCATCACTGCACCACGCCTCGCCATGCGCGCGTTACGATGCGCCAACCAATTTTTAGGATGTCACGTAAATGACGTGCAAATGACGCCCAAGTGGGACAGGCCCTTAAGTATTATCACAGGAATTAGACTTTAAGTTGAGAGAAATGACTGGTGATGGTTAAACATGGAGTCCTGGCTGGAAGGAATGGGTTGCATGAAATGCAGCGTTAGAGTTTATTTCATCATATCAAATGTTATTCCGCAGCAGGCACCCGTGATAAATCCCATTGGTAGTTTCAGTGAATCTGTGGAACCATCTGTTAAATCGCCCATCACAAATTTAAAGCATTATTGAAGAATATCGTAGGTTATGAGCAAGAGTCTTGGATCATAAAACTGTGTCTCAATGAAAATAAGAAAGTTGTCACCTGTTCAAATGGCACTGGGTCCACTAAATGATGGCATCTTCCAAAAATGCTTGTTACATCCATGATCAGATGGCACTTGTTTGGAGGGTAACCCCCTGATAAATAAACATTAAACATATCCAGTGAGCAATACATCATAAACACCTTAATGCCATCAGTGGGAAGCACTAAATTGGGGATGGGCAAACGACAACATGATTAGACAGGAACTGGGAGAGCAGATTTGGAGCAACTGATATTGGGCAGGTCCACATCTGATATGTGGGACATTTAACGACATACTAATCAGCGTTCAGGACCACCATGTTCCAGTCAGAAAGACAAGGATGATGAGAGATGTTGTAATTTAGATCAAAACGGAAAAGGAAGCATATGTAAGATTGCATGCAGGTGGATTAGTATAATTTGGCATCAGCTTGGTAGAAACATAGTGGGCCAAAAAGACTGTTTCTGGGCTGCATTTTCTTATTCAATATTCTATATTTACATCTTACGTCATATTAGAAAAAATATGCACTATATTAACATCAAAACCCAAGACAGGTAGTGTGAGGCCCTCTTAATAATATACCAACAACACCCCAAGAGCTGACGTAATGAGTTAGATAGACAGCAAAGCTCTCCCAACTCTCCCATTGTACACTCTCAGGGCAGATGGTTAGAGCATACTGCTCCCTCTATGTTAATCCAGTTTTGAGAGGTGACTTCGTCCAGTTGGTGTTCTTCCTCAGGGGAAAGTGGAGGAACACGGGAGAAGGTGTGCTTAGAGTAGAGATATCCTCGCCTGTGAACGTGCAGTTTATGGCATTGCCCAGGCATTGGGGCCACCTCCAACCTCAGAAAATGTTCCCTCAGTGGACTGGAAAATCCCTTAGCCTAGTCCAATCTGCCTTCCTACAGCACAGAGTCTCTTGTCCAGAGTAGGGGAATCAAGGACCAGAGGACATAGGTTTAAGGTGAAGAGAAAAATATTTAATAGGAATCTGAAGGGTAACTTTTTCACACAAAGGGTTGTGGGTATATGAAACGGTCTCGGAACTGCCAGAGGAGGTAGTTGATCCTGGGACTATCCCATTGTTTAAGAAGCAGTTAGACAGGTGCATGGACAGAACAAGTTTGAAGGGATATGGACCAAACAGGGCAGGTAGGACTAGCGTAGATGGGACATGTTGGCCGTTGTGGGCGAGTTGGGCCCAAGGCCTGTTTCCACACTGTACCACTCTCAGACTCTATGACTCTATAAATCTTCAAGGGAAATGTTCTTCCTTTGGCTGCAGGGATCTTGCAAGATGGCGCCCAACCCAGGCGACTATTTGCCTGCTAGTCACAGTAGCAGATCTACAATCACATGTTACAATCGCTCCACATTCTCAAATCTCTATTGCTACAGCACAGCACGACACCTGGAGGCGAATTGTCTGATCAGCAGAGAAGGTTATTGGCTGCAACCTTCCCTCCATTGATGAACTGTACACTGCAAGGGCCAGGAAACGAGCGGGCAAAATCATCTCTGACCCCTCTCACCCTGGCCACAAACTCTTTGAATCACTTCCCTCGGGAAGGTGACTCCGGACTGTCAAAGCACGAGTAGTTGCTCTACTCAACAGCCAAAAATCTGTAGCCTCCCTTTGATCTGGTATTTTGTTGGTTCACATGCTTGATCAATGGCTGCTTTATCATTAATGTTTTATTATTATTAATGTTTAGTGTTTTCTGAGTCATTCGTAACTGTCACTGTATGTCATGTTGTTACTTGTGGGCGGAGCACCAAGGCAAATTCCTTGTATGTGAATACTTTTGCAATAAACTTACTTACTTACTTAATTTACTTAAATTTCTTACTTTAACTTACTTTAAGCAAGCTTCAGACCAAGAAATTAAGGTCAACATGGATGAATCTTTGATCGGACTTTGCTGGCTTTACCTCGCACTAAACGTTATTCCCTTATCATGTATCTGTGCACTGTAAATGGCTCAATTGTAATAATTCATTGTCTTTCCACTGACCGGACAGCACACAACAAAGGCTTTTCATTGTACACGTGACAATAAATTAAACTCTAAACTGTAAATTGTTACTGTTAATTCAAGGAATAATTACAACAGGAGCTCCAGATGTGAGAAATCCACTTACAGTTTGTGGAAAGGGATGTACATGGTGCACAATCAACAGCAAGCTTACAGGGGGAATCAACCTGCCACAAGTTCACAAATGGTGCGGCTGTACGTTCCAGCACTCCCATGCTGCTCAAGAAATCGTCCTTGGGATCACCATTAAAATTCCCACACAGACCTGGCACAGAACAAACACTGCATATTATCACATACATAGTTGACTCTGTGTAACCCAGAACAACCTCTCTCCACTTTGCTGAGTAGGTGTGACAGTGCCCACCCTCGTTATCCGAGCAAGCCATAATGGCAATTAATGCGATGCTCTAAAAAAGACACATCGAGCTGTGGCAACGTCGGGTCAGGCAGCATTTCTGGATAACATGGCTGGGTGACGTTTCGGGTTGTCACCTCTCTTGAATGATTGTAGTGTGGGGGTCGTGGGAGGGAAGAGAGGAGAGGCAGGGCAAAGCTAGTGAGTGATAGGTAAATACAGATGAGTGGGGGGTGGGGGACTGATAGGCAGATGGTTGGACAAAGGCCAGAGATGAAAAGACAAAAGGCGTGAGATTGGGTTAGAACAGTTGCTAATTGTGAAGCCAGAGGTAGGAATATAGGTGGAAGAGGAGGGGGGTGGGGAGATATGGGTATATCTAGGTAGGATGCAGTGAAGAAGGGGGGGGGGGAAGGGAAGATAAAAAATATGAGGGGAGTTGCTTGTAGATTAGTCACCTAAAATTGGAGAATTCAATGTACATGCTGTTTGGTTGCAAGCTGCCCAAGCAGAATATGAGGTGCTGTTCCTCCAGTTTGTGTGCGACCTGACTCTGGCTATAGAGAAGACCCAGGACAGAAAGGTCAGTATGGAAACAGGATGGGGAGTTAAAATGGTTAGCAAATGGGAGACCCAGTAGGCATTGGTTACGTTTTGTGAGATGCAGGGTGGGAGGAAATGTAGTCCAGATAACTGTGCATTTGTAGTAGATCTTGGATTCTTGGTTTCTTGGTCCTCCAAAATATTCCAAATGGAATTTAAACTGGAGGTGGGACATCAGTTGATAGTCTGTTCCCTGTGATCGAGACAAAGCGATCAAGAAAGGGGAGAGGGGTATCAGAGATAGTCCAAGTGAACTTGAGGGAAGGTGGATGTTAAAGGTAAAGTTAATTAAATTAGCTAGTTCTGCACAAGTGCAGAGGGCAGCCCTGATACAGTCGTCAATGTAGCGGAGTAAGAGTTGAGGAATCATAGCAGTGTATGTTTGGAAGAAGGATTGTTCGATGTAACCAGCACAAAGATAGGCATAGCTGGGTCCCATGCGAGTGCCCAAGGCTACACATTTAATGTAAAGTAATGCCCCTGTCCCACTTAGGAAACCTGAACGGAAACCTCTGGAGACTTTGCCCCACCCAAGGTTTCCGTGCGGTTCCCGGAGGTATTTGTCAGTTTCGACCATTAGGGAGACTGACAAAAACCTCCGAGAACCGCACAGAAACCTTGGGTGGGGCGCAAAGTCTCCAGAAGTTTCTTAAGTGGGACAGGGGCAAAAGTGAGAGGAGTCAAAGGATAGGTTGTTGAGGGTGAGGACAAGCTCCACCATGTGGAGTGTTGGTGGAGGGAAACCGATTGGGTCTCTCTTCAAGGAACAAGCAGAGTCTCTCTTCAAGGAACAAACAGAGAACCTTGAGACCTTCCTGGTGAGAGCTGGAGGTGGAAAGGGACTGAACACATCGTAAAGATGAGGCAATGGGGCCTAGAAATTGAAAGTTATTGAAGTATTGAATAGTTTCTCAGACTTAGATCTGAAGGGGTTGGACAAGGGAGGATAGGATGGAATCAAGGTATCTGCAGATAGGTTCTGTGGGATAGGAGTAGGCAAGAACAATGGGTTTGCTAGAGTGCTGCATGTGGATTTTAGCAAGAAAGTGAAAGCAGGCAGTGTGGGATTGGGGTATTATATGGTTGGAGGCATTGAGGGGCGATCGCCAAAGGTGATGAGATTGGTAACAGTCTCGGAGATGATGGTTTGGTATTTGTCTGTGGGGACATGATCAAGGGGTAGGTATGAGGTGCCGACCGAGAGCTGGTGCCTTGCCTCAGCATAGTAGAGGTCAGCCTGCTAGACTACAACAATATCTCCCTTTTGGACAGGTTTGTTAACAATGTTGGGACTGTTGTAAAGTGAGCGGAGGGAGGGCTGTACGCTTAGAGGGGGTGAGATTGCACTGTGTTGGGGGAGTGGAGATACAAAAAAGTCCAGAGAGGATAGAAGGGCTGCAGAGAGAATTCATGAGGAGGAGGAATGTTGGAGACAGGAGAAGAGGTCTCACCGGGAGGTGAATATTCCTTACCAGAGCAAAAGGCCTAGAGGTAGAGGCGACGGAAGAAGAGCTCAACATCATGACAGGCTTGGAATTAATTTGGTGGGGCAGAGGGATACAAAGGCAAGGATCTGTTGAACATTCTGCATCGGAAATGCGGAGGCCGGGGGGGATAGTAAAAACCTAACAGTGTTATGGGCTGGGGTCAGACCAAGGAGGACAGACGGGTGGAGGGAGGTTTGGGGGAGGTACAGTTGGGGAATGATATGGGCTCAGCGAGGAATGGGATGTGAGGGTGGTGTAGGGGAGGAGGGGGCTGGGTTTAGGAGAAGCAGCATGGTGAGTTACTCCAGCACTGTGTCTTTTATTGTAAACCAGCATCTGTAGTTCCTTTTGTCTACAAATCCAATTATTAAGCCATTTTCTTCCCTTGGACTTAACTTGCCAATTTGCCTTGGATCGCTTGGGCAATAACCGTTTGGAACACTCTACTATGTGGGACCTGGTCAAAGATCTCATTGAAGTCCATGTATACCAGCACATCAACCACACTGCTCTCATGAACAAAATTCTATTACCTCGGTGGTCAAATCTGTTGAAGACATTTCACCTTCAACAAATCCAGCTGACTATCTTCAGTTAATTCCTATCTTTCTAAGTCTGGGTTAATCCTGTGGCTTGGAATTTTGTCCAATAATGTTCCTTCAAATGACTTTAGCTTCACAATCTTGTCACCCCCAAATTATCCCTGCTGGTCTTCTTAATAAAAGGTATCAAAATCATATTTAAAAATCTCCAACCTGAACGCCCCCTGCCTGGGATACATCTCATTCACCACATTTAAACCTGCAGAAACATTTTTAATGTTAACCTGTTCAAGAATTTCACCACGGTACTCCCTGAAATGTCCAACGATATCACCCATCTCAATAGACAATAGACAATAGGTGCAGCAGTAGGCCATTCGGCCCTTTGAGCCAGCAACGCCATTCACTGTGATCATGGCTGATCATCCACAATTCCTGCCTTCTCCCCATAGCCCTTCACTCCTCCATCTTTAAGAGATCTATCTTACTCTCTCTTGAAATCCTCCAGAGAATTGGCCTCCACTGCCTTCTGAGGCAGAGAATTCCACAGATTCACAACTCTCTGTAAAAATGTTTTTCCTCATCTCCGTTTTGAATGACTTACCCCTTATTCTTAAACTGTGGCCCCTGGTTCTGGACTCTCCCAACATCGGGAACATGTTTTGTGCCTCTAGCGTGTCCAAACCCTTAATAATCTTATATGTTTCAATAAGATCCCCTCTCATCCTAAATTCCTGAGTATACAAGCACAACTGCTCCATTCTATCAGCATATGACAGTCCTGCCATCCCGGGAATTAACTTTGTGAACCTACGCTGCACTCCCTCAATAGCAAGAATGTTCTTCCTCAAATTTGGAGACCGAAGCTGCACACAATACTCCGGGTGACGTCTCACTAGGGCCTATACAACTGCACTTTGCTCCTATACTCAACTCCTCTTGTTATGATGTGCAGGAAGGAAGTGCAGATGCTGGTTAAACCAACGATAGACACAAAATGCTGGAGTAACTCAGCGGGTCATGCAACATCTCTGGAGAAAAGGAATCGCATTTTAAAAGCTTGTTGGGAAGTAGAGAGTAACTGTGGAAGGATTGAAGCTCATAAGGGACCAAAGAGACAATATATGTGTGTAGCCAGAGGACGTGGTGGTCTTCACTGAATATTCTGATCAGTATTCATTACTGAGATGGGTGAAGATAGACACAAAAAGCTGGAGTAAGTCAGCGGGTCAGGCAGCATATCTGGAGAAAAGGAATAGATGACGTTTTGGGTCGAGACCCTTCTTCAGTCTCGATCCAAAACGTCACCTATTCCTTTTCTCCCAAGATGCGGCCTGACCCGCTGAGTTACTCCAGCTTTTCGTGTCTATCTTTGGTTTAAAACAGTATCTGCAGCCCCTTCCTCCCGGGTGATATCGTTGGAGATTGGCGGCATTCGTTCAAGGCAACTTTGCAACCTATTGGGGATGGTGCATTGAAGGTCTGTTTCTGTGCTGTGTGACTCCATGTCTCTTATTCCAAAACTCCCCCTAAATTTAGTGACAGAAAATGCAAACTCAGTGTGGGTGTGACTCTGAGCTGTGTGAAAACAGTGAGTAAACCCTTACCTCTGCTGGTGTCATAAAAATCATTTCCAAGAGTAATGAGCATCTGAAACACCGGGCAGACCTGAATCTGCATCTCCAGGCCAAACATAGTGCTCATCTGTATGTAGGTGGACGACTGTCTGTAAATTGTAATATTCGCTGGAAGCAAAAAGGGTCATTCAGTTAGTTGTGATGGTCACTTACTACAGCAGGGACAAGACACAGAGCATTCACCCAGGGAAACACAAGGATTATTTCAGGAGATTCTACAGCTTGTAGTCTGTAGTGTTGGGCCTTCTGCTTGGAATGAACACAAACTTGTGTTTGGATGCAGTGAGATAGTGAGAGAGAGAAGAGGGAGAGAGAAAGAGAGAAAGTAGGAGAGAGAAAGAGAGGGAGAGGGAGAGGGAGAGGGAGAAACAAAGAGTGTGAGAAAGAAAAGGAGAAAGAGCGCAAGAGAGAGAAAGGAAGAAAGAAAGATTGAGAGAAGAGAAAAAGGGAGAGAGAGAGAGAGAGAGAGAGAGAGAGAGAGAGAGAGAGAGAGAAAGAGAGAGAGAAAGAGAGAGAGAAAGAGAGAGAGAAAGAGAGAGAAAGAGAGAGAGAAAGAGAGAGAGAGAGTGAGAGAGAGAGTGAGAGGAAGAGGAAGAGAGAGAAAGAATATGAATGAGGGAAGGGTGAGGGGGTGGAGAGCCAAAGAAAGATGCAGAGAGAGGAAAAGAATAATGAATAGATTATGATTAACTCTCATCTACTCCATGTCTCAACAACTTGATGGTAAATCAAGTCAAGTTGAATTTACTGTCACAAGCATAAGCACAATGAGATACAGATACAATGGAAATCTTGTAGTAACACAATGTACTGTATCAAAAGGCAGATTAAACAGTGTATGAGGGTTAATTGTGAAATGTATTCAATGAAAGGAGGGTACGTATGCAAGGTGAGCATGCATACATACATTTTGATCTGTTGCATGAGGTTTGGTCGAGACGTGGTAATTTTCATGCACTGTCAGTCTGTTCCCCGAGCAATGACATGATGAAGTTCTCCAACCCAGACGTGGAGGTTGACAGCCCATGCCAGAGTCAGGATTACTTCCTGTGCTGAATGGTGATGTTATTTTTGCCGTCAACAACTGCCAATTGGTGTGGGTGGTGGACACATAACATGTGTCAGAGGTTATGGGGAGAAGGCAGGAGAATGGAGATAGGAGGGAGATATAGATCAGCCATGATTGAATGGCAGAGTAGACTTGAAGGGCCCACTGGCCTAATTCTACTCCTATTCCTTATGCAAAAGACAGTACATTCTGGGCCAACAGTGCCTGTTATAATAACGGGAACAATGGGCTGAAGCAGCACTGGGAAGGGGGTGCTAAACCAGCGAGGAGTGAAGCGTCTGGGAAGACCGACACACTCCGGTTAAGACTATTCACCTCCTGGGTGAGGCTTGCGGCCCACAGGCAAGATGTATGCCCACTGGGTGGAGCGTGCACCCTCTGAAGGGTCAGAAGGCCTTAGGGAGCGAATGTAAGAGTAGGGACACAGAAAACCCAAAGTGTTATCGATAGTGGACCTGTAAGAATGGAAGATGGACACAAAATGATAGAATAACTCAGTGGAACTAGCAGCATCTCTGGAGAGAAGGAATGGGTGACATTTCGGGTCGAGATCCTCCTTCAGACTTCGTAGGAATGGATATGTTCAAAGTCAGGGGCCAATGAATGGGGAGTTTGAATGCGGGGTGGGGCTGCTGGCTGTGGAGTTTTAGCTTATTAGAGACAGAGAGGAATGCATTAACAATATGGTGTGTGGATGAGAAATATTTGGTGTGCAGATGAGAAATGCATCACCTTGACACACCAAGGTCCTTCGGTACATCAATATTGCTATGAGCCATGCCATTTACTCCATTGTCCTACCACAATTTGACTATCCAAACAGCATTACCTCTCACACATCTAGATTAAATTTCATCAACTTCCACTAAGCAACTTTACAGCAGGCCCACAACCCGATGCAACCTTGGAAGACTTCTGCACTATCAATGACTCCACCAATTTAGTACATCTGTATACGTATTACGTATTAATGATATTCTCTACATACTCATCCATGTCATTTATAAATATTACAACCCTAAAAGATCCCAGCACTGATCACCAATAGTATACCACTGATTATAGACTTCTAGTCCAAAACATACCCTTCCACACTAACCTCTGCCTCGTATAGCAGGGCAACCAGAACTGCAAACAGTGCTCTAAATGACTTGTACTGCTGCAACCCCATGATGACCCAACCTCTGCAATTAGTACCCACCGATGCTGGAAAGAGTGCTAGATGCCTTCTCCAACACCCTGTGCACTTGAGTCACCGTCTTCATGAGAATATATCATTGCACCCCTAAGTGTCTGTTCTACATGTCCCAGGCCCTAACACTTGCTGTATACTTCCTGCCCTGGCCCGTCTTACCAAATTGTAACAATTCCCATTTATCTGTATTAATCTACATCTGCCATCCCATATCTACATTTACATCTATATCTATATATATATCTATATCTGCCATTAATTGACTCGGAATGAAGATCCTGTTGTAATCTTAGATAACCATCTTCATTATCTACGATACCACTGATTTTAGTGTCATCTGTAATCTTACTAACAACTCCTCCTATTGGCAACCAATCGTAATACAAATAACAAACACCACTGATTCCTGTAGTACACCGTCTGTTACAGGCCTCTAGTTTCAAAAACCACCTTCTTACACTATCTTCTACTTTAAAACCAATTGTGTATCAAATTGGTCAGTTTGTCCTAGATCCCATTTGATCTAACCTTCCAGACCAGACCACCATATGGTACCTTGTCAAACACTTTGCTGAAGTCCTTGGAGATCACATTTACAGCACTGTGTCTTTAGTCTTCTTGGTTGCCTCTTCAAAAAGAAACTCAATCAGATTGATTAGACACAACTTTCCATGCACAAAATCACCTGACTCTCCCTAAGTCCTTGCCTTTCCAAATCCTGATAGATCTTATTTCTCAGATTCACTTGGAAAACCAGCAAAGTTAACAGGACAGCCTTGAGGATAATTCACGTTACAGAAGAGGAGGTGTGTAGGTCTTAAAATGTATTAAGATAGATAAATCCTGGAACCCTGATAAGGTGTATCCTAGGATATCGTGAGAAGCTAGGGAAGAAATTGCAGGCTCCTGGCAGGAACATCTATATAATCAATACATACAGATGAGGTACTGGAGGGTGGCTAATGCTGTGCCTCTATGTAAGAAAAACTGTAAGGAAAAGCCTAGGAATTGGTCCAAGTCAGCATGGGTTTACAAAGGGGAAATCTTGCTTGACTAATCTTCTGAATTTTTTGAGGATGTGACAAGTAAAATAGACAATAGACAATAGACATTAGGTGCAGGAGTAGGCCATTCAGCCCTTCGAGCCAGCACCGCCATTCAATGTGATCATGGCGGATCATCCCCAATCAGTACCCCGTTCCTGCCTTCTCCCCATATCCCCTGACCCCTATCTATCTCTCTCTTGAAAGCATCCAGAGAACCCGCCTCCACCGCCCTCTGAGGCAGAGAATTCCACATGCCTCACCACTCTCTGTGAGAAAAAGTGTTTCCTCGTCTCCATTCCTAATGGCTGACTCCTTATTCTTAAACTGTGACCCCTGGTTCTGGACTCCCCCATGTTTCCTGCCTCTAGCGTGTCCAAGCCCTTAACAATCTTATATATTTCAATGAGATCCCCTCTCATCCTTCTCAACTCCAGAGTGTACAAGCCCAGCTGCTCCATTCTCTCAGCATATGACAGTCCTGCCATCCCGGGAATTAACCTTGAAAACTTACGCTACACTCCCTCAATAGCAAGAATGTCCTTCCTCAAATTAGGTGACCAAAACTGCACACAATACTCCAGGTGTGGTCGCACTAGGGCTCCGTACAACTGCAGAAGGGCCTCTTTGCTCCTATATCTTTTATAATTGATTCCAGCATCTTCCCCACCACCGAAATCAGGTTAACTGGTCTATAATTCCCTGTTTTCTCTCTCCCGCCTTTCTTAAAAAGTGGGATAACATTAGCTACCATCCAATCCACAGGAACTGATCCTGAGTCCATAGAACATTGGAAAATTATCACCAATGCATCCACCATTTCCAGAGCCTTTGGATGAATGGATGAAGGAGAGCCAGTGGATGCAGCGTATCTGGGCTTTCAGAAAGCCTTTGACAAGGTCCCATACAGGAGATTAGTGGGCAATATTAGAGCACATGGTATTGGGGGTAGGGTACAGAATTGATTGGCAGATAGGCAACAAAGAGTAGCAATAAACGGGTCCCTGTCAGAATGGCAGGCAGTGGCGAGTGGAGTGCCGCAAGGTTTTCAAACAAGAGGACATGACTTTAGAATTAAGGGACAGAAGTTTAGGGGTAACATGAGGGGGAACTTCTTTACTCAGAGAGTGGTAGCGGTGTGGAATGAGCTTCCAGTGGAAGTGGTGGCGGCAGGTTCGTTGGTATCATTTAAAAATAAATTGGATAGGCATATGGATGAGAAGGGTATGGAGGGTTATGGTATGAGTGCAGGCAGGTGGGACTAAGGGAAAAAAGTTGTTCGGCACGGACTTGAAGGGCCGAGATGGCCTCTTTCCGTGCTGTAATTGTTATATGGTTAGCTGCTGGGTCCGCAACTATTTACAACATATATTAATGATTTAGATGATGGAATTAAAAGTAGCACTAGCAAATTTGCTGATGACACAAAGCTGGGTGGCAGTGTGAACTGCAAAGAGGATGCTAGGAGGTTGCAGGGTGACTTGGACAGGTTGAGCGAGTGGGCAGATGCATGGCAGATGCAGTATACAGTAGATAAATGTGAGGTTACCCACTTCGGCGGCAAGAACAAGGAGGCAGATTATTATCTCAATTATGTCAGATTAGGAAAAAGGGAAGTTCAACGAGACTTGGGTGTCCTTGTGCACCAGTCACTGAAAGTAAACATGCAGGTACAGCAGGCAGTGAAGAAAGCTAATGGCATGTTGGCCTTCATAATGAGAGGGTTTGAGAAAAGAGGTCCTTTTGCAGTTGTACAGGTCCCTGTTGAGACCACATCTGGAGTATTGTGTCCAGTTTTGATCTCCTAATTTGAGGAAGGACATCCTTGCTATTGAGTTAATCCCCAGGATGGCAGGACAGTCATATGAGGAAAGATTGGACAGACTGGGCTTGTATTCACTGGAATTTAGAAGGACGAGAGGGGATCTTATAGAAATGCATACAATTATAAAAGGACTGGACAAGCTAGATGCAGGAAAATTGTTCCTAATGTTGGGGGAGTCCAGAACCAGGGGCCACAGTCTAAGAATAATGGGGAGGCCATTTAAAACTGAGATGAGAAAAAACGTTTTCACCCAGAGAGTTGTGAATTTGTGGAATTCTCTGCCACAGAGGGCAGTAGAGACCAATTCACTGGATTAATTTAAAAGAAAGTTAGATAGAGCCCTAGGGGCTGGTGGAATCAAGGGATATGGGGAGAAGGCAGGCACGGGTTACTCATTGTGGATGATCTGCCGTGATCACAGTGAATGACAGTGCTGGCTCGAAGGGCCAAATGGCTGCTTCTTGCAACTATTTTCTATGTTTCTAACTATAGACCGATGAGACTAACATCAGTAGTGGGTAAGTTATTGGTGAGGAATCTAATTATAAAGATGTTTTTAAGCTGGACAGGGTGCAGAGATTTATGAGGATGTCGACAGAACTAAAAGGTGTGAGCTATAAAGAGAGTTTGAGCAGGCTAGGACTTTATTCTTTGGAGTCGAGGAGGATTGGGGTAATCTTATGGAGGTGTATAAGATCATGGGAGGAACAGGTCGGGTTAATGCACAGAGTCTTTTACTCAAGAGTTAGGAAATCCAAAACTAGAGGTCATAAGTTTAAGGTGGGGGGGGGGTAAGATTGAATAGGAACCTGAGGAGTAAAGGGCCTGTCCTACAAGCATGCAACTCTATGCGATGAGCGCGATCAAACTAGAAGCGGGGGCCGCGCGGAGGTCGGGTGATCCCCTGTACAGGGCCGTTCCCACCAGCATGCGCCTGCATGCGGCAAGCGCAACCAAACCGGCAGTAGGGGCCGCGCGGAGGTCGGGTGAGTGGCGCAACGCGGCGCAAAGTGAGGCGAACTTGGAGCGAAGTCTAAGGTAAGTTCGCCAGGACAGAGAGGGGCACACAGAGAGGGGCACAGAGGCACACACACACACAGAGGGCCACGGAGCCACACACAGATAGGGTCACGGAGGCACGATGTCGGGGCGGTGTGTAATGCGTCGAGGCGACTGCGAGCCGACAAGCCGTTGCCGCGCGGAATTTTTGGACAGTCAGTTTTTCGGAGCCCTGCGCAGTGTCGGGATGAACTCGGGACGAACTCCACACAATTCCGCACGGCTCCGGCGTGCGAAGTGGGACCGGCCCCGCGGCGCCGGGCGGCTCAAGCGACGACGTTAGGTCGCGCTAATTGCATACAGTTGCATGCTTGTAGGACAGGCCCTTAACTCTTTCACACAAATGGTGGTGGGTGTATGAAATGAGCTGCTGCAGTAGGAAGTTGAGGCAGGGACTATCACAACATGTAAGAAACATTTAGACAGGTACATGGATAGGATAGGTGTAGAGTGATATGGGGCCAAATGCAGGCAGGTGGAGCATGTTGGTCGACATGGTCAAGTTGGGCCGAAGGCCAGTTTTATTGCTGTATGACTCAATGATTGTAAGGATGTCATCAGACTTCTTGGACACAAAATGTTGGAGTAACTAAGTGGGACAGGCAGCATCTCTGGAGAGAAGGAATGGGCGACGTTTCGGGTCGAGACCCTTCTTCAGACTCACCGGATGTCACTAGACGTTTAAGACACAAATGCTGGAGAAACTCAGCGGGTGAGCCAACATCTATGGAACGAAGGAAGTAGGCAACGTTTCGGGTCGAGACCCTTCTTCAGGCTCAAGATTGTAGGGCTTGAGGTATAAGTTGAGTCAGGATAGGGTGGGACTATTTTCCCCGGAGCATAGGAGGCTGAGGGATATTATAGAGGTGTATAAAATCATGAAGGGCATAGATAAGGCAAATGGTTACAGGGTAGTTGAGTCTAAAACTGGAGTGCATCGTTTTACGGTGAGAGGGGAAAGATGTAAAGGAGACTTGAATAGGTGGGTATATGGAACCAGCTGCCAGAGGAAGTGATAGAGGCAGATACACTTACAAAGTTTATGAAACATTTGGGCTGCTACTTAGATATAAAAGGTTCAGAGGGATATCGGCCTAACACAGGAACATGGGTCTAGCTTATGTAGGTAACTTGATTGACGCGAGCAAGTTAGACCAAACTGTGTATTTCCATGTTATATAACTCTATGGCTCTAGACAAGATCTGGGAAGAGTAGATTGAGAGTGGATGTTCATGGGCAAGTCCGCATTTAACATGTCAGATTGAAGAAGAGTCTCGACCCGAAACGTCACTCATTCCTTCTCTCGAGAGATGCTGCCTGTCCCGCTGAGTTAATCCAGCATTTTGTGTCTATCTAGGATGTTGAGGAATATAAAGGAAGCAGGAAAGTTCTTAAATAAGGTTAAAGATTGCCAAAAGGGGCCACAGAAATGTCCTTACTGAGTAGGATTAAGGAGAATCCCAAGGCATTAAAGCCAAGGAGACAACTGGTGAGAAGGTAAGACCAATTAAGAACACTGGAGGGAATTGATGCCACGAGTCAGAGGAAGTGAGCAAAGTACTAAATGACTACTTTGCATTGGTATTTATCAAGGAAAAGGGAGTGGAAGATCGCGAGGTCAGGTGGAGGAATGTTGATATTCTTGAGTATGTTGATACCAAGAAAGAGGAGGTGATGGGTCTTCTAAATATTAAGATGGATGTCCTCAGAGCCTGATGGGATCCATGTCAAGTTATTGAAAGAGGCAAGAAGGACATTGCTGAGGCCTTGACGAAGATCTTTGCATCCTGTCACTCGACAGATGGGGTCACGGAGGACTGGAGAGTAGCCGATATTGTTCCTTTGTTCAGTATAGGCAATAGGGATAATCCATGAAATTATCAGCCAGTAAGTCTTACATCAGTGGTCTAGAAATTATTGGAGAAGATTCTTCCGCAAAGAACATTCATATCTAGAAGCAAAGGACTTATTAAGAACGTCACCATAGCTTTGTGCAAGGGAAGTCTCATCTCACAAAATTGATGGAGTTTTTGGCAGAGGTGACGAAGGTGACTCATGAGATTAGACAACAGACAATGGACAATAGACAATAGGTGCAGGAGTAGGCCATTCAATGTGATCGTGGCTGATCATCCCCAATCAGTACCCCGTTCCTGCTTTCTCCACATACCCCCCAACTCTGCTATCTTTAAGAGCCCTATCTAGCTCTCTCTTGAAAGTGTAAAGAGAACCTGCCTCCACCACCCTCCGAGGCAGGGAATTCCACAAATTCACAACTCTCTGTGTGAAAAAGTGTTTCCTCATCTCCACTCTAAATACCTTACCCCTTATTCTTAAACTGTGGCCCCTGGTTCTGGACTCCCCCAACATCGGGAACATGTTTCCTGCCTCTAGTGTGTCCAAACCCTTAATAATCTTATATGTTTCAATAAGATCCCCTCTCATCCTTCCAAACTCCAGAGTATACAAGCCCAGCCGCTCCATTCATTCAGCATATGACAGTCCCGCCATCCCTGGAATTAACCTTGTGAACCTACGTTGCACTCCCTCAAATTAGGGGACCAAAACTGCACACAATACTCCAGGTGTGGTCTCACTAGGGCCCTATACAACTGCAGAAGGCCCTCTTTGCTCCTATACTCAACTCCTCTTATTATGAAGGCCAACATGCCACGCTGTTTCTTCACTGCCTGCTGTACCTGCATGCTTACTTTCATTGACTGATGAACCAGGATTAGGTCAGTGAATGTTGTATACATGGATTTTCATAAAGCATTCGACAAGGTCCTTCACGTTAGGCTTATCAGAAGATTGAGTCACATGGGATTCACAGTGAATTGATATATTGAATTCAAAATTGGATTGGCCAGAGAGAGAGAGGAGAGTGGTGGACGGGTGCTGCATCATATGGTGCTCTGTGGCGAGTGATGTTCTTCAGGAAATAGTGCTGGACCTATAATGAGGGTGGGCTGGTTAATAAATTTGCAGATGTTACAAGAATTGATAGAGCTGTGAATAGTGAGGAAAATTGTCAAAGGATTCAGCAGGGGGTAGATCAGTTGGAAATATGGGTAGGTGAATGGCATATATGGTTCAGTGCAAACAAGTGCAAAGTGTTTCCATTTGGGAGGTCAAATGTAATAGAAAATTATACCGTAAATGGCAGGACTCTCCTGAGCATTGAAGTGCAATGGGACCTTGGGGTGCAAGTCCCTTAAAGTGGCAACACAAGTAGATAGAGTGGTAAGGAAGGCGGATGGTATGTTTTGAGAGGTGGGGGACAATCCCCCCCATGTTTTCGAATCCGTATTTTGAAATTCGGTGAAATTTGGTGAAATTAAAATCTATTAAAAATCTCCACTTTCCGCAAGACAGTGGGGGTGGGACTGATGGTCGAGGGAGGGCACCGATATGGACGAGAAAGATGTCAGTCAGCAGGCAGTGGGGGTGCGGGACATGATGATTCAGCGCAATGATTGGACGAGGGAGGTGTCATTCAGAGGCGGACGTAGGGGGGGTGGGACTGAGGATAGAGCGTGGTAATTGGAGGAGGGAGACGTCCTGGTGTAGCAAAGATCATAGAGTTGAGGCTTGAATCGGCCCGGTCCCTGGGGCCTTTCATCTCCCGGTGCGGCTTAAAATCGACTGTGGGATCTTCCACCGCCCTGAGGTAAGTTGCTGCATCGAGGCAATCGAGGCCGGGTGATGAAAGGCCCCGTGAACGGGCCGATTGAAGCCCAACGATTCAGGGTGGACGAAGCTGCTGTTGCTGGAGTTCGGAGTCGGTCACCAACCAGGTCAGCTCCCGATGTTACCGTCCACAGGGCCATCGGCCAAAGCCTCGCGTGCGTGCGTGTGTGCTCGTGCGGCCACCGAGAAATAGTGTCCCCCCCATGTGTTGATAGCGATTTCCACCCCTGGTACCATCACACTTAGTTTGACCAAGTGACAAATATTTAATTATTGAATTAAATTTTATTTTACCACAAGCAATCAGGTCCACATACCTAACCCAGAGAAGGCACCCACACAACCTCTCAGCCTGCACCAGTACCATGTCTCAGCATAGCTAGACTAATACTGAGAAATTGTCTGTGGATTGTATTCCTGGGTGACAATGAACAGGGAACTTGTTCACATCAACTTTCTCACATTTCCTTACAACGTATTAGGCCATTTGGCCCTTCGAGTCAATGCCAGCTCTTATAACAGCCCTGTTCTTACTTTCCCGTAACCTGATGTTTCACATGCCCAGCAACTCCCCCCATTCCCCAATACCCACCCACTCTATGGGCACGTTACAGAAGGCAAAACGGAGCAACCAGAAGAAGCTCACATGGTCACAGAGAGTAAAAGTAAACCATGACAGAACCAAAGCCAGGATTGAACCCTGATTGCCAGCAACACTTCAACTGCAGTTAATCCTTAACCAGCTGCCATCACGCAGAATAGCTGGTCGTCCAACTCAGTGACATCGGTCAAGTTTTTCTTTGTGTGACTTTTGTTACAGAGCAATTAATTAGCCTTCGAGACATTGGGTCATTGGGTAACAATGGCCAGTGCTGCGTTGTAGTGAATGGTCCGTGTTATTCCTTCATTACCTGTTTTGAAGGGTAACTTCTTGATCTCATTATTGACTGTAATCATATCCTGCTTTGAAATTTCGATATTTAACTGAAAAGAAACGAAAAACACGGTAACTCCATTGAAGGTAACGTCAAATTAATCAAGTAAGATCTTGTTTAAATTTGAATGTACATTTGAGGGTAAAAATCAAGGCACATGCTTTGTCAATTCAGCAGAAGTATATCAGATTGGCTGAAGTTGCTCCATTGATAAAGCTAGTTGATACGATACGATAGAGCTTTATTTATCCCAGGAGGGAAATTGATCCGCCAACAGTCGTAAAAACACAAAATACACAAAACACAAAATACATGAAATGTAAAATTAAAGTGACGAGTGGAAAGGCAAGGGGAATGTACAAATATTGTGGAGGGGGAGTCAGTATCAGTCTGCCCCACGACAGAAGGGGGAGTTGTTTTAAAGTTTGATAGCCACAGGGTTGAAGGATCTCCTGTGGCGTTCTGTCCTCCATGTTGGTGGAACCAGTCTGTTGCTGAAGATATCCCTCAGGTTGACCAGTGTGTCATGGAGGGGGTGAGCTGCATTGTCCAGGATGCTCTGCAGTTTGAGTAGCATCCTCCCCTCCAAGACCAACCTCCCATGAATCCAACTCTGACCCCAGGATGGAGCACAGCCTTCCTGATGAGTTTGTTACAGAGATGATTGATACTGCTGTCTAAAGACAGAGGATCTCTCAAAAAACAAGAACAGAATTCATTCTCATGGATAGGCAGGGCTTGTTTTCCCGGAGCAAAGGAAGCTGAGGGTTGAGATGCGTCAAATTATGAGAAGCATAGATAGCTTCGCGACAAAATCAGTTTCCTAAGATATGGGGTATCAACAACAACAAATAATAGGGTTAAGGTGTGTGGAGAAGATTTCACACACCTTAAAAGCTTCAAAGAAGACTAAATGTGGAAACATAGAAAATAGGTGCAGTAGGCCATTCGGTCCTTCGAGCCTGCACCACCATTCAATATGATCATGGCTGATCATCCAACTCAGTATCCTGTACCTGCCTTCTCTCCATACCCCCTGATCCCATTAGCCAGAAGGGCCACATCTAACTCCCTCTTAAATATAGCCAACAAACTGGCCTCAACTACCTTCTGTGGCAGAGAATTCCACAGATTCTCCGCTCTCTGTGTGAAAAATGATTTTCTCATCTCGGTCCTAAAAGACTTCCCCCTTATCCTTAAACAGTGACCCCATGTCCTGGACTTCCCCAACATCGGGAACAATATTCCTGCATCTAGCCTGTCCAACCCCTAAAGAATTTTGTAAGTCTCTATGAGATCCCCCCTCAATCTTCTAAATTCCAGCGAGTACAAGCCGAGTCTATCCAGTCTTTCTCCATATGGCAGTCCTGCCATCCCAGGAATCAGTCCGGTGAACCTTCTCTGTACTCCCTCTATGGCAAGAATGTCCTTCCTCAGATTAGGAGACCAAAACTGTACGCAATACTCCAGGTGTGGCCTCACCAAGACCCTGTACAACTGCAGTAGAACCTCCCTGCTCTTGCACTCAAATCCTTTTGCTATGAATGCCAACATACCATTCGCTTTCTTCACAGCCTGCTGCACCTGCATGCCCACTTTCAATGACTGGTGTACCATGACACCTCTTAAATATAGCCAATGAACTGGCCTCAACCACCTTGTGTGGCAGAGAATTCCACAGATTCACCTCTCTGTATGAAAAATGTTTTTCTCATCTCAGTCCTAAAAGACTTCCCCCTTATCCTTAACTGTGTTCCTGGGTTCTGAACTTCCCCAACATCGGGAACAATCTTCCTGCATCTAGCCTGTCCAACCCCTAAAGAATTTGGAATGTTTCTATAAGATCCCCCCTCAATCTTCTAAATTCTAGCGAGTATAAGCCAAGTGTATCCAGTCTATGGATCAAATGAATCTCTACCAGATTTCAGGAATATGGTTTTCACATAGAGAAGGTCTAATATCTGGAACTTACTTTTGGAGTCAGATATAATAACATCGAACATAGACGCAGGCAATTGGGAACAGATCAGGAGGGCGAACAGGTCAGCATGGGTTGAAGGGCCTGTTTCTGTGCTGTGCAAACTCTATCAATTAGACCAGGTTAGTTTAGTTTAGTTTAGAGATACAGCGCAGAAACAGGCCCTTTGGCCCACCGAGGCCACACTGTCTAGCAATCCCCGCACACGAAGACTACCTTCCACACACAAGGGACCATTTACATTTATCCAAGCCAATTAACCTACAAACCTGTACGCCTTTTGAATGTGGGGGGGAAACCAAAGATCTCAGAGAAAACCCACACGGTCAGAGGGAGAACGTACAAACTCCGTACAGACAGCACCCGTAGTCAGGATCGAACCTGGGTCCCTGGCTCTGTGACGCAGCAACTCTACCGCTGCGCCAACATGCCTTCCCTAGGTGGGACACTCAGTGGGTCACGGCATAGATATACATTTGCCCTGTGAAGGGATCCTAATTAACGTCTCACCTTACCTCGGTATGTTACAAAACTTACCTTGAGCAGCGCTGCAGTTCTGCCGCTCCCAGTGTGCGTGACTTTGGCGCCTTTCAGATGGGGGCGGGCTTAAAGTGCCGTTTTTCTACAGACTGGGCAAATCGATCCATGTCGGGCGATTTCGTTGCGGAAGAAAAATCGCTCCGACATTTCATTAATGAACGTATTTTTAAATTACGCTAGATTATTTATTATCTGGAGTAATTTAAAAATTAAAGTATGATTATGAAAAAAACCTTCAAAACCGTGAGCGCCGACAACGGGAAGGATTTTGCGTCGGGGAGAAAAAAAGGTACACAGTTTATTTTTATATTAAAAGTTGGTTTTTATGGAGGCTTTAATAATATTTTCATGTTGCAAAATGGGGTCCAAAAAAAATGTATGAACCGGCTGTATTTTTCATACCGACTTCACCGCAAACCGCAACGTTCTAATCCACCGCATTCCACTAAAACTCACTCGCTAGTTGATTTAAATGGCCATTAATTTACAGGCATTAAACACTAAATTCCTTCCATTTGGCCCAGAAATTCATGAAAATGAGATTTAAAAATTATGTTATATTGTGATTTATTGTGTGAATGTTATTTGGACACTTAGGCAATTTAAAAAAAGTTTATCTTTGCTTAAGAAATGGATAGATGTTTAGATCTACTCATTGAATTTTGTAATTAGCTACAATTAGATAACTAACTAATTATATGTTTTAATTTCAGGTCATCCAAGTAAGATTGTTTCATATTTGTTTCAGAATGCTTCAATCTATAATAACTGAAAATTTCATTGAGTTCTCTTAATTTTTAAGAAAGTTATGGGCTTTTAACGGTTCTAGATCACAGCTTTTGAGTTAAGTCAATTGGAAGGCAATGGGGAACATGATGCTAATTTCCGAGTATGGAAATGGTCATAACTTTCTTAATACTGAAGATATGAAAGTGAATTAGGTGTCAAATTAAACTTCTTTTTATGCTTTATCTGATGGGATAACTTGATTTTTAAAATCTCAAAATTTTGTAACATTGTTACCTTACCTTGTCATTGGTGTAGGTTATGGCTGTCAAGCAAGTTTCTGATTGCTTTTTACCACACTGTTGAAAGGTCGCTGTTATATATCCATTTTCTGGAATCTTTGGACTCTGTAATATAGATATTGAAAAGCCAATAACACGACATTTGTTGTATTGGAATGTAAAATGTGAAAATCAAGTTGTAAGAGCTGGTAAGGTTGGACGCTGGGAATTTCAAAAAACAAATATTAAGGTCGTATGTAAGTATGCTGTTAATCATCATAGTCATACTTTATTAGCCAGGTATGTTTTGTAACATACGAGGAATTTGATTTGCCATACAGTCATACCAATAAAAAGCAACACGACACACAAAATACATTTTAACATAAACATCCACCACAGTGACTCCTCCACATTCCTCACTGTGATGGAAGGCAAAAAAAAGTTCAATCTCTTCCCTTCTTTGTTCTCCCGCAGTCGGGGGCCTCCTGCCTTCCGTTGACGGGGCGATCTTGGTTCCCACAGCCAGCGTTCGGGCCCTCCACATCGGGGCGATCAATTCCTGCATTGGGGGAGGATCTCAGTTCCCCGCACCGGGCAATCGGACCCCGGGTCAGGGCTAGTCGAACCTCCTGCGACTTTGGAGCTCCCCGACATCAGTCTGTACCCGAGACTGCGAGATCCTCAATGTTGAAATCCGCAGGCCGCGGTTGGAGCGTCAATCCCAGGCAAAGGATTGCAGGCTCTAATGGTAAGTTCACGGCCCCACGGTGGGACTCAAAGTCAGTCTCGAGCAGGGTCGCCAGCTGCATGATGTTGGGCCACAGATCGACCAGAGATACGATCCGGAAAACAATCGCATCTCCGGCAAGGTAAGAGATTGTGAAAAAAGTTTCCCCCGACCTCTCCCCCACCCCCCCCAAAAAAAACCAGAGAACATTAACACATACTTTTTAAAACACACTAAAAATAACAATCAAGACGAAAAGACAGACAGACCGTTGGCGAGGCTGCCATTGCTGACGGCACCACCCGGATAATGGCAGGGTACTTAACAGCATTAATGCCGAGTGGGATTTCAAGGTCCAGGTCCACAGCTCTCTGAATGTAGCAGTACAAGTGGATAGAGCGGTAAAGAAGGCATATCGTTTGCTTGGCATCATCATTGCTTGAAGCACTGAATATTAGAGTCAAGACGTAATGTTGCAGCTTTATAAACTTTTAGTAAGGCTACATTTCGAGTATTGTGTGCAGTTCTAAGCACCCCACCACAGGAAAGATGTGGAGGATTTTGAGAGAACACAGAAGATGATTAGCAGGTCTGAAGAAGGATCCCGACCCAAAACATCACTTATCCATGTTCGCCAGGGATGCTGCCTGATCCGTTGAGTTACTTCAGCACTTTGCCATAAGGTCATAAGGAATAGGAGTAGAATTAGGCCATTCGGCCCATCAAGTCAACTCTGCCATTAAATTATGGCTGATTTATCTCTTCCTCCCAACCCTATCCTAACCCCATCCCCCTGCCTTCTCCCCATAACCTCTGCCACCTGTACTAATTACGAATCTGTCTATCTCTGCCTTAAAAATATCCACTGAATGGATACGGAGTGTTTTTTTCAGCAGGATACAGCTGGATTAGAGTATTTTAGCTTTCAGGAGAGGTTGGATGAGTTTGGATTGTTTTCCTTAGAGCATCAAAGAGGTTAAACAGTGGTCTGATAGAAGTATGTACATTTATGAGAAGCATAGATAGGGTAGAGAGTCAGAAGCTTTTTCCCAGAATAGAAATGGTATATACTAGAGGGTTAAAGAGTTTATTGTCATGCTGTATGGTCTACGAGTTACATTCACTGTCTGGAAATTGGCCTTCGATCCAACATACTCCAGCCATCTATTCTAGTCCCATTTGCTCATATGTGGCCCATATTCCTATGAACTGTTCCCATTCATACACTCCTTCAAATGTCGTTAGATGTTGTGATTGGATCAGGTTCAACCACTTCCTCTGGCAGATCATTTCATTTTCGTACCATAAACGTACCATCCTCTGTGTGAAAAGGTTGCCCCTCAGAGTCTCATCTGATCTAAGTCTCTCGTGATTTTATACATCTCTATAAGGAGGTAGCCACAGAAATAGTGGATGCATTAGTGATAATTTTTCAAAATTCCTTAGATTCTGGAGTAGTTCCTGAGGATTGGAGGGTAGCTAATGTAACCCCACTTTTTAAAAAAGGAGGGAGAAAGCGGGGAATTACAGACCAGTTAGTCTAACATCGGTAGTGGGGAAACTGCTAGAGTCAGTTATAAAGATGGGATAGCAGCACATTTGGAAAGTGGTGAAATCATTGGACAAAGTCAGCTTGGATTTACAAAAGGTAAATCATGTCTGACAAATCTGGTAGAATTTTTCGAGGATGTAACTAGTAGAGTGGATAAGGGAGAACCAGTGGATGTGTTATATCTAGACTTTCAGAAGGCTTTCGACAAGGTCCCGCATAAGAGATTAGCATACAAACTTAAAGCACACGGTATTGGGGGTTCAGTATTGATGTGGATAGAGAACTGGCTAGCAGACAGGAGGCAAAGGGTAGGAGTAAACGGGTCCTTTTAAGAATGGCAGGCAGTGACTAGTGGGGTACCGCAAGGCTCAGTGCTGGGACCCCAGCTATTTACAATATATATTAATGATTTGGACGAGGGAATTCAATGCAACATCTCCAAATTTGCAGATGACACCAAGCTGGGGAGTATAGTTAGGTGTGAGGAGGATGCTTGGAGGCTGCAGGGTGATTTGGATAGGCTGAGTGAATGGGCAGATGCATGGCAGATGCAGTATAATGTGGATAAATGTGAGGTTATCCACTTTGGTGGCAAAAACATGAGGGTAGACTATTATCTGAATGGTGGCAGATTAGGAAATGGGGAGATGCAACGAGACCTGGGTGTCATGGTACACCAGTCATTGAAAGTAGGCATGCAGGTGCAGCAGGCAGTGAAGAAAGCAAATGGTATGTTAGCATTCATAGCGAAAGGATTTGAGTATAGGAGCAGGGAGGTTCTACTGCAGTTGTACAGGGTTTTGGTGAGGCCACACCTGGAGTATTGCGTACAGTTTTGGTCTCCAAATCTGAGGAAAGACATCCTTGCCATAGAGGGGGTACAGAGAAGATTCACCAGACTGATTCCTGGGATGTCCGGACTTTCATATGAGGAAAGATTGGATAGACTCGGCTTGTACTCGCTGGAATTTAGAAGATTGAAGGGGGATCTTATAGAAACTTACAAAATTCTTAAGGGGTTGGACAGGCTAGATGCTGGAAGATTGTTCCCGATGTTGGGGGAGTCCAGAACAAGGGGTCACAGTCTAAGGATAAGGGGGAATTCCTTTAGGACCGAGATGAGGAAAACATTCTTTACACAGAGAGTGGTGTGTCTCTGGAATTCTCTGCCACAGAAGGTAGTTGAGGCCAGTTCATTGGCTATATTTAAGAGGGCGTTAGATGTGGCAATTGTGGCTAAAGGGATCAGGGGGTATGGAGAGAAGGCAGGTACGGGATACTGAGTTGGATGATCAGCCATGATCACATTGAATGGCGGTGCAGGCTCGAAGGGCCAAATGGCCTACTCCTGCACCTATTTTTCTATGTTTCTATGTTTCTATCCCCCTCTATATGCCAAGGAAAAAGCTCCCAGCCAGCCCAACCTCTTTCGACAACTCAGTCATAGGATTCTTCTTTTTACCATGTGTTAAGGCCATGTCCCACGATGCGAGTTTACCCAAGAGCTCTCCCAAGTTTTTAAAAAATCAAACTCGTGGTACTTCATCACGAGTATTTTTTTACTCTGTGAAATTTTCCACACTGTTGAAAAAACTTTATGAGTTTCCGCGTTTCCGGAGTACTTGCCGTTAGCATTACGAGCCGCTACGAGACAACCAGGAGCTCCGACGTACCCGCTACGTATATTCTATGTACTTACCACCAGTTTGATTTTTTTTTAAACTCGGGCAAACTCTTGGGTAAACTCACACCGTGGGACAGGGCCTTTAGCATAGAACGTAGAAAAGTACATGATGCATGTAGAGGCACTGGAAATGGTGTGGAGGTTTAGTGAATGATGTAATAAAAATGAACTGAAGAAAGAAAGGGCATATAGCACTGTAAACACTAGTGGGCAGCCAGAACGTTGAGAAGCTTTTTAAAAAACAACAGTAGGTAACTAAAAAGGTAATACGGGAAGAAAAGATGAAAAGTGAAAGTAAGCTAGCCAATAATATAAAAGAGAGTAGCAAAAATGTCTTCAGATATATAAAGAGCAAGAAAGAGGCAAGACTGAACATTGGACCACTGGAAAAGAATGCTGGAGAAGTGATAGTGGAAAATAAAGAAATGCCAGAGGAATTGCGGTTTTGCAACAGTTTCCACAGCGAAAAACACGAGCAACGTGCCTGAAATTCAAGAGAGTCAGTGGGGTGGAAGTTAGTGGAGTGGCTATTACTGAGGAGAAGGGTAGAGACGCTGAAGGGGGATAAGTCACCTGGACCAGATGGACTCCACCCTAGGGTTCTGAAAGAGGTAACTTCAAAGATTGTGTAGGCATTATTGTGATCTTTCAAGAATCACGAGAGTCAGGAGGGGTTCCAGAGGATGGAAAAATTACAATTATGACTCCGTTGTTCAAAAAGGGAGCAAAGTAGAATAGTGGAGACGATAGGCCGGTTAGTCAGAGTTCAGGGGTAGGTAAGATTTTAGAGTCCATCATAAAGGATGAAGTTTCTGAGTTAGAAAGGCGTGATAAATTAGGCTGAAGTCAGCATGGTTTTGTGAAAGGGAGATCTTGCCTGACAAACTTCGGATTCTTTGAAGACGTTAATAGCAGGGCAGACAAAGGAGAGTCAGTGGATGGTGTTTACCTGAATATTCAGGCAGCCCTTGATAAGATTCAGCATGTGAGGCTGCTAAAGAAGAAGAGAGCCCATGGTATCAGAGGGAAGGTAGTAACATGGATAGCGGGTTGGCTGGTTGGCTAAGGTAAATAGTGGGAATAAAGGAATGATCGGATTAACATTTGATGAGCGTTTGAGGACATTGGGCCTATATTTGCTAGAGTTTAGAAGGATAAGGGGGTGCCCTCATTGAAACTTACAAAATTGTGAAAGGCCTGGATAGAGTAGATGTGACCAGAGGCCATAGCCTTAGAATAGAAGGATGTAGAAAGATGAGGAGGAATTTCTTTAGTCAGATGATGGTGAATCTGTGGAATTCATTGCCACAGAAGGATGTGGAGGGCATCAGTGAATATTTTTAAGGTGGAGATCAATAGGTTCTTGATTAGCAAGGATGTTAAGGGTTATGGGTAGAAGGCAGGAGATTGGGGTTGAGATGGAAAGATAGATCAGCCATGATTGAATGGTGGAGTAGACTTGATGGGCCGAATGGCCTAATTCTGCTCTTCAACTTATGAATTTATGAAGTTGCTAGATTATACCAAAGATAGACACAAAATGCTGTGGTAACTTAGTGTGTCAGGTAGCATCTCTGGAGAACATGGATAGGTGACGTTTCAGGTCGGAACCATTCCTCAGACTGATTATAGGGGGGAAGGAAGTGCCCTCGCCCCCTAGTTCCACAGTTCTCTGCATTGTTTTCCTCTTGAGATCACACCTTCCCTCGCCCACAATGGGCTTGCCAGACACTGTCCACCTGAAGATAGACACAAAAAGCTGGAATAAATCAGCGGGTCAGGCAGTATTTCTGGAGAGAGGAATTGGTGACGTTTCGGGTCAAGACCCTTCTTCAGACTTCTGGCCTGCCTGAGATCATTTGTGGCTGGCCCTGATTGGTCCTGGTCTTTTCTTGCCTCCAACTCTTCACCACCCCCTACTTTCAATCTGAAGAAGGATCCCAGCCGTAAATGTCACCCATCCTGAGATGCTGCCCGACTGCCGAGTTACTCCAGCACTTTGTGTCTATTTTTGGTATAAATCAGCCTCTGCAGTTCTTTGTTTGTACAAGAAGGTAATTGTGACTGAGTAGGAACTTTGGGAGACGGTGCTCTTACTTTGACCAGCAGATACTTGCAGGCGCCATGGAACCTGTATCTCTTCAGATCGAAGGAAGTGATGAACGATCCTCCGCTGATGGAGCAGGTCCCCGTACATGGCTCACTGGTGCAATTCCAGCGGCCGACTGAGCACAAGCTGAGGGCAGAAGGAAGAGAGTGAGCCGAACAAACTGCACTGCACACCTTCCACATCCAATTGGCAATGACGCTCTTGCCTGGTCTGCACTGATGTGGAACACATATGACTAGCAGAGTCTGCAAAAAATGTATTCATAAAACCTCACATCCCTCTCCAATCTCCTCCCTCGTCTTTTTAATTTATTTACAGGATCTGGGCCCTTGAGAAGAAGGTGGTGAACCATCATAGAGTGAAACAACATTTGAAACTGCCCTTTGACCCAACCATGCTGACCATGATACTGTACCTTATCAAAGCTAGGTCCATTTGCCTGCATCAGGCTGATATCGCCCTTCCATGCACCTGTCCAAATGTTGTTTAAATGTTGTTATTGTCCTGCCTCAACTCTTTCTTCTGGCAGCTCAGCCAATATACCCACCTCTGTGTGAAAAAGCTATCCCTCAGATTCCTATTTAATCTTTCCCGCACTTGTAACTATGCTCTCTCGTTGTTGATTCCACTACACTGCGGAAAATACTTTGTGCATTCACATTATCTATTCCCCTCATGCTTTTATACGCCTCTATCTGGTCTCTGCTCAGCCTCCTGAACTCCAAGGGATAGAGCCCCAGCTTGCCCAATCTCTCCATAAAGAGCCTGTCCCACTTTCCTGAGTTGCGCACAAATTCTCCCGAGTTTTCCCCTCGATTCAAACTCGGAGAATGTTCATAACGAATCTGTAGGAGTTTGTAGATATATCGTAGCGGCTCGTTATGTCAGCTGTGGGTACTTGGGGCATTAAATGTTGCAATTTTTCTGCTCCCGACTATCTTTTTCCTCGTGGACATTTTTTGTCATGCTGGTAAAAACGTCCCGACTTGCCTGATGCCCCGAGTACCTACGGCTGACATAACGAGCCGCTACGATATATCTACGGACTCCTACGGACCCGTTACGAACATTCTCCGAGTTTGAATCAAGGGGAAAACTTGGGCGAATTCGTGAGCAGCTCGGGAAAGTGGGACAGGCCCTTAAATCGCCGGCCCTTAGCTTGCCCAATCTCTCCCTAAAACTCCGGCCCCAAGTCCTGGCCACATCCTTGCAAAACTCTGTTGCCTTCTTTCCAGCTTATAGGCATCTTTCTTGTAGCAAGATGACTGAAACTGAACACAATACTCAAATACAGCCTCTGCAACGCCTTGACCCCAAGGCCTTAGCTTTCACAGTGAAGGTCCTGCCCTGGTTTGACTTCTCAAAACACAACACCTCACACATTTACCATTCCTCAGCACATTTGCTCAGCTAATCAAGATGCCATTTAGAATTCTTGATTATCATCTTCACTGTCTTTGATACCAGTTATTTGTGTCATCTGCAAACTCACTAATCATGCCTCATATAATCTCATCCAATTTGTCGATGTAGATAACAAACAGCAATGGGTCCAGCACTGGTTAATGAGGTACACCACGTTCACAGGCCCCCAGTCAACAAAGCAACCTTCCGTCACCAGCCTCTGCTTCTTACCGTGAAGCCAATTCTGTATCCTGTTAGGATAGCCAATTAGGTAGCTCTTCCTGGTTCCAATGCAATATCATCTTCCAGAGCAATACTTCTCCACAAATTAATCTTCACACAAGCCCATCACCTCTGCGTCCGCCTTACTCAAGGCCCCCTGCCATCTTTGCTTCTCTACCTTATCATCCCCTCCCCATGAGGACAGAAAAGCCTTTCAGTTAACAAGATGGACACAAAATGCTGCAGTAACTCAGCAGGACAGGCAGCATCTCTGGAGAGAAGAAATGGGTGACGTTTCGGGTCGAGACCCTTCTTCAGACTGATCATATGAGTTAGCAAACTGGTGCAGGAGAGCAATATACAACACAGGCAGGAGGACGAAGGGGGACCCGATGTGTGCGGACCGCCGAGAGAACAAAGGGGACCAAACTCAATATTTGTAACTTTGTCGGCAGCCTCTATGTGGCCACTCTTTGCACACCTTGGGTATGCAAAGTAACGAATCTTACTGTGACATTCACATGTGGCAATAAAGTATCAATTCTTTCTGGACCCACTCCCCAGCCATGAAAGGTTGTGGCTCATATTACCAGGATTTGCACAGAGCATCCACTTTCTCTCCAGATGGATGAATTTTCCCATTCAACACACATGGACACTGCTTCAGCTTCATGCAGGAATAGCCAAGGAAAGTTTTGGAATAATCAGTCTCTGTGATAAATGAGAACAGTTGTCAGTCATCACAAAACTGCTGAACGATAAGAATATATGAAACAGGAACCTGCTCTGCCAGTCAATAAGATAACTGGCGATCCCATCTTGCCCTCGGCACCACATTCCCACTCTCTCCGTACCCGCCTCCTTCTCAGTGCACCTGCACCTCACTGCACTAATGTATAAGACCATAAACATGACTCGATATTACTCGACCCTTAACTGCCTTGAATGCATTTAGTGACAAGCTCCCTTGGATGGGAGAACTCTAGGAGAAGAAATTGCTCCTATCCTTTTGTGGGATCGATGTGTTATTAGCCATCACCTCAGGTGATGTGATTTATTTGCTGGGCAGTGTAATGGAATGAAATCACTGGGAGCATCCTCCGGTTCTGCCTCAAATACAAGGAGCATGTGGACCCAAAAGACTAAATGATCACCACGGCTTCTCACACCGTAGCACTGTTGATGCTGAAAGCCAGTGCATCCTAATGCCACCTCAAAGGCACAACGTCCCCTTCTCCATCCAGGAAATTGTACCTCAGCGTCTCACCGTTACAGATATGGACGGAGAAATGACAGATGAAGTTTAATTCAAGCAAATGTGAGGTGTTGGACTTTGAGTGCTCCAAAGTAAGAAGAAAGAATACAGTTAATGTCAAGAGCCTTAACAGCATTGAACACAAGTGCTGGAGCAAGTCAACGGGTTAGGCAGCATCTCTGGAGGACATAGATGAGCAATGTTTCAGGTCTGGATCCTTCTTCAGTCTGAAAATGGGTCCTTACCAGAAACGTCACCTAAACACATGCTCTAGAGATGCTGCCTGATCCGCTGAGTTACTCCAGCACTTTGTGTTCTATATAAGATTCCAGCAACTGCAGTTCCTTTTGTCTATGCTTAACAGCATTGATGTACAGAGGGATCTTGGGGTCGATGTCCATAACTCCGTCAAAGTGACCACACATGTAGTTAGAATGGTAAAGAAGGTATATGGTATAGAAAACAAGGAACTGCAGATGGTGGTTGGCAAAAGAAACAGTCTGAAGAAGGGTCTCGACTTGAAACATCGCCTATTTCCTTCGCTCCATAGATGCTGCCTCACCCGCTGAGTTTCTCCAGCATTTTTGTCTACCTTTGATTTTCCAGCATCTGCAGTTCCTTCTTAAACAAAGTGCTGGAGTAACTTAGCGGATCAGGCAGCACCCCTGGAGAACAAGGATAGGTGACGTTTTATGTTGGGGTCTTTCATCAAACTACTTCTTCTATATTATTCAGGCATACGGTAGGCATGCCTTCAATGGTCGGAGCATTAGGTATACGTCAGAAAGTCAGGATGCCACTTTATTGGACTTTGTTTGGCCACATTTGGAGAACTGTGTGGAGTCTGGACACCCCGTGGCAGGAAAGAAGTGGAAGCTTTGGAGTGGGTGCAGAAGCAGTTTGCTAGTATGTTGCTTGGATTGAAGGTCTCAAACATGAGGAGAATGTGGACTCCAAGGACAAAAGGGTCACCACGGTTTCTGAACTTACAATGCAGCATTTATGAGGCAGAAACCCTATTCCCATTTTAGGGCAGCGGTAGAACTATTGCCTCACAGCACCAGAGCCCGGGTTTGATCCTGAGTACAGGTGCTTATCTGTACGGAAATTGTATGTTCTCCCGTGACATGCGTGTGTTTTCTATGAGATCTTCAGTTTCCTCTCACACTCCAAAGACGTACATGGTTAATTGGCTTGGTGTAAATGTAAAAAGTTGTCCCTGGTGTATGTAGGGTAGTGTTAATGTGTGAGGATTGCTGGTCGGTGTGGGCTTGGTGGGCCAAAGGGCCTGTTTCCGCGCTGTATCTCTATACTAAACTAAACCTAAATGTCCAAGACACAACTTCTCCTTTGCAATCCAGGACAATTGGCCTCAGTGTCCCTTAGTCAGCTGCTTCGCAGCCACTGTGCCCGGAACAGCGCCTCCCCCAGGGAATAGACAACTTCTCAGCTCGCTCATCCAGTCCGAGCCTCCCGCCCATCTTCGGGCCAATACATACTGCACTCAGTCACGTCGCTCTGCCAGTTGAACAGCCGGATGCCCCGAGCCTTGCAGGCCAGCACGTAGGAGTGGAGGGCCGAGCACATGTAGCCCCGGATGTTCTCGTAGTTGCAGGTCTCGTACCTGCAGCGCTGAAAGGGAAGGAAGGTGTGAGTGGTGCCAGCACGGTTACTCTCAGAGAAACTGGACGAGACACCTGACTGTGCATCATCCCATACAAGACGATATCATAGAACTTTGCTTGTCCCTGCAGGGAAATTGCTCTGCCAACAGTCATAAAACACAACAAGATACATGAAACGTGAAATTAAAGTGACGAGTGGAAAGCCCAGTATTCGGGATGTGTGCAAAGAGGAAGGGGACTCAGTCTACCCCACGACAGAAGGGGGAGCAGTTGTGGTAGCTTGATAGCTATGGTGTAAAAGGATCTACTGTGGCGTTCGATGCTACATCTTGGGTGGAACCAGTCTGTTGCTGATGGTGCTCCTCAGGTCAGAACTGCACTTTACTCTATACTGAAATGGAGTCAATTCTGCTGTTAAACATGGCTCAAAACAGTCTGGAGGGTGAGCCAGTCATCATTGACAGGGGTGGGAGATCTGGTATGTCGGCAAGAAGTCACTGATGGGGCTGGGAGGTCACTGGTTAATGAAAGGTCTGAAAGGTTAGTAAGGCTGGAATGTCAGTTGATTTCATTGAAGCGATTGGGAAGTTAGTGAGGTGTCACACACTGGTCTGGGAGCTCAGGATGGGGTCACTGGCTAGTCGAGGAAATTAGTGATTGGGTCAGCAAGGGATCTCTCACACGTGGATTCCTTATGTTGGATATTCATTGTGGATGGATCCAAGACCCATGTTAGATGAGACACCAAACACAGGCCAGTGGCACAGCATCTACAGGCTGAATGATGCACAGCTCAAACTTAAAGTATTTCAAAAATAACCCAGCATAGGCACATGGAATAGAACCTCAAAACCATGGACAATTATTATAAGATAAATCAAAACAACCCTTCACACTGTTCAATTACCCACAAGATCAGGTAGCATACAATCATATGATAGTCAAGCGCTTCTGCCCACATTTTACCTATGCTGACCCCAATTACCTGTACATGAATCTTAGTTACCACCACTTGGACCGTAGCGTGCTATGTGTTGGTGTTTCAAGTGCAAGACTAAGTGCTTCTTAAATGCAAGAGTCTTTTCCTCAATCATGTTCTCAAACAGCGCGTTCCAGATTCCAAACAGGCTCTGGGGGAAAATAATTTACCATAGAAACCCTCGCATTCCAAGTGGTGGTAAAATCCTCACCTTAAACTCTATCCTTAAACTCTAATGGGATATATGTTATACTGATTGTATTGGGAAGGGTGATTATAGGACGATGGGTTAACTATATGACTAAGAGATACTGTATAATACAGGAGGGTTTTACTTTTTCTCTCTTTTTTTGTATGGCTTTGCAAATATTTGATTAGTGTATAAATCTAAATAATTTGGTGTACATATGGAAACAGGTGTTTATAGCTGCTAAATTTGTATAAGATGATTATAAGCAGTTAAGGGGTGGGAATTAATAAGCGTTGGCTTCTTCCTGCGCCTCTTCGGACACATACGATTCATTTATTTATAAATATTGTTTATGACACTTTATAAATATTCTTGTTTTGTTTTTTTTGTATGCTGTTTCATACTTGCTTTTTATATTTTAGTCTGTTTGAAATAAATTATTTATTATTATCCTCTGGTAAAAAACAACTGTGCCATTTTAGGGTTACACAAAAAGCTGGAGAAACTCAGCGGGTGCAGCAGCATCTAAGGAGCGGAGATAGGTGACGTTTCGGGTCAAGACCCTTCTTCAGACTGGTCAGGGATCAGGGAAACGAGAGATATAAACAGTGATGTGGAGAGATAAAGAACAATGAATGAAAGATATGCAAAAATGTATTGGTGATAAAGAAAACAGGCCATTGTAAGCTGTTTGTGGTGTGAAAATGAGAAGCTAGTGCAACTGGGGGGGGGGGGGGGGGGGGGAGGATGGAGAAGGAATGTCAGGGCCCGAGGGCTGAGGGAGAGGTGGGGAGGAGGCAGTCTGGGTTAACAGAATTGAGAAAATTCAATGTTTAAGCCCAGAGGATGCAGACTCCCCAAGCGGAATATGAGGTGCTGTTCCTCCAACTTGCGGTGTTGCTCACACTGGCCGTGGAGGAGGCCCAGGACTGAGAGGTCGGATACGGAGTGGGACGGGGAGTTGAAGTGCTGAGCCACTGGGAGGTCGGGTTGGTTATTGCGGACCGAGCGGAGGTGTTCGGCGAAACGATCGCCCAGCCTCCGCTTGGTCTCACCGATGTAGATCAGCTGGCATCTGGAGCAACGGATGCTGTAGATGAGGTTGGAGGAGGTGCAGGTGAACCTCTGTCGGACTTGGAATGACTGCTTGGCTCCCTGAAAGAAGTGGATGGGGGAGGTGAAGGGACAAGTGTAGCATCTCTTGCGGTTTGAAGGGAAAGTGCCCGGGGAAGGAGTGGAGCGGGAGGGAAGGGAAGAATTGACAAGGGAGTTGCGGAGGGAGCGGTCTTTATTTTAGTACCAACTAAAAAGCTTCTCACTATCCACCCGATCCGTGCCCCTTGTAATTTTGGTAGCCTCTATCAGGTCTCTTCTCTGCCTTCTCATACCAAATATATCAACCCTGATCTTTCCCGTCTCTTATCACAGCTGAATCCCTACATCCCGGTCATCATCCTGGAGAATCTCCCCTGCACCCTCTCCAGGGCAAGTGCACTCTTCCCATGATGGGGTGACCAGAACTATATGGAGTACTCCAGCTGTGGCCTAATCAACATTTTATAAAGTTATATCATAACTTCTTCTTCTTCTTCTTGCGTATGGCATGCACAGCCTAAAGTTGTCGGACAATTTGTTCTATTTGATCTTATTTGAATGTGCACGCCGGGTTGATTGCATTTGTCGAAACAGGGCGGACCACGTGAAGGTTGCAATCTCCCACCCCATCATAACTTCCAAGCTGCTTTATTCCATGCCCTAGCTAATGAAGGTAATTGTCTCACCTTGCTTCTCCACATTATCTACCTATGCTACTACATTCACTTGTACCACATGGGACCTCTGTTCCTCAATACCCCCCTAGGGCCCTACCATTCATTTTATCTACCCTACCCTTATCCAACTTCCCAAAAGTTGGCAGAGGAGGTAGTTGAGGCAGGGACTATCCCAATGTTTAAAAAACAGTTAGGCAGGTACATGGATAGGACAGGTATGTATGGGGGGGATATGGGCCAAACACAGGATGGTGGGACTAGTGTAGCTGGGACATCTTGGCCCGGTGTGGGAAAGTTTGGCCGAAGGGCCTGTCTCCACGCTAATAAAGGTTTCACTCTTTAACTATATGACTCTGAAGCGCATCACCTCACATATCTGCCATTCCTCTGCTCATCTTACCCAATGATCAGTATCATCGGGTGGTAAAAGACTATCCTCCTCCTTATCAACAACACTACTGATGTCCATTGTAATACAGCATAAAAACAAGGCCTTTGGACCAATTCATCCATGCTGACCATGTTGTTTAGCAGGTAGTCCCACAGAACTTTCACGTCATCTGCAAACTTACTGCTCATACCCCTACATTCATATAGTGATTGTAAATCTATGTGATGGATAAAAAGGGTCCAGGCCCTGATCCCGAGGTACACTACTACTCACAGTATCAAAAACAATCTTCTAATGTCACCCTAGCTCCTACTGCCGAGACAGATTTGGATCCAATATCCAATTTCCCTGAGATCTCATGGGCCTAAACTTAGAAACCAGTTTTTCATGTGGGATCTCACCAAGCATTTTTAAAGCTCATGTCAACTATTCTACCCTCATCAAGATGTCTGCAGCATCTGGTACCTCCACTGAATTGAAAGATACTGAAAAGAATAGTAAGATTAAATAAGAACTTACCAGTTTGAAGTTTGATCTTTATTTTATGAGGCGTTATGATGAGGGATTACGTGAAGCCCCGCCAGCACGCATGCGCAACATTCGTCAAAGCACTGGTGTGAAATCACAGATACCAGAGTTGACTAACATAGTAAGATAAGAGAACTAGCATACCAGTTGACCTTTATAATAGAGGGTTTCGGAGCGGAGGGCACGTAATCCTTCATCGTAACAGCTCATAAAATAAAGATCAAACTTCAAACTGGTAAATTCTCATTTAATCTTACTATTTTACTTCGGAGTCACGTGAGTGACTACGTGACGATTTCAAAGCTCTGTGATTTCATGCCCTGGAACGAGCTCCATGCTCACACACTGCCATTACGAGAAATGGAGGAGTATGTTAACGTATTTCAGGCATGAAATTGTGCTGAAAAACAAAAAGGTATTTATTCCACAATACCAAACAATAATGCCCCTACATCGGGGAAATTATAAAACAAAACTTAATATTTTTCCGCAAACGTCCCAGGTGCGGTTACGGGTTTATTGTAAAACCGCTGAAAGGTCTTTTCATTACTCCAACCCACTGTTGCAAGGATGTGGTCCATTAGAACTTCCATCATCCTTGCCGCTGATGTGGATGCAGCCCTGGTGGAGTGAGATTTAAATACGTTAGTGTCCACCCCCGCTGCACCCAATACCACCCTTAACCATCGGGAAATGGTTTGTACTGTGACTCTATGATGAGGGTGTTTGTGGCTAATGAGCAAAGCCCTCTCCATGCCCTTGAGACTCTTAGTGACTTCTATGTAGCGTAAAATGTGGGTCACGATACATAGACGGCAATCTACGGGATAGGCCAGGAAATCCAATTTTTGGCCAGATGATCCAGGCCTGTCTTGCTTGAGTAACCCGCGTATATAGAAAGTTACCTTGCTATTGGATATGTTCATGGCGTCCATACTTAGCTTATGTAGGGACTGGACCGTTGTGCCTTTACGAGTGCCATCAGCATGACCATTTTGTAGATAAGTTTATCCAATGAAAGACCCGTTATTGGTGTACACCCTCAGAGCATGGTTAATACAATGCTGATATCCCAAGTCTGGGAATATCTGGTCCTGGGGGGATTTGAATTAAATATTCCCCTCATTAATTTTGACACCAAAGGGTGAGATCCCACTGCAAGATGATTGCAACTCGTCCAAGATAGTTGGATAGGGCACTCCTGGCACAGTTGATGGCACTATAGCTCAAACCCTCATTGAAATGAAGGCTTGCCAGGAACTCCAGCACTTCCTGTGTCATATGTGGTGTTCGTTTTTGAGCAGAACGCCTCCCATTTCTTCACATAAGTGAGGTATTGTCTTCTGGTGGACTCCCTGCACGATGCTGTGATGACATTCATTGTTCGGTCGGAGAGTCCATAATCCAGAAGCGGCCTTTTCAAATCCTGCAAACCAACAGGTTTATCCGGTCATGGCACGGGTGACTCACCCCTGTCACAGGGTCTACCAATAGACTCGGACATTTATTTATTGAGATGCAAGGTTTTGTGGCCATGTCTTGTACCACAGGGAACCATGGTTGAGTAGGCCAGTCGGGAACAACCAGAATACCTGATGCGGAGTCTTGTTTAATTTTTTTGCAAGACCCGACTGATGAGGCAGAAGGGGGGAAATGCATAGAAAAACAAATCCCCCCAGTGTAGCGAGAAAGCGTCCATCACTACTGCCCCAGGGTCTGGTTCCCATGCAACATATGTTGATATTTGGTGATTGAGTCTGGATGCAAAAAGGTCAATATCTGGTGTTCCATACCGATCTACAATGTTGGCAAACACTTTTCGGTCTAACATCCATTCGGTGTTGTCATTAAATTTGCGTGACCTGGTGTCCGCCACTGTATTTAGCCTACCTGGAGTAAGTGGCTGATATCCAAATGTTCCTTTCTATGCACCAGTGCCACATTGTATTGACCAATTTGTCACAGGATATCGACTTAATTCCACCCATATGATTGTTGTAAGCCACCACAGTGGTATTGTCAATCTGTAAACGTATGTGCAGATGGTGCATGTCCGAACAGTAAGCCCGGAGTCCATGAAATGCTCCCAGCATTTCTAGATAATTAATTCCTAGTGCCGGAAGTAGAGTTAATTCATGTGCACTCCATCTACCACCACAACTGGAGGTGGTATTAGTTGCTCCCCAACCTTTTGCGCTGGCATCAGTTTGTAGTATAATTGAGGGATTTATGATAGTGATAGGGTTAGAGCAATGTTGTGCATTGTCTATCCACCATTGTAATTCTAATTTTGCTTTCCCTGGTAATTGCATTGGCCTGTCAAGACGGCCCACATGGTGCTTGAGTGCTGCTATTTTTGCCCTTTGTAGATTTTGGTAATGTAGTGGGCCAAATTCCGTGGCTGGAAAAGCAGCCACTAACTTCCCAATCACTCTGGCTACTTGCCGAATAGATGGTTTCCTGATGCCAGTAAGGCTGTTGCATGCTTCTATCAAGTCTGACGCTTTGTTTGGTGGCAAAGTGACATACATATGAACAAAATCAATTATGAAACCCAAATAGTCCATAGTAGCAGAAGGCATCAATTTTGATTTATCTGGATGAATGACAAATCCCAGCTTTTGAAATCGGTGCTCGGTGGCCAGTTTAGCCAACTCAAAGTTTTTCCCTCGATTAAAATATCATCGAGGTAAGCCATAACAATATGTTTTTGTTTCCTGAGACATGCTAAAGCTGGTTTTAATAATTTAGTAAACAGTCTGGGCGCTGATGACAATCCATTAGATAGTGCTTTGTATTGACAGAGCTGCCCCATCCAGACAAATTTCAAATATCTGCAATGATCCTTGTCTATTGGTACTGAATAGTATGCATCCTTTAGATCAATGCAAGCCATGAAGTACCTATTAGAAATTCGTCGTTTGGCCGTGACAAAGGTTTCCATTTTGAAATGGGCATACTGCACAAAAGTATTCAGTTCAGTCAAATCTATGGTGATGCGGCATCCGCCGTCTTTTTTATTTTTAGTGAAAATGTTCGATACAAACTCATGAGACTCTCTTTTGCTTTTCTCAATTACCCCTTTTGAATTTAGTCTTAAGAGTTCAGCATGACCTTCTGTCTTTTCTTTCTGTGAAAGTACAAACTTCCGACTATGTGTATGCTGAACAGGGGAAAGGAGTTTGTGAACAAATTCAATTTTATATTCCTGAATACTTTCCAGTATGAAAGGATCAGAAGTTAAAGTACTCCATGCATCCTGAAACAAGTGCAACCATCCACCAACCCTTGAGGAGTCTAAACATATGATGTTCACGAGGCAACCAGACCCACCTACCTCCATGGTTACCGGCGGTGCTGCGTTGGTTGCCTCTGTCCTTGTTTCTTGTGGTGTGGAGGCGCTGTGGTGTGGGGTTGGCGCATCTTACAAGAAGGCCGTGCTGGGCCATGGTCTAAAAAAGACTGTTAAGCAGGCTGTCCAGCCTTCGAGCTTTCACCAACATGTGGTCTATTGCCGTAGCGTTGTCTGCTGGTGGATGCATAGGGGTGCTGCCGCCGCTGGTATGGGGACTTGGTGGCAGCCAGCACCTTAATCATGCCAATTGCTTTTGCCACCTCGTCAAGGTCTTTGACCTGTTTCGGTAGGTTGTCCCCAAATAGCAATGTTGGCGGCTGTGCACTGGGTCTGCACAACCCCGCGAACTTGGGGTTGAGTGTAGGCCGGATGATGCTCTTCCTGTAACTGTTGATCTCATATTGAGTGTTACATAAGAGAGTTAGCACGTCCTGCAGCTCCTCCGGCATATAGTAATCTCAACAGCCAGCAGTTTAAGGATCTTTTGGAGTTTGACTTCTTGGCTCCTTATCCCACGGCTCATGTTACCCCAAATGGGGTTGTTAACAGCAGGCACATTGAGGGAGATGCTATTCTCCGGAGCTAGATACTTTGCTGCCGTATCATTGATGGCTTGCTCTTGTAGTTGGTTTGTCGCCATGTAATTTATACTGGCGGCCAACTTAGGATGGAGCAGCAGCCCTTTTTGGGTAGGCAGTGCAAACTTAGTGACCATACCCAAAAGCTCCTCTTCTGGCACCCCCTAGCATTGTCGTATCTTCAGCCATGCCCCCATCTTCAGAGTCAGCCCAGTTCTGACTCCTAATGCTCCCCTGCGAAGAGGGTGAGACATTTGGCAGTCCTTAAAAGGATGCTGCCGTGGGTCTGCTAGGAGACCCACTGTGACTCTGCCCCTGCTGTAGCAGGTCACATTGGAGCATTTGCACAACCATCCGCTCCATGCGGGACAATCGACCGCCGTCGTTTCCCGCAGGTGGGGTGTCCTCCGGTCCGGACTCAGCCGAGTCAGCGGATCTGCCCGACTTCCGGGTGGTTTTGTCGCCAGTCCCAGGAGCACCTGTGGCCTGTAGAGCGTGAAGTCGGGGGCTGCGGTTTGAACCAGCAGCTCAGGAGAACTCGGACGCCGCTGGCTGCCTCCTTCCTCAGCAGCAACTTTAGTAGCGGCTCTTCTTGACTTTCAGGACTCCATGGTGCGCTCTGAAAAACAACAGCACACAGAGCCAACAAACTACCTCAGACTGGTAAGTACTTACCTGCGGGCTGTTTTTAAACTTACGCTGGAGGAGCAGCGCTCCTCCTGCCTGTCGCTTCGCAATGCGTTCGACGATATGTCGCGCATGCTTGCTGGCGGGGTCTTCACGTAGTCACTCATGTGACTCCGAAGTAAAATGCATAATAAAATGGTCAGCACTCCTTTTCATTACTTACATATTTGAATGTACTGCCAGGAATCCCATTGACATATAACACTTAATCACCTTTCCGGGAGTTGTAGAATACTTCTGAAATAGGTCAAATATTACAGAGAACACTGTGGAGGCCAAATCAATGGATAGGGGTTGTGGGGAGAAGGCAGGAGAATGGGGTCGAGAAGGGACGATAGATCAGCCATGATTGAATGGCGGAGTAGACTTGATGGGCCGAATGGCCTAATTCTGCTCCTATCACATATGAACTAACGAACTTGTGAAGAAAATAATTTACTCAGCTTTGGTCTTCAAGTAAAACCTCTGCCGTAAAACGTTATAACCATATAATAACCATATACCAATTACAGCACAGAAACAGGCCTTCTTGGCCCTTCCAGTCCGTGCCGACCATTTATTTTCCCCTAGTCCCATCTACTTGCACTCAGACCATACCCCTCCATTCCCTTCCCGTCCAAAAAAACCTATCCACTTTACTTTTAAATGTTAAAATCGATCCTGCCTCCACCACTTCTGCTGGAATATCATTCCACACTGCGGCCACACAGCCACCACTCTCTGAGTAAAGAATTTCCCCCTCATGTTACCCCTAAACTTCTGTCCCTTAATTCTCATGTCATGTCCTCTTATTTGAATCTTCCCTACCCTCAATGGGAAAAGCTTATCCACGTCAACTCTATCTATCCCTTTCATCATTTTAAAGACCTCAATCAAGTCCCCCCTTAACCTTCTGCGCTCCAAAGAATAAAGACCTATGATTGCGTAAATAATTTTTCCCCAACTGTATGTGGTCTCACTGTAGGCCCACATCATGAAACATAAATACAATTTTCCACTGTCCACAAATGCATGACATTTAAAGTTCATTATGACATTGGAATATTTATATCATTTTTACCTCAACATAGTCCATTGGGTCGACAAATGCATGGCATCTTCCAAATATGCTGCTTTTCCTCATCATCTTGAAACAATGCTGCTGTGCGTAATCCACTAGAAACAGAGATGACAATGTGACTGTTCTGTGTCATTAGTCACCTTATTGAAGCAGAACAGCCCATTCCCAGGAAGCACTGCACCCAGCGCAGTGACCCTCAAGTTCTGCAATAACCTACCAGTCTTGACTGCAATTGCCTGAGAACGACGGCCTTGGATGTGGTTCAATTTGTAACGTACACTCAGGAGAGCTTTTTGAGCCAATACATAGGTAGTGGTAGGTGTAGTTATACGTAGGTACAACTAGAGACACACCTGTACCAGGTCTAATCTTGGGAAATGAGGTCTGACACGTGTGAGAAGGGGAGCAATTTGAGTATAGTGTTCATAGTTCTGAAAGATTCAGGGCAGTTGTGGAGATGGTCTGCAAGCTAAGGTCCTCATATATAGGAAGGAACTGCAGATGCTGATTTACAATATAATACAATGCCATATCGTTTATTGTCATTTGAACCTCAAATGAAGTTCAAACAAAATTTGGTTTCTGCAGTCATTCACCAAGAAGAAACAATTAACAAGACACACAATTAACACAATTTATACAAACATCCATCACAGTGAATCTCCTCCTCACTGTGATGGAAGGCAAAGTCATTGTTTCTCCCCTGTTTTCCATTCTTCTCCCGATGTTAAAGCCCCCGGCGGGCGATGGCAAGTCCCGCGGGCGTTAAGGCCGTGCCGGGCGATGTAAGGCCCTGCTCCAGGTCTTGATGTTGCAGCCGCACCGGGCGATGTAAGGCCCCGCTCCGGGTCGTTTACAACCCGGCATTCTCGGCGGGAGAAGTTGCCGTTGTGGGAGCTCCGAAAAGCGCTCCCAATGTCACCGTCCACCGGGCCTTCAGCCGGAGCCTCCGAAGCTCTGAAGTTAGGTCGCAGCCGTGCGCCACCACAGTTCTCCACGCTCCAAAGCCGGCCAGCTCCACAATAGTGAGTCCGCAGGCTCAGCAACTGGAGCCCCCAGATCGCTCCGGTTGGAGGATGCTCCATGATGCTAGGCCCCAACGACAACAGAGACCCGACAGGGAAAAGATCGGGTCCCCCGTACAGGGAAGAGATTAAAAAGTTTGCCCCTGCCCCTCCACATGTACACAGCCAAAAAACAATATATAAACTACAACCAAACTATACACTCAACAAGACAAAACTAAAAAAAAAAAGACAGACAGACTGTAGAGGCCGCTGCCACGAGGCTCCGCCATTTTACTATTGCAATTTTACACCGAAGATAGACACAAAATACTGGAGTAACTCAGCGGGACAGACAACATCGCTGGATAGAAAGGAAAGAACCCATTCCTTCTCTCCAGTGATGCTGCCTTTCCCACTGAGTTACTCCAGCAGTTTGTGTCTCGTTAAGGGTCTAAATTGGGTGGAGGTGGATTTCAATAATATAAAGCAAGACCTGGTGAAATTAGGTTGAGAGTAGCTGATTGCAGTTAAAACATCAAGAAGTGAAGTTCTTTTGGCTGGGAGGCAGCTAGAGTTCAAGGCCATCGTGTCCCTGTAAGGGTGAAAGGTAAGGATGAGCAAGCCCTCCATGATTTGAAGTGTTGATGAAGGGAAAAAGGGTATACACTATATCTCTATATTATAAAAGTTTGGGCTTGACCGCTTTTGGCTCACTGTGGTGTGATTTCTGAGAGAACGCCACCACCTATGGCTGTTATTTTTGGCCAGCTCGCTCAGAGCCCCCCTCCGCCTTCCTGGAACAGAGGATCTTTCCCATTGATGAAAAATCAGAGAAATATTAATGTTTTAAAAAAGTCACCATTCTCTCTGCTGCCCCTGCTGGAGGGAGGCGGAGGGACTATAAAACCAGGAAGTGATGTGCCTCACTCAGTCTCTGCAAGATGGAGGAAGCCAGAGGGTCACATCTCTCTGAGCTCTGAATAGCACTGAACACATGTCTACTGAACTGTGAGTGCTCTTAATGTGGTTCTATAAATGCTTGCAAAAAGTGCCTATTGGTTCTAAAATGCTTGCAAAAAGACTCTGTTGGGTCCAAAATGGTTGCACAAAGTGTCTCTGTGGGGTCCAAAATGGTTGCACAAAGTGTCTCTGTTGGGCCCAAAATGGTTGCACAAAGTGTCTCTGTTGGGTCCAAAATGGTTGCACAAAGTGTCTCTGTTGGGTCCAAAATGGTTGCACAAAGTGTCTCTGTTGGGTCCAAAATGGTTGCACAAAGTGTCTCTGTTGGGTCCAAAATGGTTGCACACAGTGTCTCTGTTGGGTCCAAAATGATGCCTGGCCTGTGTGACTGAGCTGCCAGCCCAAGAATCCATTTGGCCCACAATGTCCATACTAGCCCTCTGGAAACCCGTACCTTTGACCCACAACACACATACTAGCGCTCCAGAAAGATGTCCCACTTAGTATAGTAAAGGTATAGAGGGAAAAAAGGCAAACTGAATTGGGAGAGACCATTGAGAAATAGTCTGAAGAGTGCTTATAAATTGTAGAAGAGACATAAAATATACTTTACAGACAAGATTAAGGAGAATTCCAAGGGATTTTATATTAGGTGCAAGAAGGTAAGCAGTGTATTAAAGGGCAAGGCATGTGTGAAGCCCGAGGATGTGGGTGAAATACTTCTCATCTGTATTTACGAAGGAGTGAGACGAGGTAAAATGAGAATTCACAGGGGGGAGTGGTGAAATTCTAGTTCATGCTAGCATTAAAGAGGAGGAGTATGAGATTGCTTGGTGCATATAAAGATGAAGAAGTCCACAGGGCACGAAGAGGTCCACCCCAAACTGCAATGGGAGGTAAGGGGTCTGCAATGGAATTGCTGGGGTCTAGATGGTGAATTCTGCATCATCCTCAGCCACAGGTGAGATATCAGATGACCGAAGGGTAACAAATGCTGTACCTTTATTTGAGAAAGGCAGCAGGGATAAACTGGATAAGGTCAGGGCAGTGAATCTTACATCAGTGTTGGGGAAATTATTGGAGAAAAATCAAAGGGACAGGATTTAACGTCACTTGGAAAAACTGGGATTAATTAGGGATTACCAGAACGGCTTTATTCATGGGAGATCTTGTCTCACCAATGTGCTAAGTTTCTTGCAGATTGATGACAGCAGTGCAGTAGTGGTTAGAAACATAGAAAATAGGTGCAGGAGTAGGCCATTCGGCCCTTTGAGCCTGCTCCACCATTCAATATGATCATGGCTGATCATCCAACTCGGTATTCTGTACCTGCCTTCTCTCCATACCCCCTGATCCCTTTGGCCCCAAGGGCCACATCTAACTCCCTCTTAAATATAGCCAATGAACTGGCCTCAACTACCTTCTGTGGCAGAGAATTCCATTGGTTACCTTCTGTGGCAGAGAATTCCAGATACAAGGAATTCCCATGTTCATTAGCTATGGAGAATCTAAGAGCAGGAACGTCAGGTTTCAACTTTGGACAGGTCGCTGATAGAGTCCTGTGTGCAGATCTGGTCACTACACCAAGGGAAGGCTGTGATAGTGCTGCAGAGATTGCAGAGGAGATTCACCTCGATGGGAGCATTTCAGATATAAGGAGCGGTTGGATAGGCTAGGCTTGTTTTCCACAGAGTGGAGGAGGCTGATACCATATACCTGATGGAGGTATATAAAATTATGATGGTAGACAGTTCGAATCTTCTACCCTGCTAGGATTATCTACTTAAAGATATATTTGTAAAATGAATGGTAGCTCTGAGCACTGGTCGGGGGCATATTTTCACTCCGAGTGTGGTTAGAAACTGAAACGCGCTGCTTAAAGCGGGCGGCACGATGGCGCAGCGGTAGAGTTGCTGCCTTACAGCTCTTGGAGCATCGGAGATCAGGTTCGATCCTGACGACAGGTGCTGTTTCTACATTCTCTCCGTGACCGAGTGGGTTCTCTCCGAAATCTTCGGTTTCCTCCCACACTCCAAAGACGTACAGGTATGGAGGTAAAATGGCTTGGTAAATGTAAAAAGTTGTCCCCAGTGTGTGTAGGATAGTGTTAATGTGTAGGTATCGCAGGCAGGTGCGCACTCGTTGGGCTGAAGTGCCTGTTTCCATGCTCTATCTCTAAACTAAACTAAATGGTTAGGTGGAGGCAGATGCTCTCACAACAAAAGAGAAATGGCTGGACGAGCATTTGAATTGATAAGGCATTGGAGACTGAGACCAATTGAGGAAAAATGGGAATAGTGTGGTTACAGCATGAAGGTTGGCATGGACTGTGGGACTTGGACCTGGTTCTGTGCTTTACAACTTTATGAGGTGTAAATGAGTAGCTTCCATTGGCTTAACTGGTCGCTGTAAAGGCGTAATGTCTGAAATGTCATAATTGTAAATCAATGGATTTTTCAAAGGTTTGTTTATGTTTGAGCCTTTACTTTAATCACTGTCATTTCCAGGCAAAAATGTCATCCCAATTTACCAATAATAAATTCACAACAGATTACATTTCACCTTGTGAAAGAAAAAGTAGGAAGAATGAGTACAAACTGTCCCAGGCCACTGATCCCACGCTGACTTCCGGCCTATCACCCAGGTCTTGCCCTTTTCTCTCTTCTACTTTTTGGGAGAAGAATCAGGGAGTGGATGCTTCAGAACCCATTGTCATCAGACTCCTGCATCAAACAGTAGGGCAGTACAGTGGCGCAGTTGGTAGAGCTGCTACCTTACAGCACCAGAGACCCGGTTTCGATCCTGACTTTGGGTGCTGTCTTTGTGGAATCTGCACATTTTTCCTGTGACAGCGGGGATCACTCCTGGTGCTCCAGTTTCCTCCAGCATACAAATGATGTGCAGATTTGTAAGTTACTTGGCCTCTGTAAATTGGTGTGTACCTGGTGTGTAGGGAATGGATGAGAATGTGGGATAACATAGAACTAGTTAAACAGGTGATCGATGGTCAGCAGAGACTCCGTGGGCCGAAGGACTTATTTCCATGTTGTATCTCTAAACTAAATCAAACCTCTTTCACATCCCTTCCCCGACATGCTGTCGCAAACTCTTAATCTTAACAACCTCATTCAGTTATTCCATAATTGTATTTTAATATAATTTTTTGCACGCCCTAGAATTGCACTACAATCTTTGTACCATTCTGCTGCTTTGCACACATTGGTGTATTTATTGTCACATTTATCAGTATTGTATGGATACCGTGTACACTGTGATCTTCATGCCAACAAGGAAATTCTTTATGACAATAAACTAATCTGTAACCGGAATCTGAATCTGAAGTTTCCTGATAACTGTATCTTTCCCTCAGAATAAAAAGCGTGGGTGTTATTCTGATCTGAGAACAAACCCTTGCCACAAGAAATTCAGCCCATTCACCGATCTACTCAAAACAAAGTTCATCACGAAGGGAGGCTTTGTTTTTGTCACTTACACTTGAATTGACTGAGAGAGCAAGGGTCTGGATGCTTGTCGATTGCATTTTTGTAGCATCTACCAAGGCGCCAAGTGTTCACAAATATCGCAGCAATCCCTTCTGAGATTTCCATGCTGCTCTTGAAGTCATCCTTGGAGTCGCCATTGAAATTTCCGCATAATCCTACAAGAGAGCAAGTGTCAGATTGAGCATTAAGTAAGAGCAGTCAGTGCTGTGAGTGGTGCAATGGACTGAGGGCATTGCCTCAAAGCCCACTCCCAGAGTTCCACAGAGGCTGTGCCAGAAGAGGTATCATTGGAAGGCAACACAGAGTGGTGACTGGAAAGTTGACAAATTCCTCCATCTCCAAGCAGCAGCAGCAGCACAAACCAACATCATTGCTTTAGGTTTAGACCAGGGGTGGGGAACCTGCAGCCTTCTAAGCCATTAAGTGCGGCCTATTGAACAAATCCAAATTTTGTAGAACAAATTTTTTTATTATTATTATGTTTTTGTTCATTTTATTATTTTCATTTTAATCTTAAAATGAACGTATTTAAAATACCAAAGAGTAAAAGAAGAATAACAAAATAATCCTCCCCGACTGACGGCCACAATTAAAACATTAGTAAGTCATGAGGGCTATTTTAACAAAATAATGTAGGTATGTTACAAAACTTACCTTTAGCGGCGCTGCACTTCTGCCGCTCCCCGTGTGCGCGACTTTAGCGCCTTTCAGAGGGGGGCGGGCTTAAAGTGCCGATTTTCACCAGACCAGGATAATCGATGAATGTCGGGCGATTTAATTGCGGAAGAAAAATCGCTCCGACATTTCATCCATTAAGGTATTTTTAAATTACTCTAAGTTATTTGTTAACTAGAGTAATTTAAAAATCACCTTCAAAAGCCGTGACCGCAGACCACCGGAAGCATTTTCCGTAGGGGAGAAAAAAAGGTAAATACTTAATTTTTTTATTAAAAGTTGGTTTTTTGGGAGGCATAAATACTATTTTAATGTTGCGAAATGGGGTCCCCAAAAAATGTATGAACCCCCAGTATTTTCCCCCCCGACTTCACTGCTAACCGCAACGTTCCAATCCACCGCATTCCACTAAAACCCACTCGCTAGTTGATTTAAATGGCCATTTATTTACAGGCATTAAACACTAAATTCCTTCCATTTGGCCCAGAAATTCATGAAAATGAGATTTAAAAATTATGTTATATTGTGGATTATTGTGTGAATGTTATTTGGACACTTAGGCAATTAAAAAAAAGTTTATCTTTTCTTAAGAAATTGATAGATGTTTAGATCTACTCATTGAATTTTATAATTAGCTACAATTAGATAACTAACTAATTATATACTTTAATTTCAGGTAATCCAAGTAAGATTGTTTAATATTTGTTTCAGAATGCTTCAATCTATAATGACTGAAAATTTCATTGAGTTCTCTTAATTTTTAATAAAGTTATGGGCTTTTAATTTTTCCAGATCACAGCTTTTGAGTTAAGTCAATTGAAAGGCAATGGGAAGCAAGATACTCATTTCCGAGCATGAAAATGGCCATAACTTTCTTAATACTGAAGATATGAAAGTAAATTAGGTGTCAAATTAAACTTCTTGTTATGCTTTATCTGATGGGATAAATTGCAGACTTGATTTTTAAAATCTCAAAATTTTGTAACATTGCTAAATAATGTACATTCTGAAGTATATCTACTTTAAGTTTCTTGGATGCGGCCGTATTAGATTACAGCTAACTTAATGCGGCCTTCCGCCATGAAAACGTTCCCCACCCCTGGTTTAGACTATTGTCACATGTACCAAGGTACAGTTAAAAGCTTTGCTTTGCATACTATCCAGTGAAATCAGATAGTACTATACATGGATAGAATTTAGCCAAACTCAAAAACAATAGGTAGAGCAGAGAAAAAGTACAGAGTGTAGAATACAGTGTTCAGCATTGTATCGCAACGGTACCAGAGACAAAGTCCAACGTTCACAATGGAGTAAAGGTGATTAGACAGTGCACTAGCTTATAGAAGGACATTCAGAAGCCTGATAACAATGGGGAAGGAGCTGTTCCTGTTCTAGATTCTGGTGCTGCACACTTTCATGCTTTTCGATATCCTGCCACAGGGAGAAGCAGGGAGAAGAGGAATGACTATGTTTTTGATTATGTTGGCTGCTTTTCTGAGGTAGCATGAAGTGCGTGTGGTCAATGGTGGGAAGACTGATCTGTGTGCTAGACTGGGCTACATCTTTGACATATGCACCAGAACCAGCACAATTGCATTCTCACTGCAACATTACAGATACAGATTAAATGCAACAACAATAACAATAAATATACAATAAATGATCAATTATTCTAAGTAAACAGTCCATGGTGGAGCAAGGGAAAAGCTGTTCTTGAACCTGGAGGTAATAGTTCAAAGGATCATGTGTCTTTTTCCCGATGGGAACAGCGAAATGAGAGTGGCCAGTGTGGTATGGGACTTTGAAGGTATTAGCTGCCTTTGTGGGGCAGAACTTCCTGTAGATTCCTTCGATATTGGGGAATAGAGGACAAACTATGCAGGGAAAGGGAAAGGTGGAATGTTTCCTGGCCAAAGTTGGGGGATGAAGGCAAAGATGGTGCAAGGGCAAGTCAACCCGAGTGAGGCTGCGGAAATACTGAGCTGGAGGTGGGAACAAATGTAGATGAGGCCTTGGCAACTTGATCATGCCTGTAATTATGTGGGTGAGATTTATACGGAATCTGAGGTGTGTTTGCGGCTGGGATTCTGGCGCAGACTCCCAAGGAGTTTAGTTTGGGTTTAGTTCGATGAAGATTGGGGAAGTGACACAGTTTTTGAACATGCACAAACATGGCCACGAGTATGATTGAAATATACATACAAAAAGAAGCTTTCATGATTTATCTTACTGTTTTGTACTACGACAATAACAGAACTATTAATCAAGAGACTGTTTTTGGAAGATTCGTGTTTCGACAGCATTGATTGTCTCATGGAGAGCTCCTGGGTGCGTAAAGATTACCTTATGATCCACTGTCGTCAATTAAAGTGACTATTGAGGACTAAATCCTTGAGACGGTGTAAAACCTGCCAAAAACTACAAGGTGCTTGTTCATTTGTCCTGATGGAGGATTGGAGGATCACACATCTCCGAACACTGAATTGTGAAATGTTCAAACCGCTCACTATTTCATCTTAAAAATCATTGATAACTTTTGCTCTCCACTGATACTTTGGTGTGCTTTAAGCATTCCTGCTTTGATTTCAGCATCCAAAATATTCTTTGAGCTTTATTTTGATTCACAGCCTTTCCTTTTCAAGAACAAGCAGGTCAGAAAAATTCTTGTTCCAACTTCAGACGAGAGTGCAGGCTCCTCGATGTTTTGATCACTGCAGAAGCTTTGGAAACATCTCCTCAGGACAGACAGACAGATGCAACCTCTTCAAGGATGTATAGGAGGAATGTGGATCGACAGTGGTGCAGCAGGTGGAGCTTCTGCCTCACAGTGCCAGAGACCCAGCTCCGATCTTGCCCTCGGTGCTTTGTGTGGACTTTGCATGCTCTCCCTGTGACCATGTGGGTTTCCTCAGGAGCTCTGGTTTCTTTCCACATTGCAAAGATGTCCGAGTTTGTAGGTTAATTGCCCTCTGTAAATTGCCCCGAGTGTAGAGAGTGGATGTGAAAGTGAGATATTATAGAACTACTGTGAACGGGTGAATCGATGGTCAGCATGGACATAGGCAGGCTGAACGGCCTGTTTATATGCTGTATCTTTCAATCAATTCAATTTAAAAAACACCTGCGTAACTCATCTCAGAATGGAGGGCATCAGTTATGAGGTTCATAGAACAACATTGTCAGTTTTTTTTGAAGAAATTAGTTTGTAATGCATAATTTCAGTTTGCGCCTGGGTCTTGTTCATTTTGATTACGTCATTACATTCTTTTTTTTTCTAATAGGGAACCCTGACTGAAACTTGGACTCGGGATTAGATGAAAAGTTCTATTCTATATTCCTTGATCTTATCTCCAATGTTGTATTAATGGTAAATTATTCCATTCTTTATGATTTCTTTTTGATTTTGATTTTATTTTACTGTTTTTCTCTCTTTTTATATTAAAAAAAATTATTAGAGACAAAATGATCCATTTGATAATATCAATAATGTATGATTGTTGTGTACGAAATATTGCTATCATAATATGTGTTTGCTAATTCACTGCTTACCTACTCTAATAAAAATATATATTTAAAACGTAATTACATTCTTCATACCTCTCAAAATAAACTTGTTTAATTCCAGAAATTATTTTGCTGATCCAGAACTCAAACCTTCCAACCTTCCCCTGCACTATTCCTTAATGCAAATATTTTCATGGGATCAGGATATAAGCTCCGAAAGATAAGAAGGAAAGCAAGACATGAAGTGGTCTTTCATCGCTTATCGCCTTGCGGGTCTGTCTTCCCAAACATTGTTACTGTAAATTAATACAAATGTCTCTTACCATGTGTGCTGTCAAAAAATTTCATTTGTACCATTATGTACACTTGGAAAACTGGGCTGAAGTAGATTTGCATCTTCAGGCCAAATCTGGTGGTCATCTGAACGCAGGCGATGGATTTTCTCTCAACCTTAAACCCAGCTAAAAGCAACAAAACAGGCCATCATTAAATGTTATGAATGAAGCAGACAGGTGAAAGGGTATCCTTTTCCTCAATAACTTGATTATTTCTATCGATTCAGGACTGACACAGCTGGTAGAGTCATTGCCTCACAACTCCAGTGACCTGGATTCACTCCTGAGATCTGGTGCCACATCTGTGGATTTTGCATGTTCTCTCTGACTGACTGCACAGGTCTCGCCTGGGTGCTCCATTTTTCTTCCCATATACCAAATTCATAAGGTAATTAGGTCATGTGATAGGTGTAGATTTAGACCATTCAGACCATCAAGTCTGAATGGTCTAAATCTACATCTATCATATGACCTAATTACCTTATGAATTTGGTTCATGTACTGTACTATGAATTTGGTTCATATGAACGTACTACGCCATTCAATCATGGCTGATCTATATCTCCCTCCTAACCCCATTCTCCCACCTTCTCCCTATAACCCTTGACATCCATACTAATCAAGAATCTATCTATCTCTGCCTTAAGAATATCCATTGTCTTGGCCTCCACAGCTTTGTGTGGCAAAGAATTGCACAGATTCACCACCCACTGACTAAAAAAAATCCTCCTCATCTCCTTCTGAAAGGAATGTCCTTTATTCTGAGGTTATAACCTCTAGTCCTAGACTCTCCCACAAATGGGAACATCCTCTCCACATCCACTCAATCCAAGCCTGGATTACAATTTGTGTAAATTGGAAACTTAATCAGTCGCTGTAAATTGGCCCCAGTGTAGGTGAGTGGTAGAATTTGTGGGAGTTGATGTGGATGGTGTGTCGAAGACCCAGTTTCGATGATGTAGGACTCTGATTCTATGTGAAGGGAATATTTGGGAAATAGCAATTACAACATAATATGGTATGGAGAAAGGATTTGGGCTACTCCAGGTTTAGTGGAGTCAAGTGAGGATCGGTTAGCTTCAGTTGTATGAGAAATGATCTGGCCCAGCTCAGATGGAACCATCGTTTAGGAAGGAACTGCAGATGCTGGTTTACACCAATGTTAGTCAAAAAATTAGCAGTTACTCTAGTAACTCAGCGGGACAGGCAGCATCTCTAGATAGAGGGAATGTGTGACGTTTTGGGTTGAAACTCTTCTTCAGACTGAGTGCCAGGGGAGAGGGAGTTACAGAGATAAGGAAGTGTAAGAGATCAAGGAAAATGTAGAATAGACCAGTGTTAGCTCAGAGAAAGTGACAACAAAGCAAACAGACATACAATGAAGGGACAGTCAGACTGGTCGGAGAACAAGGAAGGGGGAGGGATAAAGAGAGGGGGAAAGCAGGGGTTACTTCAAGTTAGAGAAGTCAATATTCATACTGCTGGGATGTAATCTGCCCAAGCGAAATATGAGGTGCTGTTCCTCCAATTTGCACTGGGCCTCACTCTGACAATGGAGGAGGCCCAAGACAGAAAGGTCAGTGTGGGAATGAGAGGGTGTTTAGCAACCGGGGGATCAGGTAGGTTTAGGCGGACTGAGCGGAGGTGTTCACTGAAACAATCGCTGAGCTTTCGTTTGGTCTCGCCGATATGTAGGAGTCCACACCTGGAACAGCGGATACAGTGGATGAGGTTGGAGGAGGTGCAAGTGAACATTTGCCTCACCTGAAAAGACTCAGAATCCCTGGGCGGAGTCTAGGTGGGAGGTATAGGGACAGGAGTTGCATCTCCTGCGGTTGCAGGGGAAAGTACCTGGGGATAAGCTGGTTTGGGTGGGAAGGGACGAGTGTTCCCATCTCCACCCCTTTCCGCTTTCCACAGAGATTGTTCCCTCCACAACTCCCTGGTCAATTTGTCCTTTCCCACCCAAACACCCCCTCGCCGTGTACCCCCCAGGAAGGAACTGCAGATGCTGGTTTCAACCGAAGATAGCCAAAAAATACTGGAGTAACTCAGCTGGACAGGCAGCAGCTCTGGAGAAAAAAAAATAGGTGACGTTTTGGGTCAAGACCCTTCTTCAGACTGAGAGTCAGGGGAAAGAGAAAGGAGAGATATAGATGGTGATGTAGAGAGAGATATAGAACAAATTAATGAAAGATATGCAAAAAGGTCATCGGAGAGCAGGAGGAATCACAGAGGGGGAGCAGCGAGAGAGGATGTTGCAGAACTCTCGTCGGAGAACTTCTTCAAAGTAGGTGTACAGTACCTTGAGGCAATTTTGCAGTGGAGCAGACAAGATGTGTAGGAAGGAACCTGGTGAGTATTTTTGATAAATTAACAGAAAGAGTTGCTGAGGGAAAGGCCACACATCCAGACTTCCAGAAAGTAATGCACATAATAAGCTTGTCGGCTAAACTGAAGGCCACAGGATAAAACAGTCTGCAGTGCGGAGAGAGAGAGAGAGACATTTAAAATCATCAAGTGCATCGATACTGGTGTTCTTTTATTATTGTCAGGTGCACGAGGCTAAGTAAAATACATTGATTTGTGTGCTGTCCAGGGTGATCATACCATAGATTTGTACAATTGGTAGTGTAAAAACAGAAAGGAAACAGAGTGCAGAATATAGTGTTCCAGCTGCAGAGAAAGTGCAGATAAAAAACAGAGTAGATAGAGGGAAATGTTCTCGATGATGGACAATGTAGAACCAGGGGCATAGGATGAAGGAACAAATCATACACTATGAAAAATGTTTTTAAACATCACTTGGTTGGGATGCAGAATGCTAGGAGCATAGGGAAGCCATATTCAATTGCAGCACTCAGAGGAAGGTCAAGAGTGTTTCATCGTCATATGTCCTAGGTAAAACATTGAATTCTTACTTGCACCAGCTTAACAGAAAATGTAAATATAGTACATTGTAAATATAATAAACAAGAAAAAATAGTTCAATGTGTATGTGTGTGTATATATACACTGAACTATTTATGTGTGTGTCTATATATATATATATATATATGTGTGTGTATATATATATGTGTGTGTATATATATATGTGTGTGCATATAAATAAATATATGTGTGTGTGTATCTTATATTACTAAAAGTCTGATCTTGACCGCTTTTGGCACACTGGTGTGATTTCCGAGAGAACGCCGCCACCCACGGCCGTCATTTTTGGCCAGCTCGCTCAGAGCCCCCCCCTCTGCCTTCCTGGACCAGAGGATTTTTCCCATCTATGAAAAATCAGAGAGATGTTAACATTCGCCATTCCCTCTGCTGCCCCTGCTGGAGGGAGGGGGAGGGACTAAAAAACCAGGGAGTGGTGTGCCTCACTAAGTCTCTGCAAGATGGAGGAACGCCAGAGGGTCACGTATCTCTGAGCTCTGAATGGCACTGAACACATGTCTACTCAACTGTGAGTGCCCTTAATATGGTTCTATAAGTGCAAAAAGTGTCTCTATTGGTTCTAAAATGTTTGCCAAAAGCGTCTCTATTGGTTCTAAATTGCTTACAAAAAGTGTCTCTATTGGCTCTAAAATGCTTGCAAAAAGTGTGTCTATTGGTTCTAAAATGTTGCAAAGAGTGTGTCTATTGGTTCTAAAATGCTTGCAGAAAGAGTCGCTATTGGTTCTAAAATGCTTGCAGAAAGAGTGTGTCTATTGGTTCTAATTTGCTTGCAGAAGGTGTCTATTGGTTCTAAAATGGTTGCAAACTGTGTCTATTGGTTCTAAAATGGTTGCAGAAAGAGTGTCTCTATTGGTTCTAAAATGCTTGCAAAAAGTGTGTGTATTGGTTCTAAAATGCTTGCAAAACGTGCCCCTATTGGTTCAAAAATGGTTGCAAAAAGTGTCTCTGTTGGTTCTAAAATGCTTGCAAAAAGCGTGTCTATTGGTTCAAAAATGCTTGCAAAAAGAGTGTCTCTATTGGTTGTAAAATGCTTGCAAAATTTGTCCCTATTGGTTCTAAAATGCTTGCAAAATGTGTCTCTTTTGGTTCTAAAATGCTTGCAAGAAGTGTCTCTATTGGTTCTAAAGTGCTGCCTGGCCAGAGTGACTGAGCTGCCTGGCCTGATTGACTGAGCTGCCAGCCCAAGAATCCATTCGGCCCACAATGTCCATACTAGCCCTCTATAAACCAGTTCCTTTGACCCACAACACCTATACTAGTGCTCCAGAACCCCCCCCCCCCCCTCCCCCACTGGCCAGCAATATTGGAATTGGTGGAGAGGTGGAATATTGCATTGGAGGACCAGCCCTCCCGTGTGAAGCTGGGACCCATTGTATATGTATGTGTGTGTATATATATATATATATATATATATATATATATATATATATATATATATATATATATATATATATATATATATATATATATATATATATATATATATATATATATATATATATATATATATATATATATATATATATATATATATATATATATATATATATATACAAGGAACTGCAGATGCTGGAAAATCGAAGGTAGACAAAATTGCTGGAGAAACTCAGCGGGTGCGGCAGCATATATGGAGCGAAGGAAATAGACAACGTTTCGGATCAAAATCCTTCTTCAGTCTGAAGAACGGGTCTGAAGAAGGGTTTCGGTCCGAAACGTTGCACATTTCCTTCGCTCCATAGATGCTGCCACACCCGCTAAGTTTTTCCAGCAATTGTGTCTATATATATGTATACTCCCTGAACTTTTTAAAACAAAATATATATATTTTATGGCCTGGGGAAGAGGTCAGACAGTGGAACCAGTTTGATCGCTCTTACATAAAGCCATTGGGTGTGTTTGTTGAACTGATTCCGTGTGATCTGCGATTGTTCTGTATGCACTGTAACTATGTGCTTGGTAAGGTGTGAAGCTAATAGATGTTGAAAACATTCAACGTTAATCAGCATCTGTGAAGAAATTGAGTTAATGCTTCAGGTCAACAATATTCCAGAACTTCTGAAGAAAGATTACCAACTTGAAATTGCAACTCTATTTTTCTCTCCACAGATGCTGCCTGGCCTACTGAGTGTTTCCGAAAATTTCTGTTCATTAGACTACCCCTCTGCACCATCAGTCTGAAGAAAGGTCCCAGCCCGAAACGTTGATTGTCCATTTCCCTCCACAGATGTTGCTTGACCCACTGAGTTCCTCAGCAGTTTACTTTTGACGCAAATTTCAGCCTCTTATATTTCCATTTTAATTCAGCTACAGCATCTTGCTCAAGGCTCTAAAGTTGGATTGCCCTCCCCTTGTACCATAGCATTCCTTCCACCGTCACTCAACCATAACATGATGAGCACCACTCCCTTCTGTTCTGCATATCCCTCCTCACAGGCCGTGTTGAATAATCGCAAAAATCAATGTTACAAAATTATAATAGCACTCCTAATTTTAACCGTACTTGAACAGTGCTAATGATAAATAAACATGCTACGAAGGTGAGAAGGTGATGAGTTCTTTGTAACGTGGTACAAGGTCTCTGTTGCTCTTACAAACTGCAGTTGAGATGCCTTGTTAATATCCTAAGCTGCCTTAGGATGCAATGAAGTGGATCATCTCTCGATCTAACAACTATGTGATGTGAAACAGCAGGCGGCTAACAGAGAGCAACCATAGAATCATATAATTATACAACCCGTCCACACTGATCGTTGCCTAACCAAGTCTACACTTGCCAATTGCTAGCCCAAATCAGTCCAAACATTTCCTATCCATGTCTTTTAAATATCGGAACTGTACACATCTCTCCCACATCCCCTGGCAGCTCATTCCATGTACTTGCCATTCTCTTGTCCCTTTTAAATCTCCTCCTCCAAACCTCAAAGGGATTTCTTGAGTCAGAGGGTGGTGAATCTGTGGAATTCTTTGCCACAGAAGGCTGTGGCCAAGTCAATAGATATGTTTTAAGACGGAGATCGATAGATTCTTGATTAGTACGGGTGTCAGGGGTTTAATGGGAAAAGGGAGGAGAATGGGGTTAGGAGGAAGAGATAGATCAGCCATGATTGAATGGTGGAGTAGATTCGATGGGCCAAATGGCCTATTTCTGCTCCTATCATTTATGACTTTATGATCTTATGATCTCAACCTATGCCCTCAAGTTTTAGATTCCTCTACTTGTGGGAAAGGCTGTGACTCATTATTTTATCCTGTGCTCATTAATCCCTTACAGCTCGATTAGTTGCACCGTTGTATTTAATGGGAACATTGAATCCCTTTTCCCATTGACTCATGGAGAATATTAATGCATGGCATTAACCCACTGCCCCACCGTGCCCGTGACTCTACATCATGTGCAAGTTGCTGATTCATCCACCTGTCAAAATGAGGAGTGGCCATTTTAAGATGTTTAACCTGTCCCATGTTTCTCCCTCCTCAGACACCACAGCCTCTCAAGAGTAACCCCTGCGTCAGGGGTTATGGGAAGAAGGCAGGAGAATGGGGTTAAGAGGGAAATATAGATCAGCCATGATTAAATGGAGGCGTAAACTTGATGGGCCGAATGGCCTAATTCTGCTTCATTTGCGAACTTATGAACCTATGAAACTACAGCCTAGTAACTGATAAACTAACTGCCTTTGAAACTGCAATGAGGAGTCAATATTGGGCCCGGCTCCCCCACCGAGCCCCTGAACTCTGCCCAGCAATAACCACCATGTATGTCCTGGATGTGCAATGATCCTGAAACGTCCAGCACCCTACAATAATTAAAGGTCTTTATATCCCTCTCAAGACTCTGCCTACTGTGGCACCCTCTCCAGCCCTTCAAATCAGCTTGGTCATAGAGTCATGGAGTGATACAACATGGAAACAGGCCCTTTGTTCCAACTTGCCCACACTGGCCAACATGTCACAACTGCACTGTCCCACCTGCCTGCATTTGGCCAATATCCCTCCAAACCTATCCTATACATGTACCTGCCTAACTGTTTCTTAAACGTCGGTATAATCCCTCAACTACCTCCTCTAGCAGCTCGTTCCATACACCCACCATTCTTTGTGTGAAAAAGTTACCCCTCAGATTCCTATTAAATCTTTTCCCCTTCACCTTCAACTTATGTCCTCTGGTCCTCGACTCACCTACTCTGGACAAGAGGCTGTGCATCTAGCCGATTTATTCCTCTCATGATTTTGTATACCTCTACAAGATCACCAGCTTGGTGTTTAGCTTTACCTTTTATGAAGGGCAGACCCTGGATCTGATTATTCACGTACACCATGCCCAGCTTCAAGAAGGTAATTTTTATCTGTGAAACAACAAAAATAATGAAGCAGCCCATCTTTTAGATGGAAACCTGAAATATTTATAGGCAAACATATTTAACCAAACCTCACCATTTATAGCCTCCTTTATAGACAAGGCTACATCAACTTGATGGGCTTCACACTCTTGTGTCTGGTATGCTTGACTTCATTGATTAGGGCATTGAGTACAAGAGATAGGAAGTCATGATGCAGCTCTATATAACTTTGGTTAGGCCACATTTGGAGTCATGCTTGCAATTCTGCTCAACTCATTACAGGAAAGACGTGTAGGCTTTGAAGAAGATACAGGCCTTTCCTACGTAGAGGCCCATGACCCCATATAAAATGATATCTCGCAGCAGACACCTCCTATAAACAGGTTTTACATAAAACATAAAGACTATAATACAGGAACTGGCTCCTGCCCGCAATGTCTGTACCGAACACGACGCCAAGATAAACTAATCTCATCTGCCTACACATAATCCATACCCCTCCATATTCTGCATATCCACATTCCCACTCAAACGCCTCTTAAATGCTACTATCGTATCTTCCTCCATCACCTCCCCAATTACCAATTGGTAATTGGTACCACGTACCAATTACTCTGTGCAAAGACTTGCCGCACACATCTGTTTTAAACGGTATCCTTCTCATCTTAGAGCTATGTTCTCTACTCTTTGACATTTCTATCCTGGCAAAAAGGTTCAGACTGACCCATACGTATCTGTGCCTCCATAACCCCCCTCAACCTCCAGCCTTCCAGAGAAAACAATCCAAGCCTGTTCAACCTCTCCAAGTAGCTAATGCCTTCTAATCCAGGCATCATTCTGGTAAATCTTCTCCAAAGCCAACACATCCTGCCTGTAATGAGGTGAACAGAACCACATGCATTACTCCAAATTCTGCCTATCCAGTTATATAGAGCTGCATCAGGTGGTGCCGACAATAGCTGCCTCGCTAACAGGCTGTCTCGTCTTTTTCCTTCTTTATTTTTTTAGTTTGTTGTAAAATGTATGTTTTAGTGTACTTTTAGTTTTCTATTATGTGGGGGGTGGGGAAAACTATATTAATCTCTTTTCTCGACGGAGATACGACTTTTTCCGTGTCGTATCTCCGTCTGCACTGCGACTTAACATCGTGGAACTGGCGGTCCCTTGGATAGAGACCGACTTCGGGAGCTCCAACCGCAGGAGCTTTGACCGCCCCGATTGCGGGAGCTCGATTGCCCCGACTGCGGATGGTTCGATTCCACCGACAGCGGGAGAAAAAGGAGGACAGAATATAAGACTTTATTGCCCTCCATCACAGTGGTGAACCTGGAGTTGGGAAAAGGGAAAGTACCATGGGATCTGAGGGTCCTTGTTCATCAGTCAATTAAAATAAGCATGCAGGTACAGCAGGCAGTGAAGAAATTGAATGGCATCTTGGCCTTCATAACAACTCTATCTACTTGTGTTGCCACTTTAAGGTACTTGCACCCCAAGGTCCCATTGCACTTCAATGCTCAGGAGAGTCCTGTCATTTACGGTATAATTTTCTATTACATTTGACCTCCCAAATGGAAACACTTTGCACTTGTTTGCACTGAATCATATCTGCCATTCACCTTCACTATTTCCAACTGATCTACCCCCTGCTGAATCCTTTGACAACTTTCCTCACTATTCACAACTCTATCAATTCTTGTAACATTTATTAACCAGCCCACCCTCATTATAGGTCCAGCACTATTTCCTGAATAACATCACTCGCCACAGAACACGACATGATGCAGCACCCCTCCACCACTCTCCTCTGTCTTTTCTGGCCAATCCAATTTTGAATTCAATATATCAAATCACAGTGTATCCCATGTGACTCAATCTTCTGATAAGCCTAACGCGAAGGACCTTGTCGAATGCTTTATGAAAATCCATGTATACAACATTCACTGACCTAATCCTGGTTCATCAGTCAATGAAAGTAAACATGCAGGTACAGCAGGCAGTGAAGAAAGCGCGTGGCATGTTGGCCTTCATAAGAGGAGTTGAGCGTAGGAGCAAAGAGGTCCTTCTGCAGTTGTATAGGGCCCTAGTGAGAGCACACCTGGAGTATTATGTGCAGTTTTGGTCCCCTAATTTGAGGAAGGACATTCTTGCTATTGAGGGAGTGCAACATAGGTTTACAAGGTTAATTCCCGGGATGGCGGGACTGCCATATGCTGAGACAATGGAGCGGCTGGGCTTGTATACTCTGGAGTTTAGAAAGATGAGATGGGATCTTATTGAAACGTATGATTATTAAGGGTTTGGACACGCTAGAGGCAGGAAACATGTTCCCGATGGTGGGGGAGTCCAGAACCAGGGGCCACAGTTTAAGAATAAGGGGTAAGCCATTTAGAATGGAGACAAGGAAAAACATTTTCTCACAGAGAATGGTGAGTCTGTGGAATTCTCTGCCTCAGAGGGGGGTGGAGGCAGGTTCTCTGGATACTTTCAAGAGAGCTAGATAGTGCTCTTAGAGATGGCGAAGTCAGGGGATATGGGGAGAAGGCAGGTACGGGGTACTGATTGGGGATGATCAGCCATGATCACATTCAATGGCGGTGCTGGCTTGAAGGGCCGAATGGCCTACTCCTGCACCTATTGTCTATTGTCTAAGTATGTCATCAAGTGCATGAGCTGCTGCTTCTCCTCTCTATAACATTCTATGATGCCTCACACATTTCGTCATTTCAGATGTTTTCGTTTTTATGAATCACTCAACACAAATTTGCTCACCTTACTACTCGTAAAAATGATGGCACTTAAGGAAGTTTCGGTCGGCTTCACTCCAGATGTTTCAAATAGTGCCTCGATGTGTCCATTGCCAGGTATGACTGGACTCTGTAACGTTCAAAGAGCAACAAAAATAAATTCCGAATATCATAGCAGAGGAAATTCAGCATGTTGTTGCCTAGGGTGTCTCAATTATAAGGAGTGTCTGGACAGGCTTGGGATGGAGCAGAGAAGGCTGAGAGGGTGGGGAAAGTAGCTGAAGAGATGTTGAGATTTTTTTTTTATTGAAGAGAATTGTCCAAGATCACAGTGTTCAGGTAAAGGTCAGAACATTTGGAGATCTGAGGAAGAATATTTTCCATCAGTGGCTAGTGAGAAGATGGAACTGACGGGGTGGTGGAAACAGGCCCTTCGGCCCACCGAATCCGTGCTGACCAACGATCCACACACACTTACACTACCCTACACACACTAGGGGCAAATTTACAATTATACCAAAAGCCAATTAACCTAGAAACCTGTACATCTGTGGAGTGTGGGAAGAAACCGGAGATCATGGAGAAAGCCCATACAGGTCACGGTACGAACATACAAACTCCCAGGGAACAGGCAAGCACCCAGGATCGAACCTAGGTCTCTGCGGCTGTAAGGCAGCAACTCTACCGCTACGCCACCGTGCCACCAACAAGGTAAAGGCTTCCCTTTCTGTTTATAGTCTTCATCTACTTTATCGCGCAGCGGTAGAGTTGCTGCCTTACCGAGCCAGAGTCCCGGTTTCGATCCTGACCACGGGTGCTGACTGTACGAAGTTTGTACCGTCTCCCCTTGATCTGCATGGGTTTTCTCCGGGAGCTCCAGTTTCCTCCTACACACAGGGTTGTATGTTAATTGACTTGGTAAAATTGTTAATTGTCCCTAGTGTGTGTAGGATGGTGCTAGTATGCGGGGACCGCTGGTCGGCACGGACTCAGTGGGCCAAAGGGCCTGTTTCCGCACTGTATTTCTAAACTAAATTAAACTTATTTTTTATCTACTTAAAATAGCCCAATCGTGCACCAGCACTAAAATCTGTTAAGAATTAATCAATTGACGTTCTATCTTACTTTGACAAGAACAAAATTGCAGATTGAGTGGAATCGATACTGTCTTGAATCGAACGTAGTCACAAACGAGCCGCCTTCAATGGAGCACCGTCCTGGACAAGGTAGCGTCGCACACGTCCACTGCCCCAGAGAACATACACTGCACAGAAGCAAACAGTCAGCACTATCTTCCTTCAGGAATAATCCCACATTCATCCGCTTTGACATGAATGGCCCAGAACGGCTGTGCAGCGTGGCCCTTGCCATTGACCTCAAAGAAATGCCTTGCAGCAAATCTGGTGATCTGTTTTCAAGTAATGGGCCTGTCCCACTTAGGAGATTTTTCAGGCAACCACAGGCGGCTAGTTGGTCGCCACCTGTTCGCCGGTGGTTGCCGGAAGTAGTCTCCTCAGTCACGCAAAAAGTCGTTGCGTTTTCTGGTCGCCACTTAATTTTCAACATGTTGAAAATTTTTCGCCGATAGTGGGTTTGACGCCAATGAGCATAGCTTGACTTCTCCTGACGAAGGTGCTGTCGTAGGTTGTCGCCAGGATGACGTAGGTTGTCGCCGGTTTTTCAGCGACCTGCTACGACTATGACAGTCGCTGGCAGTTGCCTAAAAAATCGGCAAGTGGGACAGGCCCATAACATTCACTAGACCTCCAGCAACCTAGAAGCTGTTGTATTAACCAACCTGTGCAAGCAATAAGCCATCCTTGTCGCAGCATACCAGGAAACAAGTGGCACTCATTTGTTTTACAGATGTAAGTGACTGCAGATGCTGGAATCTGAAGCAAAATAAACAAATGCTGGAGGAACTCAATGGGTCAGGCAGGGGGAGATAGGCAGACAACGTTTCCTTTGGTCTGGATCTGAATTAACCTTTTAACTATTCTAAAAATACCTAATAATATTAGGAACATGCACACATGTTTAAAGAATAATTAAATTTACTTCTTTTCCAGCCCCACATATTTTAAATAGTTGAGGAGATTACAATACACTGTGGCGTCAGCCTAAACACGGGCCACTTATGCTCGAACCCTCATCAGGATATACGAGGGCGGGCACGTGACGTCATGGGCTAGAGGGAGTGTCCTGGGACTTAAGTTCATCTCAACTCGAGACCTTGAGGAGTCAACTGGTAGCTGAGCCCGAGTGAACAACCTCGTTCAGCTACAGCAACACAGTAATATAGTTAGCACACCAACCTAACGTGTCACCGCTGAATAAACAACTGTTTGAACCGGCCTGATGTCTCACCTTTATTCACCACGTTTGGTGCCTCTACAACACATTACTTGGTAACAGCTTTTTGGGGCCAGGTAGAATAACTTGGTTAGAGATTCACTGACCGCAGGTAACAAGCCATCAAAGGATAAATTGGCACTTATATTTTCACTTGTAAGTCACACGGCAGCCATTTACCATGAGCACCTGCCACTGGCCATCAGCTTGGGTGAAAGATTCTCAGGCACTGCCACGCATAGTTGACTTTAACATAGCTCGTGGATTTCTGTTATACACCTAAAGACATTACTAATGGCACACTATGCACTTCCACGTGATGTTGCATATCTCAAGGTTTGTGTGAAAAAGTAGTTGAGAGAGTGCTTTTACCAGTTCCTGCAGAGTGATGAGATCTTTTCTCCAGGCCCATAAATGACCCCATTCCAGGTACAAGGACACTTATCCAGGTGTACGCACAGATTCTTTTCGGAAACATCATCAAAAACAGTACCTGTGGGTGGTGAAGCAGACATGATTTATTCTGGAGAACAGCTACCGATTTCTGGAGACCCCAGCCTGTCATGGATTCAGCCGCTCTGCACAATAGAATAACGATGAAAGAGACACAAACAGGTTATCCGGCCCATTGGGTCCACGCCGACCATTAAGCACTGGAGAAGGATCTCAACTCCAAAAAGTCACCTATTCCTTCTCTCCACAGATGCTGCTTGTCCCGCTGAGTTACTCCAGCATTCTCTGTCTATCTTCAGTATTAAACACTTACACTCACCCCATTTTATTCTCCTCACTCCCTGCAGATTTTACCACTCACCAACACATTTGCAGCAGTTTACAAAGGCCAATTAACCTACCAAATAAACACCTCTAAGGATGTGGATGGGAACCCAAATGATGAGAGGAAACTCACACTTTCATTGCAAGAACATGCAAAATCTAGACATATGTTTGGATTCAAACCAGTTCTCTGGAGCTACGAGGCAGCAGCTCTATCAGCTATCCCACTCTGCTGATCCATCGCCTATAATTACAAATTCCTCAGTGAACAGAATCCATCATCCCCACATGTTTTTACCATGTCAAGTAGATTGATAGGGTCTCATCAGAAAAAGTCATCTTCAGTGCATTATTTGTAAAACTCCACCCCTTGTGCTGAATAAACGTTAACCCTCCATCAAGGGAAATTGAAGGACTGAACCTCATTTTATCCTCGGCCTGACTGACACAATGGGACTCATCGAGCACACGGGTTTACCTTCTGGGCAAAAGCAGCCATAGGTGCCATGACTATCGCAGGTGGAGCGTAGGTTGGAACATGTAGGGAAGCACGGTGACCCACTCTCCAAGTAGACCTGGTTCGTCGGGCACTGACGTGGGGCTAAAAGAAGCAGAGATGAATGGTGAATACATTCTGCCCCTGAATTAAGAATGCACCAAAATCAAAGCAATAGTAGGCCACACACTCCTCGAACCAGCCCTGCGATCACATCCTCTTCTGTGCCAGTTATCCATCGGCCTTAATTCCTTGATCTTTCAAATATTTATTTCCACCTTAAATATATCCAATGAACTGGCCTCCACCACCCACAGAGGTTTCCAGAGATTCACCAATCTCTTGGAGAAGAAATGATAATGCTCCTAAGTTGTAAATGACTGCCTTACGTTTTGTAACTGTCCCTTTGTTTGTGACTTTACCATGAGTGAAAACATCTCAACACTTACCCGACAAGGCTCCTTGCGGTCTTTTGGGTGTGAATAAGGTCAGCCCTCATTCCTCTCAACCCCAAGGAATAAAAACCCAAGCCGTTTTATATTCTATCCCTGGTGAATCTTCTTTATTCTGCCCCCGCAAACTGCAATATCCTTTTCAAGGAATGTGCTCACAGTATTCTAGGAGCAGCCTCACCAACACCTTATACAACTGGAACAAAACCTCCCTATACTTAAACTCCAACCCATTTGAAGCAAAGCTCAAAATGTTGTTTGCTTTCGTACTTATTTGTTGGGCCTGCCTGATATTTTGTGATTCATGCACTAGAACATCTAGATCTCTCTGAACTTCAGTTATAAGTAGTTTCTCTCAAATTACACTTAAATTTTCTCACTGAAGTGTGTGACCTCACACTTCCCCACATTAAATTCAATGTTCACCCCTTTACTCAGTCTATCTCCTTTTGCAGAATCACAATGTCCTCGTCACAACCTGCCCTTCCAATTATTTTCATATCATCCATTTTGGTCCCTCCTCCAGATCATTGGTGTAAATAGTAAACAGTTGATAGCCAAGAACTGGTCCTTGGGTACTCTACTAGTTGCATCCCTCCAGCCTGAAAATGCTCCCATTTATTCAAAAAGGTGTTTTTTAATGAGATAACCAGTTTTCAATCCATTTTAACACATTTCTTGAAATATCATGAGCTCTTAGATTATGTAACAACAGAGTGCAGAAAAGGTTTATCAGAATAATGCTGGAATAAAGGGCATTAGTGATCAGTGTTGGAAGGAACTGCAGTTTGTTGGTTAAACCGTAGACACAAAACGTCACCAATCCGGTTCTCCAGCGAAACGTCACCTATTCCATTTCTCCAGTCTGCAGAAGGGTCTTGAGCTGAAACGTCACCTATTTTTTTCTCCGGGAGTCTGAAGGGTCTCGACCCGAAACAGCACCATTCCTTTTCTCCATAGATGCTGTCTGTCCCGCTGATTTACTCCAGTATTTTGCGTCTATCTTCGCATTAGTGATAAGGTTGGGCAAACTTGGATTGGCGTCTCTGGAGCATTGGAGGCTGAGGGCAGCCCTGATAAAGTATATAAAATAGTAAGATTAAACGAGAACTTACCAGTTTGAAGTTTGATCTTTATTTTATGAGGAGTTGCGATGAGGGATTTCGTGAAGAACCCGCCAGCACGCATGCGCGACATACTTCAAAGCCGCGGTGTGGAATCACAGAAAAACCAAGCCAAGAAATGACTTGTTATAGTAAGATTAAAGAGACTCTAGTTACCAGTTGACTTTATGATCGAGGGTTGGGAGCGGAGGGCACGAAATCCCTCATCGCAACTCCTCATAAAATAAAGATCAAACTTCAAACTGGTAAGTTCTCGTTTAATCTTACTATTTCATTTCGGAGTCACGTGAGTGACTTCGTGAAGACTTCAAAGCTTCTGTGATTTCACGCCCTGGACAACGTCCATGCTATCACACACGCTACTGAAAAGGTGGACAGCAGTAATCAATTTCCGTCACTGTTTCTCTGAAAAAATAATAATATTTATTAATAACAACAAGAAAGGACCCCTCACTGAGGGGGAACTGCATGTTCTCGGCCTGCATCCAGCACGGCTCCTGCGAACATTCCAGGTATGGTGACGGGTTTATTGTAAAACCGTTGAAAAGTGGCTTCACTGGCCCATCCCGCTGTGGCAAGTATCTGGTCCATGGGCACCTCCATGGCCTTTGCCGCCGATGTTGATGCTGCCCTGGTGGAATGGGATTTAAAAACATCAGTGTCAATACCTGCTTTGTTCAAGACGATCCTGAGCCATCGGGATATCGTCTGCACCGTCACTCTATGGTGAGATTTTTTGTGACTGATGAACAGGTATTGCTCCATTCCCCTTATTTTCCTCGTCACTTTGATATAGTGGCGGATATGGGTGGCTATGCATAGCCTAGCATCAGCGGGGTATGCTGGAAACTCCAGCTGCAGCCCTGTGAATCCAGGTCTATGCTGCTTGAGCAATTCATCAATGAAGAAAGTGACCCGTTCAGGGGTAGAGATCATTCTGTCGATCTTGGCCTTGTGAAGCGTTTGCACCCTTTGTGCTGAAGTAAGTGCCATCAACATCACCACCTTCAGGGTGAGTTTGTCCAATTCGAGCCCCGTCATGGGTGACCATGTTCTCAGCAGGGTCAGCACTTTGCCAATATCCCATGTGACGTTGTAACGGGGCCTCGGCGGGTTGGAATTAAATATCCCCCGCATAAGTTTGGAGACCAATTTATTGGATCCTACCTCAATATTGAGGTAGGACGAGAGCGCACTCCTGGCGCTATTGATGGCACTATAGCTGAGATGTTGATCATGGTGTAGCCCCGCAAGAAATTCCAGCACATCTGTGATGGAGACGGAGTCATATGCAACGTCCATGCGGCCACAATAGGATTCCCATTTCCTGATGTACGATAAGTACTGCCGTCTTGAGGACTCCCTGCATGATGCTCCCATGGTATCCATTGTCCTTGAAGATAGACCATACTGAAGTAGTGGCCTGTTCAGATCCTGCAAGCCAATAGATTCAAATGACTATGGCAGGGGTGTGGTTCCCCTGTGGCAGGGTTCGTCACCAATTGTGGGCAACCCTCCAAGAGGACCCATGGTTGACTTATCATTCCAAGGACCACCGGATACCATGATTGCGTAGGCCAGTCGGGTATAATGAGGATGCCCTTGGCAGCATCGAGCTGGATTTTCCGCAATACCCGACTGATGAGGCAGAATGGAGGAAAGGCATAGAAGAACCATTTCCCCCAGTCTAGCGAGAATGCGTCCATCGCCATTGCCCCAGGATCTGGCTCCCATGATACGTATGTTGGTACCTGATGGTTCAACCGTGACGCAAAAAGGTCAATATCCGGTTTACCAAATTTGGCTGTAATTTTGGTGAATATTTGGGGGTTCAACATCCACTCGATGTTGTCATTGAACTTCCGTGACCTGGTGTCCGCCACTGTATTGAGCTCACCTGGCAAGTAGGTAGCTGAGATCCAAATATTCCGTTGAATACACCAGAGCCAAATTGTGTTTGCCAATTCATTGCATGAAATTGACCTGGTACCGCCCATATGATTCAGATAAGCCACCGCAGTGGTATTGTCTATTTGGAGACGGACATGAGTGTTAGTCATGTTTGAACAATAGGCTCTAAGTCCGTGGAATGCTCCTAGCATCTCCAAATAGTTTATCCCTTGTGCTAACAACAAAGTAGCTTCAAGTGAATCCCATCTACCTCCACAACTGTTATTGTTGTCTGTAGCTCCCCAGCCATGGGAGCTTGCATCTGTTTGCAAGTATACCTTTGGACGAGGCACAATGATGGGTTTAAATGAGTTATGGATATTGCCAATCCACCATAGTAACTCAAGTTTTGCCTTAACCGGCAACTGCATGGGTCTATCATAATGTCCAGCATTTAATTTTAATGCTGTTATTTTTGACCTTTGTAAATTCTGATAGTGTAAAGGTCCATATTGAGCAGCTGGAAATACTGCTACAATTTTGCCAATTACCCTGGCAGTTAATCTGATAGACGGTATACTGGCGCAGACCAGGTTCTTGCATGCTTGAAACACATCACCAACTTTGTTAGTTGGGATGGTGGTGATCATGCGATTGGAGTCTATTGTGAACCCCAAGTAGTCCATGATCTGTGCGGGGAGGAACTTTGATTTGTCTGGATGGATTATAAACCCCATTTGTTGAAAAATTTCCACTGTGGCTGAAACCGCCAACTCTGCGGATTCCAGAGTGTGCCCAATTATCAGAATGTCATCCAAATAAGCCATGACCGTATGATTTTGTCTCCGCAGTGTAGATAACACTGGCTTGAGTAGTTTGGTGAACAGTCTGGGGGCTGTAGTAAGCCCATTGGGCAATGCTTTGTATTGCCAAAGCTGATCCATCCAGGTAAACTTCAAGAACTTCCTATGATGTTTCCGAATGGATACTGAATAGTATGCATCTTTTAAATCAATGCATGCCATGAAGCAGCCCTCCGAAATCAAAGATTTGGCTGTTTCAAATGTGTCCATTTTGAAATGGGTGTATTTTACAAAGGTATTCAAGTGAGTTAAATCTATAATGACCCGGCATCCACCGTCTTTTTTAGTTTTAGTAAATATATTAGACACAAATTCAACTGGTTCATGTGTGGTTCGTTCTATCACACCTTTGTCTTGTAAACTCAAGATTTCAGCATAGCCTTCTGCCAATTCTTTTTTGGAAAGTGCAAATTTGCGATTCGGCATATGCTGGGGTGGAGGCAATTGGCCATGAATAAACTCAATTTCATAACCCTGAATACTTTGCAAGATAAACTCATCTGAAGTGATGGTTTCCCAAGCCTCCTTAAATCCCCGTAATCTGCCCCCAATTCGTGAGGTTAGACATGCAAGTGCATGGAACCCAGACCCCCTTACCTTCATGGTTATCGGCGGTCCCTGGGATTTTTGGTGGGACGTGGAGGCGCTGGGTTTCGTGGTTGGTGCGGAATCCGCATCTTCCATGCTGGCCGCTGAGGGCCTAGTCCTAAAAAAGGCCTGGGCTGATGAGGCTGTTGATATTGAGGAGGTGCCGGAACGTAGGTCCTTGTTGGCCTATCGGTCTGACCTCGTGGCCTGAAGTAAGGTGTCTTCTTGGCCGAAGGTCTGGCCACAAAATGTGGTCTCATCAGACCTATGGTTTTCGCATGGTCATCGAGCTCTTTGACCTGCTTTGGGAGGTCTTCCCCGAACAGCTGTCTAGGTGGGGGGGTAGGAGGTGCTCTGCATAGTCCCGCAAATTTGGGATTCAAGGAAGGTTTGATAATGCTCTTCCGGAAAGCGTTGATCTCGTACTGCGTATTGCAGAGCAGAGCTAGAGCATCCTCCTGTTCGGTGCTTAGATCAACCCCATCTACCGACTTTGCAAAAGCGGTGATCCCAGACGTAAGCAGTTTTAAAATCCTCTGCAGTTTCACTTCCTGCGCTCTGATGCCCGGGCTGATATTACCCCAGATTGGCATGTTCACAATTGGCACGTGGAGTGAATTGCAGTTCCCTGGAGCCTTGTGTCTCTCCATGGCCTTCGCAAGGACCTCCTCCTGCAATTGATGGTTGGTAAGATAATCTATGGTTGCGGCCAGTTTGATGTTGAGGGGTTGTCCTGATGATACGGGTAACCCGAATTTGGCTGCCACATCCAGCAGATCTTCCTGAGGGACCTCAGGTGCTGCTGGGGCATGTACCAGGATATCCTCCTCATCTGGTCTTATGTTGTCCATAGATGGGGACGGGGATATATCCATGAGTCCCCTGGAGCTGTGTGTGTCCTGTTTCTGATTGAGTAGAACTTGCTCCAATATCCTCTCCATACGATCCAAGCGCCCTTCATCGGGCGGGTGTGGGAGGTAAGAGGCCTCGTGCCCGAAGGAACTCCTGAGGCTTCGATCATCAGTCCGTACCTCGTCGAGGTAATATCGGTACTGTGATGATGTGTCGCTACCAGCCGCCTCGGCGAAGCTGAGCGATTCCCGCGCGGACCTGCTCGAGCGCCTCCTCTTCGCTGAGCTGGACCCGGCTGCCTCAAAGGGCATGGGTGGGGGGAGGTCGGCACCTGACGCCGCAGCGTGGTGACCCGACGTCCGCACGGGCTTGCCGACTGTCCTAAATCTGGACCCAGACGGCGTACGGTCCCGACCTGCCCCCAGCGGGGGAAGCGGTGACCTAGGCGAGGCTCCACCCTTGTGACTCCTCCTGGTCCCTCTGGGTGGTGAGTCGACACTGGCCCTTCTTGGTCTGCCAGTGGACTCGGGCCTGCCTGATTCACCAGACCACTTCCTAGTGGCTCCTGGTGAGACCTCAACCCGCGAAGGGCTAGGTAGTGGAATTGTATCCCTGCCTCCTTCAAGAGGGCTCAGGGAGAAGGGCCGTGCATCAGCACGCGAATCCCTTTTACTTGTCTCTGCAAACGACCCAGTGGGTGAGAGAGAGATGGAGTCAGGATGCACCTGCTCCGGCGCTGTACCGACTGATTGTTCTGCAGGTACCCCGCTAGGGCATAGCTGCGTCGGTGAACCGGATCCTGTGAATACAGGGCTCCCCGGCTTGCGCGCCTTTTTCCCGGCCCGTCCTCCTGCCGTGGAGGGGGGCTCCGGGTTGGGTTGCCGACAACTCCTTGCAGAAGTTTTACGGCCTTTACTTTTTCTACTGTCCATGTCTCTGTGGAAGAAAACACAATTATTCACACAGAACAACCAACTCAAGGTTGTTAGTACTTACCTGAGTGGCCCTTATGAAGGGCTGGTGATGAGCCGCGCTCCTCTCCAGCCGTCGACTGCAATGCGAGCGACGATATGTCGCGCATGCGTGCTGGCGGGTTCTTCACGAAGTCACTCACGTGACTCCGAAATGAAATTAGGTAAGGTATTGATAGGGTAGACAATCAGAACCTTTTTCCCCAGGGTGAAAATATCAAAAGACTTGAGGATATAGCTCTTAGCTGAGAGGAGCAAAGTTTAAAGGAGATGTGCAGGGCATGTTCTTTATTTTAGTTTAGTTTGGAGATACAGCGCGGAAAAAGGCCCTCCAGCCCACCGGGTCCGCACCGACCAACGATCCCCGCTATTGTGGATCAACACTATCCTATACCCACTAGGGACAATTTACATTTATACCAAGGCAATTAACCTACAAACCTGTACGTGCTTGGAGTGTGGGAGGAAACCGAAGATCTCAGAGAAAACCCACACGGGTCACGGGGAGAATGTACAAAAACTCCGTACAGACAGCACCCAGAGTCGGGATCGAACCCGGGTCTCCGGCATTGCATTTGCTGTAAGGCAGCAACTCCACCTCTGTGCCACCGTGCGGTCCTATGCAGAGTTGTGGGTGCTTGGAACACCTGGAATGGTGGTGGGGTATTCGCGAGGTGACACCTGTATGGTCGTCAGTAGTCGCCCAAAGAGTCGTACCTTTTTCTGGTCACCACTGGATTTTCAACGTTGAAAATTTTCGGCGACCTGCTGCGACTATGACGGGTGCCAGCAGTCCCTGAAAAAATCGTGTAGGTGGGACAGGCCCTGAAGTGGCCTGATTCTATGATTCCGGTGGTTGAAGTCAAGATGTGGTATTGCAAGGAAGGGAACTGAGGTAAGGCTCCAGGAGGGGTCATGGTTCCTCCTTCAAAAGGCTCTTGTTTCATAAGTGACCTCAACAGATCAAGAATAAAGCAGCAAGTTCACGCTACCACAGTGGACTGGAAGCCAATGATCCCAACATCTGGCTAATGCCCTCTTCTCGCTGTCAATGTCAGGCAGAAGGTGCAGAAGTCCCACACCACTGGTCAGGAACAGCTACATTCCTACAACCATCCGGTTCTTGAATTGGCTTGCACAAACCTAATCGGACCTTAGCAAGGTACAGATACTACTTGCACTACCATGGATTTGTTTTCCAATTGTGTTTTGCATTTTTTTTCTTGTATTTTTTATTTTCATTGTCTTGTAAAATGTATGTGTAATCTCCATATAACATGTATAGTTTATATTTTTGTGTTAGAGTCATTGTCATAGAGTGATACAGCTTGGAAACTTGGCCCTTCAGCCCAACTTGCCCACACCGGCCAACAATGTCCCAGCTACACTAGTCCCACTTCCCAGAGCTTGGTCCATATCCCGCCAAACCTGTCCAATCCATGTACCTGTCTGTCACTTAAACGATTGGATTGTCTCAGCCTCAACTACCTCCTCTGGCAGCTTGTTCCATACGCCCACCCCCTATGATGTTTGAGTCTGAGTGCCTGTGAACCTGCTGTAAGCCAGATTTGCATTGTACTTGTGCCTTGATGCATATGGCAATAACCACAACTTGACCACATTGTGTGTTGCTCTTCCAAGTTAAAGGCTGAGCCTGTGTCTGGCCCTTATGCAAATGCAACCAAATGAGCCATGAAGCATATTTTACTGACCACGTGATTTCATGGAAATTGCTCATTGTACTAATGTACAATGATGTAGTTATGTGGTAGGAAGTCTCTTCATCCGCAGTATGCTTGGCAAAAAACCTCACTGTGTGCCTGTTAGTGCCAAGGTTCTTAGATTTCATTTCGGAGTCACGTGAGTGACTTCGTGAAGAGCCCGCCGGCACGCATGTGCGACATATCGTCGCAACGCATTGCTGCCGACGGCTGGCGGTGGGGTGCGCTCCCCGCCAGCCCTTCATAAGGGACCGCTTAGGTGAGTGAACTAACCTTAAGTTGGTTGGTCCTTGTTGTTTGATTTTCTCTTTCAGCAAGGACATGGACGGGAGTACGAAGGGCCGAAAGACGTCCGTTCGGAGTCGCCGGCCATCTGTCCCGGAGCCCTCATTATCGGCTGCACCTGTGAAACAGGCCGGGAGGAAGGCGGGGAAACCGGGGAGCCCTGTTCCTGCAGGTCCGGACCCGCTGACACCGCAGCTCCGGGGAGGAGTTCGAGGAGCAGGACTGCGGTGTGCCGCCAGAGCAGGTAGACCCTGCTTCAGTATTCCGGTCGCCAACGGGCAAGCCTAACCCTTCTGGGGCTAAGGCATTACCTGCCGCCGAGCTGCGGTCTGGTTCAACGGCGGGACCCAGGTCCACTGTGAGGTCCAGTGTCCACCCCCCAACTCTTGACGTCGGGACGGGTCGTTTGGGTAGGGTCCCGCCACGGTCGCCGAGTCCCCCATGGATGGGAGGACGAGACCATGCATCGGCAAGGTCCACGACGTGGGCAGCCGGCAAGCCCGCGCGGGCGTCAGGTATCCATGCTCCGGCTGGTGCCGACTCCCCGCCGCATTTGCCCTCAGTGGCAGCGGCTTCAGCTCCCACAAAACGGAGGCGGTTGAACACATCTCCCGCGCGGGAATCGCGCGGTTTCGCTTCGGCGGCTGGCAGCGACAACTACCGGCACCGAGATCGCCTCGACGAGGTGCGGGCCGATGAGAGGAGCCCCGGCAATATTTCTGAGCCGGAGGACTCCGACCACCCGAGTGTTCAGGGTGATGGGCGTATTGACCGCATGGAGCGGCTACTGGAGCTTCTGCTACACAGCCAACAGCAGCAAGCGTCCAGCATCGACAGGCACAGGGCCGTCTCACCAGCCTCCATCGCCAGCCTCGAACAGCCAGACGAGGAAGGATTTGTCGACCCTACACCACCTCCGTCGGAATTGCCGCCGGAAGAACTTCTCGATGTGGCGGCGAAGTTCGCTGCTCCACACACGACTGGGCTTCCTCTCAATCCCAAACTGGCTGCCACTGTGGACTTCCTCACCAACCATCAGCTCCAGGAGGAAGTCCTCTCTCAGGCTATCCATCGGCATAAGGCTCCGTCCAACTGCAACGCCCTCAATGTGCCTGTGGTCAATACGCCAATATGGGGCAACATCGGCGTGGCTATCCGTCATCTGGAGTTGAAACTCCAATGGATCCTGAAGCTCCTCACGGCCGGTATTACCGCCTTTGTGCGGTTGGTCGACGGGGAAGATCTAAATCTAGACCAGGAGGATGCGCTGGCACTGTTATGTGCCACCCAACATGAAATAAATGCCTTTCGTAAAAACAGCATCCGCCCGTCACTCAACCCAAAGTTTGCTGGGTTGTGCAAACCACCGCCACCACCGCCGCCCCGACAGCTCTTCGGAGAAGACCTCCCGAAGAGGGTCAAAGAGCTCGACGAGCATGCCAAGACGGTGGGACTCATGCGGTCGCAGATCGCCCCCAGACCGTCGGCCCCAAAAGCTCCACTTGTTCGGCCACGAGGCCCGGTTGCCACATCAACAAGAACTTACCCTCCAGCTCCGCCTCGCTATCCACAGGCCCAGCAGCAGCGGGCTTTTTTTAGGGCAAGGTCCGCAGCGGCCCCAGTGGAAGATGAGGACACCACACTATCAGCCCAACCCAGCACCTCCACGACCACCCAAACATGTCAAGGACCGCCGGTAACCATGGAGGTGAGGCGGTCTGGTTTTCATTTGTCTGCACGTTTAACGTCACATGTTGGTGGGCGCCTCCGTTTCTTTTTGGGGGCATGGGGGACTATTACTTCCGATGAGTTTATTTTGCAGAGTATTCGGGGTCATGATATTGAGTTTATTAACGGGGACATTCCTCCATCCCAGCATATGCCTAATCGGACGTTTAGCTGTCTGCCGTTGAACAGGCAGCAGGCTATGCTGAGATCTTAAGGTTAGAACAAAAAGGTGTGATAGAAAAAACTATGCACGAGCCAATTGAATTTGTCTCAAATATATTTACCAGACCGAAAAAGGATGGAGGTTGTCGAGTGATTATTGATCTGACCCATTTGAATACTTTTGTAACATACACCCATTTTAAAATGGACACTTTTGAGACAGCCAAGTCACTGATTTCGCATGGCTGCTTTATGGCATGCATTGATTTAAAGGATGCGTACTATTCTGTATCCATTCGGAAACATCACCGGAAGTTCTTAAAATTTGTTTGGATGGGTCAGCTCTGGCAATACAGGGCTTTGCCAAATGGGCTTACTACAGCCCCTAGACTATTTACTAAATTGCTAAAACCTATTATGGCCCAGTTACGAAAGCAGCAGCATATCGTAATGGCCTATTTGGATGATATCCTGATTATTGGCAAAACCCTGGAGGCAGCTGAACGGGGAGTTTCAGCCACTGTCGCGATTTTTCAGCGGCTGGGGTTTATTGTCCATCCAGACAAGTCAAAGTTCTGCCCTTCCCAGGTCATGGATTATCTGGGGTTTACGGTGGATTCCAATTGCATGAGGGCCACCATACCGACTAATAAGGTTGGGAATGTCACCCAAGCGTGTCAGGATTTGGCCTACGCCAGTACACCATCAATTCGACAAACAGCTAAGGTGATTGGCAAAATCGTAGCATTGTTTCCAGCAGCCCAATACGGGCCTTTGCATTATCAAAATTTGCAAAGAGCCAAGATCTCCGCGTTAAAGCGGAACACTGGTCATTTTGATAGACCAATGCGGCTGCCTTCTAAAGCTCGAATTGAGTTACAATGGTGGGTGCTCCATATCAGTAGCTCATTCAAACCCATTATTGTGCCCAATCCAATGGTATACTTGCAAACCGATGCAAGCTCCTATGGCTGGGGAGCTACGGATAACTGTTCTAGTTGCGGGGGTAGATGGGACACCCTTGAATCTACTATGTTGTTGTCACACGGGATAAACTATTTGGAGCTGCTTGCAGCATTTCACGGACTTCGTGCTTATTGTTCCCATCTTATTGATGCTCATGTCCGTGTCCAAATAGATAATACCACGGCGGTGGCATATTTAAACCATATGGGAGGTACCAGGTCGATTTCATGTGATGAATTGGCTAATACAATTTGGCTCTGGTGCATTGACAGAAATCTTTGGATTTCAGCTACCTATTTACCAGGTGAGCTCAATACTGTGGCAGACACCAGGTCACGCAAGTTTAATGACAATATCAAATGGATGTTGCATCCTCAAATTTTTTCCAAAATTACAGCCAAATTTGGTCAACCGGCTATCGACCTCTTTGCGTCGCGGTTGAACCATCAGGTACCAACATACGTTTCATGGGAACCAGATCCTGGGGCAATGGCGATGGATGCATTCTCGCTCGACTGGGGGAAGTGGTTTTTCTATGCATTCCCCCCGTTTTGCCTCATCAGTCGGGTATTGCGCAAGATCCAGATGGATGCTGCCAAAGGCATTCTTATTATACCCGACTGGCCCACGCAGCCATGGTATCCGGTGGTCTTTGACATGATCAGTCAGCCTTGGGTCCTCTTAGAGGGTTGCCCACAATTGGTTACTCACCCTGTGTCAGGGGAGCCACATCCCTGCCATCGCTACTTAAATTTATTGGCTTGCAGGTTCTAACCAGGCCATTGCTGCAGTATGGCCTCTCAACTCGAACCATGGATACCATTGGAGCGTCGTGCCACGAGTCGACCAGGCGAAGATACCTTTCCCACATCAGGAAATGGGAAGCCTACTGTAGCCGCTCTCGCATCACCTATGACGATGCATCCATAGCTGACGTCCTGGAATTCCTCGCGGGGTTGCACCATGATGAACACTTAAGTTACAGTGCCATCAACAGCGCCAGAAGCGCGCTGTCATTCTACCTCAAGATTGAGGTAGGATCCAACAGGCTAGTGTCCAGACTCATGCGGGGTATATTTAATATGAATCCGCCTACACCACGCTATAACATCACCTGGGATGTCAGGGATGTACTAACCCTGCTCAGGATGTGGTCACCCATGCAAGGGCTACAGCTGGACAAACTCACCATGAAACTGATGATGTTACTAGCGCTGACTTCAGCACAGAGGGTACAGACGCTACATAAACTCCGCGTCGACAGGATGATCTCTACCCCTGGAGAAGTAGTCTTCTTTATTGATGAGCTACTAAAGCAGCATAGACCTGGGTGCACAGGGCTGCAGCTGAAGTTCCCGGCATACCCCGCAGATGCTAGGCTATGTTTAGCCGCCCATATCCGTCTATGTCAAGGTGACGGAACGCATCAGAGGAATGGAGAAATACCTGCTTGTCACTCACAAGAGACCTCACCATCGAGTGACAGTCCAGACGATATCCAGGTGGCTCCGGATCGTCTTGGGTAAGTCAGGTATTGACACTAATGTGTTCAAGTCTCATTCCACCAGGGCTGCATCGACGTCGGCGGCGAGGGTCATGGAGGTGCCCATGGACCATATTCTCGCCACAGCAGGATGGGCGAATGAAGCTGTGTTTCAGCGATTCTACAATAAGCCTTTTGCTGCTCCCCTACAGTTCGCGGAGGCCGTGCTGAACGCCGGGCAAGAACGTGGGGATGTCCCCGAATAAGGGGTTTTGCTTTGTTGTTAATAAATATTCTTTTGTTTTTCAGTATACCTTGTTTTCAGCAACTTGTTCACTCCCATCCATCCTTGCTAGTGGTATGTCAGCATGGACGTGGTCCAGGGCGTGTAATCACAGAAGCTTTGAAGTCTTCACGAAGTCACTCACGTGACTCCGAAATGAAATAGTAAGATTGAACGAGAACTTACCAGTTCGAAGGTTGATCTTTATTTCATGAGGAGTTGCGGTGAGGGATTTTGTGCCCTCCGCTCCCAACCCTCGATCATAATCAACTGGTAATTCGAATCTCTTCAATCTTCCTATGCCAAGTCATTTCTGTTGTTGTTTCTGTGATTCCACGCCGCTACTTTGAAGAATGTCGCGCATGCGTGCCGGCGGGCTCTTCACAAAATCCCTCACTGCAACTCCTCATGAAATAAAGATCAACCTTCGAACTGGTAAGTTCTCATTCAATCTTACTATTCTCTCTCAGACTGCGATAACGTTGACCTCCACTTTCAAAGATGTGGCACTGAAATACCAAAGATGATTTCCCATGTTATGAGAGATTTAATGTAAATCACAGCATTCCTATCACCATAAAGATTTGCAACAGATGAAGTCCTTTCCCATTTACTTACAGAGGACAGTTTTTTTTTAAAGAATCATTTCATTGCCATTGCACAAATCCAACTATTCACTTCCTGTCCTTGAAAATGCAATCCCCCAAACATTTTGAAATTTATATTCAACAGTGAAGGCAAAAAATGTTGTCAAAGGGTCTTGACCTGAAACGTCGCCCATTCCTTCTCTCCAGAGATGCTGCCTGCCTTACTGAGCTACTCCAGCATTTTGTGTCTATCTTCCCTCTAGTCTTTTTCATGTCTTGTACCTAACTCACTTTTTTAATTCTTACTTGTCAAATGATTCAGCAGTTGAATAACTGTTGGAGATATGGGCAGGGAAATGGCAGATGGTTTAATTTGAAGAAGTGTGAAATATGACACCTTGGCGGGTCAAATGTAAGAGGGAGGTATGCAGTAAATGGCACAGTCCTTGGGACCATTAATATGTAGGGATTATGGTTGCAAGTCCACAACTCCCCAAAAGTGGCCACACCAGTAGATAGAGTGGCAACCAGGCAGTGCCGTGAGTAATTACTCAAGGTAGGCAGGCAGCTTTTTAAAAAAATCTTAAACCGCGCATGCTCGGATAGTTCTCTCCTTAAAAATAAAAAATAAAAATATGTAACAATTCAATTTGCCCAAGGCTTCTAATCTACTTCATTTTTTAATTACTGAATGGGTGGGGGATGGAGGATGAAGGCAGGTGGAGAGATGGTGGGAAAAACAGGAGCACACCGGGACATTGAATCAGTTGGCATCCTATTGAATGACAATACTAATTCAAGGGACCAATTGGAGGGAGAGTTCCTTTCACAGCGTGTGGAGAGTCAGTGCCAGGTGTTAAAGATGTGGGGAGGGCAGGAGTGTTGAGAAGGAGGGGGTTGGAGAACATATCAGACTCATTCACCGCTGCCGCAGCGCCTCGGGCATGGACAGCAGAACTGGCCGCCTCTTCCGGGGAAGGAAGCAACTCAGGTGACTGCGAGCGGCCGCCGGGAGCCGACAACAGAACCGGCTGCCACTTCAGTGCCTACTGCCGGCCCGCTCACCTCAGGCAGTGCTCTCCGACTGAACATATCTCACTGCCGCTCGCCGGCTTCACTCATGTCAGTTGCTTCCCACAAATCCTTGAATTCCCACAGTCAAGTAACCTCAATTGGTCCCTTGAGCGCACTGTCGGAATTTAAGGATTTGCGAGAAGCCGGCGAACGGCAGGAGAGAGGTGTTCAGACGGATAGCACTGCCAGAGGTGAGCGGGGACCAGCAGAAGGTGCTGAAGTGGCAGCCGGCTCTGCTGTCGGGTCCCAGCAGCCGCTCGCAGTCACCCGAGCTGCTTCCTTCCCTGGAAGAGGCGGCCAGTTCTGCTGTCCGTGCCCGGAGCGCTGCGGCAGCCACCCGAGCTAATTCACTCCCCGGCCACAATGTAGTGGCTCCGTGCCCAGAGCGTCGCAAGTGGATTACTGGCCCCGATCCCCTCCTTCACAACGCTCCTGCCTTCCCCGCAACTTTATCTCAGGCCAGACTCATCAAACACCGTGAAAGGAGCTCTCCCCCCCCCCCCCCCCCCCCCCACCCCGGGAAATACAGTATTTAAAAACGTAAAGTACCGCGGTATTACTTACCACGGTATTGGTACACAAACTCCATTCTTTTCTCTTTGCTTCCTAACATACCCTTCAGATAATGGCAATCCATATTTCAAAAACCCGCCAAGATACTTGCGCATGCTCAGTACAGCAAAGGCAGAATTTCAGCTGCCTTCAGCTCCGCTTGAAATTGACAGCTTCAAGCAGCGGTGACGGCACGTGGGCTGCACAGACCTTCACGTTACAAGCGCTGCGGTTGAAAGGCACGGAGAATTATGCCTACCTAAGAGATCGATCTCTTAGATGGGTATAATTCTCCCATGCCTTTACTATTTATATTTAATGATTACCATGTCATAATTTTAGTCGGGGTAGGCAGTGCCTATCTTGCCACCCTGACGGCACGTGCCTGGTGGTAACAAAGGTGTATGGCATGCTTGACTTCATTGACATTGCATATAAAAAACAACAATGATGCAGCCATATAAAATAAGGGCACATTTGGTGTTATATGCAGTTCTTGTTGCCCAACTACAGGAAGGATATGGAGCCATTGGACTGGGTGCAGAACACTGCCTGGATGTTGCCTATTACTCTCTAACCTAAGATGTTGCCTGAATCAGAGAGTACTACATGTAAAGAGAGGTTGGAGAAAGTTTGGTTATTTTCTCTGAAACATCAGAGGCTGAGTGGTGACCTGATAATAGAATATAAAGTTATAACAGGCATAGATAGGGCAGACACAGTCTCTTGATCATGCCATGATCATATTGAATGGCGGTGCAGGCTCGAAGGGCCGAATGGCCTACTCCTGCACCTTTTTTCTATGATTCTATAATTCTTCATCCTGGGGTAAAAATGCGAATGCAAGAGGACAAGGGTTTAAGGTGAAAGGGGGGAAGTTTAAAGGAGATTTACGTTGTGTATTTTACAGAGAAGGGTAGGTGCCTGAAACTTGTTGCCTGGGGAAATGGTTAAAGCAGCTATGATAGAGACATGTGAATGACATGTTGACAGATACATGATCATGCAAGAAATAGACAGATATGCATCATGTGTCAGCAAATGGGATGTGCAGACAGATGAGATTAGTTTATCTTAGCATCGTGTTCAGCACGGATATTATGGGCTGAAGAGCTTGTTCCTATACTGTGCTGTTCCATATTTCAGAGATGCACCAAGGAAACAGGCCCTTCGGCCCACCGAGTCCATGCTAACCAGCCATCCCTGCACACTAACAATATCCTACACACACTAGGGACAATTTTACATTTATACCAAGCCATTAACCTACAAACCTCTACAAAACTTGGAGTGTGGAAAGAAACCGAAGATCTCAGCGAAAATCCACGCAGGTCACGGGGAGAAGGAACAAACTCCGTACAACCAAGCACCCGTAGTCAGGATCAAACCCGGGTCTCTGGCGCTGTAAGGCAGTAGCTCTACCACTACGCCACCGTGCCACCCACGATGTTTTATGTGTTATGTAAAGTACCAGCAGCACCAACCCAGCAACAGTGCTAATGACACCAACATCATTCATCAAATTGACAACCACAACAGTATTGCAGCAGCAACAGAAAGGTATAATAATGATACAGCATTGTGGCTCTCCCATTTTCAAAGCATCCTCAAGTGTTGAAAATACTGTAGGAGAGAGAACCTTTAGCACTGGTAGACAACAGTAGAATCAGAGGTGCCATAGATAATGAGAAGAGCAAAGATAAAACATATTTCTCTGTATGGGCTACAGACTTGTGATATACCGGGAGATAATGAAGGAATTTAAAGAGCCCAGGAAACCCTCACATTTATGCTTTTTCGTGCAAGCAACATTTAGCCAGAGAGACTTCCAACATTGATGTTTTGGCAGTAAATCTATCAGGTTCAAGATTGTCCCGTCACTTGTTCAGTAGCTCATAAAAATAAGATTTACAACAAACCTTCTGCTGGCAGTAGTTTACAGGGTTATGGTGACATTATATTTGCTTCCAAACAATTAATATTTTCCATATAGACTTGGAGCCAATTCATCAACGATAGAAATTGTTCAAAGTTAGTGGAGCTTGAACTGGTGACCCCATCGTGCTCTTTCTATCAGGTTACCTTTATATAACGGGCTAACACATTTTATTAGTTTGCCCAATGATGTTCTGTGTTGGTATATTAGTTTAGAACTCTTTTAAAAGAATATGAAAATATACAACAGCTCCTGAAAACAACAGACTACATTGTAACAGACGTTGATATTGAAGCTGTTGTGTTTCATGGGCTGCAGATGTAACGTCATTGGTGTTCTTTTTGCTTTTTCAATAATAACACAAAAAATAATAAAATGAAAAAGCTGACGTTTAGCGGGTAAGGCGTAATCTGCGGAGAGTAGGATTAACATTTAGCTAGGAGTTTTCATCAGTAATGGAAAAAGTTATGAGAAAAAAAAACATGTTGCAATGTTGAATAGTAAGATTAAACAAGAACGTACCAGTTTGAAGTTTGATCTTTATTTTATGAGAGTTACGATGAGGGATTACGTGAATACCCCGCCAGCACGCATGCGCGACATTCTTCAAAGCAGCGGTGTGAAATCACAGATAAAAGGTTGAACTAAATATAGTAAGATAAGAGAACTAGAATACCAGTTGACCTTTATGATTGAGGGTTGGGCGCGGAGGGCACGTAATCCCTCAACGTAACTCCTCATAAAATAAAGATCAAACTTCAAACTGGTAAGTTCTCGTTTAATCTTACTATTTTACTTTGTGAGTGACTACGTGAAGATTTTAAAGCTCTGTGATTTCATGCCGTGGAAAACGAGTCCATGCCCACACACTGCCATAACTGACCAATGGAGGAAATATGTTAACGTATACAGACATTAATCGGTTACTGAAAAAACAATGATGCATTTATTAACAAATAATAATGACCCCTAATTTTCAGGGTAAAATCATAATACAGAACTTAAAATCGTGTCTGCAAATATCTCAGGTCTAGCAACGGGTTTATTATAAATTCGTTGAAAAGTTATTTCGCTAGACCATCCCGCCGTCGCAAGGATGTGGTCCATGGGAACTTCCAACATTCTCGCTGCCGATGTAGCTGCAGCCCTGGTGGAATGAGATTTTAAAACATCAGTGTCCACTCTTGCTGCACCCAATACCTGTGTAAGCCATCTTGAAATGGTCTGCACGGACACTCTTTTATGAGGACATTTATGACTGATTAATAATGCCATTTCCGTGACAATTAGGCTTTTGGTGACCTCTAAATAATGTAATAGATGGGTCACTATGCACAGACAGAGGTCTATGGGGTATGCTAGGAACTGCAATTTGAGGCCAGACGATCCAGGCCTGTTCTGTTTAACTAACTCAAAAATATAGAAAGTTATTTTGTTCTTGGATATTGCCATAGTGTCCAGTCTTAATTTGTGCAGAGACTGGACCCGTTGTGCCGATACTAGTGCCATCAGCATGATCATTTTATATGTTAGTTTCGCTAATGTCAGGGACATTGCTGGTGCCCAACCCCTGAGCAGCATTAAGACAATACCAATATCCCGGTCTGGGAGTATCTGGGCCTGGGGGGGTTAGTGTTGAAAATACCCTTCATTAGTTGTGATACTAGAGGGCGAAATCCAACCCCGTGGGGTTCTAGACCCTGTCCCAAGTAAGATGATAGGACACTTCTTGCACAGTTGATGGCACTGTAGCTCAAGCCTTTGTCAAAGTGAAGGCTGGCCAAGAATTCCAGCACATTTGTTACAGTAGTCGTATTATATGTGATGTTCGCCCTGGTACAGAATATCTCCCATTTTCTTATATATGAGAGGTATTGTTTTCTGGTGGACTCTCTGCAAGCTGTCATGATGATGTTCATGGTTCGGTCCAAATTCCAGGAGTGGTCTTTTTAAATCCTGCAAATCAACAGATTTATTCTGGCATGGCACTGGTGACTTTTGCCTGTCACAGGAAGAACTAATAAATGTGGGCGCTTGGAGATGGGCAGACATGGTTCCGAGACCATGTCGAGAACCACAGGAAACCATGGCTGAGTAGGCCAGTCGGGTACTACCAAGATACCTGACGGGGAGTCTTGTTGAATTTTCCGCAAGACCCGACTGATGAGGCAGAAGGGGGGAAATGCATGGAAAAACAATTCCCCCCAGTGTAGCGAGAATGCGTCCATCGCCACTGCCCCAGGGTCTGGTTTCCATGCAACATACGTTGGTAACTGGTGATTAAGCCTGGATGCGAATAGATCGATATCTGGTGTTCCATATTTAGCTACAATGTCAGTAAATACTTGGTGGTCCAACATCCATTCGGTGTTGTCATTGGATTTGCGTGACCTGGTGTCCACCACTGTATTGAGCTTACCTGGAAGGTAAGTAGCTGATATCCAGATATTTATTTCGATGCACCAGTGCCAAATTATGTTAACCAAATTATCACAAGATATCGACTTAATTCCACCCATATGATCAATATATGCCACCACGGTGGTATTATCCATTTGTAGGCGAACATGCAGATGGTGCATGTCCGAACAGTAAGCCCGAAGTCCGTGGAACGCTACCAACATCTCTAGATGATTAATGCCGAGTGCTTGAAGTAAAGTTAACTCATATGCATCCCTACCACCGCAACTAGAGATGGTATTAGTTGCACCCCAGCCGTGAGCGCTGGCATCAGTTTGCAACACAACTGAAGGGTTGCTGATTATAATGGGATTAAAGCAATGCCGAGTGTTCTTTATCCACCATTGCAACTCCAAAACTGCTTTAGCTGGTAACTGCATTGGCCTGTCAAAATGGCCAGCATGATGTTTGAGCGCTTGACCCTTTGCCCTCTGTAAATTTTGGTAGTGCAAAGATCTAAATTGTGTGGCTGGGAAAGCAGCCACGAACTTTCCAATCACCATGGCTACTTGTCGAATAGATGGTTGACTGACGATAACAAGGCTGTTGCATGCCTCTAGTAAGTCTGTTGATTTGTCTTTTGGCAAAGTCACAGACATGTGAACAATTGTGAACCCCCAAGTAGTCCATTGTCATAGAAGGCATTAACTCAGATTTATCTGGATGGATGATGATCCCCAGCTTTTCAAATAAGAGCTTGGTGGCTGAAACAGCCAATTTGGCCAACTCCAGAGTTTTTCCCACAATTAAGATATCATCCAGCTATACCATGACAATATGTTTCTGTTTTCGGAGAAACGCCAAGGCTGGTTTTAATATTTTAGTAAATAGTCTGGGGGCTGATGTTAATTCATTAGGCAGTGCTTTGTACTGCCAGAGCTGCCCCATCCAGTTAAATTTCATATATCTGCGGTGACCCTTCTTTATTGGTAATGAATAGTATGCATCTTTTAGATTGATGCAAGCCATGAAGTATCTTTTGGAAACTAATTGTTTGGCAGTAACAAAGGTTTCCATTTTGAAGTGTGTATACTGCACAAAAGTATTCAGCTGTAACAAAATCAATGATGATGCGGCATCCATCATCTTTTTTGTTTCTTGTGAAAATATTTGACACAAACTCAAGAGATTCGTGTTTGGATTTCTCAATTACTCCTTTTGTATGTAACCTCAAAAGTTCTGCATGACCTTCCAATCTTTCCTTTTGTGAAAGCACGAACGTTCGGCTAGGTGCATGCTGAACCAGAGGAAGGAGTTTGTGAATGAATTCAATTTTGTATCCCTGGATACTATGCAGCATAAAAGGATCAGAAGTGATGGAACTCCATGCACTCCAAAACAAGGGTAACCTTCCCCCAACCTGTGAAGAACTTAATGCCCTGTCTCACGGTGCAAGTTGACCCACGAGGGACCCCGAGTTTTCACTCGCGGTAATCACGTACAATTAACGTAGCGGGAACGTCGGAACTCGCGCGTGCAACTTAGCGACTCGTGGCGCTAACGGCAGGTACCCGTGAAACTTGTTAACTCGTGAATAAATTCAAACATGTTGGAGGTATTCCACGAGTCAAATTTACTGTTCAAGTTAAAAATTGAAACATTTAAACTCGTTGTAATAACATAGTGGCCTGTGCGTTTACCTTAGTGACTCGTGAGTCTACCGTGGGCACTCTTTAACTCAGCGGGCAGGCAGCATCTCTGGAGAGAAGGAATGGGTGACGGGATGACTTTTCCAAATATCTCCAGCACCATGTGTTCACTTTTATGTCAACCAGCATTTGCCATTTATTGTGTATAACGTTATTTGTATCCGTGGCAGTTGATTGTCGCTCCCTTCAGTTTCCCAGGAGGTCGGGACGGGACTGGAGTTAGGAGGGAAAGGTGGGGGGAGACAAGTGTACTGACTGTGTGAGCAGACACTTTGGTAGTGATTACCCATGGGGTTCACTGTCGAGGACTTCATAATACAGAGGAGCGATTAACCCTGGAAAGGGGGGAAACCTCTCTCTGAGTTGGACCCAGGAAACCGAACCTGAACAGAACACAATCTGTAGTTTCACTTAATGCTTTAAAGAAACTTTAAGTTATAGATTATGGACAATTTTAAGTTGAGTATGGACAAATCCAACGAACCACACTACATTATTCTTGAATAGATAACTTTGAATACGTGATTTTTAAAAAAGGAACCAACATCTACAGTGCCTTGTGTCTTGGCAATTCATCCACGCTGGGCAGAGAATGGGATTTGTAAGCGGCTAACTTCATTCTAAAACTTGGAATGTCACATTGGCGGCGCAGCAGTAGAGTTGCTGCCTCACAGAGCCAGAGGCCAGAGTTCAATTCTGACAACTGGTGCTGCCTGTCGGAGTTTGCACGTTCTCCCAGTGGCCACGTAGATTTTTTCCGGGTGCTCCAGTTTCCTCCCACATTCCAAAGACATGCAGGTTTGTATGTTAATTGTCGTCTGTAAATTGCCCTGCAGTGTGTAGGATAGAACTAGTGTCCTGGTGATTGTGGTCAGCATGGGCTCGGTGGGCCGAAGGGCCTGTTTCCACACTGTATCTAAACTAAACTAAAGGCCCTGAAGAAGAGTCCCGACCCGAAGCGTCAACTATCCATTTTCACCAGAGATGCTGCCTGACCCGTTGAGTTATTACAACACTCTGTGACCGTTTGCGATAACTTAAACCTTCAACCCTTTCGCGAGGAATGGGAATTAGGGCAAGCAGTAGGAAATATGTTGCTTGGCATTTAAAATAAATAGATTAGTCAGTATAGTAATTATTAAGTCATAGTTACAGTTATGTAAGTGCAACTGCGGTAGAAGTGAGGAGAGAGGTGGGGTAATCAGGGGAACAAATGTATAATTAGCCGATCTGGAAAACAAGCAGAACGACTGGACGAGGGTTTGTTTGATGCCGAACACAAAATGCTGGAGTAACTTGGCGGGTCAGGCAGCAACACTGGAGAGAAGGAATAGGTGACTTTTCGGGTCGAGATCCTTCTTCAGAAGACGAGCCCTTATCCACGTTCTCCAGAGATGTTATCTGGCACGCGTTGTTACTCCAGCTTGTTGCGTCTGCCTTCCGTCTAAAGCCTTGGGATCGTTGCCCTTTGTGTTGGCATGGAGGGGGAGGGGGGTATTGTGTTGTTTGATCGCCCCCTGCTATCCCAAAGACAGGGAGACACAGCGGCTTTTGAGACTGGTGGGCAATCACTACCAAAGTGTCTGCCCACACAGTCAGTACACCTCCCCTACACTTGTCTCCCGCACTAAGATCATCCCGCAGAGAATGATCCCAGCCTAACCCAAGAGTCTTGTCACCCCAGACAGATTAATGATGCCCGCGCATCCCCCCCCCCCCCCCCCCCCGCCAACCTCCCTCCACCTCAACTCACGCCTGGGCACCAAAGCAGCTCAGGAGACGAACCCTGAGCTCCGTCTCCCAACAATCTGATGTGCGACTGATGTGAAAGAACAGCAGCTGTGGCCGGCCGGCACCCGGCATGGACTTCTCACACCCTCACACATGAAAAGTGTGTGCGAATAAACAAAAACAAGGAATAAAACAACCAAAGCCCGGCTTGAAAGGCAACTAAAAATATATTCCGCTTAGAACGAGCAGGCGCGGAGACATCCGTCCACATTCAAAGATTTAATCTCCCGTCTCCCCGCAGTGTGTAGACCTGGCAGTAAATTCAATTAAAATATAACAAACCTCCGCCCGCTGGTCTTCTCACTACATGATGTGTGTTTCAAACAAATCATAAATATAACTGCTCTGGCACTGGACGGTGCGCATTTTCCCTCTGTAGGTCATATCAATAGATGCGGCCACGCTGAATTCTATCTTTAACACAAAGCCGCAGGATGGAGATGTCTTCTTTAACATTGTTGCTTATTAAAATATACCTTCATTCACGGTTGGCTCAAGAGTAACGAGAGAGGAACTTGGTAACTCGGGAGAGGAACTTGGAACATCGCAGAAATGACATACCCGTGGGAACTCGATTAAACACTTATACATAAACTTGGAATCTTGTACATAAGCACGAGTCTGTAATTTTTCTTTCACTTGGAGTCACTCGTGTGTGAACTCGCACCATGAGACAAGGCTTTTACACACCCTATGTTCAGGAGGAAACCAGACCCACCTACCTCCATGGTTACTGGTGGAGCTGTGTTTATTTCTTCTGGGGGGTAGAGGAGCTGGAGTGTGGGTTTGGCGCATTTTCCACGAAGGTCGTTGCCCCTCAGATTCTTGCTATTGAGGGAATGCAGCGTAGGTTCACCAGGTTAATTCCCGGGATAGTGGGACTGACATATGATGAAAGGATGGGTCGACTGGACTTATAGTCACTGGAATTTAGGATGAGAGGGGGCCTTATAGAAACATATACAATTCTTAAGGGATTGGACAGGCTAGATGCATGAAAAATGTTCCCAATGTTGGGGGAGTCCAGAACCAGGGGTCATAGTTTAAGAATGGTGGCCGATTAGGAAAAGGGGAGATGCAACGAGACCTGGGTGTCATGGTACACCAGTCATTGAAAGTAGGCATGCAGGTGCAGCAGGCTGTGAAGAAAGCGATTGGTATTTTAGCATTCATAGCAAAAGGATTTGAGTATAGGAGCAGGAAGGTTCCACTACAGTTGTACAGGGTCTTGGTGAGACCACACCTGGAGTATTGCGTACAGTTTTGGGCTCCTAATCTGAGGAAAGACATTCTTGCCACAGAGGGAGTACAGAGAAGGTTCACTAGACTAATTCCTGGGATGTCAGGACTTTGAGGGGGGATCTTACAGAAACTTACAAAATTCTTAAGGGGTTGGAAAGGCTAGATGCAGGAAGATTATTCCCGATGCTGGGGAAGTCCAGAACAAGGGGTCACAGTCTAAGGATAAGGGGGAAGATTTTTTGGACAGAGATCAGAAAAACACTTTTCACACAGAGAGTGGTGAATCTCTGGAATTCGCTGCCACAGAAGGTAGTTGAGGCCAGTTCATTGGCTATATTTAAGAGGGAGTTAGATGTGGCCCTTGTGGCAAAGGGGATCAGGGGGTATGGATAGAAGGCAGGTACGGGATACTGAGTTGGATAATCAGCCATGATCATATTGAATGGCGGTGCAGGCTCGAAGGGCCGAATGACCTAATCATGCACCTATTTTCTATGTTTCTATGTTTCTAATAAGGGATAGGCAATTTATGACTGAGATGAGGACAAACCTTTTCACCCAGAGAGTTGTGAATCTGTATAATTCTCTGCCACAGAAGGCAGTGGAGGCCAATTGATTGGATATTTTCAAGAGAGAGTTAGATATAACTCTTAGGGCTAATGGAATCAAGGGATATAGGGAGGAAGCAGGAACGGGATACTGATTTTGGATGATGTCATGATCATATTGAATGGCGGCGCTGGCTCGAAGGGCCGAATGGCCTACACCTGCACCTATTTTCTATGTTTCAATGTTCCTAATAAAACTTTCTCCCTCACATTAAACTATGTTCGTAAGTTCACCTTCATAAGTTCTAGAAGAAGAATTAGGCCATTCGGCCCATCAAGTCTATTTTGCCATTCATGGCTGATCTATCTTTCCCTCTCAGCCCCATTCTCCTGCTTTCTCACCAAACCCGTGACAACCTTACTAATCAAAAATCTGATATTCTGCGCCATAAAAATATCCATTGACTTGGCCTCGACAGCCATCTGTGGCAATGAACTCCACAAATTCCTTCTCATCTCCTTTCTAAAGGTACGTCTTTTTATTCTGAGGCTATGGACTCTGGTCCTGGACTCTCCCACTAGTGGAAACATCCTCCCCACATTCACTCTATCCAGGCCATTCACTCTTCGGTAAATTTCAAAGAGGTTCCCCCATTTTTAAAGTCAAGCCAAGTTTACTGTCACATGCACAGGTATGGTGAGAATGAAAAGGTACCATGAAAATCTTCCTTAAAGCAGCTTCACTGGCACAGTCACACAAAATCATAAATTATACATAAATTCTGCAAGACAGTGAAGAGAAAAAAACTGCAAAAATATGAAAATAGTGCAAAACTGGATTAGAAAGTAAGTGCATGGTAATTTGAGAGGTGATCTGCAGTATTCTGTCACTGAGGTAGAACTAGGGTTGTGCCAGGTCCAACCCTCATTTTACTTCGGAGTCACGTGAGTGACTACGTGAAGACCCCGCCAGCACGCATGCGCGACATATCGTCTAACGCATTGCTCAGCGACAGGCGGGAGGAGCATCGCAGGTAAGGTTTTACTACTCTGAGGTCGTTTTTTCCATTCTGTACAATTTATTTTACAGAGCAAAGTACTCATGGACAAGTCTAAGACAAAGTCCAAACGGACCGCAACGAAGCTGACTGCGGAGGACCGCGGGAATGTGGGCAGTCAGCAGCGGCCGACTTCACCTGGGATGCTAACCATGCGGTCAGCAGCCTCCGACTTGGCACCGGCACAGCCCGTAGGTGTACCTCAGACTGGCGGTAAGGCCACTCGAAAGTTGGATAAGCCCGTAGACCCGGACGGGTCCGGGCTGGAAGATTCACCGCCTGCGGATAACGACAGTGGCCGTTTATCTCCCATGGAGCGGTTGACGGAGCAACTGCTCCAACGTGACATACTCCAACAAACAGCGTCTCCTCGGACACCCACGGCAGCACCTTGTACAGGGCTGCCAATGTCTCCCTCTCCTCAGAGGGGAGCGAAAGGAGTCACTACTGGGCTGGCTCTGAACATGGGGGTTTGGCTGAAGACACTTCCAGTGTGCTAGGGGTGCAGGAGCTGCTCGGCATGGTCTCGAAATTTGCGATGCCCTCGCAAAAAGGACAGCCGTTACAGCCACAGCTGGCAGCCAGCATCAACTACCTCACCACCAACCAGCTGCAGGAACAGGAAATGAGTGACACAGCTGCTAAGTACTTAGCACCAGAAAACTGTGTTGCCCTCAATGTTCCTGCAGTGAACAACCCAGTCTGGGGACACATCGGTGGTGGCATCAGAGCCCAGGAAATTAAGATACAAAAGATCCTTAAACTACTGGCCTCCGGTATAACGGCATTTGCCAGATCAGTTGATGGCAAGGACATGTCGGATGAACAGCAAGACGCTCTGGCACTCATCTGCAATGCGCAGTTTGAAATAAATTGCTTCATAACGAGTGTGATCTGACCTGCCTTAAACCCCAAATTTGCAGGGTTGTGCAAGACCAGCAGCACGCAGCCGCCCACTTTTCTGTTCGGGGGCAACCTGCCGAAGCAGGTCAAAGACCTCGACGAGGAGGCAAAAGCCATCGGACTAATGAAAGCGCCGTCAACAGCCAAGACCTCACATCTTCGGCGGCAGCACGCCTACGCATCCGCCAACAAGCCATGATACCCAGCAGCTGGTGAAAGCTCGAATGCCGTACCCTCAGGACAAAGGTATTCAGGACAAAAGAACAAGCTGCCAGAGATGGTAGTTGAGACAGGTACTATCGCAACGTTTGAAGAAATAAGGTACATGGATAGGATAGGTTAAAAGGGACATAGGCCAAATGCACTCAGGTGGGACTAGTGTAGATGGGACAGTGTAGATGGGACATGTTGATTGGTGTGGGCTGGTTGGGCCGAAGGGCCTGTTTCCACCCTGAAATATCTTGGAAAAAAATATATATATTTGTCAACATCTCGCAATTAGAATCTTTGTCAGTCTGTCTCCATTTGCATGTGATAGGATGGACTGTGAATCAATGTCCGTGCGCCACGGATGTTGACTCATCTTGTGGACATGTGTGTGCAGTGAAACAAGCCTTGTTATTGGGACTGCAGGACCCAGCATGGATGTAGATTAATGAGGTGTAAGAGCAAAGAAAACAAAGGTATTGCTGGGTTGCCATTAATACAACAAATATACTTGCAATGGGACTTACGGCACAGCTGTTCATTTCTCCAATTGTGGACTGGTTGCAGTAGCCTTGAACACTCCCGTGCGTACTCTGAGAATGTGTCACAAGCACAGCTTACGTCTTGCTCCTTGGAGCACTGGGGCAGGTCTTGGATGCATCTCTGAATGTAACTCGATTCGGGTACTGTGCAGTTTGGTGCCACACTATCCATCAAAGACGTACAGATAGCCAGCTAAAAAGTGAAAGAAACAGGACCAAGTATTACTGACGTTCGATGGTTTGCCCAGAATAATTGTGGTTAAATTACACTTTTCACAGTTAGTTCTTCAGACTATCCAGGAAACAAAATCGGAAATCTAGCAAATAATGCCACTCTGTGGCCCACACGATGATGGCCACAGTAAATAACACAATACCTTGAAGTTCCACTTACCCTCACAAACAAGAATATGCCAACAGTCAGAATAATTTCCCCCGTTAAGTTCATTTCCTGTTAAGTCTTCCTTTATATTTCTACCACTGAGCTTTACATTTTGCAATAGAATCAAAATTGTTCAGGTATGACGGTGCGGATTCGGTGAGCCCGGTGCGGACTCAGTGGGCTCGGTTTGGGCCCGGTGCGGACTCGGCGTGGCAAAAGGGCCTGATTCCATGCTGTGTCTCTAAACTAAACTAAAGTCAGGAAATTGAAAGATTGAAATAATCATCTGAGAGTTAATTTCACCTTACTCTCCCTTATGGAGTACTGCACAGTAAGAGGCAACGTACATAAATAACGCAGGTCTTTAAACAAAGAAGCCTGTATTCAAGTATTTCTAGTGTGTTACGGTGTTTTAGTATAATTTCTGGAAGGCAGTATTACAAAGATTATTAACTACTATAAGATGTATTAACACGTGTGAGACTGAGAAGTAAAGCAATGAGCCTGAAGAAGGGGCGGCACGGTAGCTCAACAGTAGAGTTGCTGCCTTACAGTGCCAGAGATCCGGACCACAGGGCTGTCTGGATGGTTCTTGTACATTCTCCCTGTGACCTGCGTGGGTTTTCTCCAGTTTCACCCAACACTTCAAATTCGTATAGAGAGAGAGAGAGCGAAAGAGATAGAGACAGAGAGACAATTTGATGCTACTTTGACAAGTTGGTTTGAGCTTGACTTACAATTTTTATCTTTAAATTTTATTGTACGCATAAAATCGGATAATCATAGCGCCATTGAACAGCAGTTAGTTTTGACCAATTGTAGAAATTTATTCTTTCTTTCTCTTTAAAGGAGAACATAGGGACAGTACGGAACTGTCCCAAATATTTAATTTCCCTCTTTGAGGTTGCACCACCATTCGTCAAGTTTATGAGCGATATTCGACTTCTGCACCATTTCCCTGCCACTATCCCCACATCCTTGATTTGACTCAAATCCAGAAATGCTTCAATCACTGATTTGAATGACACGGCCTCCACAACCCTCAGGCTGCACAAACCCAGGAAGTCTCCATCCTCTGAAGGAAGACATTTCAGTCATGAGTTGTTTTCCCCCTATTCTGATGTTTTAATTTCTATTTCCAGATCTGCATCTCTCATTTTGAAGTTGCTTTTATCTCTTTGCATCTATCCAGTCAGGCCATATAACATTTCATTGAGGTTATCTCTCAGTTTCCTGTGCCATAGAAAATACTCTGGTATGATACAGACTCAGACTCGTTCAATTAATCTAATACACTCCTCGACTACTCAATCTCTCCTCAAATCCAGAAACCAGTGTGGCTAACTTACACTGCACACCTTCTCTAGAAAGTATATCTGTTTTTTAAGTAGTGGGACCAAATTTAGACACAAAACTCCGGGTGTTGTCACGTCAATACCAAATTTAGTTATTACAGAGGATAAAATTCTGTTGTCTGAAACACTTGGGACGGATCCACGTAGGATGACTGAAATTGCCCCGTGAACCCTCCCCACCCTGAGGTAAAACTATGCCTAACCCCTAGGCATACCAGATTACTCTGCACATCCATTAGGCAACCTCCTATTGTCAATCAGGAGCTTCAAGAATCAACAGGAGAGATTGCCTTGTCAGTTTCCAAAGCAAATCCCTTTGTGGCGTCCCATGACAGTCTACAGGAAGCTGTCCTTGGTAAACCAGATCAGTTCTCCATTTTCATTTTGTGGTTTCTTTTCTATCAGACATTCTGTAAAAGCAGATATTTATTCCTTATCTTAATTTTGCCAAAACAGGGGAACAATTGCCAATACAGAATGCTGACGCAGCTGCCCTAGTGGCTGCTCGGCAAACCACTGGTGCCAGATGCAAAACATACCACGCCATGGAAGTTGTTGGACTATAGAAAGCCAGATGAGAGAGTTTCACCATGCGAGGGCTGCACGGTGGTGCAGCGGTAGAGTTGCTGCTTTACAGCGCTTGCAGCGCAGGAGACCCAGGTTCGATTCCGACTACGGGTGCTGCCTCTACAGTTTGTACGTTCTCCCCGTGACAGCGTGGGTTTTCTCTGAGATCTTCGGTTTCCTCCCTCATTCCAAAGACGTATAGTTTTGAAGGTTAATTGGCTTTGTATAAATGTAAATTGTCCCTGGTGTGTGTATGATAGTATTAATGTGCGGGGGTAATGTTCGGTGTGGACTCGGTGGGCCGAAGAGCTTCTTTCCGCGCAAACAATCTTTATTCTTCTACTCAAATCCTCTTACTATACAGGTCAATGTAATAGTTGCCTTCCCAACAGCCTGCTGCACCTGTGAGGTATCTTTCAGTGACGTGGGTGCAAGCACCAGATCTCTTCCAACATCAGATGCTCCTCGTATGCCGGAGTGGGACAAGCAGCATCTCTGGATAGAACAAATGTGTGACTTTACTCTGATAGAAGGATTTGGTGACGTTTGTGTCGACCCTTTTAAATCATTCTACTCTCACCTTGAACCTATGCCCTCTAGTTATAGACTTCATAACCCTGGGAAAAAGAGTGTGGCCATCCACCTTATCTATTCCCTTTATAAAGTCACCTCTCAGCCTGCTACCCTCCAAGGAAAAAATGTCCCAACTGATCTAGTCTCTCATCGTTCAACTCTCCAGGCTTGTAAATCACTTTTGCTGCCTCTCCAGTTTAATTGTGTCCGTCCTACAGCAGAGTGACCTGAATAATACACCAGGCTTTAGAGAGGAGTCTGAGGGATTAGATCCAGAAGCATTTGGAGAGACAGGTTTTATGCACGGACATTGATGTCTTATGAATCAAATTTAGTATTTTGAAGACGTAGCCAAAAGGTTGATGAGGGCAAAGTTGTAGTCATTATCTATTTGAACCAGCAAGGCTTTTGTTCAGGTTGCCTATGGTCGGCTGCTCTGGAAAGTAAGACCATAAGGGATCCAGCCATCAAACTCATGTTTCAGAGATTGGGGTTTCTAATCCATCCAGATAAGTCAAAATTAACACCTACCAGGGTAATTGATTACCTGGGGTTTACAATTAACTCAATTCACATGTCAGTGACTCTGCCAAGGGGCAAGCAATTAGAGTTAATAGAAGCCTGCAACAATCTAATTGTTAAACAGCAGCCAACAATCAGACTAGCAGCAAGTGTAATTGGCAAGCTTGTGGCTGCTTTTCCAGCTGTGCGCTTCAGACCTTTGCACTCAAAATTTACAATGTGCAAAGGAACAGGCGCTCAAATCCCACGCAGGCCAATTCGGTAGACCCATGCAATTGCCAGCAGAGGCCATTGCTGAATTACAATGGTGGGTAGCGAATATACATCATTGCTCTAAGAAAATTTTAATTGATACACCATCGGTTATCTTACAAACCGATGCAAGTGCCCTAGGCTGGGGAGCAACAGATATCATCTCTAGCTGTGGTGGTAGATGGAATGTGCAGGAGTCCTTAATTCTTCAGCAACATGGTATTAACTACTTAGAGTTCTTGGGAGCACTCTAAGGGCTAAAGGCTGATTGCAGCGATATGCATCATGTGCATGTTCAACTTCAGATTGACAACACCACGGTGGTGGCGTATGTCAATCACATGGGTGGAATTAAGTCTGTATCTTGTGATAAATTGGCAATCCTTCTTTGGCACTCTTGTATTGCAAGGAACATTTGGGTCTCAGCAATCTTCCTACCAGGTAGATACAATATGGTGGCGGATACAAGATCACGGAAATTCAATGACAACACAGAATGGATGTTGAATCATGAAGTGTTTAACGACATTGTCGCCCGGTATGGCATGCCGGATATTGACTTGTTTGCACCCAGATTGAATCACCCGTTACCCAAATATGTGTCATGGGAACCAGACCCAGGGGCAGTGGCAGTAGATACATTTTCACTGCATTGGGGAGAAGTGTTCTTGTACGCTTTTCCTCCATTTTGCCTCATCAGCCGATGCTTGGCAAAAATAAAGCAAGACAATGCCACAGGGATTTTGGTAGTGCCAGACTGGCCTACACAGTTTTGGATCCCACAGGTCCTGGGAATGATAACAAAGTCTTTCATGGCTGTCCCCAAAAGCAGGGACCTGCTGGTTGACCCAGTAACGGGAGGCAACCACCCACTACATAGAAACATAGACATAGAAACATAGAAGATAGATGCAGGAGTAGACCATTCGGCCCTTCAAGCCTGCACCGCCATTCAATATGATCATGGCTGATCATCCAACTCAGTATCCTGTACCTGCCTTCTCTCCATACACCCTGATCCCTTTAGCCACAAGGGCCACATCTAACTCCCTCTTAAATATAGCCAATGAACTGGCCTCAACTACCTTCTGTGGCAGAGAATTCCAGAGACTCACCACTCTGTGTGAAAAATATTTTCCTCATCTCGGTCCTAAAGGAATTCCCCCTTATCCTTAGACTGTGACCCCTTGTTCTGGACCTCCCCAACATCGGGAACAATCTTCCTGCATCTAGTTGTTAAAGAAGGAACTGCAGATGCTGGAGAATCGAGGGTTACACAAAAAGCTGGAGAAACTCAGCGGGTGCAGCAGCATCTAAGGAGCGAAGGAGATAGGCGACGTTTCGGGTCGAGACTGAAGAAGAAGGGTATCGACCCGAAACGTCGCCTATCTCCTTCGCTCCTTAGATGCTGCTGCACCCGCTGAGTTTCTCCAGCTTTTTGTGTAACCTTCCTGAATCTAGCCTGTCCAACACCTTAAGAATTTTGTAAGTTTCTATAAGATCCCCCCTCAGTCTTCTAAATTCTAGCGAGTACAAGCCGAGTCTATCCAGTCTTTCTTCATATGAAAGTCCTGACATCCCGGGAATCAGTCTGGTGAACCTTCTCTGTACCCCCTCTATGGCAAGAATGTCGTTTTTCAGATTTTGAGTCCTAAACCGTACGCAATACTCCAGGTGTGGTCTCACCAAAACTCTGTACAACTGCAGTAGAACCTCCCTGCTCCTATACTCAAATCCTATTGCTATGAAGGCTAACATACCATTTGCTTTCTTCACTGCCTGCTGCCCCTGCATACCTACTATCAATGATTGGTATACCATGACACCCAGGTTTCGTTGCATCTCCCCTTTTCCTAATCTGCCACCATTCAGATAATAGTCTACCCTCCTGTTTTTGCCACAAAAGTGGATAACCTCACATTTATCCACATTATACTGCATCTGCCATGCATTTGCCCACTCACCCAGCCTATCCAAGTCACCTTGCAGGATCCTAGCATCCTCCTCACACCTAACACTACCCCCCAGCTTAGTGTCATCCGCAAACTTGGAGATGTTGCATTCAATTCCCACGTCCAAATCATGAATATATATTGTAAATAGCTGGGGTCCCAGCACTGAGCCTTGCGGTACCCCACTAGTCACTGCCTGCCATTCTGAAAAGGACCCATTTACTCCTACCCTTTGCTTCCTGTCTGCCAGCCAGTTCTCTATCCACATCAATACTGAACCCCCAATACCGTGTGCTTTAAGTTTGTATACTAATCTCTTATGTGGGACCTTGTCAAAAGCCTTCTGAAAGTCCAGATATAACACATCCACTGGTTCTCCCTTATGCACTCTACTAGTTATATCCTTGAAAAATTCTATAAGATTCGTCAGACATGATTTACCTTTCGTAAATCCATGCTGACTTTATCCAATGATTTCACCACTTTCCAAATGTGCTGCTATCCCAACTTTAATAACTGACTCTAGCAGTTTCCCCACTACCAATGTTAGACTAACTGGTCTGTAATTCCCCGTTTTTTCTCTCCCTCCATTTTTAAAAAGTGGGGTTACATTAGCTGACCTCCAATCCTCAGGAACTACTCCAGAATCTAAGGAGTTTTGAAAAATTATTACAAATGCATCCACTATTTCTGTGGCTACTTCCTTGAGTATTCTGGGATGCAGACTATCTGGCCCTGGGGATTTATCGGCCTTTAATCCGTTCAATTTACCCAACACCACTTCCCAGCTAACCTGGATTTCACTCAGTTCCTCCATCTTATTTGACCCCCGGTCCCCTGCTATTTCCAGCAGGTTATTTATGTCTTCATTAGTGAAGACAGAACCAAAGTAGTTATTCAATTGTTCTGCCATGTCCTTGGTCCCCATGATCAATTCACCTGTTTCTAACTGCAAGCGACCTACATTTATTTTAACTAATCTCTTTCTCTTCACATATCCTGAACTTCACGTGTCCTGAACTTAAAGAAAGGTAACTTTGAGGGTATGAGACGTGAATTGGCCAAGATAGACTGGCAATTGATTCTTGAAGGGTTGACGGTGGATATGCAATGGAAGGCATTTAAAGACTGCATGGATGAATTACAACAATTGTTCATCCCAGTATGGCAAAATAATAAATCAGGGAAGGTAGTGCATCCATGGATAACAAGGGAAATCAGGGATAGTATCAAAGCAAAAGTACAAATTAGCAAGAGAAAACAGCCTACCCGAGGACTGGGATAAATTCAGTCCAACAGAGGAGGACAAAGGGCTTAATTAGGAAAGGGAAAATGGATTATGAAAGAAAACTGGCAGGAAACATAAAAACTGACTGCAAAAGTTTTTATCGATATGTGAAGCGAAAAAAAATAGTTAAAACAAATGTAGGTCCCTTGCAGTCAGAAACAGGTGAATTGATCATGGGGAACAAGGACATGGCAGACCAATTGAATAACTACTTTGGTTCTGTCTTCACCAAGGAATACATAAATAATTTGCCGGAAATAGCAGGGGATCGTGGGTCAAATGAGATGGAGGAACTGAGTGAAATCCAGGAGAGCCGGAAAGTGGTGTTAGGTAAATTGAATGGATTAAAGGCTGATAAATCCCCAGGGCCAGATAGGCTGCATCCCAGGGTACCTAAGGAAGTAGCCCCAGAAATAGTGGATGCCTTAGTGATAATTTTTCAAAACTCTTTAGATTCTGGAGTAGTCCCTGAGGATTGGAGGGTAGCTAATGTAACCACACTTTTTAAAAAAGGAGGGAAAGAGAAAACGTGGAATTACAGACCAGTTGGTCTAACATCGGTAGTTGGAAAACTGCTAGAGTCAGTTATTAAAGATGGGATAGCAGCGCATTTGGAAAGTGGTGAAATCATTGGACGAAGTCAGCATGGATTTACGAAAGGTAAATCATGTCTGACGAATCTTATTGAATTTTTTGAGGATGTAACTAGTAGAGTGGATGAGGGAGAAGCAGTGGATGTGTTATATCTGGACTTTCAGAAGGCTTTCGACAAGGTCCCACACAAGAGATTCGTATACAAACTTAAAGCACACGGTATTGGCAGTTCAGTATTGATGTGGATAGAGAACTGGCTGGCAGACAGGAAGCAAAGAGTAGGAGTGAACGGGTCCTTTTCAGGATGGCAGGCAGTGACTAGTGGGGTGCCGCAAGGCTCAGTGCTGGGACCCCAGCTATTTACAATATATATTCATGATTTGGACGAGGGAATTAAATGCAACATCTCGAAGTTTGCGGATGAGACGAAGCTGGGGGCAGTGTTAGCTGTGACGAGGATGCTAGGAGGCTGCAAGGTGACTTGGATAGGCTGGGTGAGTGGGCAAATGCATGGCAGATGCAGTATAATGTGGATAAATGTGAGGTTATCCAGTTTGCTGGCAAAAACAGGAAAGTAGACTATTATTTGAATGGTGACCGATTAGGAAAAGGGGAGATGCAACGAGACCTGGGTGTCATGGTACGCCAGTCATTGAAAGTGGGCATGCAGGTGCAGCAGACTGTGAAGAAAGCGAATGGTATGTTGGCATTCACAGCAAAAGGATTTGAGTACAAGAGCAGGGAGGTTCTACTGCAGTTGTACAGGGTCTTGGTGAGGCCACACCTGGAGTATTGCGTACAGTTTTGGTCTCCTAATCTGAGGAAGGACATTCTTGCCATGGAGGGAGTACAGAGAAAGTTGACTGGACTGATTCCTGGGATGGCAGGACTGCCATATGAAGAAAGACTGGATAGACTCGGCTTGTACTCGCTGGAATTTAGAAGACTGAGGGGGGATCTCATAGAGACTTACAAAATTCTTAAGGGGTTGGACAGGCTAGATGCAGGAAGATTGTTCCCGGTGTTGGGGAAGTCCAGGACAAGGGGTCACTGTTTAAGGATAAGTGGGAAGTCTTTTAGGACCGAGACGAGAAAATAATTTTTCACACAGAGAGTGGTGAATCTGTGGAATTCACTGCCACAGAAGGTAGTTGAGGCCAGTTTGTTGGCTATATTTAAGAGGGAGTTAGATGTGGCCCTTCTGGCTAATGGGATCAGGGGGTATGGAGGGAAGGCAGGTACAGGATACTGAGTTGGATGATCAGCCATGATCATATTGAATGGCGGTGCAGGCTCGAAGGGCCGAATGGCCTACTCCTGCACCTATTTTCTATGTTTCTATGCTTCTATATCTATAAAAACGTTTGCAGTCAGTTTTTATGTTCCCTGCCAGTTTTCTTTCATAATCTATTTTCCCTTTCCTAATTTCGCCCTTTGTCCTCCTCTGCTGGACTCTGAATTTCTCCCAGTCCTCTGGTAGGTTGCTTTTCATGGCTAATTTGTATGCTTCATCTTTTGTTTTTATACTATCCCTGATTTCCCTTGTTATCCATGGATGCACTACCTTCCCTGATTTATTATTTTGCCAAACTGGGATGAACAATTGTAGTAGTTCATCCATGCAGTCTTTAAATACATTTCCATTGCATATCCACTGTCAACCCTTTAAGAATCACTTGCCAGTCTATCTTGGCCAATTCACATCTCATACCTTCAAAGTTACCTTTGTTTAAGTTCAGAACCCTTGTTTCTGGCTTAATTATGTCACTCTCCATCCTAATGAAGAACTCAACCATATTATGGTCACTCTTGCCCAAGGGGCCACGCACAACAAGACTGCTAACTAACCCTTCCTCATTACTCAATACCCAGTCTAGAATAGCCTGCTCTCTCGTTGGTTCCTCTACATGTTGGTTTCGAAAAATATCCCGCATACATTCCAAGAAATCCTCTTCCTCAGCACCCCTGCCCATTTGATTCACCCAATCTATATGTAGATTGAAGTCACCCATTATAACTGTTTTACCCTTGTTGCACGCATTTCTAATTTCCCGTTTGATGCCATCCCCAACTCCACTACTACTGTTAGGTGGCCTTTACACAACCCCCACTAGCGTTTTCTGCCCCTTAGAGTTTCGCAGCTCTACCCATATCGATTCCACATCCTCCAAGCTAATGTCCTTCTTTTCTATTGCATTAATTTCTTCTCTCACAAGCAACGCTACCCCACTTCCTTTTCCTTTTTGTCTATCTCTCCTGAATATTGAATATCCCTGGATGTTCAGCTCTCAGCCTTGGTCCCCCTGAAGCCATGTCTCCGTGATCCTATAGCATAGTCATTAATAGCTATCTGCACATTCAACTCATCCACCTTATTACGAATGCTCCTCGCATTGAGACTCAAAGCCTTCAGGCTTGTTTTTACAACACTCTTACTCCTTATACAATTATGTTGACAAGTGGCCCCTTTTGATTTTTGCCCTGGATTTGTCTGCCTGCCACTATTAATTTTCACCTTGCTACCGTTTGCTTCTACCCTCATTTTATACCGCTCTTTCTCTCTGCTCACACATTTAAGAAACCCACCACCTCTTATTCTCTGTTTATTATTTTTTTCTTCTTTCCCCCCTACATGTTGGGTCTGAGTGCTTCCCTTCTCTGCCTCCTGCCTCAGACCCTGTCTACTAGCTTTCTCTATTTGCTTCCCTCCCCCCAACCGTTCTAGTTTAAAGTCCCCCCAGTAGCGTTTGCAAATTTCCCCGCCAGGATACTGGTCCCGAATCTGAATCATACATGACCAAATCAATTTATTGATTTGCAGATTCTGAGGAGACCATACCTGGGACTCGAACTGATTGAACAAACAGTTGATGTCATAACAGCGGCCTGGAGGGACAATACACAAAAACAGTACGTCTCTCACATCAAGAAGTGGGAGATGTACTGTCATGTCTCCATCATATCATATGATACAGCACGCATCACGGATGTCCTGGAGTTCCTATCAACATTATACTATGACCATAAATTAGGCTACAGTGCCATCAATAGTGCCAGAAGTGCACTATCTTCTTATTTAGTGCTGGAAATGGGGCATCAATCGGTAGGGACACACCCCTTAATAACGACGTTCATGAAAGGCATTTACAACTCCATACCACCCAGGCCCCGGTACACGGACATTTGGGATGTGAGCATGGTGCTTACACTGCTTTGCCAATGGGCGCCAGCTTCCTCCCTATCCTTATCAAAACTCACCATCAAGGTGGTCATGCTGATGGCGCTGGTAACAGCGCAACGAGTCCAGACATTGTACAAGCTACGACTGGACAACATGACCACCAATGTAAATACCATGTATCAACTACTTCGAATTGGCAGATCATTTGCTAGAGGCAGGGACATGTTCCCGATGTTGGGGGAGTCCAGAACCAGGGGGCACAATTTAAGAATGAGGAGTAAGCCATTTAGAACGGAGACAAGGAAACACGTTTTCTCACAGAGAGTGTTGAGTCTGTGGAATTCTCTGCCTCAGAGGGCAGTGGAGGCAGGTTCTCTGGATGCTTTCAAGAGAGAGCTAGATAGGGCTCTTAAAAATAGGGCAGTCAGGGGATATGGGCACAAGGCAGGAACGGGGTACTGATTGGGGATGATCAGCCATGATCACATTGATTGAAGGTTCTGGCTCGAAGGGCCGAATGGCCTACTCCTGCACCTATTGTCTATTGTCTATTCCACAGACTCATCACCTTCTATGTGAAAGGTTGCCCCTCAAATCCCCTTTAAATCTTCCCCTCTCACCTTGAATCTGTGATCTGTAGTTTTGAATTCCTCTACCCTGGGTAAAAGACGACCATCCACAGAGCATAACACAATGTTCTGACCAATGTAGGCAAGCATGCCAGGTATATGCCTAGACACAAAATTATGGAGTAACACAGCAGGTCAGGCAGCATCTCTGGAAGAAGGAATGGGTGATGTTTCGGGTCGAGACCCTTCTTCAGACTGATCTACGCTCCTTATGATTTTATATACCTCCTTAAGGTCACTACTCAGCCTCCTACATTACAGAGAAAATAAAAAATCTCCAGGTTTTCCATTCTCTCCTCATAACTCAAGCCCTCTCAACCAGGTAACATCCTTGTGAATCGTTGCTGTGCCCATTTCCAGCATAATGACATCCTTCCTATAGTACAGTGATCAGAAATACACTCTATCCTCCGAGTTTGTGCCTCATCAATGTTCTGCACAGTTGAAACATAACATAATGCTCTGACCAATGTAGGCAAGCATGCCAAATATATTCTTCACCACCCTGTGTCGCCACTCTCAGGAGATATTGTACTTCAAAGTCTCTGCTCTACACTGCTCTCCAGTGACCTGCTGTTCACTGTGTAAGTTCTGCACGAGTTCAACTGCCCAAAATACAACATTTTGCACTTGTTTGTGTTAGGTTCTGTCTGCCATTCGTTGGCCCACTTTTCCAGATGATCTAAATCCACGTGTAATCGAGATAACCTTCTTCACTGTCCAATGCGGCACCAACATTAGTATCACCGGCAACACTTATTAATCTTACCAATTACATTCTCGTTCAAATCATTAATGTAGATGACAAACACCAGTGGAGGCATCAATGATCCGCTGGTCATCAGCCTCCTATCTGAAAAACAACTCTTTGTTACAAACCTCTGACTCCCATAAGCAAACCAATTTTGTAATCTGATTAGCTCACTAATATTTGATCCCGTGGCGTCTCACCATCTAACCATGCAGAACAGTTTATCATCCCAGCCCTTGTCAAACATCTTGCTAAAGTCCATTTAGACAAGTCTACCACCCTGCCCTTGTCAATCTTCTCAGTCACCTCTGCAAAAAAACACCAACAAATTTAGGAGACTCACTTTCCCATGCACAAAGTCATGCTGACTATCTTGAATCATTCCTTGTCTTTCCAAATGCTCTGAATCCCCTCTCAGAAACGTTCCCACCACTGATGTTGGAATTTCACTTTTACCGATCTGCCTGACTGGCTGAGTATTCTCTTTATTTTTTTCTTTGTGTTAAACATTTCAAAATATTTAACAATCTTCAGTCATTCATGTCCATTATTACGACCTCAATACCTTAGATCCCCACCTCATCAAGGTCAAGCCCACCAACTGGGGAAAGCTATGTGAACGAAAACTAAGATAAGAGCTGGTAAGATCAGTGGGCTGCACCACGGGATGCCATAAAACCATCCTGTCCAAGATAGTCGTCACCAAACTCGGCCCTGCTCATCCCTGAAGAACTGAGGCAATGACAGACACAGGGCTGCACGGCGGAAGCTGTCGGAGAGCTGTGTGGACGGTTGCCAAACCCCGACAGGGAGCTGGCCGCGGAACCAGGCGAGCACACCTAGAATGGGCACAAGGCTCATCTCCCGCTCACCCTCGAAGACCGGGAAACGGAAGCAGGAGAGAAAGTCGGCAACACCGGCAGACACTGGACAAAGGGCCAGTGGGAGGGAATTTAACCTTCCACGCTTTCAAGGTCGGCTGCGGGAGGCCCCCCCCCCCGGGCATGAAGGCTGAAGGCCCGGAGAAGACGTGGGCTCACAGGTGAACCGAATGAGGTGATGGCTGCAATGGGTCTTTATGTCCAGCTGCAGCTTGGAAGGTGTAATGAATGAATAAGTTTATTGGTCAAGTATTCACATACAAGGAATTTGCCTTGGTGCTCCACCCGCAAGTGACAACATGACATACAGTGACAGTTAAGAATGATGCATAAAACATTAAACATTAATAATAAAATATTGTTGATTAAACATGTGAATTAAATAAAATACCAGAGCAAAAGGAGGCTACAGATTTTTGGTTATTGAGTAGAGCTACTACTCGTGGATAAAAGCCGTTTTTATGTCTGGCTGTGGCAGCTTTGACAGTCCGGAGTCGCCTTCCAGAGGGACGTGATTCAAAGAGTTTGTGGCCAGGGTGAGAGGGGTTAGAGATGATCTTACCAGCTCGCTTCCTGGCCCTTGCAGTGTGCAGTTCATCAATAGAGGGAAGGTTGCAGCCAATAACCTTCTCAGCTGATCGGACAATTCACTGCAGCCTCCAGGTGTCGTGCTTGGTGGCTGAGCCAAACCAGACCATGATGGAGAAGGTGAGGACAGACTCTAAGATGGTCGTATAAAAGACTCCACAGATGTGGCTGTGGTGTTGTTGATGGTGAGTGGGGTGAGAGGAGGGGGAGCTCTCCTAAAGTCTACAATCAATTCCACTGTCTTAAGAGCATTGAGCTCTAGGTTGTTGCGATGGCACCAGGACGCCAGCTGTGACACTGTCCGTAGGCAGATTCCTCCCCATCCAGGATCAGTCCAATCAGGGTTGTGTCATCCGCAAACTTGAGAAGCTTGACAGAGGAGTCAGTGGAGGTGCAGTCATTGGTGTAGAGATAGTAGAGGAGAGGGGAGCGTATGCAGCCTTGCGGTGCTCCTATGCTGAGGGTTTGCAGGTCCGAGATGTGCTTACCCAGCCTTACATGCTGCTTCCTGTCTGTCAGGCAGCAGGTGATCCACCGACAGAGGGGTTCAGGCAGTCAACTCGGAAGGTTTGGAGTGTAGTAGCTCTGGCACAATGGTGTTGGAAGCAGAGTTAAAATCAACAAACAAAATCCTCGCATAGGTCCCCTGGAGGATGAAGTGCAGGCCCAGGTTGACTACGTCATCCACAGATCTATTGGCCTGATATGCAACTGCAGAGGGTCCAGCATGTTTGTGATATTTTTCAGCTTGGCCAGCATGAGCCTTTCAAGGGTCTTCATGACTACAGAGGTCAGTGCGGTCAGTGTGACAAGCCTGTAGTCATTAAGTCCAGTAATTCTTGCCATTTTGGGTACAGGGACAATAGTGGAGACTTTGAAGCAGGCAGGGACAGTACAGGTTTGCAGGGACTGGTTGAAAATATCTATGTAGACCGGTGCCAATTGTTCGGCACAGAGCTTGAGAGTAGAGGGGGAAACATTGTCCGGTCCTGGAGATTTCAGGCTTTTCTGTCTTCAGAAAAGCCTCTCGACCTCCTCTATTTTTATTGTTGATGATGGAGAAGTGATGTTGTGCAGCACGGAGGGTGTGAGTAATTAGGTGTGAAGTGGTGATTGGAGAGGGGAGGGTGGGAAAGGGTCAAGTCTTCTCAGACTGGAGTCTTGCTTTAAGTATGTGTGAAGTGGTGAATGGGGAGGAGTGGGTGTAGAAGGGCCCAGTCTTTGCAGACTGAGGTCAGGCTGTGAGTGAGTGTGAAGTGTTGGTTGGGGTGGGAAAGGGTCCAGTCTTTTCAGACTGGGGTCTTGCTTTATGTACGTGTGAAGTGGTGAATGGGGAGGAGTGGTTGGCAGGATCCATTCTTTGTAGACTGGGGTCTGGCTGTGTTAGTTGTGGAGGGGGGGAGGGAGTTCCAGGGTTACGTTTCTGCTTGTCAAACCTGCGGAGAGTAGAAGGGTTTGCAGTTTATAAAGAAGAATCCTAGTTTAGGAGAGCAGAAATTTGACAGTACTGTGATGTCGCTGCACTAGTCCTGGTTGGTTTAGAAGCATATTCCACCGCCTCTTGATTTCCCCGGTGCCACCACTTTGCGGACGGATCTGTGGAGTTGGAAGCCAGCCAGTTACAGCGCGCTGTCTGGTGTCGCCTCACACAGCCAGGTCTCGGTGAAGCCACGGCAGTGGCTCGAGAGAAGTCCTTGTTTATCCTGCGCAGGAGTTGCAGTTTGTCCCCTTTGTTATTAATAGAACGTACGTTTTCCAGGAATATGCTCAGGGGTGGTGTGCGTGATCCTCGTCGCCGGAGTCGGGTGAGTGCTCCAGTGCGCTTCCCACGGGTCCTCCTCCGTCTCAAGACCGTGAATGCAGCCACAGCCCTGCCGACGAGTATGTCCAAATAATCCAGCGAGTGAGAGAAATCCGGAATGATGTTTGGAGGCACCGTATGTCCAATGTTTATGAGTACCTCTCTCGCGAAAGTAATCTTTGTAGGGTTTTCACAGACTAACAAAACAAACAAAACAGCAAGGAGCAGTACACCGTGGCAGCCATCGTCAGCACCAGCAGCAGCAAGCAGCAGCAGCTACATTACAAGCAGCTATACTGCAAGCAGCTACACTTTTACCTAGGTTCAAAATGTTTCCATGCAGGGGGGACTTAATCGGGGATTGTTTTTATGTATGGCAATAATTACACTGACCTATATGCAAAACATGTACGTCACTGTACCTTTGGTACATGTGACAATAAAATAACTATTGAACCATTGAAAGTTAGTTAACACTTCAGCAAGCATCATAATGAGAGTAACGGAAAGCAACATGATGAGAGTAACATGTAGAATCCAAGGAAATGAAGGATGATCGGCAACTGTCATACTCACATAGTTTGGAAGTTGCCCCTCCTCACTCTCATTGTCCACTTGTACGCAGTTTTCCAAAGGATCATCCAACTTATAGAATGAAGCGAAATATATTGGGCTAATCACATGACCTAATCAAAGAGCAAAATTGTCTCAGGCGTAATTTAGCTGACTTTAATAATATTAACACACTGCCATAGAGTCATAGCGTAATGGAGTCTAACGGAGTAGAAACAGGCCCTTCGATCCAACTTGCCCACACCGGCCAACATGTCCCATCTACATTAGTCCCACGTGCCTGTCTTTGGCCCATATCCCTCTAAACCTGTCCTATCCATGTACCTGTCTAAATGTTTCTTAAATGTTGCAATAGTGCCTGCCGCAACTACCTCCTCTGGCAGCATGTTCCATACACCTACCGCCCTTTGCGTGAAAAAGGTACCCCTCAGGTTTCTATTCAATCTTTCCCCCTTCACCTTAAACCTATTTCCTCTGATTCTCGATTCCTCTACAATGGGCAAGAGACTCTGTGCGTCCAACCGATCTATTTCTCTCAATATTTTGTACACCTTTATAATATCACCCCTCATTCTCCTGCGCTCCAAGGAATAGAGTCCTAGCCTGCTCAACCTCTCTCTATAGCTCAGGCCCTGTTATTTACATCCCCTAATGTATTATGAACTCAGCATTATAACCTAATGTTATGGTGCCAAACTATTTCCAGACGCCCCTTCCCTTCCTCTCAAAAATTAATAGCATCACCACTTTCCCCGCAAAGTATGAAATTCTATTTTATCCTCTTTTATCTTGGCTTTAAGACTCGTCAATACAAAATACAAAGAAAAAACACCTATTAAGTCAAGAATAATAACCCATAAAAAGAGAGAAACAGAGTTAAGCTTTCAGGTGCTAAACTTAGCTCTTAAACCTTGTTACTTCACTATCCAAGAGTTAAAATACAGTATAACAATCAGATAGTGCAGCGGAAATCGTTTCCCTCCACATCATTGAGCAGATGTGCACAAGTGTGGCTTCCTCAGTTACTCTCGAGGGAGACATCACTGAGATGAGCACTGGCTTGGGAGAGTAGGTTTTTCCAAGGAGCAAGTGGCATTCTTCTATTGAGAGATAGGGTGTTAAACAGATTGTCCTAACCAACAGTTAATTAGTTAACAGTCCCACTAACGCGACTTTACAACGAGTGCCTTCGACCTTCCAGCTCGAGGGCACTCACCCGGAAAGTCGAGCTGGATCAACCGTCAGCGATGAAACCGCAAGCTGGATCGACCGACCGCACACACAAACACATCGCAAAGGCGGGGGCCAGGGAAAGTGGGGGAGCGTTGCCTGAAATTCACACATGCGATGAAGAGGAAGGTAAAAGACGGCTGCAGGGTGTACGGTAAGTCCTTTAGAGAGCGCGGGGTGGGGGGGGGGGGGGGGGGGAGAGAGAGAAGGGAAGAGAGGGGGAGAGGGAAGGGGGAGAGAAGGAATGGAGACACTTTTAAGAAGTCAGACAATATTTAATAAAGTTTAGCGGGCATTTAACTTACGGTCGGTTTTCCTTGGTCCTGAAAACTCCAATGAGCCAATTAAAATGCCCGTTCAGCGAAGGAGATTGCCTACGGCTTCCCTCAACTGCATGTAACTACATAGCGACCCCACTCAACTGCACTGTGAGCTCAAAAGAACCATGCCGACCAATTTTTACTTGTGGAAAATTTTTCAACACGCTGAAAATTTTTCCATGGCCTAGCTGAGGCCAGGAGTATTCGGGAACTTCTCTCGAGCATGAAGGAGAGTTCCAGTGGCCTCATAGGACCTCCTAGAACCACGTGTCAACCATGGTGCAAGTTTGAGTCGAGGGCAAACTCTTCTAAACTTGCAGATTAGATCGGCACAGTGGGACAGCATCTTAAGGAGACACTAACGACTACCAATACTGGAATTTTGAGCAACAAAACAAATTGCTGGAAGAACTTAGCAGGTCAGGCAGCATCTGTTGGAGAAAATTGACAGACAATGTTCTGCGACAGTCTGAAGAAGGGTCCCAATGTTAAAATATGGATGTCCATTTCCCTCCACAGATGCGGCCAGGCCCGCTGAGCTCCTCCAGCCATTTGTCTTTCTGCTGAAATGCTAAGTAACTCTACTCCCACAAGAAGACGGTTATGTCTTACCTTCGTATAGGAACTCCTTGTATTTCGGAGATTTGTTAAAGTCCCCGCACAGACCACAAGTTTTATTTAGGTATTTGTCTCCCAGCTCAACCTTGAAAGGAAAAACAATAATTCAGGAAATAGTGCAATAAAGTAGATACACTGCTTTATATTCATGTATTTCCTACTTACAAGGCTGTATTTACAGTAATTGTGTCATAGAACTATATAAAATGGAAACAGGACCTATGGCCCATAATGTCCATTTCGGTTGGCGTCCTGGGCTAGTCCCATTGGCCTCCATTTGGCTCCTATCCCCCCCAAATCCTTCCTATCCAAATATCTATCCAAATGTCTTCTGAAAGTTGGAATTGTATCTGTTTCTGCAGGTTGCTCTGGCAGCTCATTCCAGGAAAGTGAATACCATCTGAGTGAATGAATTTCCCCCGAGGACCCTTTTAAATCTCTCCCCTCTCATCTTCAGTCTACTCCCACGATTTTTGCGGTCTTCTTACCTGCAAACAACGTTGAGTGTTCATTTAACCCCTCATGATTTTGTATACTTCAATAAAGTCACCTCTCAGCCTCACACGTGCGAAATTATAAAGTCCTATCACCTTCTCCCTATATCTAACGCCTGCAAGTCTCGGAAACATCCTGGTGAATCTCTTCTGCACCCTTTTCAACAATAACATTCTTCCTATGGCTGGATGACTAGAACTGCACACAGTACTCCAAATGTGGCCTCACCAATGACTTGTACGACTGTATCATGATGTCCCACCTTTAATGTTCAAACCTTTCACAATTAAAGCTACCATGCCAAACAGATGTACTGTAGAAGGTGCCCTGACTAGTTGCATCATGGCCCGATACAGCAATCCCAAAGCACGCAAAATGTAAGTTGTATATATTGATGCCGCTATAGGAGAGATTGTCAAAAGCTTCAAGTTCATCGGAATAAACATCACCACCAATTGGTCCTGGGCTAGCCACATCAAAGCAATGGCCATGAAAGCACACTAATGCCTCTACCTCCTTTGAAGTTTTGGGAAGTTTGTCGTGTCCCTTCACCAACCTCTACAGATATGCCATAGAAAGCATTTTATCAGAATGCTTCACATGATAGTTTGGGAACAGCTCCAGCCAAGACTTCAACAAATTGCAGATTGTGATTGTAGCTCAGACCATCACACAGACCAATTTCCCTTCCATTGACTCCATCTACACTTCACGATGCCATAGCAAGGCCACCAACATAATCAAGGACCAGTCTCGCCCCAGTCACTGCTTCTTCTCTGATAACAGCTGGAAAGAATCTCGCCCTGAATTTGGAGGTATGTATTTTCAAAATTCTGTACCACTTGTGTGATGGAAAATTAGGCAACTGAGCCATCGTCTCACCAGCTAGCGTGAGGTCCTGACTTCCCATCTACCTAATTGAAGATAGACACAAAATGCTGGAGTAACTCAGGCAGCACCTCTGGATACAAAGAATGGATGACGTTTCAGGTCGAAGAAAGGTCTCTTGCTTTGTTATTCCAGCATTTTGTGTTTATCTTCAATTTAAACCAGCATCTACAGTTCCTTCCTACCTAATTGAAGACCTTTGAGCTATCTTTAATGGGACTTCATTGGACTTTATTTTGCATTAAATGTAGTAAACCAGTATCTGTACACCGAGGACAGCTTGATTGTAAATATGTATTGGCTTTCATTTGACTGTATAGCAAGCAACAAAAGCTTTTCATTGTATGTCAGTATACCATGACAATAATAAACTAAACTAAACTTCTTGAATCAACCTGTACAACACTATTCCTACCTCATCAATTAAACAATATGGACCATCTTTTACGCTACCATATTTCAACTGGGCTATCTCTGACACCTCTCTTTCCTTTCTTGATCTATCTCCATCACAGGAGACAGACTGTCGCTGATGTCTACTGCAAACCTATCGACTCCCACAGTTTTATGGACTACATTTCTTCCCACTCTGCCTCTAAGTTAAATGAGGATCCTAAAATATTGTACAGGTATATTAAGAGTTGAAGGATAACAAATGAGACAGTGGGTTCCCTGAAGGATCAGTGTGGATGTCTATAATGGGTGATGGGCTGGGTCCGAAGTTAATACTTTTTGTTTGTGTTTACTGTGGAGAAGGTCATGGAAGATAGTGAGTTCAGGGAGGTGAACGCTGATGGCTTTTTTTGTTTTGTTTAGAGGTACAGCGCAGAAACAGGCCCTTTGGCCCACTGAGTCTGCCCCAACCAGTGACTATGGCCAATTTTATATTTATACCAAGCCAATTAACCTACAAATCTGGACGTCTTTGGTGTGTGGGAAGAAACTGAAAATTTCTGGAGAAAACCCACGCGGTCATGGGGAGAACATATAAACTCCGTACAGGGTGCACCTGTAGTCGGGTTCGAACCCGGGTCTCTGGCGCTGTAATTGCGTTAAGGCAGCAACCCTACTGTGGCATCATCGTGCCATGAAGTCCTGGATAAGTTATGCCCTGTACTGAGAAATTCAAGAAATATTCTGCTCACACCGATTTCGCCACTGGTTATATTGTGGTAAAAGAAGAAATTTGAAATATCCCACTTTCAAAAATAAGCTTGGAAAAAGGAAGAGGAAAGATACCAACCATCAGGTAGTCTTCATTGTTCCAGACAACAATGATATCAAGCCCCTGCTGTTTAGCCGACAGTTTGACATGGTTCCCAAACGGCTGAATATTTATTCCATTTGAATTGTAAGGCAATTGAATATTCCTGGCAAATAATAGCAGCAGTTAACAACATCCAATAACAAAGTTCTTCAATACTTACTCCAGTTTATCTTTTGCGACTTACAAGTCTCCCACTGTTCTGTGATTCTTGGAGACTGGACAGGCCAATGCCTCAGGCTCACCTCTAGCAGGATGGCCAGGGACAATCAAACTCTGCTATGGCCCCCTTTGTTGGTATCGTTGTGCAACCAGACAGTTCAACCATCGGTACCAGTTTCGCACTTTCAGCCGGAGTTGTGGAACGTTAATGAGATCTCTTCATGTTGTTCCAAACTCTGGGAAATACAGAACTCAATCGATCCTCATTGTACGTATCCAGGAAACTGTCTAGTCAACCTATGCTGCGCTTACTCCACCGTACTCCAGGTACTCCAAGTTGAAGAAGGGTGTCGACCTGAATCGTCACCCATTCCTTCTCTCCAGAGATGCTGCCTGTCCCACTGAGTTACTCCAGCATTTTGCATCTAACCCCAGGTACACTCTCGGCAACAATTAGAGGAAGGCATCTTCAATCCACACTCATTCTCTTGCAATAAAGATCAACGTAACCATTTGCCTTCCGAACTGGCTGCTGCACCCAAGCTTCTGCATGAGGTTTCCCTGGGTCCCTGTGAACATCAACATTTCTCAGTCTCTCACAGTTTAGCACAAGTCCCTGCTATTTTCTCACTCATATTGTCCGACATGGTGCTCCTGTCCAGCATGTTGTTCACTGTACTCACTCAACTTCCACATTTGGAGATGACATAAAAATCGACATCGTTATTCAACTGTGCTGAGGGCAATGAAAAATTGCAGCAGGACACAGAGATGCTGGTGGAATGTGCAGACGTGTGGCAGATGAGGTTTATTGCAGAAAAATGGTGGTTGATGGACTGCGGATGATGTGGCTGGAAATATTAGATGAAGCAAAATTGAATGTAGAGTATAACTCTGAAGAGATTGCAGGAGCAGAGAACTTGTATGTGCATGCATTGTATGCATACTTGTATGCATTGTATGTGGCAGAACAGATTTTGTGAAGATTTTCATTCAGATATATATGTGGTGATGAAGGCTTTGATGGAACATCCAGATGGGATTGGGGAGTGAGTGGGTTGCTTGCAAACATCCTGGTGTTGATACCATAAGCCCAATGATCTTGTCTGATTAATACCAGTGATCCTATCGTTGGTCTTGAAGTCTCTTTGCATCCTCATCACCACTAGAAACATAGAAAATTAGGTGAAGGAGTAGGCCATTCAGCTCTTCGAGCCAGCACTGCCATTCAATATGATCATGGCTGATCATCAAACATCAGTACCACGTTCCTGCTCTCTCCCCATATCCCTTGATTCCGTTCGCCCTAAGAGCTATATCTAACTCTCTCTTGAATACAATCCAGCAGTCCACTTACTTTAGTTTCATCAGCAACTGTGGAAATGTTTATTTTGGACCCCTTAGAAGGCTAAGATAGTTGGGCATATCCCCATCGATCCTCACCGGGCCCCGCGGCTGCGGAGCGGGAGGCCTTAACGCAGCGCGCGGTCTGGATGCCAGCCGGAAAGTTCTCGAAGGTTCGGCGTGCGGCCGAACCCGCCCGCAGCTCATTCGGCTCGGACGCAAAGCTGGACGGGGACGGAGGAGGCCGAACGGTAATGGAGGCGGCGGCCAGGCACGGGGAGGGAGGCGGCAAAGGGCGGGCGTCGAACGGAGCTGGAGGATGCGGGCGGGCGGGCGGGGCGCGGCCTACAGAGGTGGATGGGCGGCGGCGGCGGGGGCGGCGGCTACACGGTTGCTGGGAAGGACGCGCCGTGAAGAAGCTGACAGGTACTCACAGCTGACTGTTGACTGTGATTTTGCCCAGTTGCACTGTGACCATGGTGCCGTACAATTGAATCAGCAGTCTTTTTATATCCCCGTTGTTCGCCCTTCGAAGCTGAATGCTGAAATCTGGGAAGTGATCTGTGCATTCACTGACAAAAATATAGTTGCAAGTTTTGTAAAAGTCATACATGAAATTATCGAACGTTTTGAAATGTCCTCTTCCCCACGTGGTACAGACGGCTCTTTTCGGGGCTGTGAAAGCAACGTGTGAGATGTCGTTCATTATCAGCCAGATTTTACACATCTCCTGACAACCATCTGATGTCCTCAAGCAAACTCACCATCTCTCTGGGATTTGATCCTGATGGGGTGTGGGAATGTTATTTGGGTCGTTGCCATCCTTGTTGGCAAACCTTGTTCTTATGCTGTGAGGTGCCACAGTGTGACCCTTTCCCCACAGGCAGATGCCACAGTTGTGCATTACTCATATCAAGCAAACTTGTTCAGAACAGGGGTCCCTGACATTGACAGGTTTCTCTTTCTGCAGATGCTGGTCCACAGCCTGAGTCCCTCCAGCACTTAGAAACATAGAAAATAGGTGTTGGAGGAGGCCATTCGGCCCTTCGAGCCAGCTCCGCCATTCATTGTGATCATGGCTGATCGTCCCCAATCAATAACCCATGCCTGCCTTCTCCCCATATTCCTTAATACCACTAGCCCCTAGAGCTCTATCTAACTCTCTCACAAATCCATCCACTGATTTGGCCTCCACTGCCCTCTGTGGCAGGGAATTCCACAAATTCACAACTCTCTGGGTGAAAATGTTTTTTTTCACCTCAGTCTTAAATGGTCTCCCCTTTATTCTAAGACTGTGGCCCCTGGTTCTGGACTTGCCCAACATTGGGAACATTTTTCCTGCATCTAGCTTGTCCAGTCCTTTTATAATTTTATATGTTTCTATAAGTTCCCCCCTCAACCTTCTAAACTCCAGTGAATACAAGCCTAGTCTTTTCAATCTTTCCTCATATGACACTCCCGCCATCCCAGGGATCAATCTCGTGAACGTATGCTGCAATGCCTCAATCACAAGGATGTCCTTCCTCAAATTAGGAGACCAAAATTGTACACAATACTCCAGACACCCAGGTCTCGCTGCACCTCCCCCTTACCTAACCTAACCCTATTGAGATAATAATCTGCCCCCTTGTTTTTGCTGCCAAAGTGGATAACCTCACATTTATCTATATTATACTGCATCTGCCCACTCACTCAACCTGTCCAGGTCACCCTGCAACCTCCTAACATCCTCTTCACAGTTCACACTGCCACCCAGCTTTCATCCCCAAACTTGCTAGTGTTGCTCCTAATTCCCTCTTCCAAATGATTAATATATATGGTAAACAGTTGCAGCCCCAACACCAACACCGCCCTACCCCTAATACCATGTGCTCTAATTTTAGTCACCAGTCACCTGTGCAGGACCTTATCAAAGGCTTTCTGAAAGTCTAGGTACACTACATCCACTGGCTTCCCTTCATCCATTTTACTTGCCACATCCTAAAAACATTCCAGAAGATTAGTCAAGCATGATTTCCCTTTCATAAATCCATGTTGACTTGGACTAATCCTTTTACAGCTATCCAAATGCCCCATTATTACCTCTTTAATAATTGACTCCAGCATCTCTCTCACCACCAAAGTCAGGCTAACTGGTCTGTAATTTTCCTGTATCTAGACTTCTGGTGTTGCACTATGGGGACAGTCCAGAGTTGTGCCAATACTGGAAAGATCAACTTCATCAGGTACGTTCAAGGATCAGGCACAGTCAAAAAGGCCAGGAAAGCCTCATCTTATAGCAGCCCCCAGGCATTGCTTCTGACCAACAGCTGAGCCCCACCTACTGAACATAGAACAGCACAGAGCAGGAACAGGGCCTTCGGCCCACAATGTCTATGCTGCATACAATGCCAAACTAAACCAATCTCCTCTGTCTGCATTTGTTCCGTGTCTCTCCATGACCTGCATATCCATGTGCCTACCTAAAAAATTGTTGAACACCATTGTATCTGCCTCCACCATCATCCCTGGCATTGTGTTCCAGGCATCAACTACGGGGTAAAAACCTTGCCCTGCTAACTGTCTCTCAATAACTTGGGATGGGCCCTATCAGGCCCTGGGGATTGATCCACCTTCAAGCTTTTCACGAGCCCATGCCAATTCCTACTTAATCTCAAACTCCCCATGTATATTAGGATTCCCCACTCTGGCCTCACTGTCTGCTATTTCCGTCTCCTTGGTGAATATAGATGTAAAAGAAACTCACCTTGTACCTTGCCTACATACTCAAGGCATAAATTCCCCCTTTTATCCTTGAATGGCCCTAACATCTTCATGGTTACTCTCTCGTTTTTAATACACCTATAAAAAGCCTTGGGATTTTCTTTTTTCCAACTTACAATGCCAATTCATGGCTCCTTTTGGCCCTTCCAATTCCATGCTCGAGTTCTTTCCTGCTTGCTTTACATAATGTTTCTGGTCATCCAAGCTTCCCTGACCTTGCCTTCCTTTAATAGACACAAAAAGCTGGAGTAACCCACCGTGACAGGCAGCATCTCTGGACCCGAAACATCTCCCATTCCTTCTATCCAGAGATGCTGCCAGTCCCGTTGAGTTACTCCAGCTTTTTGTGTCCATCTTCAGTGTAAACCAGCATCTGCAGTTCCATCCTACATCCTTTGCACTGAAAAGGGTGCAAGAAAATTTCATGCGGCTGATACCAGGCAACGAGTGCTTGGGTTATAAGGAGAGGCTGGATGTGCCAAGTTTTTTTTCCCCTGGATTGTAGGACGCTGAGGAAGTTTATAAAATCATGAGGGAAATAGATAAGGTGAATGGCCACAGTCTTTTCCTTTGGTATAAAGGAGTCTCAAACTAAAGGGTTTTGTTTTAACGTGACAGGGAAAGGCTGTAAATGGGACCTGAGGGCCAAGTATTTTATATAAAGAATGATCAAACCAGCTGCCAGAGGAAGTGTTAGGAGAGGAGTACAATTACAATGTTCTTGGAGAGATCACTTCAGACTGAAGAAGGGTTTCGACCCGAAATGTCACCTATCCAGAGATACTGCCTGTCCCGCTGGGTTACTCCAGCATGTTGTGTCTATCTTCAATTTACATCCCAAACTACTTAATGGCCCTGGAAAGAACAGAAGCATTGCTGGAAATTATTGTTACATCCTGGAATGTTTTCAATTGTTTGGAGGGTAGCAAATGTAACTGCATTGCTTGATAACGGAGGAAAGAGAGATTTATAGACCGATTCTCCTGACACCAGTGGTTGGAAAAGTTAGAGTATTATTAACAAAAGAGACTTAATTAAGAAGGACAGGATTGGACTGAGATAGACACAAAAAGTTGGAGTAACTCAGCGAGTCAGACAGCATTTCTGGAGAAAAGGGTGACATCCGAACCAATATGTCACCTATTCCTTTTCTCCCGAGATGCTGTCTGAGTCGCTGAATTACACCAGCTTTTTGTGTCTATCTTTGGTTTAAACCAGCATCTGCAGTTCCTTCCTACAGGATTGGACTAAGTCTACATTGATTCAACAAACCATGCTTGACAAATCTCTTCGAACATCTTGAGGGTGAAACTTGCTGAATAGTTAAAGGAAACGCAGCGCATGTTGTGTACTGATAACTTCAGAATGTTTTTGATAAGGTCCCACCTAAGTGCGAAAGATTAAAACATATGAGACTGGGGAGGAGGTGCTGCTGTGGATAAAGAACTGGTCGTCAACACCAAGTAGCAGGCAGTGGTGAGTGCGTTATCCCAGTTGGATCAGTGCTGGGATCTGGCTCTTCACAAGGTATAACAATGATTTGGGTGAAGGAATAACATGAAATATCCCCAAACTGGCCGAGATTTGAATTCGAAGGAAGTCTGCAATTGATTTTAGCAGGTTTTTCAATGTGTTTGGCATTCAGCAACATTTAAAAACTACTACAAATAATGCAAATAATTAACAATATAAAGACAAGAAACAACTGATAATTGAAAGTTTAAAAAAGTATTATTAACCAAATGATTTCCCTCCCCCCCCCCCCCCCCCCCACAAATAAAATGCTGAGGTAAGTTGGGGACGTTTTCTCATGCATTGGCTTGAGGAATGTAAACCTAACAGAAAGCCCTGAGTGGAATAACTTATCTGAACGCGAATAAAGGTTCATTTGAGCATTAGCTGCTAGTTTGAAGGTAGAAGTTTAAGAAATGTTGAAGTACTCACAATAAAAAATATGCGGGAATTCTTCTTTCATTTCCCTGTAGTCAGGAAGCTTTCCCCCTGCAAACAATACAGATTGGATTACTAATTCAAATAAGTCCATCTACTTTAATTCACTGATGAGCAGAGAGGGTGGGACATTGCAATTGCTGTCTCCTGCACCGCAATCTGTCAGATATGTATTTGGGGATTTTCACTTTGATGTGACTTATATATAGAACATAGAGCACAGGACAGCACAGCACAGGAACAGGCCCTTAAACGCACAATTTCCATGCTGAACATGATGCCATGTTAAACTAATCTCATTTGCATGCATGTGATCCATATCCCTCCATTCCCTGTATATACATCAGACTGTCTAATAGGTTCTTAAATGTATCTACCTCCACCACCACCCTTGGCAGTGCATTTCAGGCACTGACTACTCTCTGTGGAAAAAACTCGCCCCACACATCATCTTTAATCTTTGCCCCTCTCATTCTCTAGACATTGACATTTCCATCCTGGGAATAAAGGTTCTGACTGTCTACCCTAACTATGCCGCTCATAATTTTATCTCTCCGTAACCTCTAAAATACTAGAGAAATCAATCCATGTCTGGACAACTTCTCCTTATCGCTAATTCCCTGTAATTGCAGTAGCATTCTGGTAAACCTCATCTGCACCCACTCCAATGCCTCCACATCCTTCCTGTATTGGGGTGACACAACATTTCAATGAGACCTAACCAAGATCCGATGAGGCTGCAATATGACTTCCTGTCTCTTATGCTCAATGTCTTGGCCAATGTAGGCAAGCATACCATACACTTTCTTGAGAGGGAATTAGCTATCAGGGGAAGGACCAACTGATCAGATTTCAGTAAGGAAGATGGTCAAGGATGGCAAGGTAAGGGAACTATGGATTATTAGAGAGGTGTTAAAATGGAAAATAAAGCATATTTAATGTTTAGGAAGATGAAATTAAATAGGGCATTTGTGCATCATAGAGAAAGCAGGAAAGAACTCAAGCACAGAATTAGAAGGGCCAGAAGGGGCCATGCAATGTATTTGGCAAGTCGGATCAAAGAAAATCCCAAGACTACATAACCATGCAGGGTAACTGGAGAGAAGGTAGAAAGGCAGAAGGTCGAGGGTAGAACTCAATGATAAGGGAGGGAATTTATGCTTTTGGCGGCGCAGTGACGAAGTGGTAGAGTTCCAGACTTACAGTGCCAGAGACCAGGTTCGATCCTGACTGTAGGTGCTGCCTGTAAGGAGTTTGTACATTCTCCCTTTGATCGCGTGTGTTTTTCCAGGTGCTCCGGTTTCCTCCCACGTTCAAAAAAAAAATACAGGTTTGTGTAATAGCGCCACCTTTGTGTCAGAGGATTGTTACTGATCATGAATAAACCATAGTGCACTGTGCAGTCGATATCCGGTCCCAGCGTGTCAACTCGTGTTTTATGTCTGAGCATAAGATATCAAAAATGACGAAGAGGATGGGATCGCAGATTCCCCAGCTTTATTTGTTCATGTAGATCACGAATTCTACAGATGCACGGAGAAGTGTTGTATAACTGTTGGTCATGGAAAGCTGAAAATCCGGTCATAAAGTTTGGGTTCATGAAGCACGTGTGGTGAGACTGTTAGAAATCCAAGATGGCGGTGCCCAGCGGGTACATCGGACGGTTGGGTGAGTTCCAGCAAAGTCGGGAAACGTTCAGTGCGTACATCGGATGTTTAGAGTTGTTCTTTGCCACGAATAACATTACTGAAGTAGAAGCTTCTGATGTGGAATCAAGACGTTTTAATGAAGCAACTCAAGCTAGGAAAAGAGCAATTTTCCCCACTGAAATGGGTCCCGATGTTTATGAAACGGTCAAGAATTTGTTAGCTCCAGCCAAACCTAAGGACATACTGTTGAAGGATATTCTTAAGAAGCTATCAGAACATTATCACACTAAGCCTTTAGAAATAGCTGAAAGCTATCGATTTGGAACAAGATGCCAACTTCCAGAGAAGGACATTAGTCATTTTATTGTGGCACTCAAGAGGTTATTAATTCATTGTAATTTTGGAAGTTTCCAAGATCGGGCGTTAAGAGACCGTTTTGTTGCTGGACTGAGAAGTTAGCGGATCCGCAGTAAGCTGATGACGGTGTGTGACCTGACATTTGAAACAGCTTGTAAAACTGCTCCGTCAATGGATATGGCAGAGAGGGGTTCTAGAGAAGTCAGGACAACTTCTAGACAACCAGCAGAAGAGTTGAACAAGCTGCAGTCCAGCAATGCAAAGACACCTAAGTCAATAAAGACGTCAGAGAATTGTCATCCAGGGAAGGGTAACAAGACTACTGCAAAGTCATGTTATCACTGTTTGGGCTCACATCTAGCACAGCCTTGTCCGTTCCTCAAGGCGGAGTGTTACTCGTGTCACAAGATGGGACATCTAGCGAAGGCTTGTCGCAAGGCTGAGCAGAGCAAGGGTTCAACAACAAGTAAGCATTTTCAGTCGCTGCATTCTGTGGATCAACTGCAGGCAAAGGAAGAGCCTCTCTACATGTACACCATCTGCAGCAATGAGCTAGCGAACCGGAAGACAAATAATGTGTGCGTGCAAGTCCAGTTGAATGGAGCTCATGTTAGCATGGAAGTCGACACAGGAGCATCTGTGAGCGTAATTCCAGAATCTGTGTGTCGGGAGAAGCTGAGTCAAATTCCTTTGGAAGCTAAGCGAATCGAGCTACGTGGTTACTCTGGAGAGAAGATTCCAGTGTTAGGAAGCGTACAGGCACCAGTTAGGTATAAGGAGCAACAGGCGGTGTTGCCTCTCGCAGTTGTAAAGGGAGATAAGCCTGCTTTGCTAGGTAGGAATTGGCTGCAGATCTTGAAGCTCAACTGGAACGAGATATTCCTCATTTGCGCAGAATTCAAGTGTCCGGAGGACGCAATCGAGCAACATCCGAAGGTTACACAAAAAGCTGGAGAAACTCAGCGGGTGCAGCAGCATCTAAGGAGCGAAGGAGATAGGCGACGTTTCGGGTCGAGACCCTTCTTCAGACCTTCTGATCCGAAGGTGTTCAGCGATCAGGGAGAGCCAATCAAGGGGTACAAGGCGAAAGTACGCGTGAAGCAGGATGGTACACCAGTGCATTGCAAATCCCGGGCCGTGTGCACTTAAGGACAAAGTTGAGAAAGAACTGAAAAGACTTGAGGCTGAGGACATTATCAATAAGGTAGAGAATATTGAATGGGCAACACCCATTGTAGTTGTACCTAAACCTGATGGTAGTGTTAGACTTTGTGGGGATTACAAGGCAACCATAAACCAGGTACTTGAAGGTAGCATACCAGATACCCTACCAATGGCAGAGAATTTGTTTGGCACCCTCATAGGCAGCCAAGTTTTCACAAAACTGGACTTGACAAATGCCTACTTGCAGTTACGTATAGATGACGAATCTAAATCCAAGCTGACTATGAACACGCATTTGGGAATGTTTCAGTTCAATACGCTCCCATTTGGCATATCATCTAGCAATGTTACAAATTTTGAGATTTTAGAAATCAAGTCTGCAATTTATCCCATCAGATAAAGCATAAAAAGAAGTTTAATTTGACACCTAATTCACTTTCATATCTTCAGTATTAAAAAGGTTATGACCATTTTCATACTCGGAAATTAGCATCTTGTTCCCCATTGCCTTTCAATTGACTTAACTCAAAAGCTGCGATCTAGAACAGTTAAAAGCCCATATCTTTCTTAAAAATTAAGAGAACTCAATGAAATTTTCAGTTATTATAGATTGAAGCATTCTGAAACAAATATGAAACAATCTTACTTGGATGACCTGAAATTAAAGCATATAATTAGTTAGTTATCTAATTGTAGCTAATTACAAAATTCAATGAGTAGATCTAAACATCTATCCATTTCTTAAGAAAAGATAAACTTTTTTTAAATTGCCTAAGTGTCCAAATAACATTCACACAATAATCCACAATATAACATAATTTTTAAATCTCATTTTCATGAATTTATAGGCGAAATGGAAGGAATTTAATGTTTAATGCCTGTAAATTAATGGCCATTTAAATCAACTAGCGAGTGGGTTTTAGTGGAATGCGGTGGATTGGAACGTTGCGGTTTGCTGTGAAGTCGAGAGGAAAAATACTGTTAGTTCATACATTTTTTTGGACCCCTTTTCGCAACATGAAAATATTATTAAAGCCTCCATAAAAACCAACTTTTAATATAAAAATAAACTGTGTACCTTTTTTTCTCCCCTACCCAAAATCCTTCCCGTTGTCGGCTCTGACGGCTTTTGAAGGTGATTTTTAAATTACTCTAGTTAATAAATAATCTTGCGTAATTTAAAAATACCTTCATGAATGAAATGTCGGAGCGATTTTTCTTCCGCAACGAAATCGGCCGACATGGATCGATTTGCCCAGTCTAAAGAAAAACGGCACTTTAGCCCGCCCCCCTCTGAAAGGCGCCAAAGTCACGCACACGGGGAGCGGCAGAACTGCAGCGCTGCTCAAGGTAAGTTTTGTAACATACCTATATCATCAGCCCCAAGGATTGATGACACAAATTCTAGAGGGAATTGAAGGTGTGGTGTGTTATTTGGATAACATCCTCACCTCAGCCCCTGACAGGCAGACACATGATGAAAGGTTGGAATTGGTACTCAAACACCTTGAAATACACAGTGTAAGAGTGAAGGCACAGAAGTATTAGTTATTTGAGAACTCGTTAGAGTACTTGGGACATAAGATAGACAAGGATGGTCTACACCCCACCAAGTGTAAAGTTGATGTGATCAAGAATGCGCCCTCTCCCAGAAACATCTCTGAGCTCCAATCCTTTTCAGGATTAGTGAACTATTATGGGAAGTTCGTGCCAAATCTGTCCACCTGTTTACATCCCATGAATGAGCTCGTGAAAAAAGATGTACCATGGAAGTGGACACGTGATTGTGACCAAGCTTTCAAGTCATGTAAAGCCCAGTTGGCAGAGAGTACAATGCTTGTTCATTACGATGTCAATAAGCCAGTGAAGTTAGCATGTGATGCTTCACCATACTGTGTTGGTGCTGTGATCACTCATGTGCTAGAAAATGGAGAGGAGAGGCCAATAGCATTTGTATCTAGAACACTCAGTGCCAGTGAGAGAAATGATGCACAAATAGAGCGAGAGGCACTTGCATTGATTTTTGGCATTAGGTGGTTTCACAAATACTTCTATGGTAGAAGGTTTGTAATCGAGACAGATCACAAGCCATTGACAGTGATCCTAAATCCAAAAGCACACGTTCCAACTCTGACAGCAGCCAGAATGCAAAGATAGGCATTGATATTTTCTGCATACCAGTATGATATTCAGTTTCGTAAGTCAGCAGAGCACAGCAATGCAGATGCCATGTCTAGATTACCTTTGGAAACGGAGGTTACCCCAAACAGAGAGGACGTGTTTTATTTCTCTCATGTAGAAGGGTTACATATCACATCAGGGAACATTCAGAAGGCTACTCGCACTGACGGACTTTTGTCAAGAGTGCAGGAATATGTTATAAATGGACAGCCAAACAAATTGCCGGAATCAGAGGCAGAACTGAAACAATTCTTTGTACACAGGAATGAACTTTCAGTGGACCAATGGTGTGTCATGTGGGGAGCGAGGGTTGCAATCGCTGAAAAACACGGAGTAAAATTGCTAGGAGATCTTCATGATCAGCATTTGGGAATGTGTCTAACAAAGTCCAGCTAGAATCTATCTATGGTGGCCTGGTCTAGATATGGACATAGAACAAACGGTGAAAGAGTGCCGCACATGTCAAGTAGTTGGAAAGAATCGACCAACAGTACCGCTACAACCATGGAAATGGCCGGCTAGAATGTGGCAAAGATTACACAATGACTTTGCAGAGTTAAATGGACAACAATTGTTCATTGTGATTGATAGTCACTCCAAGTGGGTTTAGTTGTTTCCGATTAACAAAATGACATCCAGCAAAACGATAGACGTTTTACGAGGATTGTTTGCGTCCTATGGATTTCCAAAGGAAATTGTGTCTAATAACGGACCTCAATTCTGTGTCACAAGAGTTTGCACAATTCATGAAAGGGAATGGTGTTAAACACACCAGAGTCACTCCATACCATCCCGCTTCAAATGGAGCAGCAGAACACACAGTGCAAATTGTGAAGCGTGCATTAGTCAAACAACTGTTGGATCTAAATCCAAAGAAAAGACAGTTGTCTCTGTCTCACAAACTGGCTAACTTTCTGATTACATATCGGTAGACACCTCACACCACTACTGGTCAAATGGCAGCTGAACTGTTCTTGAAGAGAAAACCAAGAACAAAGTTTTCACTGTTGAAACCAAACTTGGCTCAAACAGTAGAAGAGAAACAGGAGAAACAAAAAGCAAATCATGACAGGAGTAAAGGAAAGGAAAGGAGTGTTGAGTTGAATCACGAGGTGAAAAACCATCATCACAAGTGGGTGAAGTGGTTACCTGGAAGAGTAGTGAGAAAGTGCGGAACACGGACATACTTGGTCAAGATGTTTGGAAGTGAGAAAAGTACACATTGACCATGTCATGTTAATGCAAGCACAGACAGGTTTGCAACCAGATTAATTAGACGAGTCAGATAATTTGGTTACCACTTAAGTACAGGTACAAACGGATGAACCAAGAATGGTACAAGATGATACCCAAAATAGTGAGAGTTTGAACCAGCATGCAAATGGAGGTTCCAGTGTGGTTAACAGTAAAACAAAATAGTAAGATTAAACGAGAACTTACCTGTTCGAAGTTTGATATTTATTTTATGAGGAGTTACGATGAGGGATTACATGAAGAAGCCCCGCATGTTCGGCATACTTCAAAGCAGCGGCGTGAAAAACACAGAACCAATAGCCGGAGTAAGATAGTAAGGCTCACAAAGATTAAAACTACCAGATGATCATTTATATTACTAGGGTTGGGAGCGGAGGGCACGTAATCCCTCATCATAACTCCTCATAAAATAAAGATCAAACTTCGACAGGTAAGTTCTCGTTTAATCTTACTATTTTACTTCGGAGTCACGTGAGTGACTATGTGAAGATTTTAAAGCTCTGTGATTTTCATGCTGTAGATCATTCCATACGACACACTGCTTCAGTTTACCCAGTAATGAGTAAATAATATATTGTAGCGGCACCATACGTGGCGAATAAAGAATAGACATCAGGTTGGTGCAAGTGGTTCTTTATTCTGTTGTCACACATATAGTGGGTGCGCTAACTATATGTAGGGTTGTTGTAGCTGAGCGAGGTTGTTCCCTCGGGCTCAGCTACCGGTAAACTCCTGGTGGGTCTCGTGGTGAGAGAGCTTATGTACCAGGACACTCCCTCTGCCCATGACGTTGTGTGCCCGCCCTCTCCTGACGAGGGTTCGAGCTTAAGTGGCCTATGTTTATGCTGACGCCACAGGACCCCCCCCCCCCAGAACAGGAGGAAGGTATAGCTTGGTCAAGGGAGGCTCCTGCATGTAGGTCCGGGACACCCCGGACGTGGGTCGGGACGGAGGGCTCCACGGGCGCAGTTGACGCTCTGCATGGGCGATCCCGATGTACCGAGGGGTGCGAGGAGACCGATGCAGAAGCCGCCGGACAGAAGAGGTCTGGGACACCCCGGGCGTGGGTCGGGATGGTGCTCTACACGGGCGCAGTTGACGCTCTGCGTGTGAGATCCCGATGTACCGAGGGGTGCGACGAGACTGAAGAGACACGGTTGCATCTCCTTGACCAGCTAAGGGAGAGTGTCCTGTGACACACGGCCCCCAAAAACGATGGGGGAAAAACCAAATACAATATACAAACTAATTGCAGTGCACACAAAAAAAAATCAGTTAGAAAAAAAATAATAATAATTAGTGTCCAGTGTCTAAATTTCAAATTGTGCAGTGTTCATCGTGCAGCCACAACGTCCAGCTGGAAGGTGGCGCTGTGGACAGTGGTGAGGCTGCAGTGACGGCATCCGGCCGGAAGGTGGCGCTGTGGATGACGGTGAGGTTGCAGTGACAGCAGCCGAACTGACGGTGGCGCTGTTGCTGGCAGTGAAGCTGCAGGGACGGCATCCGGCCAGAAGGTGGCGCTGAAGACGGCGGCCAGGTAAGTTCGTAGTTCACTTCCGGCCGGCCACGGCCATGTTTGTAGTCGGGAGGCCGGTGAGGAGCTGCAGGGCGTCTTCGGCAGTCGCCTCAGGTAAGCCCACTTTATCAAGTGCAGCGGTCGGCGGGGCCAGGCATGATGCAGGGCCGGACGTGGAGCCGTGGCGAGGCCTGTTGCTGTGCCGGGTCCGGTGCAGGGCCTGGAGACGCGGTGAGGCTGGGTCCGGTTCAGGGCCTGGAGACGCGGTGAGGCCTGGAGCGGTGCTGGGGCCTGGAGACGCGGTGAGGCCTGGAGCGGTGCTGGGGCCTGGAGACGCGGTGAGGCCTAGAGCGGTGCGGGGCAGGGCCTGGAGCGGTGCGGGGCAGGGCCTGGAGCGGTGTCCGCGGTCAGTGGCGGTGCCAGGCCCGGAGTTCATTGTCGGGAGCGGGAGAGTGGCAGGTACTCACTCTGCTCCCAGGGCCGTCGGGCGTGTGCCGGGGTTGCCGTGGGCAGGAGGCTGCTATGCTCGCAGCTCCTGCAGCAGCTGGTGGGGCAGCGGCGGCTGCTAGAACCTCTCCGCTCCGGTGGTCGGCTCCTGGCATGTCATGCCGAGGAGCTCGGCGGCCGTCACGCAAGGCCTGGAGCGGTGTGCCGTCTGGAAGCGGGGCCTGCCCCGTTGCCGGGAGCGGGAGAGCGGCGGTAGCCGTGGCTTCTCAGCTCCGGTGAGCAGCAGCAGGTGAGGAAGGGGCGACATACCTCACTGCAGGGCCTGGTTGGCGGCAGCGTAGTTCTGCAGGGCTGGGCAGCGGGCTGCAGACATCAGGTCTCCCGAGGCTGCGTCTTCAGGTGAGACCCAATTTAAATTCGGACAGTCGGGGGTCACCAATGTAGCGGCACCATACGTGGCGAATAAAGAATAGACATCAGGTTGGTGCAAGTGGTTCTTTATTCTGTTGTCACACATATAGTGGGTGCGCTAACTATAGGGTTGTTGTAGCTGAGCGAGGTTGTTCCCTCGGGCTCAGCTACCGGTAAACTCCTGGTGGGTCTCGTGGTGAGAGAGCTTATGTACCAGGACACTCCCTCTGCCCATGACGTTGTGTGCCCGCCCTCTCCTGACGAGGGTTCGAGCTTAAGTGGCCTATGTTTATGCTGATGCCACAATATATTGCTTGAAATTGTGCAATAAATATTTTAATATATATATATATAATTTTTTTTTCTTTTTTAATAATAATAATAAAACAAAAAATAATAACCCCTCTATCCCAGGGGAAATAACAACAAATGTTATGCAACAAAGCAAACAATTTTGAACAGAACCCAACACAGCATGTGCAACTCTGGCACTGTAACAACAGGTTTATCATAAAACTAGGAAAGTTTCTTTTTTAGACCATCCTGCAGTCTCCAGAATTTGGTCGAACGGCACATCCTGCACCTTCGCCGCGGACATTGATACCGCCCTTGTGGAGTGAGATTTATACACATCAGTGTCTACTCCAGTTAATCCAGAACCTGTTTATCCATCTAGAAATAGTTTGTACTGTCACTTTTATATGTCTCTTGTGGGTAATGAACATTGGTGTCTCACAATCTCGGAGACTCTTAATTCAATATATTAATTCAGATGCTTAACCACACACAATGTTTAGTTGACAGAGTATGTCTTAAAGATTACATTGGTTTCAGCCTTTCTTGGCTTGCTTTGCTTGCTTAGATCATTGACATAAAACGTTATTTTATCTACAGACAACTGTATACAATCTAACCACAACATTTGTAATGTTTGTACTCATTGTGCTGATATTAATGGTATGAACATAACCACTTTAAATATTAACTTCTGAAAAGACAGTGTCGTAATTGGTGTCCATTGCCGAAGCAATGTGAGAACTATACTGACATCCCAGATTTCTGTATATCTGGGTTTGGTAGGATTTTATTAAAATTCCTCTCATAAATCGGGATATTAACCCGATAATTGTCGATTCTGAAATAGTCCTAAATAGGAAGACAAAACACTCCGAGCTCCATTCATGGTACTATAACTCAGGTGGAACATAACAAGGAACTCCAATACATCCGATATGTTTGCAGTATGATAAAATATATCTGACTGTATACAAAAAGATTTCCTATTCCTTATATGACACATATATTGTTTCTTAGTGCTATCTCTCCAAGCTGCAGTTATGACATCCATGGTCCTATCCGACATTCCATCAGAACCTGCAGATTAACAATTAATACGGTCATGTAATGGATGACTTCTGCTGTTACTGGATGTACCAATAATTACTGCACCTGGGATTTGTCATGAATGTCTGAATCATCATTCTGAGCACCAATGGGAACAATGGCTGTGTAGTAATGGTCCCTAGATAAGGGATGTATCAGATATTAACTGATAAGAACAGATACTACACTTGATCTTAGCCAAAAGGCCGAGAAGCAATAACAATTTGGAACCACCAAACGCCTGCGGCGGAGACTTGCTCTATGTTGGTGACACATTGTCTAATCAGACAAAATGGGGAAAACATAAAAGACTATACTTCCCCAATGTAGCGAGAATGCATCCACCGCTAATGCTCCTGGGTCTGACTCCCACGAGACACATTTAGACCACTGGAGATTTAATCCAGACACAACAGATCAACATTTGGTACACATACTGTCTGACAATCTTTTTGAAACTTTTTTAATTTTAACATTCATTCTGTATTGTCATTGCACTTTCGTGATCTGTTGTCTTACCACAATATTGTATTCTCCCACAGTTGTGATATTGTCTACTCGTAATTGAACATGTAAGATCTTTATTGTAGAACAACAGCTATCAATGTATAAAACGCCCCCAATAACTCAAAATAATTCAACCATGTATTTGGAGAATTAATCGTCTTGGACAGTCCATCGACCACCACAACTGGTGTCGCTGTCCTAAGCTCCCCATCCAAGAGCACTCTCATCAGTCTGTAATAACACTAAAGACTTCTGAACAAGCACATTTTTACTTCTAGTAACTTGTGCAACATTGAGAATCCATCATTGAATTCAGCTCAACCTTTTTAGTTGGTAACTTCATGGAAGTAATCAATAATCTGCACGCTTTTTACTCTTATACTCTGGTCTTTGCAGACTTTGATCATGCAGAGGTCCCAATTTGACAGCATGAATGCTGCTATCACTTTACCAGTAACCGTAGCTACTTGTTGGATGTTGGGATAATGTTTTTTACCAAGACAAATACAGGCATTTGTAACATCCCCAACCTTAATTTGTTGATAAAGTTACTCACATATCAACTGTATTAAAGACAAACCCCAAATAATCAATTGTTTGGGATGCCTGTAACTTACATGTTGTTTGGATGTACAGAACCTTAGCCTTTCAATAGGCTTATGTTTGCTGAACTCAGTTCTTCAGCTGTCTCCCATTTACAATTAACATAGGGTACACAAAAGGCTGGAGAAACTCAGCGGGTGCAGAAGCATCTAAGGAGCGAAGGAGATAGGTGACGTTTCAGGTCAAGACCCTTCTTCAGACTGGTTAGGGATCAGGGAAACGAGAGCTATAGACGGTGATGTGGAGAGATAAAGAACAATGAATGAAAGATATGCAAAAAAGTATCGATGATAAAGGAAACAGGCCATTGTAAGCTGTTTGTAGTGTGAAAATGAGAAGCTAGTGCGACTTGGGTGGGGGAGAGATAGAGAGAGAAGGAATGCCTGGGCCCGAGGGCTGAGGGAGAGGTGGGAAGGGGAGGAGACAGCAAGGGTTAACAGAATAGAGAAAATTAAATGTTTAAGCCCAGAGGATGCAGAATCCCCAAGCGGAATATGAGATGCTGTTCCTCCAACTTGCGGTGTTGCTCACTCTGGCCGTGGAGGAGGCCCAGGACCGAGAGGCCGGATATGGAATGGGAGGGGGAGTTGAAGTGCTGAGCCACCGGGAGTTCGGGTTGGTTATTGCGGACCGAGCGGAGGTGTACAGCGAAACGATCGCCAAGCCTCCGCTTGGTCTCACCGATATAGATCAGCTGGCATCTGGAGCAACGGATGCAGTAGATGAGGTTGGAGGAGGTGCAGGTGAACCTCTGTTGGACCTGGAAGGACTGCTTGGGTCCCTGAAAGGAGTGGAGGGGGGAGGTGAAGGGACAAGTGTAGCATCTCTTGCGGTTGCAAGGGAAAGTGCCCGAGGAAGGGGTATGAGTCCGAGTATAGAAGAGAGATCGAGCAACTGTCCATATGGTGCCAGCACAACAACCTGGCCCTCAACACCAGCAAAACCAAGGAACTGATTGTGGACTTTGGAAGGAGTAGGATGGGGACTCACAGTCCTGTTTATATCAACGGGTCGATGGTTGAAAGGGTCAAGAGCTTCAAATTCCTGGGCGTGCACATCTGTGAAGATCTGTCCTGGTCCGAGAACACAGATGCAATTATTAAGAAAGCTCATCAGCGCCTCTACTTCCTGAGAAGATTACGGAGAGTTGGTCTGTCAAGGAGGACTCTCTCTAACTTCTACAGGTGTACAGTAGAGAGCTTGCTGACTGGTTGCATCGTGGCTTGGTTCGGCAACTTGAGCGCCCTGGAGAGGAAAAGACTACAAAAAGTAGTAAACACTGCCCAGTCCATCATCGGCTCTGACCTTCCTTCCATCGAGGGGATTTATCACAGTCGCTGCCTCAAAAAGGCTGGCAGCATCATCAAGGACCCACACCACCCTGGCCACACACTCATCTCCCTGCTACCTTTGGGTAGAAGGTACAGGAGCATGAAGACTGCAACAACCCGGTTTAGGAATAGCTACTTCCTCACAGCCATCAGGCTATTAAACCTGGCTCGGAACTCTGAACATTAATATCCCTCCATCTGTTATTTGCACTTTATTAATTTATTAATTCATGGGGTGTATTTATGTATAGAATTGTAGTCAATGCCTTCTATGTTCTGTTGTGCTATGCAAAGAAAGATTTTCATTGTCCTGTCAGGGACACATGACAATAAACTCTTTTGACTTTGACTTTGAAAGTGCCCGGGGAAGGGGTGGAGCGGGAGGGAAGGGAAGAATTGACAAGGGAAATTACATTACAATTAACATATCCTCTAGAACATATCCTCTAGATTACAATGTGATTCTGAGCCCTCATTAACCCCAGTGCTGGTTTCAATAATTGTGTGAGCAATCTGAGGGCTGAATTTAACCCATTAGGTAATTCCTTCAGCTGAACCATCCATTTAATTGAAGTACCTGAATAATAAGGCATCTTAGCCACATATAGCCACATAGCAGCCTTGTGATAACAACTTTGTTATAGTTCTGAAGTGTACTTTTTTAAAATGTTTATACTGAACTATAAATTTAAGTTTGTGAGTCCTAGAATGACTCTACAACCCCCATACTTGTGTCTGGGATATATTATCTCTACCTGACGAGTTCCTGGTACATTCAAACACCAAGCCGATCAGATTTAATGCAGAATTACAAAACAATTGTAATCTTAACCAACCAGAGGTTGTTTCCCCAGAAATTCCATGTGTAATGGAATGACGTTTCTGTACTTCTGTAAATGAACCAGAAGATCTCCCTCTTCTTAATATAGGGGTTCGTTTTCATCAATCATAAATCTGGTTATAGCTTGCCCACATAATCCTGCATTGTTTGGGTATAATGTTAGCCAAATGGCAATTTGCATCATACAATTGGGTTCAAATATGCATTGCAGAGTAACGCAAGCATGTCTTAAAAGTATTGGACATTATCGACCCATGTATGTCTTCCCCAAATACAATGATGTCAACTGAATATCAGCTAGACATACTGGAACACATTTCCTGTCCTCGCATCATTGACTCATGGGTGCCTAATTACTCATTTACTGTTGGCACCCTGAGCAAAGATGGGTGTTTTATATATTTTTATATATTATTTACTGTTTCAGTCATAACAGTATCTTGGAGTAGGTGAGAAACCAAATAATGTTGTCCGCCAGGTTCATCCATAGCCTCACCAGTCCATACCGACATAGCAAAACTTGGTGCTACATCGGGAACACCCGGAATATTTATATTGTGCTCTGGTGTATACACATAAGTAGGGACACCATCTTCAGGGTCAGTTTCATCCTGCCCTGGTACTCCCGAGTATTGCTCTGGGGAGACTTCATCCAGACCTATGCAAGGCACTGGTGAATGAGATTCTCATTCTTCATAGACACCATACTTAGTGTATGGAAACTCCCACAGAGCCTGCCTTAGAATCTCATGGGTCTTTAGAACCCTTGAATGATTAGAATTTTGAGCATTTTATCTTGCTCTAGTGACCTCATCCAGACCTAACCAAGGTACTGGAGAATCAGAATTCCATGTTCATAGGCACCATACTCAGCGCATGGAAACTCCTTTGGAGCTTGCCTTACAGGAAGACATACATGGGTCTTAGAACCCTTGACTAAGTCAAGCGTGGAGCGCTTTCCCCATTTCCAGCCTTCCCCTCATTCTTGTCCTCTCTTGGAGGAGAGTTACTTTCTTTACTGTTTTGTATTTGTGCATAAATCATATACCTTTAAAATTATAATTCTGAGAGGCACATTCTGCTTGCAGAATATTTGTATTAACCTCAGTATCACAGAGGGTTATATACATTTCCATAAAGGAAAACTGCATCTGGTAACATATACACAGAGCAGACTTTATTTTACAATTGTGGGTATTTGGAGCCGGCATTTAGCGCAGCCGTTATCTCCAAACCCGATCTAAATAGCGGGAACCGGCTTTTAAATCAGCCTTATCTCCCAATCCGATCTAAATCGGAAACTGCGGTTTCAGCGCGTTCCATTCAACTACCGCAGTTTAAATACTTATACTCTAGCTGGCTCCGTATTTTCAAGCCAGATTTACAGAGTTTTTAAAATAATTTTCCAAAGTACATAAACGCTCTAGCTGGCTCTGCAGACTTACAGAGTTTAAAAAACACTCGCAAGAAGTTCAACACTGACTTACTTGCGGGTTAAACTTACCGCTGGTGGGAGCTGCGCTCTCCACCCTGTCGGTGGCACATGCGTCGACGTAATGCCAAACATGCGCCTGGCGGGGCTTCTTCACGTAGTCACTCGCATGACTCCGAATTAACATTGACTGATGGACTGGAATCTATGAATGTAGGTCAAAAGGAAGGCCTGACTCGATCAAAAATGAGTCCGTGGTTCTAAACAGTCAGAAACGTTTGGTCAGGGAAGATATCCAGCAAGAAAGAAAAACCCAGTGGTTAAGTTTAATTTGTGAAATGCTCATATCATTGTATATGCAACATATATGCATGATGCCCTCAGTATATTCAGGTTATATACAAGTAAACTATTAGACAAGATTGTAATAAATTCATACCGTTTTGTTATATTCTGGTAACATGAAGAACATGATATCTCATGGGTAGTGAGTTATGAATTATTACACTTGTGTTATCATTAGATAACATGATACCAATCTGGTATGTGATTCTATTTTAAGAAGGTGTGAAACAAACCATTGCGCATATTAGAAGGTGACATTTTCTTCATGGTGACATTTGTTTGAAATGTATGCTGTTTGTTGGTATAAGCCATACACTTGTATGATATATTTTTTTAAATGTCAACAAGGCGATAACCTTTTCATTAAGGTGGGATGAGTTGTAATAGCGCTACCTTTGTGTCGTTGGATTGTTAATGATATTGAATAAACCACAGTACACAGTGCAGTCGATATCTGGTCACCAGCGTGTCAACTCGTGTTTTATGTCTGAGCATAAGATATCACAGTTTGTAGGATAATTGGCTTTGGTAAATTGTCCCTGGTGTGTAGGATAGTGCAAGTGTACGCGGTGATCACTGGTCGGCATAGTCTCGGTGGGCCTAAGGGCCTGTTTCTGCGGTGTAAACCAATGTCCTGCATGACTGGAAATTTCAAAATAGAAATTCTTTATTCGGGAAATAAATATATACAATACATGATCCTTACAAAACTCCTCCGACATTCTCGGAGGCTATACATACATATAATAGTTTCCCCAAATCACAAATTTATTTTGAGGGGCGTCTCCACCACACCCTGCCCCCCCATGTCCAGCAGCGGAAGGACCCTAGCCTGTGGTCCTCCCCCAACGAGCCTTGGCATTGGCTGCACCGAGCTTCAGTGCGTCCCTCAGCACGTACTCCTGCAGTCTGCAGCGGGCCAGTCGGCAACATTCCCTGACGGACATCTCGCTCCGCTGGGTGATGAACAATGCTCGGGCAGACCAAAGAACGTATTTCACCGAATTGATGACCCTCCAGCAGCACTCGATGTCAGTCTCTGAATGTGTCCCTGGGAACAGTCTGTAAATCACAGAGTCATCTGTGACGGAGCTTTTCAGAATAAACCGTGACAGGGACCCTTGCATACTTCTCCAGACTCTGCAAAGAGGTGGGCAACTGTCTCCTCTTCATAGCAGCCTTCCCGAGGACAGCGTGCGCTGGTAGTGAGGTTCCGATGGTGCAGGAAGGATCTGACTGGGAGGGCTCCCCTCACCGACAGCCAAGCCAGGTCTTGGTGCTTGTTGGTGAGTTCTGGCGATGAGCCATTTTGCCAGACAAGCTGGGCAGTCGGGCAAATGGAGTAATTTCCATGCAGTGCCCGCAGGACGTTCCGTGCTGATCACTGCCCGATGGACATGTGGTCAAAGGTGTTGGTCTGGAAGAACCTTTCCACGAATGACAGATGGTGTGGCAATTGTCTGGCAACTTGTGCATTGTGGCCCGTCAGACCCGGTCCATCCTCGACCCCAGATGAACTGGAAGAAGGCCCGGGTGATCCCTGTGGTGTAGGAGGGAGGGACAGGCCACACCTGCGTCAAGCACAGCAACACCGAGAGCACCTCACACCTGATGACCAAATTTTTCCCTGTTATAGAGCGGGAGCGTTGCTTCCACAGCTCCAGTTTCTTCCCCACCTTGCCTATCCGCTCCAGCCAATTCTTGTCGCACGCCGCAGCCCCCCCGAACCGGGGTAGATGCTAATCAATCTGCAGACCGACCCTGGAGCAGAAGACGGCGACATCGTCCATGTACAGGGAGGTTTTGACCTGAGTGCCCCCACTGCCTGGCAATGTCACTCCTCTTATGCTTGCGTCCTTCCTGATGGGCTCAGCACAAGGTTCAATACAACAGACGAACAAGACAGGGGAGAGAGGGCAACTCTGCCTGACTCCAGGCCTGATGGGGAAGCTGTCTGATTCCCACCCATTGATTTGGACTGCACTACGGATGTTGGTGTAGAGCAGTGTGATCCAATTTCTGATTCCCACCCAAAGCCCATTATGGAGAGCACGTCTGTCATGTATGTGTGCGATATCCTATCGAAGGCCTTCTCCTGGTCCAAGCTGACTAGGCAGGCATCCACCCGTCTGTCCTGCACATAGGCAATGGTATCTCTCAGCAGCGCCAGGCTGTTTGAGATTTTCCTGCCAGGTACAGCACAGGTTTGGTCCGGGTGCATCACCCGTCTCAGAGCTGACTTGACCCGGTTGGCGATGGCCCTAGACAGGATCTTGTAATCTACATTCAACAATGTGATGTGTCTCCAATTCCTTATGTCCTTCATCTCCCCCTTCTGATTGTAGATTAGGTCTGATGCTGCCCTTTCCCATGGAGTCTGACATGCAGCCGGGTAGAAGCACCACTGGATACAGAAAATGATTTGGGGCCAGACAACAGCACAGCCATAGTACTGAAGGCTGTACTCCAGGCTATCTGTGCCGACAACCATTCATGAAGGCTGACACCATCCAGGACAAAGCAGCTGGATTGGTGCCCATCCACCACTCTAAGCACTCCCTCCCGCCCTCAATTATTGGCTGTCCTGTGGATCGTCTACAAAATACATTGCCGTTACCACCCACAGCACCTCCCAAACCCACCACCTTGACCACAAAGGAAGACCAGGGTAACAGGCACAGGGAGACACCACCACTTGCAGGTTCCCCTCCACATCACACACCGCTCTTACTTGTAAATGAATTGTCGCACTTTATTGTTCTGAGATTAAGTCCTAGAATTCCATCCTTAAAAACATTGAGAAGCATTTTCACCAGAAGGCTGGCAGCAATTCAAAAAGATGGCTTACTTGAACTTCCTTCAGGGCAGTTAAAGGTGGACAAGACCTCTCATAGTCATATAGCTATCATGCACAGAAGCAGGCACTGGCACACGTTGCTCATGCCAACCATCGTCATTCTAGGCTAATCCCATTTCTCTGCATTTGACCCATATCTCGCTAAATCTTTCCTATTCATCTGTCAAATGTCTTTTGAAAGTTTTAATTATATCCACTTCTCTAACTTCCTCTGGCAGCTTATTCCAGTAATGGCCTACCCTCTGAGAAAGTTGCCACTGAGGTTATTTTTAAATTACTCTCCTTATTGCTATTGATGGGAGTGAAGTCAAGGTTAATTCCCGGGGTGGCGGGACTGTCATATGTTGATAGAATGGAACGGCTGGGCTTATATACTCTGGAATTTGGAAGGAGGAGAGGGGATCTTATTGAAATTATACGATTATTAAGGGTTTGGACACGCTAGAGCCAGGAAACATGTTCCCGATGTTGGGGGAGTCCAGAACCAGGGGCCACAGTTTAAGAATAAGGGGTAAGCCATTTAGAACAGATATGAGGAAACAGTATTTTACACAGAGTGTTGTGAGTCTGCGTAATTCTCTGCCTCAGAGGGCGGCAGAGGCCGGTTTCAAGAGGGAGTTAGATAGAGCTCTTAAAGATAGCGGAGTCAAGGGATATGGGGAGAAGGGAGGAACGGGGTACCGATTGTGGATGATCAGCCATTATCACATTGAATGGCGGTGCTAGCATGAAGGGCCGATTGGCCTACTCCTGCACCTATTGTCTATTGTCTATTGTCTAAGCCTATCCACTCTGGTTTAAGATCCTCTACTCTTGGAAAAAGACTGTGAGCATTCACTTTATCTAAGCCCTTCATGATCTTACATCACACCTCAGTAAGATCATCCTTCAGCCTTCTACACGCGATAGAAAAAAGAAAAAGAAAGCAAGCCAACAATTCAGGGCGAAAGTCAGCTTTTTCCCATGGTGGAAATGTCAGAGACTGGCGGGCATAGCTTTAAGGTGAGAGGGGCAAAGATTAACGGGGATGTGGGGCAAGTTTTATAAACAGAGGGAATGGGTGCCTGGAATGTGCTGCCAGGCGTGATAGTGGAGTAGTAGCGTTTAAGAAGTTTTTAGTTCGGCAGACGGATGTGCGAGGAGTGGAGGGGTGTGGATCTTATGCAGACAGATGAGCTCAGTTTATCTTGGCATCATGCTCGGCACAGACATTGTGGGCCAAAGCGTCTTTTCCTGTGATGTGCTGTTGTATGTTCTAATTTCAGGTAACATCCTGGTGAATCTCTTCTGCACCCTTTCAAACTGAATGACATCTGCTTTGCCAGTAACACCCAAAAATGAGTTTAGTGAAAAAGCATCAAAGTGGGTTGGCGAGACCTTGGGATTCTCTGCTGGAGAGGGCCATGGGGACTGGGCATAGATTGGTCAGTAGGGTTCCAGATGTTGCAAAACCAATGGCTGTTGAGGTAGAAGATCACCCAGGATCATGTGGATTGGTGGAGCAGGTCAAGGAGCTGAATGAACCACGGCTGCACCTATTTCTTACAGGAATATCTTATACTCTGATGTTGAAGAGTTTATTGGAAGATAGGCAAGGGCAGATTGGAGCTTCAGCAGGTAAACAAACAACACCCTAAGAGAAGACAAAGAGCAGGATGAAGGGAAGGGACAGACTCAGTTCATCGTGAGAATGGGAGATAGCCCAGAGGAATACAGAACACTTCTTATCCTCCTCCGCTGTCCCTTACATTGGGTAATGATCCAGAGAGGGAATGAGGTTGGCCTTCCTTAGCTGCGCATGGGGTCAAGGAAAGAGCGTTCACGTCGTTTCCACCAATCTTTCCACCACCACACACAAGAAGCCCAAGAAGCAGACAGACACCATTGTATGCAGATGCCGAGAAGTGTGTTCAGCTCCGGCTGAACAACTTTTAATCTTGTGTGTGGACTCGATAAGAAGAAGTTGCGCATGATCCCTCCCCCTTGCACCATTTTTCATACGTGGCTTGAAAAATGGTGCAAGGGGGAGGGATTCAAATTTTTAGGGCACTGGAACCATTTCTGGGGGAGGTGGGACCAGTACAAACAGGACGGTCTGCACCTGGGCTGGAATGGAACCAATGTCCTTGGGGGAGTGTTTGCTAGTGCTGTCGGGGGGGAATTAAACTAATGTGGCAGGGGGATGGGTACAAGAGCAGAGAGGCAGGTGGGTGTAAAACAAGGGTGGAAGCAATAGGGAACAAGGTGAAAAGTAAAAGTGGCAGGCAGACAAAACCAGGGCAAAAATCAAAAAGGGCCACTTCTCAACAAAATTGTATAAGGGGTAAGAGCGTTGTAAAAACAAGCCTGAAGGCCTTGTGTCTCAATGCAAGGAGTATTCGTAATAAGGTGGATGAGTTGAACGTGCAGATAGCTATTAATGAGTATGATATAGTTGGGATCACGGAGATATGGCTCCAGGGTGACCAAGGCTGGGAGCTGAACATCCAGGGATATTCAATATTCAGGAGGGATAGAGAGAAAGGAAAAGGAGGTGGGGTAGCGTTGCTGGTTAGAGAGGAGATTAACGCAATGGAAAGGAAGGACATTAGCTTGGAGCATGTGGAATCGGTATGGGTAGAGCTGCGAAACACTAAGGGGCAGAAAACGCTAGTGGGAGTTGTGTACAGGCCACCTAACAGTAGTAGTGAAGTTGGGGATGGTATAAAACAGGAAATTAGAAATGCGTGCGACAAAGGCAAAACAGTTATAATGGGTGACTTCAATCTACATATAGATTGGGTGAATCAAATTGGCAGGGGCGCTGAGGAAGAGGATTTTTTGGAAAGTATGAGGGATAGTTATCTAAATCAACATATAGAGGAACCAACGAGAGAGCAGGCTATTTTAGACTGGGTATTGAGTCATGATGAAGGGTTAGTTAGCAGTCTTATTGTGCGTGCCCCCTTGGGCAAGAGTGACCATAATATGGTCGAGTTCTTCATTAGGATGGAGAGTGACATTGTTAATTCAGAAACAATGGTTCTGAACTTAAGGAAAGGTAACTTTGAGGGTATGAGACGTGAATTGGCCAAGATTGACTGGCAATCAATTCTAAAAGGGTTGATGGTGGATACGCAATGGAAGACATTTAAAGACTGCATGGATGAACTACAAAAATTGTTCATCCCAATTTGGCAAAAGAATAGATCAGGGAAGGTAGTGCATCCGTGGATAACAAAGGAAATCAGGGATAGTATCAAAGCAAAGGATGATGCGTCAAAGTAGCCAGAAAAAGCAGCATACCAGAGGACTGGGAGAAATTCAGAGACCAGCAGAGAAGGACAAAGGGCTTGATTAGGAAAGGAAAAATAGATTATGAAAGAAAACTGGCAGGGAACATAAAAACTGACTGCAAAAGTTTTTATAGATATGTGAAGAGAAATAGATTAGTTAAAACAAATGTAGGTCCCTTGCAGTCAGAAACAGGTGAGTTGATCATGGGGAACAAGGATATGGCGGACCAATTGAATAACTACTTTGGTTCCGTCTTCACTAAGGAAGACATAAATAATCTGCCGGAAATAGCAGGGGACCGCAGGTCAAAGGAGTACTTGAGTGAAATCCAGGTTAGTCGGGAAGTGGTGTTGGGTAAATTGAATGGATTAAAGGCCGATAAATCCCCAGGGCCAGATAGGCTGCATCCCAGAGTACTTAAGGAAGTAGCTCCGGAAATAGTGGATGCATTAGTGATAATCTTTCAAAACTCTTTAGATTCTGGAGTAGTTCCTGAGGATTGGCGGGTAGCAAACATAACCCCTCTTTTTAAGAAGGGGGGGAGAGAGAAAACGGGGAATTACAGACCAGTTAGTCTAACATCGGTAGTGGGGAAACTGCTAGAGTCAGTTATTAAAGATGGGATAGCAGCACATTTGGAAAGTGGTGAAATCATTGGACAAAGTCAGCATGGATTTACGAAAGGTAAATCATGTCTGACGAATCTTGTGGAATTTTTCGAGAATGTAACTAGTAGCGTGGATGGGGGCGAACCAGTGGATGTGGTGTATCTGGACTTCCAGAATGCTTTCGACAAGGTCCCACATAAGCGATTAGTATATAAACTTAAAGCATATGGCATTGGGGGTTCAATATTGATGTGGATAGAGAACTGGCTGGCAAACAGGAAGCAAAGAGTAGGAGTAAACGGGTCGTTTTCACAATGGCAGGCAGTGACTAGTGGGGTACCGCAAGGCTCCATGCTGGGACCCCAGCTATTTACAATATACATAAATGATCTGGATGAGGGAATTGAAGGCAATATCTCCAAGTTTGCGGATGACACTAAGCTGGGGGGCAGTGTTAGCTGTGAGGAGGATGCTTGGAGAATGCAAGGTGACTTGGATAGGCTGGGTGAGTGGCCAAATGTTTGGCAGGTGCAGTATAATGTGGATAAATGTGAGGTTATCCACTTTGGTGGCAAAAATAGGAAAACCGACTACTATCTAAATGGTGGCCGATTAGGAAAAGGGGAGATGCAGCGCGACCGGGGTGTCATGGTACACCAGTCATTGAAAGTAGGCATGCAGGTACAGCAGGCAGTGAAGAAAGCCAATGGTATGTTAGCTTTCATAGCAAAAGGATTTGAGAATAGGAGCAGGGAGGTTCTACTTCAGTTGTATAGGGTCTTGGTGAGGCCACACCTGGAGTATTGCGTACAGTTCTGGTCTCCAAATCTGAGGAAGGACATTATTGCCATTGAGGGAGTGCAGCGAAGGTTCACCAGACTAATTCCTGGGATGTCAGGACTGTCTTATGAACAAAGACTGCATAGACTCGGTTTATACTCTCTAGAATTTAGGAGATTGAGAGGGGATCTTATAGAAACTTACAAGATTCTTAAGGGGATGGACAGGCTAGATGCAGGAAGATTGTTCCCGATGTTGGGGAGGTCCAGGACAAGGGGTCACAGCTTAAGGATAAGGGGGAAATCCTTTAGGACCGAGATGAGAAGGAATTTTTTCACACAGAGAGTGGTGGGTCTCTGGAACTCTCTGCCACAGAGGGTAGTTGAGGCCAGTTCATTGGCTATATTTAAGAGGGAGTTAGATGTGGCCCTTGTGGCTAAGGGGATCAGAGGGTATGGAGAGAAGGCAGGTACGGGATACTGAGTTGGATGATCAGCCATGATCATATTGAATGGCGGTGCAGGCTCGAAGGGCCGAATGGCCTACTCCTGCACCTAATTTCTATGTTTCTATGATGGTCACCCAGTCAGGAGGGCAGGTTTCTACAAGGTGTGCCAGAGCAAGGGCAGGGGCAGTGTCGGGAACAGACTAAGGGCCAGGGCAGGATTAGGGCCAGGGGTGCGAGCAGGGGCAGGATCAATGACGGGGAGAGGGGCAGGGGCAAGAGCAGAGGTAGGATCGGGCAAGAGCAGAGTTGTGGCCAAGTTTGCAAGCGGGGGAAGGATCGAGAACAGGTAGGGTGGTGGTAGTGTTGGTAGAGGGTAGGTGTAGGAATAGGAGCAGGGGTAGGGAAGGGGTAAAGGCAGGGTTGTGGCAGGGGTAAGGGCAAGGATAGGGCAGCAGTAAGGCAGGAGTGTGACAGGTGCACAGGAAGGGGCAGTGGCAGGGACAGGGGTGGCAAGGATGAAAGACAAGGGTCGAGCAGTGGTAGGAGTGCAGCGGGAGTAGAGACAGGAGCAAGGGTAGTTGATGAAATGGGCAGAAAAATAGCAGATGGAATTTAATCCACATAAATGTGAACTGCTGCATTTGGGATCACTAATCAGCTTTGACGCTCCATGAATGGCACAGTCTTAGGGAGTATTGATGAGCAGAGAGACTTTGGTGTTTACATCCATAGATCCTAAAAATTGACAATGCAGGTAGGATCCTGGCCTTCATTGCTCAGGGCATTGGATAGAGAAATTGGGAGGTTGTTCTCAAACTTTATGAAACTTTACTCAGGCATTTGGAGAATAGCGTGTAGTTCTCGTCACCACACGATAGGAAAGGTGTGATGGTGCTGGAGAGGGTGTAGAGGAGATTCATCGGCATGTTGCGATTGGGATGGAGCGATTCAGGTATGAGGAGAGACTAGAGAGGCTGGGTCTCTTCTCCCTATAATGGAGGAGGTTAAGAGGGTCATGATTATAAAATTATGAGGGGCATAGATTGGGTAGACTGCAGGAAGCCTTTCCCCATATCAGAGATAAACAAAGGAAGAGGACACAAATTTAGGGTAAGGAGGAATAGATTTAGAGGGGATCTCAGGGAGACCTTTTTCACCCAGAGAGTGATGATAAACTAGAATGTATTACTGGAGAGAGTGGATCAAAATTCAAATTCAAATTCACATTGACATTTATTGTCACATGCACCAATTAAGGTACAGTGATATTTGAGTTACCATGCAGCCATGCAATTAAAAGAACACAACACACAATTAAAAGAACAATAGAACTTAACATAAACATCCACCACAGTGATCACTGTGGAAGGCAATAAAGTTCAGTCAGTCTTCCACCTTTTGTTCACCCATGTTTGGGGCCTTGAACCTCCGCAGTCGCCGCTACGGACGGCCCGATGTACCTGCCCTCTCGTCAGGATGATCGAAGCACCGAAGTCGGGATGGATGAAACACACTCCGCGGCTTGGAGTGCCCCAATCGGCAACTTTCTTACCGGAGCCGTGGCTTCTCGATGTTAAAGGCCACAGGCAGGCCAGCGGTCGGATCTCTTCTCTGGTGATCCCCGGCAAGGGACCCCTGGCTCCGGGATGGTAAAGTCCGCTCCATGCCCGCGGCTAGAAGCTCCGCAGCCCGTGGCTTCATGATGTTAAAGTCAGCAGGCCGGCAGTCGGAGCCATTCTTCTGGCTCCGCGATGGAAGTCCGCACCACGCCCGCTGTTGAAGCTCTGGGCCGGTCTCATGGAAAGGCCGCACCAATCCAAGTTGTAAGGCCCCCGCGGGGGAGGCAAAAATGCGACTAGGAGAAATTCACATCTCCACTGAGGTAATTGACGGGAAACGGTTTCCTCCTTTCCCCCCCACTACCCCCCACATAAAAACATACCGAGAGACATTAACACATACACTTAGACATATTAAAAAAACAAAAAAAGTCTAAATGACCGACACATTGCTGGCGAGGCTGCCACTCACGGCGCAACAGATGACGTAAAAGAGTACAGCAGAGTCACTGGGTGTCCATTCAAACACTTGAATCATTTTGGCATAGAAGACCATGCAGCAAGTGCTGGGTGATGGGATTAATACAGAGGGGTTCGCATTTGTCAGCATGGATGAGTTGGGCCAAATGGCCTGTTTCTACATGTATGATTTTATGATCTTTGATTCTAGAGGAATGGAGTCATACTTACAGCATGGAAACAGGCCCTTCAGTCCAACTTGACCACACTGGCCAACATGCCCCATTTACACTAGTCCCATCAACCTGCATTTGGCCCATATACAGTACCTCTAAACCTGTCCTATCCATGTACATGTCTAAAAGTTTCTTAAACGTTGCGGTAGCACCTGCCTAAACTACCTCCACTGGCAGCTCATTCCATACACCTACCACCCTTTGCCTAAAAAAGTTACCCCTCAGGTTCCTATTAAATCCTTCCTCACCATAAACCTATATCCTCTGGTTCTCGATTCCCCTACACTAGGAAAGAGACTCTATGTGTTTACCTGATCTATTCCTCTCGTGATTAGTTACATCTCTATAAGATCGCCCCTCATCCCCTGTGCTACAAGAAATAGAGTTCCAGCCTACTCAACCTCTCCCTCTGGCTCAGGCCTTTTTGAGTACTGGCAACATCCTTGTAAATCTTTCCAGCTTGACAACATCTTTTCTGTAAAATGGCGCCCAAAATTGAACATAATGCTCTAAATGTGGCCTCACCAACATCTTATACAACTGCAATTTGACCTCCCAACTATACTCAATGCTCTGACTGCTCAAGGTCAATGGGCCAAAAGCATTTTTGACCAAAGATCCTATAGCGAGCAAGATAGTCCACTCCTGTTAAATCCAATGGGCTGACGTATAGTACGCACCGGAGCGGAACGTGAGCCATTTCTTCGGCCATTTCAGTAATCTGACCCGACTTTGGTTATCCCTCTCGCAGTGTAATCAGCATTGCGGGGAACAGTTTGTGTGTGTGATTATAGTGTTAGATTCATAATTCATCATTCTGTCAATTCATAATTCTGTTATTTTTTGTCAATGATTAATATGTTAATAAATTATAATTCTGTTAAAAATAAATTGCAAACCTCCCCGCAACTTTACCCTGGCGTCCCTGCCGTGCTGATCCGGGTCACGCTTCCACGCGCAGTGGAAGGAACATAGGCATCTTTTTGCTTTTTATTGTGAGGCAGAGAGGCAGAAAGAAAATGAGGAGAAGATTTTTACCAAATATCTTTAATTTTTACGAGGATGTTTCCGTAACCGGCTGCAGTCTCCGCACTAGTATCTTTGCTCCGCTATGGGATCTTTGGTGGGGAGACGGAAACCGGTTACGGAAATGGGGCCGAAGATTACCCATGACCGTACTACATCTTTTTCGTCGACTGGACTATCTTGCTCGCTATAGGATCTTTGTTTTTGACCACCCTATCTACCTGCAATGCCACTTGCAATCAACAATGCACCTGTAATCCGAGATCCCTCTGCTCTAATACACTCCCCAGAGCCCTATCATTCACTGTGTAGGTTCTGCCCCTGTTAGTGCTCCATAAAAATGCAACACCTCACATTTCTCTGTATTAAATTCCATCAACCATTCCTAGATCCTGCTGCAATCTTTGACAACCATCTTCACCATCTACAATACCACCCACTTTTGTGTCATCTGCAAACTTGCTAACCATGCCATGTACATTTTCATCTAAATCATTGATATAGATGACAAACAGCAATGGCTCCAGCACCGAACTCTGAGGCACAACACTAGTCACAGGCCTCCAGTCCGAAAAGCATTCTTCCACCATCATCCTCTGCTTCCTTCCATGAAGATAATTTTCTATCTATTTAGCTACCTCTCCTTGAATCCCATGTGATCTAACCTTCCAGAGCAGCTCACCATGCAAAACCTTGTCAAATGCCTTACTAAAATCCATGTATACAATTTCTACAGCTCTGCCTTCATCAACCTTTTTGGTCACATCCTCAAAAATGCAATCAGATTCGTGAGATATGACCTCCCACTTAAAAAAACATGTTGACTATCCCTAATCACCCATTTTCCATCTAAATGCATGTATATCCTATCCCTCCGAATACTCTCTAGCAACTTGCCAACTGTATGACAAACAATGACAGGTGAACAGGGAAGGAAGAGACAATTTGATTCCTCGTGCCAGCCACCATTCAATGGGGACAAGTCAATGGCTTAGTTTCCCAAATCTCTGATTTCACATGAATATTCAAATATGTTTCCATCTCTGTCTTGAATATGCATCCACAAACTTCCATCCCATGATGAGTCCACAAAGATACATCCAGGGGATGCAGGATGAGCTTGCCAATTGGATACAAAAATAGCTTTGTGGTAGGAGTCAGAGGTCGGTGGTTGAGGATTGTCTTTTCAGATTTGAGGCGCTTGACCAGTGGTATACCATGTGGATTGGTGCCTGTATAAATGATTGGGATGAGAATGCAGTTGGTATGGTTAGTATGTTTGCGAATTACACCAAGATTGGTGGAGCAGTAGACATCAAAGAAGATTATCTATGATTACAACACGATCTAGGTTGAGTTGGAAATGGGCCAAGGAATAGGCAAAGGAATGGCCAATGGAAATTAACGCAGACAAGTATGGGTTGTTGTATTTTGCCACGTTAAACCAGGTAGGACTTACACAGTAATTTGGAGGGCCTTGCAAAGCGTTGGAGAACTGAGAGACCTGGGGTGGAAGTGCATAGTTCCCTGAAAGGTAGATAGAATGATGAAGAAGGCATGCAATACTCATCAGTCAGGCCATTGAGTACAGACCTAGGCCTGAGTGATCTCCTGGTTGTCAAACACTTTAACTCCCCTTCCCTTTTCACACTGACCCTTCTGTCCTGGGCTTCCTTCACTGTCAGAGTGAGTCAAAAGCAAATTGGAGGAACAGCACCTCATATTTCGCTTGGGCAGCTTACAACCCAACAGTATGAATTTTTATTTCTCTAACATCAAGTAACTGTTGCTTTCCATCTCCATCTCCCCCCCCCCCCCCACCCTAGTTCTCTGACTAGTTTCACTGTCCTCCTGATTAACTTTACTGTTTGTATACCTCGTTGTCTACTTCTGCTCAGCCAACAATGAACCATTCTACATCTCCTTAAGCATCATCTGCTTTGATCTATCATTTTCACACCTTACCCATCCATTTCTCTAGTTTTCCTCTCCCCTGACTCTCAGTCTGAAGAAGGTCTCAACCAGAAACATCAACCATTTCTTCTCTTCAGAGATGCTGACTGTCCCGCTGAGTTACTTCAGCTTATTGTGTCTATCATTGAGTACAGGAGTTGGTTTGTCGTGTTACAACAAACTGTACAGGTTGTTGATGATAAAGACGAGGAGAATTATGTGCAGTTCTGGTTGCCCTACTATTGCAGTAAATATTCACAAGGATGTTACCAGGAGTGGGAGGCTTGAATTATAGGGAGAGACTGGTAATGTTTTCCATGGAGTGAACGAGGCAGAACGATGACCTGATAAAAGTTTATAAAATCATGAGGGGTAATGAAAAGGTGAATAATCACAGTATTTTTCCCAGTGGAGGAGTGTCGAAAACTAAAGAGAAAAAGGTTTAAAGGAGAGGAGAAAGATTTAAATGGAAGCTGAGGGGAACTATTTCACAGAGGGTGATAGGTATGTGGAAGAGGTTGCTAGAAGATGCTGTAAAGGCTGAAGCAATTGCAATATTTAAAAGGGATTTGCACAGGTTCAAGGAAAGGAAAAGTTCTGAGTGACATCAACAAAACACTGGCACATGGCACTGGATTATAAACCCAGTTTATGAGCCTGGACCAGTTGCGTTGAAGGCCTGTTATGTAACTCTGATGCTATGATTCTAACTATCTTCTCACTTCAGTCCTAAATGGCTGATCTATTTTCTAAGACTGTGATCCATGGTTCTAGGCATGCAGACAGGGAGAAACATCATCTCACATCCACCCTGTCAAGCTCTGTCAGAACTTTAAACATTCAGAGATGACCTCATGATTAAATAAGTGCAGGTCATCCCGTTTCATCTCTCCCACAGAACATATTCCCAAGGGTACACCTCCCTCCCACACTGATGAGGGTAGGTACGTTCCACCTCAGATGGGGCAAAACACAAAGTAGTGGAGGAACAACGGTTCCCAGCTAGACAAAAAATCTCTGAATAGAATGGCAAAATAACATGGGTGCATGTGCAGTAAAGACAAATACATTTAGTTTTAGTTTTGTTTAATGATACAGTGTGGAATCAGGCCCTCTGGCCCACCGAGTCTGTGCCGACCAATGATCACCCTGTGCACTAACACTATCCTACACGCTGCGGACTATTTACAATCTTTACTGAACCCAATTATACGACAAACCTCTACATCGTCAGAGTGTGGGAGGAAACCTGAGCACCCAGAGAAAACCCACACAGTCATAGGAAGAGTGTACAGACAGCACCCGTCGTCAGGATTGAACTCTGAAGCTGTAAGGCAGCAACTGTGCCACCGTGCTGCACACATTTATTGTTTACATGTTCATTGATAGATTGCAATGTGATTTAAAATACTGGTTGTCCACAACATGAGTTTTTGCCCAGTTCTGAAACCCACGTTTTAGCAAAGATATCAACAGATACTGCAGAAGACATTTCCCAAACTGATTCCTGGAACGTATGACTTACTCCAGTGAGGCATCTGGAGTTCTACTGGGAACAGAGAAGGGAATGTGACTGAGGGAATTAAAATCATGAACCGCTAACAAAGTAGATGGCGAGAAACCGATCCCGTTGGTAGAAAGCCATAGGACCAGAATGAAGGCGATTGCCAAACAATGGAAGAGATTGAAGCAGCAAGTCTTTGACACATAATGCATGCCTGAAGAGTGGCTGAGAAAGGTTTGATTGTGGCTTTCAAAGCTTCTGGATAAATATTAGAGAGGAGAAAGATTACAAGGTATTGGAGAGGGAGTGAAGAAGTGGGGCTAGCAAGACTGCTCTTCCATCGTGTCAGTACAACACAGTGGGCTGAATGGGCTGGATATTTCCTGTGATTCCAGCTTCGTGTCGATCAGATCAGGGCAGCACTGTGGCGCGACGGTAGAACTGCTGCCTTACAGCGCCAGAAACCCGGGTTCGATCCTGTCTATGGGTGCTGTCTGTGCAGAGTTTGTACATTTTCTCTGTGACATATTCTCCGGCTGCTCCGGTTTCCTCCCGCACTCCAAAGAGTTTGTAAGTTAATTGGCCGTGGTAAAAATGGTAAATTGTCCATAGTGTGTAAGATAGTGTTAGTGTACGGGGTGAACGATGGTGGGAGTGGGCGTGGTGAGCCGAAGGTCCTGTTTCCACGCTGTACCTCTGAAATCTTTGAATATTTGAAAAAAAATGTGGGATTGAGAAAATTAAATAAAACAATACAGAACATAATAAATTGCCGTTCTGGTGTTCCACACAACAGAACACTACTCGATAGCAAACTTATTATTCTGATGGTCAGGCAGTCAAAAGAAAGTGTGTAGGAAGGAACTGCAGATGCTGGTTTAAACAGAAGATAGGCACAAAAAGCTAGAGTAACTCAGTGGGTCAGGCAGCTTCTCTGGAGAAAAGGAATAGGTGACGTTTCAGGACGAGACCTTTTTCAGAATGAAAGTCGGGGGAAAGGCTAACGAGAGTTTTAAAACGTGGTCTTAGAGCCAGAGAGCCGGAAATAAGAGCAAGTCTGTGTCTCCATTGTAATTAGGAAATGTAAGTGAATGAGCAGAATGAAGGATTCTGAAAAGCCAGGTGTCACAAACGGGAAGGGAAACAATCCAAGTGGGAGATGCCTCGGACAGGAAATGACTCTATCATTGGCAAGATAGATTTAGAGATAACATGGTGCCAGGAAAAGAAAAGGAAATAGTTAGCGGTGGAACTGGGATAGAGTCCCAGATGTCATCAGATATTCGGGCATCGGAAAAAGCAGGTGAAGATCATCAGATCTAACTGGAATCGGTGGAATGAAACTGAGGAAGCAACTGGGAAGGAAGGAAGACTGACACGGGTCGATGCTATTACAGAATGCACCCCCACCTCCCCACCGTGTACTCTTCCACCTATGCTCCGGGGATAGTTTACATTAACCAGAGAAAACCAGAGCCCCCAGGAGAAAGTCACTCAATCACAGGGAGAATGGGCCAACTCCACACGCTAGCACTGGAGATCAGGATCGAACCCGGCTCACCGGAGCCATGAGGCGGCAGTTCCACCAGCCTGACCAGTGTATTCCAAACCACACAGGAAAGTTATTAAAAATTCAGATCTTACCTGAACTGTGCAGCAGACTGGATAAGGTCAATGTGACAAATAAGTTGAACATTTCGAAAGGCTGAGGGAAATTTTGGGGTGTGATGGGGAAAAGCCCTCTCTGTGGAGCTATATATGCTGGCAACGGCAGATTGAAATTTATATAGGCAGAACACAAGGTAGTCACTCCCTCTAAAATCAGAGAGCAAAACAATTTGCTTCTTGTGTGCCAAACAGGATCCAGGTTATCATTTCAGTGTTAATCCTATGCCTCAACTCTTCCATTCAGATCAGGCAGCTGGCCTTCATCTGCATTTCCTCAGACTCTGTTGGGACTTGATCACAATGGAAGTGCACGGACTTTTACTCTCCTGTCAGCAGTTGTGCTGAACCCATCAGGATTTCCGGGATAAACTTCATTAGAATATCCGTGGCAAGGTGCAGGCAAGTTAAGTATCCCACACATTGCACGTGCTCACTTGAGGATGGCAAGAGGGACACTTGTGTTCATTTTTCTTTTCCTGCCAGCATTATGGCTAAGATAAAAGTAAGTTGAAATTTTGCAAAGGAAATGTCCCTTGGTTCATCAGGATTGCACAGAGTTGTCAGTGGGTTTTCCGTGTCAGTGAATGGACCAAACAGAACCAGAAATACTGGTTGAACTCACTCAAAACAAAGGGATCTTTAGTTTAGTTTAGTTTAGAGATACAGCATGGTATTAGGCCCTTAGGGTTAGGATTAGGATCAAACCCGGGTCTCTCACGGTTAATTTATTGTATTATTGTTCATTATTATATATTTATTTTATTACGTTCCTGTGTTAATGTGCCTGTAAGCTGCAGCAAGTGAGATGTTCTTTGTTGAGTTCCCAGTGTATAGGACAATTAAAACACTCTAGTTTTGAAACAAGCAGGTGAGGCCTGTGAGAGCAGAGTTACAAACAGTTTGGAGAAATATTCAGAGCTTAGCTGAGCCCTGCTGCAAAGGGTGAGAAGGCAACATGAAATAATACAGACATAAATGGAACTTAAAGTGAGGTGAGAAGCAGTAGGATTCTTTATTCCTTTTCCTTATATCAGTCTTCACCTGGTACACAGAATGCCACGGACAGAGAGGTTAACATAACGGCGACATGCCCAGGTGGAAGAGGAGGTGCTGTTCTTCAAGCAAAGGGAAGTGCAAAGGGGCTTAATATATATATATATTTTAATAATCCAAAATGCTTTTATTCAATTATACACAAATACAGATTTGTAACAAAATCAAGACTGCCATTGGCAGTTTACAATCAAACAGTTATCAGATTAAAATATTGTCAACTTTACAATACACTCGAAGCCCCGCGCCAACCAGCGTTCACAGAGGCCTCCAGACTCCACATGGACACCGCAAACTCCCTCTCCAGCTACACGCGAGCGAGGACGTGGTCCCGGAAGAGGGACTGGCAGTCAACTCGGACAGAACCCTCGATTGCCTGCTGCTTGGACCTGCGAATGGCCATCTTGGCCAGGCCCAGGAGCAAACCGACAAGGAGACCAAAGCTCAGGAGCCAAAGGGACTTGGGAGCGCTGGTGCAGGTCTCCCAAAAAGTTAATTTGCAAGTCGAATCAGTAGTAAGGAAGGCAAATTCAATGCTAGCATTTATATCAAGCCTGGAACAAACAAAAACAGAGATGTAATGCGGAGGCCCTATAAGACGCTGGTCAGATCGCATTTGGAGTACTGTGAGCAAATCTGGGCCCCATATCTGAGGAAGGTTGTGCTGGCTCTGGAGAGGGTCCAGAGGAGGTTTACCAGAACGATTCCAGGAATGAGTGGGTTAGCATATGATGAGCGTTTGACAGCACTGGGCCTCTACTCACTAGAGTTTAGAAGTTTGAGGGGGACCTCATTGAAACTTACAGAATAATGAAAGACAAAGATAGAGTGGATGTTTAAAGAATGGTTCCACTGGTGCGAGTGTCTAGGACCAGAGGTCATAGCCTTAGAATTAAAGGGAGCTTGTTTCAAAAGGAGGTGAGGTGGAACTTCTTTAGTCAGAGGGCTGTGGAGGCCATCAGTGGATATTTTTAAGGCAGAGAAAGAAGAAATTCTTGATTAGAACAGATGTCAAGGGTTATGGGGAGAAGGCAGGAAAATGGGATTAGGAGGCAGAGATAAGCCATGATTGAATGGTCGAGTAGACTCGATAGGCCGAATGGCCTAATTCTACACCTATTGTTAATCCTGGCCAGATTGGATAGGCTAGGACTCTAAAATGGGGTAAAAGCTTCAGGGCTGCTGGGAGATTTGGTCAATTTGAAAGTGCTCTCTGTGGAACTGGATCAAGCTGCAGAGTGGTGCCAGTTTGTCTAGAGCCTAGATGTACGCTGCAGGAAAAGAATAAGAACATCTGCAGACTGTCAATTAGGTGCAAAATGCATAGAATGGATTGTATGACTGCAAACCAGACATATACCATGTAAATAATTGTAAATAATGTTGCCAGAGTTTCACTTTGCCGAATGTTGATTGGATGAGGTATTGTGCCTTGTCTGGCTTTCTTGCAGATCAGAGTAAATGTTACAAGGTTTGTTTCCTTCGAGAAGCCCTGATCGAATACAATGTATTATTGGGTTAGGGAAATGTCTGTTATGTATGGGGTTAATCGATATCTGTAATTGGATTATAAAGAGACGACCCCCATGTGGTTCGGCCCCTCGAGGTCCGGGAACCTATAAAAGACACCTACCACGAGGTGCCGCGTCGATCTTCTGGGAGAGTGCTTGGGACTGCGTGACCTTCTGGAGTGTCTCTTTTTGAGCGAGGCCTAGAGGGCTTGATCAGGCAGATACGAGGATCGAACCCGCGGTGGGATAGGTACAGTAGTTGAACTGTAATTGTGTTTTGTCAAAATAAAGATTAGTTGATCAAGTGCTTGATTCAGTGCTTTTTGACGGAAGCTTAGAATGAGCAATTACATTGGGGGCTTGTCCGGGATCTCAACAGACCCCAAACACAAGTTTGCGATCAAAGATGTTGAGCTGTTTCGATGGTGAGTGCAGAAATCGGGCCCACTGTGCGGTTTTCGCATTGGTTTTCGGCACTTCCTTAGTCGGAGTGGATCGATCATTCACGGGGTTGGGAAAGGGTCTAATCGAGTTCATTAGAATAGAGTCTAGCAAGCACGGGGGTGAGGTTAGCACTCCTTTGGGTTGGTGGCCCAGAAAACCGGGCGTGGAGTGGCCCAAAACTTGGTCGTAGTCGGCAGACTGCAGCTGCTTTAACGAGAGTGTGACGCACTTCATTGGGCGAGGAGTGGCCCAAGGTTAGGTTTGGTATCCAATTTCTGGGATATTGAAATGCAGGTCTGACCTACATATCGATCGGATCTTTGCCGGGAGTGGGAATTGGAAAGGTGCGCTCTGAAAAACCGGCATCGATAACTGCCAGCGCGAAGCGGCTAGGCGCTGAACCCCCAGTGCCCAGCAGAGAGGAGTGTCTGCTTGAAGGTGTCTGAGTCCCGTGTGACGGACGAGGAATCTCGTAAAGGTACTGGGCTCGGTGGTCAGAGTATAGAATGGTGGAATAATCTAGTTCATTCGAGAATTTAATATTAGTTTGATTGATGTGCCCACGTATGAGGAGGGATACGCATTAAAACTAGGAGTTCAACAACAAGTCTATATTGGCAGAGTCAAATTTCCAAATACAGAATTTCACGTTGAAGTTCTGTCTGTAAGGTGGAATTCGAATTCCTGTATATAGAACTTCGGAGTTGGTACATGTCCGTGATCGATTCCGAATAGTGGCTGATCAACAGTGAATAGTAACCCTCTGATTGATAGTTGATTAATACCTGCTAGCGAAGAGTACCTGAGACGGGAACCTGGTTTACTTGGTGAAAAGTGATCCGAATGCGAAGGGTACCCCTAATTATGTAGAACTTAGAGAGGATAGAGGTCCCCCTATAAAAGTCCAGTCTTGGTAGGATAGTAACATTCGGGAGGAGAAGTGGTCATTTAAGTAGTACCCCTCAGCAAAGAGTAATCTAGGAAGGGGAAAATCTTCGGTATCAAAGGGAGAGGTTCACTGAGGGATAACAGTGTGACGCAGCATTTAGATAGTCATTCCGCTGACCGATTGCGCCACGAGGAAGATTTATTAGAGTGTAATTTACCGTTGTAATAACCAAATGTTTTTGGTTATGTAGGAGTGTGGTTGTGCCTGATACTAATAGGTAGCGTGTTATCCTGCTTGTTTACTGTGTTACTTGCGTGTCTGAAGATCAATTTTGGGTGTTTTGATTGAGGATTAAACAAGCGCGAGAATGGCTTTGATTGTGCTTGGATGTGTTTGATTGTTCCCTGGAGTACTCTGATCCTTGAATGATTGGGGATTGAGAAAGTTGTCAGGTTGAAAGGGTGTGGACGTGTGGGAGATAGGAGAATAATTTGAATTGGAGAGTAGGATTGGTGGAGCAAAGAAGTAAAAAAAGTATTAGAACAGTAAAAGAGATAAAATACGTAGAACAGATTATTTGGCTGCATAGTAATAACAACAGTGCAAAATAATTAATAGGGTTATGGAGAAAATATTTAGAGGAACAGAAGGCGAATAAGGAGGTTAAGAAAATGGCTAGTTGGGGAAAGATGATCGCTAAACTTGGAATCGAGCTAAAAGAAGGTAAAGTAGATTGACCTCCAGGCAGTAGGGAGGACAGGAGTGGAGATGAAGGGAAACACACAGAAAAGGGAAAGGCAGATCTCCTGGAAGGAAATTAGTTCTTGTAGAATTAAAGATTAGGAATCCGATGGTTGGTGCTGATTTCGAGGGGGAAGGAGATGAATATTTGGATGAGTGAACAAATGTTAATGCTTCCTCTTGCGTTTCCCAGACTTCTCTAGATCCGTGTATGACTTGTGTCCGTAATAAATGTTTCAGGACTGCAGAATCTATAGCAACTCCTGCAGATTCTACATCTAAACAGACTCTATCAACAGCAGATACTGAGTAATCAGATTCTTCTATCCTATCCACGCCATCATTGATAGATCGTCCAGTGACTTATAGCACCCAGAGTAGAACGAAAAGGTTAGTCCCAGTGTTTAGAGAAAAGGAAAGTATGTTAGATAAATGTAACCGCCAGAGTATTTTTATGAGCCGCAACCTAGACAGATTATAATAAAGAAGAACGATTTATTTGGGAAGTATCGGGAAACCCCTAGCGAATGGGAAAATTCATCTGAGGGTGAGACAGTGATCAAAGATACTGAGATAGATTTTGATGTAACCAAAAGTTTACAAATTAAACAAATATCCCATAGGCAGTTTCCAGTAAGGGAATGGCTGGGTACAGCAGGTTCAACCAGCGCAGTAAGTATGAATAATCCCCGTGCCACAGACGTCCCTACTCCATAGAAGCCCAAGAAATAATGGCAGTACTAAACAGAATCCCAGATAGGAAGAAGTCACGTGTTGCCTTTATAGATTATTTAAGAACCACAATGCGTGTATATCATGCAGATTCCCGGGATTTGTGAGAGACCATACAACAGATAATTACTCCAGCTGAAAATACCATATTTCTAGCAGCCTTAGGACACACCCAACTTATGAAGTCTTGGCAAATGTAGTAGTGGATGGCAGTGCATGGGAAGAAGCTGTTTTAACGGCCCTTACTAACACGTTTCAGAAACCAGGCGCTTTAAAACGAGTTCTGGAAATAAGACCAGAAAAGGGTGAAGGAGCAGACAAATTTCTAAACTGCTTTTCAAAATTATATATGGACCAATCAGGTGATTTAGACTATCAGAATGGGGAAAGTTCCCCTCAGTATTGTGCTATCCTATTGAATTGTCTCCCCACTGAAGTAGCGGGTTTAATTAGAACTGTAAACAGGAACTGATCTGAGCACTGAGCCAGTCAAATGGCCAGAGCTGTGAGGCACTATTGGAAGGGGGGGAGGAACCAAGAAATTATCCAGTAACTAGAAGAGAAATTGAACGCATAGCCAAGAAAGAATTGCCAAGATCTAACTCTGAACTATGGATTCCAAGAGTACCAGCAAATTATGGATTGGGAGAAATTAGGGTTCCAGACGTCCCTACTCCGTAGAAGCCCATGAAATAATGGCCACTCCACTCCCAATTTAGAACCCATTCCAATGGAACCAAGGGGTAGAATAAGACCAACCATGCTGCCTAATCAATGCTATACTTGTGATGGGATGGGACATTGGAGTCGGGCCCGTCCAACGAAAGAGCGAGTGAAAGAGAGGGATCAAAGAAGGGATCTCCAGGATTACAAAGGAACGAGGGATCCTAGGAATGATGGGAGGTCCTTTAATTCAAGAGACTACTGGGACGCGAGAGAACAGAGAAAGATGGCCCGAATGTCAGGAACCAAGAAATCACACACCGTTCACTCAAGCTAACCCATTTTCTCAGTCCTGACTCACCAACCCGCCCTGGAATTGTGGGCGTGAAGACATGATCCCTACTCTAGAACCCCCTCAAGTAATTTACCAGAATGAACGAATTGGATGTCCTATTGTAGTAAAAACTGAAAATCACATAGAAGAAAATTGTAAACCATCTTATGACTACCCCAGAAAACACCTTAGAGCAAAGAAGACTGTAAATCAAGGAGCTTGTCTCAACTGCACCCAAGTAGGTCATTGGAGTAAGGAGTGCTCAGCGAGAAGACAGAATATAGCAGGACGGAAGAAAAACCAAGGGGCAATAAAGAAAGTAAGAAAATGAAAAAGTAGCTGGCGTGAGAAGGAATAGTAACTAAGGAATGGAAATGGCACTGGGGTGAGAAGAAACAAACTTACTGTGCAGGAGGAAGGACAGTATATTGACAACATAATATCTGGGGAGTGAGGTAAAGACTGCACAGACCCCTTGCGAATGGGCAGAAGACAGCAAAGGTAATGTAGCTCCCCAGAAACAGGAATCAGCTAGCAGGAGGAAATGATACTGTCCTGCCCCTTTAAGACCAATTTGGGAAGGCCAACACACGGAAACAGAGCTCCTCAGTATCCCTACTCCCTTGAAATTGAAACTGACACCAGAAAAGAAGAAGAAGAAGAAGAAGACCTACCCTAGTGCCCAACTTTAATCTCATCCAGCTTTTGAAGGAAGAAAAGGAAGGAAAGTAAATGACACTATCTAATCTTCCCTAAAGAAACAACACTGACAACTTGTAACGACTATTGGGACGAGCTCCTTTTGGAAGAACTGAATTTAAAAATTTCCTCTGTGGTTCGGGGCAAAATACTCACTTTGCTCCTAAATTTTGTTATAGATAACTTGATTTAAAGAGGGCTTATGGGATACAGTCTTAAAAAATAGAGCATTGACTGTTAATCTGGCATTCTCCTCTTGTCTTACCCATAGGATGATAGTCAAAGATGGGACTGGACTATTTAGGTCTTGAGTAAGAAGGAACTGCAGAGGCCAGTTTAAACCAAAGGTAGACGCAAAAAACTGGAGTAACTCTGCAGGACAGGCAGCATCTCTGGAGAGAAGGGTCTCGACCCGAAACATTACCCATTCCTTCTCTCCAGAAATGCTGGGTGCCCCGCGGAGTTACTCCAGCTTTTTGTGTCTATCTTCTAATAAAGGTCTTGCCATTAATGCCATATTTTCTCCTTACATTCATCCTCCTAAAGGACAGCGTGTCTTTCTTGCTCGGATTAAACTTGATTTGTCATATCTCCGCTCATTTCTGAGGATGATCTATATCTCACTGTAAACTTTGATAGACTTTCTCAACGTCTGTGACCCCAGTGATCTTGGTGTCATCTACAAATTCACTAACCAACTCACCCACATTGGCATCCAAGCCATTTAGTTATATATCATAAACAGCAGAGGTCTAAGCACAGATCCCTGTGGAACTGGTTGCAGACCGACAGCCTGACTGCTGCCCTACCACCACCTCCACCCTGCGTCTTCTATCAACATGAGCATATGACCAAGTCACTGTTAATCCTGTGCATCTTAATATTCTGGATCAGCCTACTAATGGAAACCCTATCTAACAGCTTAGTAAAATCCATGTCCCCCACCCAGTGGGGGTCTCAATGGGCAGTGGGAGTGGGGGAGTGAGTTGGAGATCAGGGGGAGTCTGGGTAAATGAGCTGGGGGATGAGAGTCACAGGGAGAGTGAGGGTCACTGTGGGCAGGGAATTTGGCAGAGAGTGAGGGTCATGGTCAACAGAGAGTGTGAGGGATCAGTGGACAGACAACGTGAGTCACAGTGGGCAGAGGGAATGGGGGTCACAGTGGTCAGTGTAAATGGGGGGGATCAGTGGGCAGAGAGGTGGTAAGTGTCCAGGCCTTGATGAGACTGCATCTTGAGCATTGTGCGTAGCTTTGGGTCTCCTTATCAGAGGAAGGGTGTTTTTGCTATGAAAGTTCAGCAAAGGTTCATATCATCGATCTCTGCGATGGCAGGGCATAACTATGAAGGGAGATTGGGCCAATTAAGCATATATTTGGTGGAGGAAAGAAGTATGAGAGTGGATCCAATTCAAACTTGATGGGACTGGACTGTTTGAACAATATTCCTGATGATGGGGAAGTCCAAAACCTGGCCCGAAGAATACTGTGATAAGGAGAAGCCTCTTCACCCAAGGATGAGTGAAATTGCGGAATTCTCTCCTATGGAAGCCAAATTCATGAAGTATATGATTTTGTATATTGAGGATGGAGTTAGATATTTGAAGTTCAAAAATGTTTATTTGTTGTATGCACAGGATATGAACCGGATAAATAAATTCTTACTTCCTGCAGCTTTACAGCCATATAGGATGCAACAAAAAAGATAGAATAAATTATCAGTTAACAACCACGATAGTGCAAAAGCAAAAGTACATAGAGTAACCATAATAGAGCAAAACCTGTAGTGGTTCGATGCTGTGTAGGGTTGTGGTTAGGCTTGTGCAAGATGATTCTTGAACCTGATGGTAATGAGAAGCTGCTCTTGAACCTGGGGATAATGGTTCTCAGGTTCCTGCACCTCTTCCCGATGGTAGCAGCGGGATGTGGGCATAGGTGGTGTGGGTCTTTAATGACATTAGCTGCTGTCTTGAGGCAGCAATTCCTGTCGATCCTTTCGACGGTGGGGTGGTCAGTTGGTGTGATGGACTGTGCAATGTCCACCACTTTCTGCAAACTCCATAATTTCTAATTGGTCAAGTTTTCAAACAAGCCGTGATACAACCAGTCCATGCACTTCATCGTATACTTATATTTGCCTCAAGGCTAAAGGACTGTGGGATATAGGGAGAAGCAGGATTATTAATTTGTTTGATGATTCACAATTGGAATGCATGGTGGACCAGGCAAGAAATGGCCACCTCTGCTCTCACTGATTCAGTAAGGATATTGATGAAACAGCTGAGATCAATTTATATTGTTCAATGCCTCTCTGATCACAATCACCAACTCTGTTTTATTTTTTATTTAACTTTACTATCCTGATTTAATTTTCTGAATTTAAATTCCACAGCTGCCATTGTAGAGTTTGAACCAATATCATTGTTTATACAAAGGTAGACAAAATGCTGGAGAAACTCAGCGGGTGAGGCAACATCTATGCAGCAAAGGAAAAAGGCAATGTTTCGGACCAAAACCCTTCTTCATACTGATGTGAGGGTGGGCAGGAAGAAGAAAGGAAGAGGAGGAGCCAGTAGGCTGAGGGAGAGCTGAGAAGGGGAAGAGACAGTAAGGACTACCTGAAATTGGAAAAGTCATTGTTCATACCGCTGGGGTGCAAATTGCCCAAGCGAAATATGAGGTGGTGCTCCTCCAATTTACAGTGGTCCTCACTCTAGCCATGGAGGAGGCCGAGGACAGAAAGGTCGGAATCGGAATGGGAGGGGGAGTTGAAGTGCTGAGCCACTGGTTATTACGAACTGAGCGGAGGTGTTCGGCGAAGTGATCGCCAAGCCTACGTACGCTTGGTCTCACCGATGTAGAGCAGCTGACACCTAGAGCAGCGGATGCAATAGATGAGGTTGGAGGAGGTGCAAGTGAAGCTCTGCCGCACCTGGAAAGTATTTTTGAAAATCATTGTTTATACATAGATAGGTGTAGAAATCTCCCCATTCTGCTCAATGCTGAACTATGATCGTGCCTGGTTCATCTTTGTTCCTCTGTATTTTTTGCCATCCTGTGATGCCACAGAGCCACGGTTGTTGTCACTGGATGAAATTGCTTCCTCCTAGAATGTAATTGTGAGTTATTCAAGCCAAACAAATTGTCTTAAGGGCCTGTCCCACTTGGCGATTTTTTTCGGCAACTGCCGGTATCATTGACTGACGTATCAGGTCATCGAAAAAGTCGTGGCATGCTGCGGCGTGATGACATATTGACGCGCGGTGTTTCCTCAAGTGTCGCAACATTTTTTTTGTCGCCGCTGGATTTTGAAATGTTCAAAATCTTTCGCCGACCCGGATATGTCAGTCAATGACGCCAGCAGTCACCGAAAAAAATCGCCAAGTAGGACAGGCCCTTTACACTTACAGTGTCTCCAGTGGCAGCACGTAATTGTGGCAAGATGTACACTACAGCTACATGACAGTATGGAAACTGCCCCTTCAGCCCACTGAGTTCATGCAAACCGTCGATTCATCCGTTCATACTCGTTCTACTTTATCCCACTTTCTCACCCACTCCTGCACACGAGGGACAATTTACAGAGGGCCAATTAACCTACAAACTAATGTGCCTTTGGGAATTTGGGAGGAAACTGGAGCGCGCAGTAGAAACCCACAAGGTCACAGGGAAAATGTGCAAGCTCCACACAGACAGCACCCAAAGTCAGGAACGAACCCAGGTATTTGAGTGTGAGGCGGCTGCTCTCCTAGCGGTGGTCCTTAATGGAGAACTGCAGGTTGCAAACCAGTTTAAAATATTGGGAATCTGTAATGAAAAAGACTTGCAAAAGTCAAATCCGTAAGCAATATGTTCACAGTGTGATGAACCTTAATAAAATGTTTCAGAAAGTTTAAAAACAAGTAAATCTGTCCAGTTTTTGTCACTCTAGATATGAACCATGGGTTGAGTGAACATGTTTGCATCTGCTCTCATGTGCATCATTAACAAGTTAGTGGCACAGAGGCAAGGGGAGAAGAGACCATAAACTGCACCCCGGTTAAACTTGCTAACTGTGCAGTGCATGAACCTCCTTGTTTGATGGTGAAATAAATTGGTCCCTTTAAACCCAGGACATTCTCACAAGTCAACAGCACAGAAGTCATACAGAGCTGGAGCAGGTCACTCTCGGACGAATGTCTCTGAGTTGATAGAGTGTTCTCAGAGGTGGTTAGAGCCTGGGAACCAGGTGGCATTCTTTCCATCTCATCAAATATAAACAGAAGAACAAATCAGTCACTGTAATAAAACTTTGTTACAAAAACACGCTCTGCGTGAATCATAATCCAGATGGCACCAGAATTATAATGACCCTTTGTTGCAATGGTAACATTAAGAAAAATGTCATATTTTTTGAACTTTCTGTTTTTATTTTATAACTTATTGATGTCTTTCTGTAGTGCAATGCACCTCAGAGACAGTCGTAGAGTTAGTGATTACCTGGAAGCCTTGGTGAAATAAGTATGTCTTGCACCTTCTATTCCCCCTGACTAATAAGCATGGGATTACAGTGACTTGGCTGTGTAGATTCAGAACTGGCTACTGACAGAAGATAGAGAGTTGTGGTGGAAGTCCAATATTCAGGCTACAGGTCTGTGGCCGGTGGAGTTCCGCAGGGATCTGTACTGGGACCTCTGCTGTTTATGCTTGGAGGTAAACGTAGATGGTTTGGTTAGTAAAGGGCGTGTCCTACAAGCATGCAACTCTATGCGATTAGCGCGACCTAACGTGGTCGCTTGAGCCGTCCGTCGTCGCGGGGCCGGTCCCACTTCGATCGCCGGAGCCGTGCGGAATTGTGCGGAGTTCGTCACGACATCGCGCGGGGCTCCGAAAAACTGACTATGTTCCAAAATTCCGCGCGGCAACGGCTTGTCGGCTCGCAGTCGCCTCGACGCATTACACACCGCCCCGACATCGTGCCTCTGTGAACCTATCTGTGTGTGTGCCTCTGTGCCCCTCTCTGTGTGCCCCTCTCTGTCCTGGCGAACTTACCTTAGACTTCGCTCCAGGTTCGCCTCACTTTGCGCCACGTTGCGCCGCTCACCCGACCTCCGTGCAGCCCCTGCTGCTGGTTTGGTTGCGCTTGCCGCATGCAGGCGCATGCTGGTGGGAACGGCCCTGTACAGGGGATCACCCGACCTCCGCGCGACCCCCGCTTCTAGTTTGATCGCGTTCATCGCATAGAGTTGCATGCTTGTAGGACAGGCCCTTAAGTGTGCAGATGACACCGAGATTGTTGGCTGTCAAAGTATTCCGTAGGATATAGATCAGCTGCAGAAATGGTTAGGGAAATGGCAGTTGGAGTTTATCATGACCAGGTGTGAGGTGTTGAACTTTGGCAGATCAAATATGAGGGGAAAATATATAATTAATGGCATGAACAACATTGATGTAAAGACGAGTCTTGGGGTGCTTGACTCCCTGAAAGTGGCAACACAAGTAAATAAAGTGCTAGAGAGTGGTACATGATACACTTACACTTATGATCTATAGGCAAGAAAAATTGGCAGGACTAATAGAGAATGGAAAGACCAGCTTCCAATACTTTCAGTGTCGCTGACTGACTTACCATATAACCATATAACCATATAACAATTACAGCACAGATATAGGCCTTCTCGGCCCTTCCAGTCCGTGCCGACCATTTATTTTCCCCTAGTCCCATCTACCTGCACTTACATTGTTGCCATTGTTGACAAAACCAAGATTTGATCATTCAATTGCTTTCCTTGACCTTATAGAACTGAGGCTTGTGTCCAGTATGGGTGGTGTTGTTGGAGAGACATGCGGACTACAGATGCTGGAATCTTGAGCAAAAACAAACTGCTGGAAGAACTACGGTCAGGCAGCACCTGTGGAGAGAAATGGACATTTAGCATTGGGACTATTGATTCGCAGTTGATTGCTTAGTTTAGTTTGGCACAGTTTAGATATACAGCATGGAAACAGCCCCTTTGGCCCACCAAGTCCGCACTGACCAACAATCATCCATACACTAATTCTATCCTCCAAGTAGGAACAATTTACAAAAGCCAATTAACCGACAAACCTACATGTCTTTAGAATGTGGGAGGGAGCCAGAGCACCTGGAGAAAACCCATGCGGTCACAGGAAAAACATACAAACTCCGTACAAGCAGCATCCGTAGTCAGGATTGAGCCTGGGTCTCGAGCGCTGTAAGGCAGTAGCTCTACCGCGGTGTCACTGTGCTCTAGCAGAAAGAAAACACATCATAAAAGTGTGCAGCTAAACCTGCAGAGTGCAGGCATCTGATCAAAGCCAAACCGGTAAACTTCCCATTGTATACGGGATATTAATACTGTATTACTGCCACTCAATACAAAAAGAAATTGTTGAAGCAGCCTTTTTCAATGACGCCCCCAAGCTGTGGAATACCCTACCCAGGGCTATGAGAGACGCCCACTCTGTTGACATTTTTAAACGGCAGCTAAAAACATCTTTTTAATCAAGCTTTTAACTGACTTTACTTCTTTTGTCCTATTACACTCTCAATTTCATATTTTTATATAAATCTGTGCTTTTTATGCTATTAACAGCCCATGCTCTTACTGTTTTAAATGGTATTATTGTTTAGACCTGCATTTATGTGGAAAGCACTTTGGGTTGCATTCAATTTTCTGAAAAGTGCTGCACTAATAAAGTTATTATTATTATATTCACAGGAAACAATTCACGTTAGGGTTTCAACAGCATGGTCTGGCAGTGCCAGCTGCAATTTCCAACACAGGTATCCTGGTCAATTACCTCCTGCCAGGTGTTTTGAGCTTGAAGTATGATGACTGGTTAACAATGGGGATAAAATGTCCAATCTAAGCACATTGAACAATGCGGCTGTAGGTTGCACCCAACCATGTGCTTGTTCTGAGATGTGTGATTACTCTCGTCATTTCTACCTTGTCCCAAGCAAAATTAACTCTTGGGTAGCATTGCAAAAAATAGACTTTGCTTTAAAAATGTCTCTTGATGTATCAAAATAATGTTTGGCTGGAATTAATGTGGCTGAAAATGCATTTCTAAAATACATTTCACATTAATAGAAACCGAGTTTAAAGAAACTATACAAAGCTATTTCCATGATACGGTTATCCATTGTTTTGGTTAAAGTGTTAAGCAACCGGGAGATTGGTCTCACCGATATACAGGAGTCGATACCTGGAACAGCGATTACAGTAGATGAGGTTAGAGGAGGTGCAACCTCACCTGAAAAGACTGTCGGGGTCCTTGGACGGAGTCAGGGGGTGAGGTAAAGGGACAGGTGTTGCATCTCCTATCATGGAAGAGGGGAACCCCTGTTCCCTAATGAATGAGGACATCTCCAAGGAACTGGTATGGAAAACCTCATCCTGGGCACAGGTATGGCGTAGACGAAGGAATTAGTAGGGGCAAGAGTCTTTACAGGAAGTAGGATGGGAAGAAGTGTAGTTTAGATAGCTATGGAAGCCAGTGGGTTTGTAATAGATGTCTATCTCCTGTGATGGAGACAGTGAGATCTAGAAATGGTAGGGAGATGTCGGAGATGGTCCAAGTGAATTTGAGTGCAGGACAAAAATTAGTCATGAAGTTGATGACGTCAGTGAATTCTGCATGGGTGCAGGAGGCAGCACCGATGCAGTGGTCTATGTAGCAGAGGAAGAGTTCAGGGATAGGGCCAGTGATTGTTCGACGCAAAGAGGCAGGCATAGCTGGCAGCCATGTGAGTGCCCATAGCTACGCCTTGGATTTGGAGGAAGTGGGAGGTGTCGAAGGAGAAGTTGTTAATGTTTACAACCACTTTGATCATCCAATGTTGCCTTACTTTGCCATCCTTATTCTTCCTATTCACTGGAACATGCCAGTTCTGACCTTCAATTAACTGACTTTTAAACGACTCCTTCATGTCAGGTATGGACTTGCCAAATAATAGCTGCTCCCACTGCACCCTCCCAAGCTCCTGACTAATAACATTATAGTTTAATGGAATTTAAGAACTTTTTCACCCAGAGAGTTGTGAATCTGTGGAATTCTCTGCCACCGAAGGCAGTGAAGGCCAATTCACAGGATGTTTTCAAGTGAGAGTTAGATTTAGTTCTAAATTAATCAAGGGATATGGGGAAAAGGCAGGAATGGGGTACTTAGATTTGGATGATCAGCTATGATCATATTGAATGGCGGTGCTGGCTCGCAGGACCGAATGGCCTATTCTTGTACCTATTTTGTATGAATTTACTTGAATTTAATAATTTCCTGCAAGGTCCATCCGTCTCCCTATTCAGTCTAATCTTAAAACCTACGGAGATGTAATCACTATCCCCAACATGCTCTTCCACTGTAACACCAGTACCTTGGTCAGGTAAGGTCACTGTCTCTCCTTAAAAACACATAAAATGCTCGAATAATTCAGCTGTCAGGCAGCATTTCTGAAGAACATGGATAGGTGGCGTTCCAGGTCGGGTTCCTTCTTCAAACTAACTGTTCTGGTGCGGGGTAGCAGGAGAAGCGGGAGGGAAGAAAGGTGGAAGAGAGGAGATCACCACAATCTGTCTGAAGACAAGTCTCGATTGGAAACATCACCTATCCATGTTCTAAAGAGATACTGCCTGACATGCTGAGATACACCAGCACCTTGTCTTTTTTTTTGTTAACCAGCATCTGCAGTTCCTTGCATCTGTTACATTGAATAGATCAGTCTGGGAGACCATTGGGGCAGCATTTGGAAGATGGAATTTGATTTCTACATGGACCTTGTCTAACTATGCAAAATCATTGCACTTTTAATGAGCTTCCGCCACATTATGGTGATTCATACACTGTGCTGGTCTGATGTGTGCCTGCTTAACAACAGACTTTCAACTGCCCCAAGCCCTCCATCATTGCCACCAGTCAGATAGGCCACTCTTGTCTGTTCTTTCCCACTGGCTTACACCAAACACCCCAAACTCCTGTAATGACAAAAACAGTGGTGGATGCCAGGTTTCATCTTCTTCTTTTTCCGTGTGGCGTGCACAGCCTAAAGTTGTGGGACAACTTGTTCTATTTGATCTTCCGTTTGTGCACGTTGAGTTGATTGCATTAGTCGAAACAGGGCGGACCACGTGAAGGTTGCAATCTTCCACCCCAATGCCAGGTTTCAGTCTAGACCATTTCACCTCAATTTGTGCCATGAATGAATGAATCACACGCCGAAGGCAAATAATAGAGATGGCAATTCCAAATTCCCTGAGGATATGTGAACATAAACAAGCAAAAGTTAATAACACATTACTATCATTGCCTAGCTCCATCTTAAAAACATCACCTTTAGTTTGCCAGGGAAAGAGTGGTTATTAACATACATAAACATACGTTCTTGCCAAGTTATTGCCAGATAGGTTTTTGTTGTGACGTCTCCCGACCTACAAAATCGGTCATCCATTTTCCTCCACAGATGCTGCCTGATCTGCTCAGATCCTTCAGTAGTTTGTTGTTTGTTTTAAAACATTGTGTTTGGATCAGCTCTGCTCTGAAAGAAGTCAATCTTTCCACTCATTCTCCATAATCACTATGTGACTTTCCAATTGAGCTCATTTGTCACCAGGCTTACAATATTAAGTTTTGTTGGGAGTTTAATTTGGTTTAGTTTAGTTTAGTTTAGTTTCAAGATACATCGAGGAAACAGTCCCTTCAGCCCATTAAGTCAACACCGACCATCGACCATCTGTACACTAGCTTCAATCCACAGATATGGGACAATTTTACAGAAACTAATTAACCTACAAACCTGCGCATCTTTGGAGCGTGGGAGGAAACTGCAGCACCTGGAGACAACCCACATGGTCCCAAGGAGAATGAAGAAACTGTGCAGACAGCACCTGTGGTCAGGATCAAACCTGGGTCTCTGGCACTGTAAGGCAGCAACTCTAACGCTGTGACACTGTGCAAGAAGACTAAATTACAAGACATGGCAGCAACATTCAATGTTAGGGAAAAAACTGAACTGGATCTGATTTAAACCTCGGCTGTTTCTACCACACTCTTGCAGCGGTTACAATGGTGTTTAATCTGAAAATTAATCATTGAACAACAAAGCTCATTGGAGGAACTGTCCAATTAGTCTCAGCTCCCCACTTGGTCTCCTGCAAACATTCCTCCCACTGCCAATCAGCAAATTTCAGATCACACAACACCAGCTTTTATCTTAGATTGTTTGTCCATTATCTTAAGTAAAGGCAGGACGTCATATCAACGCATAGTGTTGCATAATGGCATCTTAAAATGTAAATTTCAATCCATTTACTGCCTGGAACCAGAATATTTTTAATTTCTTCCAGGAATTTGCTGGTTTCAGGGGTCATGGGGATTTTTTCAAAGGAATTAGTTTGGATTTAGTTTTAAAGGAATTAGATTGGTTTTGAGGGATATGGGCCAAATGCAGGCAAATGGGACCAGCCAAGAATGGCAATTTGGTCAGCATGGACAAGGATGGCCAAAAGGCTGTATAGTTGTATAATTTAATGAATGGTAGTTGAGGCAGGGACTATCCCAATGTTTAAGAAACAGCTAGAGAGGTACATGGATAGGTCAGGTTTGGAGTGATCTGGACCAAAGGCGGATAGGTGGGTCTAATGTAGCTGGGACATGTTGGCCGGTGTGGGCAAGTTGGGCCGAAGGGCCTGTTTCCGCACTCTATCACTCCATGAATTAAGTGAATAGGTCTGCGGTCAAATCCCAGGCACCTGGAAATGTTTTCTCCCACCAAATGCTTTTCTCCACCATTTGCAACACTTCTTACTGCAGGTAAATTGTATTGTGGGGTGGCTTGCAATAGCTTCTCACATTTGTGACCATCCATAGGAAATGGTATCCTCAGGGCACCACATTCAGACCTGGATGCAGATGTGAAGACCAAAGTGAGCTGGGGAAAGCTGTGGGAATGGATTGGCAAAGCTCTCGTTGATATGACAGGGCTATATGTGGGGCATCAGGGTCAAGTACAGTCTTCAGGTGAAATAGGGTGAGAGGACCTGTGAAATACAGACCAGGTGGAAATCGAAATATGGTCTCTGCAACCATCAATGTGTTTGTATTTCAGCAAATTTTTCCCTGTATTTTCATAATAAAAATCAATCACACAAACCTATCTTCTGCCCTTGCACTGAGAAGAGAGTGGATGAGGCATTCTACACGTAGCAGCACGGCAAGGACATTGATGGGAAGGGAATAGATCGCATTGGACGGAGCTGGGGGGAATGGAAGGTGAGGTAAAGGCAATGGGATATATGCTGAGGAGGGAAGGTCAATCAGGAAGGAAATTATAGAGGAGAACGGGATACTGGGGAGGAACGAAAATGGGCAAATGGGGAGATTGAAGATGAGGCAAAAAGGAAGGAGAAATGGAACTGAGAATTGAGAATAGTTACATTTGGAAAGCTGACAGAGCTGTTTCTGCCCTGGGTATGTTGGACCTGTTGATCAAACTGGAGCTTGTAGCTGCATTTACAACTGTAACAACTTACTGTAGAGCCATTTAAAATAATTGGTCATTTACAGTTACAGAGTCCTGGAATCATACATTAGAGAAACAGGCCACTCAGGAGGGTCTAAACTAGAATGGTGTGGGTGGGGAGGGGGAAATGGAAGGGCCGATGGGAGAGTGAAGGTTATGACAAGCAAGTTTCAAAGTAAGGATAGGCAGGGTGAGGATCATGAATATGGGGATAATGAAGGGCTGAGGTGTGTTTACTTCAATGTAAATATTGTGGATAAAGCTGATGAAGCTAGAGCCTTGATCGGTGCTTGGAATTATGATGTTGTGGCCATTACGGAAACTTGGTGCTTGCTGAGCTGCCATCTTCAAGGATCTTAGGACTAAGGCACAAGGATCTCTCTGTTACTAAAGTAGTGACAGGGTCCTTGTACTCTACCATTTATGATGGATGGCCTAGCCTAATTCGTATTCCCAATATGTATCACTTCAGAATTTTAACTGGTTTATGATTGTAATCAATTCCCTCTTCTCACAAGTACCACATGGGATTCAGCTCGCAGGTTCTTGTGACCTAGGTCACCACAAGTACTACTGGACAGTGAGCATTGAACCACTAGGTGGCAGAAGGACCTGGACAAACACTGGGCCACCACTGGTTGCCTGTGGTGCTTTCAAGGCAAGGAGAAATTGCTGCCTGTCCCGCTGAGTTACTCCAGCTTTTTATGTCTATGAACAACTGATCTGTGGTAGTTTGCTGCCAATGCTGCTATCTTGAGAAAAAAATGCCATGTGTTATGTAAAATGTAACATTTTATTTTGTTAAAAGTGCTTTGTGGTATTAGATGTTACAACAATTGAGTGTCTATGAAGCGTAAAGCTACGATGACTAACTGGTCTGATCTTCTGGAGTGGTGGTGAAACTTGGCGGGTCAGTCAGCATCTATAGAGAGGAATGGACAGACAATATTTAATCAGGCTGTCCAACTATGCTGCCTGACCCGCTGAGTTCCTCCAGCACTCCAGCAGATAGGACCAATCATTGTTGCTTTACGCTTCACATTCACTCCATTGCTGTAACATCTTATACCACAAAGCATTTTTAATATCATAAAATGTTACATTGTACTTCGGAGTCACGTGAGTGGCTATGTGAAGAAGGCCGTCAGCCCACATGCGCGTCATTACGTTGACACATTGTGCAATGACTGCCTGGCGGGCACGTTGCTCCTTCCAGTGGTAAGTTTAAACCTGAAGGTAAGTTTTTGAACTTATTCCCAGGTTCTGTTTTTTCTTTTTGCAGGAATCTCTGTTACATAGTTTTCCTGCTGGATCTAATTTCGGGGCGAAGTCAGGGCAGGCCACGGGGAAACCGGTTATGGACTGCAGGGAATCCCGGTCTCGGACCACAGAAACCGGGACCACGGAGAACCGGCTACAGAGACCGCGGAAGTGCGGGTAGCTGGCGGCCGTCGGGTTCGCTACCCAAGTCACGGACAGTACAGTCAGTGGCTTCCAGACCGCTGTGGTTCCCCAGAAAGGGAGTAAAACCAACAGTAAGTCGGTTAGGCCTGTGGAAGTCAGGCCAGGAGGGACCCCTCCAACATACAGCAGTCAGCTGCTTCTAGACCGCCGTGGGTCCCCAGAAAGCGGGTAAAACCAAGAGTAAGTCGGTTAGGCCTGTGGACTCGGACGAGTCAGGCCAGGAGGGTTCCCTGGACATTTAACCCAGATGGAGCATAGATATGCCCTCTGGCATTTATCCCGCAAATATGATGCTCAATCCTGATGAGGGATTACGTGCCCTCCGCTCCCAACCCTCGTATCATAAAGATCATCTGGTAGTTCTAGTCTTCTCTAATCTTACTATGTTCAGTTCAACAACTGTTATCTGTGATTTCACACCGCTGCTTTGAAGATTGACGCGCATGCGGGCTGACGGCCTTCTTCACGTAATCACTCATCCTAACGCCGCATAAAAATAAAGATCAAACTTCAAACTGGTAAGTTCTCGTTTAATCTTACTATTTTACATAAGATGGGGCATTTTAATGCAATCCTTGGTCATTGGCATAAACTCAGTGGGCCGAAGGGCCTGTTTCTGTGCTGTGTGGATCGATGTTTAGCGAAGGATTCGGAGATTGTCCTACATGTGAGCAAGTTGGCGAGGTTATGCCAACAACATCAATGAGCTGACAATGAATAGGGATTGGGATGTTTACACAAATGAAGACATTAAAAGAGGATTTGAAACAATGAACACAGAGGAGAGAAAGTATAGTGTGTAAAAATACATGCTGAAAACTTTGAGGAGGATAATAGGCGATAAAAGAGGATGAGTAGTGAAGACATCTCATGAGAACGTCTGTAGAAGCCTGAGAGAATGGAACCAAGTCTGTCAGGGACGGATTAACGATTATGTGCTTTTGGACAGTGGGGTCTCAAAAATGCCTCCATCTCTAAGCAGACAATCTTGCAGCTGCATAAAACGTTGGTTAGGCTGCATTTAGAGTATTGTCCGCAGTTGTGGTCGCCCCATTACAGTAAGGATGTGGAGGCTTTGGAGAGGGTGCAGAAGAGGTTTACCTGAATGTCGCTGGATTAGAAGATATTAGATGTGAGGTGATGATGCATAAACATGGATTGTTTGCTCTGGAACATCAAAGGTTGAGGAGAGACCCGATGGAAGTATATGAAATTGAGAGGCAGAGATAGGGGAGAGAGTCAGAACCTTTTTCACAGGGTGAAAATGTCAAAGGCAGGTACTAATATAATGTTTAAGAAACATTTAGATAGGTACATAGTAAGGATTTTTTTGAAGGGATATGGGCTAAAAGCAGGCAGGTGTGACTAGAGTAGTTGGGGCACGTGGGTGGCGTGAGCAAGTTGGGCCGGATGGCCTTTTTCCATAGTGTATGACTCTCTATGACTAGAGAGTATGGCCTTAAGGTGAGAGGACAAAGTTTAAAGGAGATGTGCAGGGCAATTTTTTTACGCAGTGTGGTTAGCGTCTGGAACACGCTGCGTGGTGGTGGACGCAGATACAATAGTGGGATTTAGGAGGGTTTGAGATAATAGACAATAGACAATAGGTGCAGGAGTAGGCCATTCGGCCCTTCGAGCCAGCACCGCCATTCAATGTCATCATGGCAGCACTGCCATTCAATGTCATCATGGCAGTACCCCGTTCCTGCCTTCTCCCCATGTCCCCTGACTCCGCTATCTTTAAGAACCCTATCTAGTTCTCTCTTGAAAGCATCCGGAGAACCCACCTTCACCACCCTCTGAGGCAGAGAATTCCACAGACTCACCACTCTCTGTGAGAAAAAGTGTTTCCTCTTCTCCGTTCTAAATGGCTTACTCCTTATTCCTAAACTGTGGCCCCTGGTTCTGGACTCCTCCAACATTGGGAACATGTTTCCTGCCTCTAGCGTGTCCAAAACCTTAACAGTCTTATATGTTTCAATAAGATCCCCTCCATTCCTTCTAAACTCCAGTGTGTACAAGCCCAGCTGCTCCATTCTCTCAGCATATGACAGTCCTTGGAAACCTATGCTGTACTCCCTCAAAAGCAAGAATGTCCTTCCTAAAATTAGGGGACCAAAACTAATACTCCAGGTGTGATTTCACTAGAGCTCTGTACAACTGCAGAAGGGTGTTTCAAATGGATATGAAGGGAATCGAGGGAAATGGATCACATGCAGGCAGAGGAGATTAGTTAACCCTAACTTCATGTTGGACACGGACATTGTGGGCCGAAGGGCCTGATCCTGTGCTGTACTATTCCATCTTTTCACGCGCACTGCATTTCTCAGCAGCCAATCCATGATGTAAGTGGAACTTGCTTGCGTGGCTATTTACCTGCACCAAATCCCATCCCTCCAGCTGTCCAGCATGGGTGGATCTGGTATCCCATTCCCATTTACCCCTGACACATTCCCACCCAGCCACTGACAACATCCACCCATTGAACACCCTCCACATTTGTTCACCCAAGTGATGACTGAATGCAACCCTAAGCCACTGAACACCAGCTCCCATACCCATTCCCACCACACTCCACATCCCCCACCCCATCCTCCCATCCTCCCGTCCTCCAGCCCCATCTCTCAGCCCCCACACACATCTCCCCATCCCCCACACCAGCTCACAATCCCCATCCTCCTCAGCCCGATGTCCGCAAACCCATGGCCACCACCTCATCCCCATTGTCCCCATCCACCATCTCCCACCATCATTTCACATCCCCATCCACCCTGCCCACACCTCCCTCATCCCTGTTTCCCAAACTCCACCTCCCCATCTCCATAACCACCTCTCCATCCTCACCCCCACCTCTCCATCCCCACCCTCCCCAGACCCGCCCCCACCGTCCCACCCCCAACTCCCCATCCCCACCCCAATTGCCAGCCCCCACCCCCACCTCTCCACCCCTATTGCCACTTTCCCATCCCCAATCTACCCACCCATGATCTCCTCACCCCCAATGCTTCCTCCCCATCCCTCGACTCTCTCTCCCTAGCTGGGAGGTGTAGGCAGGACAGAGCCTGGCAAGTGACCGGTGGAGGAAGGCACTGCAGATGCTGGTTTACACTGAAGCTAGCCACAGAATGCTGGAGTAAGTCAGCGGGACAGGCATCATCTCTGGAGAGAAGGAATGGGTAACGTTTTGGGTCGAGACAATCCTTCTGTCACCCATTCCTTCTCTCCGGAGATGCTGCCTGTTCCGCTGAGTTGCAACAGTACTTTGTGTCGAAAGTGACAGGTGGATGCAGGTGTGGGTTTGTTTATTGGCAGATTGGTGAAGAAAGGCTTGAGATGAAAAGGAGAAAATTTGAGGTAACAACCCTCCCCTTATCTCACCTCTCTTTCCTGTGCCCTCCCCCTCCCCACGCAGTCTGTGCATCTATTTCTCCCACTATGGCCCTTCCTTCTCCCCCCCATACGTCCCCATTTAACTATATCCCCCCCCCCCCCCCTCCCATCCCCTCTGGATTACAGCTTTTTGTCTGCATTTCATCTCTAGCCTTTCTCCTCCTAACTGGAAAGCAAAATGCAATATATCACACCATTCATGAACAAACGTCTGCAGAAGCACTGTGGAGAGTACCCTGACTGGTTGCATTGTGGCCTGGAATGGCAATTCTAATGCTCAGGAATGCAAGAGGCTGGAGAATGTGTAGGAAGGAACTGTAGATGCTGGTTTAAACCAAAGATAGACACAAAAGCTGGAGTAACTCAGCGGATCAGTCAGCATCTCTGGAGAAAAGGAATAAGTGGCGGGTCGGGTCTGGTGAAGGGTCTCGACCCAAAACGTCACCTATTCCGTTTCTCCAGGGATGCTGTCAAACCCGTTGAGTTACTCCAGCTTTTTGCGTCTGTCTTAGGCTGGAGAATGTAATGGACTCAGCCTGGTTCACCATAAGTATCCTCCTGCCTCAAGAAAGGAGGTTACTTATGTCAACACCTTCAGTGATTCACAATTCACATTGATGACAGATGGAAAGACAGAGTGTATTTGATTATGAGACACAGTTAAACGAGGACATGAGCTGCAAAGAGAACAAAAGTATATAAAAGTACATAAAAAGCTATAGACAGTTAATCAATTGGTCGACAAGGTATCAGACAAAGTGTGGGAAAATATGAGGTTATTTATTTTGGTGTAATGAATAGAGAATAATATTTTTTTTAATATTGAGAAGCTAGTAAACACGTGTGTACGGAGGGATTATGTGTATTGGTTCAGCTGACACAAAGCAAATATGCAGGTTCAACAAGGAATTAGAATGGCAAGTAACACGGAAGTAAAATACTCAGCAAAAACAAACTGTTGGAGGAATTCAGCAGGTCAGCATTTGTGAAGAGAAATAGACAGATGATTTTTTTTAGTTTAGTTTAGAGGTACAACACGGAAACAGGCCCTTCAGCCCACCGCACCAACCAGCGATCCCGCACATTAACACTATCCTACACACTCTAGGGACAATTTACATTGATACCAAGCCAATCAACCTACAAACCTGTACGTCTTTGGATTGTGTGTGGAAACCCAGGATTTCAGAGAAAACCCACGCAGGTCACAGGGAGAACACACAAACTCATTACAGACAAGCACCCATAGTCAGGACTGAACCCAGGTCTCTAGCGCTGTAAGGCAGTAGCTCTACCGCTACGCCACCGTGCCACCCTAGGTCAGGACCTTTCTTCAGACTAAATTTCTCATGCTGAGTTCCTCCAGCAGTTTGATTTTTTTGGTCAAGATTCCAGCATGTGGCAACTTAATGTTCCAGGGTACAATGCTACAGGAGAGATAGAGATGGGGGTAAAAGAGGAGGGGGTGGTGCTTTATTGATTAAGGAGAATGTCATGGCAGTAGTTCAAGAGGACATTACAGATGGTTCATCCAGTGAATCTATAAAGGTTGAGCTGAGAAATAAAAAGGGGATGAACACCTTGTTGGGAGTGTACTACAGACCCCCAAATAGGCAACGAGAATTAGAAGAGCAAATGTGCAAATGGGAGATTGCAGGCAGCTGCAGGACTAATAAGGTTGTCATAGTATTGTCAATATATATTGGGCGGCACGACTCTCGTCGTAGCGTCCTCTGCAGTCTGTCTGTCTTTTTTTTGTGTCTCGAGTGTAGTTAACTACTGAGTGTAGTTAGTGTTTTTTTTTAGCTGGATATGTGTGGGGGGGGTGGGGGGTGGGGGGCGGGGTGGGTGAAACTTTTAAAATATTTTCCCTGTACGGGGGACCCGACCTTTCCTCTGTCGGGTCTCTGTTGGCGTTGGGGCCTAGCACCGTGAAGCGGCCTCCAACTGGGGCTCCAGTCGCGGAGCTGCAGACTACTCACCATCGTGGAGCTGGCCGAGTTCGGAACTGGAGGAGCTGTGGTGGTGCACTGCTGCTGCCCGACCCCGGAGATTCGGAGGCTCCAGCTGCAGGCCAGTGGATGGTAACACCAGGAGTTCGTGGGTCCCTGGTGGGAGACCGCTTTTCGGAGCTCCCGCAGCGGCAACTTCTCCCACCCGAGTTGCGGGGTTGAAAATGACCTGCAGCGGGGCCTTACATCGGCCGACGCGGCTTTAACGGCAGTGGCACTTGCTACCGCCTGCCAGGGGCTCCAACATCAAGACCCGGAATGCGGCCTTGCATCGCCCGGCGCGGCCTGAATGGCCGCAGGACTTATTTACCGTCGCCCGCCGGGGGCTGTGACTCTGACATCGGGAGGAGAATGGGGAGTGCAGGGGAGAGATACGACTTTGCCTTCCATCACAGTGAGGAGGAGATTCACTGTGATGGATGTTTGTGTAAATTGTGTTGTGTCTTGGTTTTTTTCTTGTTTGTATGACTGCAGAAACTAAACTAAATTTCGTTTGAACCTCAATGAGGTTCAAATGACAATAAACGGTATTGTATGGTAATATTGACTGGGACTGTCAGAGTGCAAAAGAATTAGACAAGGCAAATTTGTAAAATATGTTCAGGAAAGTTTCTGCGGCCAATATGTAGAGAGCCCTACACAGGAGAGGGCAAAGCTTGATCTACTCCTAGGTAATTGGGAAGGTAAAGTGACTAAAGTGTCCGTGGAACCAGCAACCACTGTTCCATTAGATTACAAATAGTTATAGATAAAGTCAGGGCAGGCCCACGAGTTAAAATTGTAAATTAGGGCAAGGCCAAGTTTGATGGTATTAAGCAGGAACTTGCTCCAATTGATTGGAGTAGCTTGTTTCTGGACAAAAGAATGTTGGGAAAGTGGAATGCATTTGAAGGTGTGCCAAAGGAGTTCAGGGTATGCATGTTCCAGTTAGAGTGAAAGGCAAGGCAGGTAGGAATATGGATGCGTGGATGACGAGGGAAATTAAAGTTCTGGTCAGGAAAAAGGAGGCATGGAACAAGTATAGGCGGCTGAGATCAAGTGTATCGCTGGAGGAGTTTCGAAACTGAGGTGCATACTTAAGAAAGAAAGCAGGAAGGTAAAAAGTGCCAGGATATACTGTAACTCTGGCAAATAATATTAACTACATGCCTATCCGATTGTATGTACATTAAGGGAAAATGGGTAATTTGAGCGAGAATAGAGCCCCTAAGCGATCATCTCTGAGCAAGATCTTCTTCTTTTCGTGTCCATCTTCTTACAAATGTTGGCATTGCTGTCATCGTCCATCCTGAAAAGGGCGCAAACTTCCGGCGACAATCAGTGGAAGCCATCACTTGTCGCAATAGATGATGGTGGTAGCAGAATTAGCTCAGGATACTTCCAGTTTCCAGCCCCGCGACGTGGACGCTCCTGCAATGGGGCCTCTGGGCAAGTTCCCCAATGAGTATTTCACCTGTTTTTTACCATGCAAAAAGACATGAAAACTGGGAAATTTAGGACAGTTAATGGAAATGTCTTGAGGACAGTCCATATTATGGTCAAGGAGGTACTGAACATCCTAAGGCTTATGAAGGGAGATAAATCTTCCGGGCCAGATCAGGTAAATATAATGACATTGTGGGAAGCGAGAGAAGAAATTGCAGGCACTCTGGCTGAGATATATGAATATTCATTGTTTAAGAAGGAACTGCAAATGCTGGAAAAATCGAAGGCAGCTAAAAATGCTGGAGAAACCCAGCAGGTGAGGCAGCATCTATGGAGTGAAGGAATAGGTGACATTTCAGGTCGAGACCCTTCATCAGACGTGGGGGTGGGAAGAAAAAAGGAAGAGACGGAGCCTGTGGGAAGGAGAGGGGAAAGAGGGAGAAACAATATGTTGTTGAGGGCAAGCACCAGCTCCGCTAGGCGGAGAAGTGTATCGGTAGACGGGGATTGGTCGGTTCTGCAGTCGAGGAAGAGACGGAGGGCTTTAAGACCCTCCTGGTGGGGTATGGAGGTGTAGAGTGACTGGACATCCATGGTGAAGATGAGGGAATAGGAGCCTGGAAAACGGAAGTCCTGGTAGAGACGAAGAGCGTGTGAGGTTTCTTGGACATAGGTAGGGAGGGATTTAACCGGGGGGAGGTCGAGATATGTGGAAATACGTTCGGTGGGATACGAACAAGCAGAAACAATGGGTCTGCCAGGACAGTCAGGTTTGTGGATTTTGTGGAAATTTGTGAGTTGCCAGAAGACTAGAGGGTAGCTAATTTTCCTCCTCCATTTAAGAGGGGCTACAAGCAAAGTCTGTGAACTATAGACAAGTGAGCATAAATATCTGTGGTAGGGAAGTTACTGGAGAATATGCTGAGGGATAAGATATATAAGCATTTGGATAGACTGGATATAATGAGGGATGTTTAAGAAAGAACTGCAGATGCTGGAAAAATTGAAGGTAGACAAAAATGCTGGAGAAACTCAGCGGGTGAGGCAGCGTCTATGGAGCGAAGGAATAGGTGACGTTTCGGGATCCTTCTTCAGACGTTTTGATTTGATTAGGGATAGTCAGCATGGTTTTATTCATGGAAGATTGTGTCATCCAAATCTGATTGAGTTTTTTGAAGAAGTAACCAGAAAGGTTAATCAAAGTCAAGTCAAGTCAAAAGAGTTTATTGTCATGTGTCCCTGACAGGACAATGAAAATCTTCCTTTGCATAGCACAACAGAACATAGAAGGCATTGACTACAATTCTATACATAAATACACCCATGAATTAATAAATTAATAAAGTGCAAATAACAGATGGAGGGATATTAATGTTCAGAGTTCCGAGCCAGGTTTAATAGCCTGATGGCTGTGGGGAAGTAGCTATTCGTAAACCGGGTTGTTGCAGTCTTCAGGCTCCTGTACCTTCTACCCGAAGGTAGCAGGGAGATGAGTGTGTGGCCAGGGTGGTGTGGGTCCTTGATGATGCTGCCAGCCTTTTTGAGGCAGCGACTGTGATAAATCCCCTCGATGGAAGGAAGGTCAGAGCCGATGATGGACTGGGCAGTGTTTACTACTTTTTGTAGTCTCTTCCTCTCCAGGGCGCTCAAGTTGCCGAACCAAGCCACGATGCAACCAGTCAGCAAGCTCTCTACTGTACACCTGTAGAAGTTAGAGAGAGCCCTCCTTGACAGACCAACTCTCTGTAATCTTCTCAGGAAGTAGAGGCGCTGATGAGCTTTCTTAATAATTGCATCTGTGTTCGCGGACCAGGAAAGATCTTCACAGATGTGCACGAATGAGGGCAAAGCCGTCTATATGGACATGAGCAAGACATTTGATAACGCTCTGCATGGTAAGCTGCTCTGGAAGGTTTGATTGCATGGGGTCCAGTAAGAGATAACTAACTTGATTGAGAATTGGCATCATGGAGGCGGTGATGGTGGAAGATTGTTTTTCAGGCTGGAGGCTTGTGACGAGCGGTGTGTCTCAGAGATCGGTGCTGCTTGTGATTTATTTCATTGATTTAGATGAGAAAGTTAAAGGCATGATTAGTAAGTTTGTCGATGATACTAAAGTGGGTGATGTCATAGATAGTGAAGATAGTTATTAACAATTACAGCAGGATCTTGATCAACTGCGCATTTGGGCTGACGAGTTTTTAACGGAGTTTAATGCATCGAAGTGTGAGGTGTTGCACTTTGAGAAGTCAAGCTAGGGCAGGGCCGACAGAGTGAATGGCAGGGCCCTGGGAAGTGTTGCACAGTGGAGGAATCTAGGAGTGCAGATAAATACTTCCTTGAAAGTAGCATCACAGGTAGGAGAAGGCTTTCTGTACATTTGCCTTCTTCAGTCAGAGTAAGGACTATAGAAGTTGGAATGTTATATTAGAGGAGTGCAAGGTATTGGTGAAGCTGCTTTTGTAGTAGTGTTGAATTTTGGTCATCCTGCTACAGGAAGGGAGGTGTTAAGCTGGAAAGAGTTCAGAGAAGATTTACGAGGATGTTGCCAGGACTTGAGGGCTTGAGCTAAAGGGAGAGGTTGGGCAGGTTAAGAGTTTATTCTATGGAGCACAGAAGGATAAGGGGTGATGTTATAGAGGAGTATTAGATCATGAGGAAATAGGCAGGACAAAGTAAACAGAGTCTTTAACCCAGAGTTAGAGAATCAAGACACATAGGTTTAAGGTGAGAGGAGAAAAGATTTAATAGGAACCTGAGAGGCAACTTTTTCAAGGTTGGTACTGGACCCCAAGAAAGGAGGTTTGTAGAGTGCCTCCGAGATAGACACTCAGAGCATAGCAAAACATAAGCGGGAAGCCAGAGGATTGAGAAACTTTTAATGATCAACAGAAGATAACAAAAAAGGAAATACGGGGAGAAAAGATGAAGTATGAAGGTAAGATAGCCAAGAATATTAAGGAGGATAGTAAAAGCTTATTTAGGTATGTGAAGAGACAAAAATTTGTTAAGACAAATGTGGGTCCCTTGAAGACCGAAACAGGTGAATTTATTATGGGGAACAAGGAAATGGCAGACGAGTTGAACAGGTACTTTGGTTCTGTCTTCACTAAGGAGGACACAAACATTCTCCCAGATGTACAAGGGGACAGAGGACCTAGGGTGATGGAGGAACTGAAGGAAATTTACATTAGTCAGGAAATAGTGTTGGATGTACTGATGGGACTGAAGGCTGATAAATTCCAAGGGCCTGATGGTCTGCACCCCAGGTTACTTAAGGAAGTGGCTCTAGAAATCGTGGATGCATTGGTGATCATTTTCCAATGTTCTATTGATTCAAGATCAGTTCCTGTGGATTGGAGGGTAGCTAATGTTATCCCACTTTTTAAGAAAGGCTAGAGAGAGAAAGAAGGGAATTATAGACCAGGTAGCCTGACATCGGTGGTGGGTAAGATGCTGGAGTTGATTATCAAATATGTAATAGCGGCGCATTTGGATAGCAGTAACAGAATCGGTCCAATAGATTGTGGGCCAAGGAGCTTTTTCATTGAGCTTCATGACCCAACTCACAGAACAACCTGAATTATTAACATATTGTGTAAAAATATATAAATCATACCTGAAATTCGTCAAGACCAAAACCTGCAGATTTTTAAGAAATATGAGAAAAACCTCAAATTTTCTGAGTAGGAATTGCCCAATCAATGCTCGTTTGACATTGAGGTCAGACGCAAATTGGCCAATCCCGCGCTTTGTTTTATGGTGGCTAGGCAGCGAGGACGCTGGGATCATGGCTGCCTCCTCATTACATCACTAGCAATAGCAAGGTTTCGAAGGATAATGGTAACGCTCACTTTGCTCATCATTTTGTATTTTCATTTGATTTATCTTTATAATGTTATAATGTGTAATGGTAAATAAAAATGATAAATAACAAATGTAAAGCTAGGGTTAGGATTAGGGTCAGTCTGTTTGTCAGTCTGTCTATTATTCTGTTAGTCTGTCAATCTGTCGGTCGGGCCGTCGGTGGTGAGCGTTTGACCGGGCCTCCCTGGGAGGCGAGGGTTGGGCCATCGGTGGTGAGCGTTTGGCCGGGCCTCCCTGGGAGGTGAGGGTTGGGCCGTCGGTGGTGAGCGTTTGGCCGGGCCTCCCTGGGAGGTGAGAGTTGGGTCGCCAGGAAGTGAGTGTTGGGCCGGGCCTCCGGTGAGTGCTGTAAGGAGTCGGTCGGGCTGTCAGCCGGCCGGCCGGCCGGTGTTGCAGCAAGCAGGAGGGCAGTCTGATGGAGCCGGCGCTATCTGGATGCTGAAGGCGGCCCGGGTGACGTGCAAGGCAGTGCTGCCTCCCTCCATCGCCGCCACCAGAACGGCATGCTGGCCGAGATGGACGCTCTGCGGCGCCACATGTACAGAGCCCATAGTCGGTTCCAAAGCGGCTCCAGCTCCAGCCTTGGGCAGCTCTGGGAGGGGGGCGAGTTAGGGTTAGGGTTAGACATTATCCTGCCTTAGCCTTCTCCCAGCCTGGCACTGCCCCAGTCCCACTATGGCTGTGACCCCCACTTTGCACACTGGCAGTCATTGGGGTTCAGTAAATGGGGGAACCCAAAGAACTGCCCTGACCCATTAATTAGGCTGGTTCAAGAGGACCTCTGCGGCAGTCTCATTCAGGAAAAAACCTCACAATTATATTCATTATATTATTTTTATAGAATACAATTATACATAAATATATATGATTACAGTCATATTCATAGATAGTATAATAATATATAGTTTAAATGGACTGCATCATGGAAATAGGCTCCCCGTGGTGTAATATGGGCATTGGACACTAGATGGCACTTACTTTTCCGATTTCATTTTCTAATTAGTTTAATTAATTAATGTGCAACTTTCGGCACTGACGAGTCATGACTTCCTTCTCAATTATATTTCATCTAAATCTGCGCAAAATTGCATGCAGTTCCGAGACGTGGGTCACGAAAATGGATTTCGAGACACATTTTTGATGCTCAGCCCACAGCCAAATGTCAGCATGGATTTACAAAGTGGAAATCATACTTGACAAATCTTCTGGAATTTTTTAAGAATGTAACTAGGAAAATGGACAAGGGAGATCCAGTGGATGTAGTATACCTGGACTTTCAGAAACCCTTTGATAACGTCCCACACAGCAGATTAGTGGGCAAAATTAGAGCACATGGTATTGGGGGTAGGGTATTGACATAGATAGAAAATTGGTTGGCAGACAGGAAACTATGAGTAGGGATTAACGGGTCCCTTTCAGAATGGCTGGCAGTGACTAATGGGGTACCGCAAGGTTCAGTGCTGGGACCGCAGCTATTTACAATATACATTAATGATCTAGATGAAGGAATTAAAAGTAACATTAGCATATTTGCAGATGACACAAAGTTGGGTGGCAGTGAGAACTGTGAAGAGGATGCTATGAGGATGCAAAGTGACTTGGACAGGTTGGGTAAGTGGGAAGTTGCAGTATAATGTGGATAAATGTGAGGTTATCCACTTTGGAGGCAAGAAAGGGAAGGCAGATTATTAACTGAATGGTGTTAGGTTAGGAAAAGAGGAAGTACAACAAGGTCTGGGTGTCCTTGTACATCAGTCACTGAAAGTAAGCATGCAGGTACAACAGGCAGTGACGAAAGCTAATGGCCTGTTGGCCTTCATAAAAAGAGGAGTTGAGTATAGGAGCAAAGAGGGCCTTCGGCAGTTGTACAAGGCCCTGGTGAGACCACACCTGAAGTATTATGTGCAGTTTTGGTCTCCAAATTTGAGGAAGGACATTCTTGCAATTGAGGGAGTGCTGCGTAGGTTTACAAGGTTAATTCCTGCAATGGCGGAACTGTCATATGATGAAAGAATGGAACCACTGGACTTGTATTCACTGATGAAGATTTAGAATTTAGAAAGATGAAAGGGGATCTTATAAAAACATATAAAATTATCAAGAGATTGGACTCGCTAGATGCAGAAAACATGTTCCCAATGTTGGGGGAGTCCAGAACCAGGGGCCACAGTTTAAGTATACAGGGTACTTTATTCTTTAGGAAACGGAGGTTCCCCTCTTCGACTATAGATGTGGCTCTCACCAGGGTCTCCTCTATATCCCGTAGCTCCGTTCTCACTCCCCATCCCCCCACTCGTAACAAGGGCAGAGTCCTCCTTGTCCTCACCTTCCATCCTACCAGCCGTCACATACAACAAATAATCCTCCAACATTTTCACCACCACCAACGGGATCCCACCACTGGCCACATCTTCCCATCTTCTCCCCTTTCGGCTTTCCGCAGAGACCGCTCCTTCCGTAACTACTTGGTTAATTTGTCCCTTCCCACCCAAACTATTCCCTCCCCTGGTACTTTCCCTTGCAACCTCAGGAAATGCTACAGTTGTTGCTTTACCTCCCCCCTCGACTCCATCCAAGGACCCAACCAGTCTTTCCAGGCAAGGCATAGGTTCACCTGCACCTCCTCCAACCTCATCTATTGCCTCCGCTGCTCTAGGTGTCAGCTGCTCTACATCGGTGAGATCAAGCGCAGGCTTGGCGATCGCTTCGCCCAACACCTTCGCTCAGTTCGCAATAACCAACCTGATCTCCCCGTGGCTCAGCCCTTCAACTCTCCCTGCCATTCCAAATCCGACCTTTCTGTCCTGGGCCTCCTCCATGGCCAGAGTGAGTCCCACCGCAAATTGGAGGAGCAGCACCTTATATTTTGCTTGGGTAGTTTACACCCTGGCAGTATGAACATTGGCCTCCAATTCCAGGTAGTCCTTGCTTTCTTCCTCCTTCCCCTCCCCTTCCCAGCTCTCCCACAGCCCTCTGTCTCCACCTCTTTCTTCCTTTTTCCCGCCCCCCCCACCCCCCCCCCCCCCCCCCCGCCACATCAGTCTGAAGAATGGTCTCCACCCGAAACATCACCTATTCCTTCGCTCCATAGATGCTGCCTCACCCGCTGAGTTTCTCCAGCATTTTTGTCTACCTAAGAATAAGGGGTAGGTCATTTAGAACGGAGATGAGGAAAAACGTTAGAGAGTTGTGAATTTGTGGAATTCTCTGCCTCAGATGGCAGTGGAGGCCGATTCACTGGATGCATTCAAAAGAGATTTAGATATAGCTCTTAGGGCTAGCGGAGTCAAAGGGTATGGGGAGAAGGCAGGGACGGGGTACTGATTGTGGATGATCAGCCATGATCACATTGAATGGCGGTGCTGGCTCGAAGGGCCGAATAGCCTACTCCTGCACCTATTGTCTATGTAGAAGGGAGTTGAGACAGGGCATTTAAAGGCATTTGGACAGGTACATTGACAGGAAAGGATATTTAGAGGGATATGGGACAAACACAAGCAGGTGGAACAGGTGTAGATTGGACATACTGGTCGGCATGAGAGAGGTGGGCCGAGGGGCCTATTTCCATGCAGTATTATTCTATGACTCTATGACTATGAGAGACTCCCACAATGTCAAAACTGCCGATAGTTAAATCCCTTCAGCAGCACATTACAAAGAAAGAGCAGAGTAACCCATCAATGTCCGTTCCCCCAGCCGAGCAAGGATCACCTTCAACTGATGCAGGTCCATGGAAGTCAGAATCCCCACCACTATTTCAGAGCAGCATGGGCAGGCCTCCTAGGCAATGCCAGTTCCCATTAACTGTTGATGGCCAGTTACACTTTGTTATGGCAACCGCTGTGATTTTCAACAAAATCCTGAAGATGCACAGGATTTGGAAGAGTGTACAAGATAGCAAAGCAGGTCTCTCTTGGAATATGTAATGACACTGTGTAGTGGGTTCTTTACTCTTTATCTGTAATAATGAGGAGAATTTAATGGGAGAGATCAGACTGCACATTATTAATACTAATTTTTTGTATCCTGGGATGATTTGAAAGGGTGATGTAGAGAAAGTTTGCATGATATCTACTCTACATTTCATTTGGCAGAATGCAGAAACAAGGAACTGCATATGTTGGTTTACAAAAACAAAAGACACAAAGTGCTGGAATAACTCAGCGGCTCAGGCAGCATCTCTGGAAAATATGGTTTTGTGCTATTTCGGGTCAGGATCTAAGAAGGCCCCGATCCAAAGTGTCACCTATCCATGTTCTCCAGAGAAGCTGCCTGACCCGCTGTTATCCCGGCACTTTGTGTCTTTCTTTGGCAGAATGTGTTGGTTGGGGCATTACTTGGACCAGGGATAACTCCTGCTATGTAACTTAGTTACCCTTGACCTAACAAAGGTGCTTGAAAGAACAACACTGAGGGAGCTATACATTATATTATATTGCTATAGCTTATCAGAATTTAGAATTAATTCATAACTTATAAAGTCAAAGTCCAGATGCTATTGCAAAATACTGTTTTTATACCGAGATCAATTAACTCAATCACATATTTTATTGTTCCTATGGATTATTTTGTCCTGTTTAATGGTTTAATATATATTTTAATGTTTTTAAATATCTGTTCTTGCTCAAGAATGGTTGCGGTTAAAGCTGATAGTTTGTAAAATATTAAATATTTTAATGTTTTAAAACGTTCTAATGTTTTAAAATATATAATCTTGCTCAAGAATACTTGTGGTAAAAGCTGACGGTTTGTACTTACAACCTTAAATATTGTCTAATTGCTGAGGACCGAAGAGGATGCAGGTCAATGAAAAGGGAGGTGTGAAAAGAGGCATCATTCACATATTATTAGGACCGAGGTTAAGATTTGAAAGCGCTTTGAAGGTAAGCTCTTTGCGTGCCTGCAGGCAATCTCTGAGTGAACACAGCAGTTTAAAATAGAAAGCAATGCTCACCATTTGTCAACAGAGAGCCATTTGGGATGTGAGAGCATGAAGCAGCCACCTCTCCGTGACGCACAAGTCTGTCGTTATCAGGAATCACAAGTCAGGTTGCACGGCTGTTATTTAAGTTAAATAAACCAGGTAACTGGGCAAGGTTTTGTTTAAACAAAGGATTCAAGGTGGGAACCATAAACCATAAAAGGGAAATCTCTACTTGCGTAACAGTTTAACAAGATTACCCAAATCTCCTCTGCATTCCTCTGTTCATCTGGTGCATTCTTGCACTTGTCAAGAATGTTAATGTTTTCTTAATAAGTCGCCTGCCTTTTAAAACAAATTTTGCATCCCTGCCTGACTCGCTCAAATCAAGAGGGGACACCAACAACTGCAGGTGATGGAGTCTTGAGCAAAAGACAAGCTCCGGAGGAACTAAGTGGGTCAGGCTGCATCTGTGGAGGGAAATTGAATCTCCCTTCTACGCCAGCGTTGAAGAGTATTGAGACCTGACATGTCAACTGTTCTTCCCCACCAAAGATGCTGCCTGGCCTACAGTGTTCCTCCAGCACTTTTGTTTCATCAAATCAAGTACTGATGCCACACAGCTTTGATATTTACTGTAGAGCCATTAGATATAGCTCAGAAAGGCTGACTTTCTAATGACGGGGTCAACCCCCAATGGACTAGAGATGGTGTGAGTGAGGGGATTCCTTTCTGCTAAACATTCCAAAGCATGGTCATCAAGGAGTCGTACTTATAAATCTATTTCTCTGCCCTATGTTCCAAATGACAAAATTATATGCATGCAGCAACAGAGAGAGTCATCTAGTGATACAGTGTGGAAACAGGACCCTTGGCCCATCTTGCCCACAATGGCCAACATGTCCCAGCTACATTAGTCCCACCTGCCTGCACTTGATCCATATCCCTCCAAACCTGTCCTATCCATGTACCTGTCCAACTGTTTCTTAAACATTGGGATAGTTCCAGCTTCAACTACTTCCTCTGGAAGCTTGTTCCATTCACCCACCACCATTTGTGTGAAAAGGTTACCCCTTCAGATTCCTATTAAATCTTTCCCCCTTCACCTTAAACCTATTTCTTCTGGTCCTCGATTCACCTACTCTGGGCACGAGACTGTGCATCTACCCGATCTATTCCTCTCTTGATTTTATCGATCATGATTTCTGACAGCTTCTGCCTCTTCCATTTTTTTACAACCATTTGGCACAGGATATTCAAGTCTTCCATAGGTAGGCACCCGTTGCAATTATGAAGACACAAGAGACGGTAGATGGTAGAATCTGGAGGAAAAAGCAAACTGCTTGTTTGTGTCATGGTATGATGGCAGCCTATCTTCAGCAAGGCAAAAGAGTTAGTTCTTGATGTCAGGAATGCAAGAGGGTGAACACAACCCTAACTACATCAACAGAGTTGAGGTAGGGATGTTCGAAGGCTTCAGGTTTCTAGGCATCAATATGACCAGCACCCCAACCAAATCCTTTCACACTGATGCGGTGTTCAAGAAAGTACAACAGCGTATTTACTTTCTAACCAGGCTGAGAATATATGGCACTTCCTCTGGGATTCTCTTGAACTTCCGCAGATGTGCTATGGAGAGTATTGTCACGACGTGTACCTCAGCCTGGTGTACCTCTTGATCGCTTGAACTTGCAGAGTGGTGAACGCAGCCCAGTCCATCACAGGCTCATCACTTCCTTCCATTGAGCCCATCGTCATGGTGTGTCGCATCAGGAAAGCCACATAGAGTCATACAGTGGGGAAACAGTCCCTTCAGCCCAACCTGACCATGCTAACCAACATTCCCATCTACATTCGCCCAACCTGGATGCACGTGGCCCTCTTATCCATGTACCTGTCCAAATATCTCATAAACATTATGATAGTACCTGCCTCAACTACTTCGTCCAACAGCTTGTTTCATATACTCACTACCCTTTGTGTAAAAACATTACCCTTCAGAATCCTATAAAATCCCCTTCAACTTAAACTTATGTCCGCTTGTTCTTGATTCTACACTGGACAAAAGACTGTGCGTTTACCTATTCTTCCCATTAAGATTGTTAAATACACCTCTATAAGATCACCCCTCATCCTCCTGCTTTCCAAGGAATAAAGTCTTATAGGAAGGATATCAATAATCTGGAAAGAGTGCAGAGAAGATTTACAAGAATGTTGCCAGGACTCGAGGGCCTATGTTAAGTGAGAGGGCTTTGTGAATTTCGGATTTTATTTCTTGGAATGCAGAAGGATGAGGGATGATCTTATAAAGTTGTCTAAAAATCACAAGGGAAATATATACTGTAAATGCACTGAGTCTTTGCCCATAGTAGGGGAATCAAGAAGCATAGGTTTTAGGTGAGAGGGGTAAAATATAATAGGAACCTGACTGGCAACCTTTTTGCACAGGTGGGTATATGGAACAAAATGCCAGAGGAGCTGGTTCAGGCAGGTACAATAACCACATTTAAAAGACATTTGGACAATACATGGACAGGAACGATTTGGAGGAACATTGGTCAAATGCAGGCAGGTGGGACCAGCGTAGATGGGTCATATTATTAGGCATAGATGAGTTGGGCTGAAGGGCCAGTTTCCGTGCTGCATGACTCCATGATGACTCTATCCTGATCAAACACCTCGGCACTGTCTCATGCACAACCACATCCTTCCTATAACAGATTGGAGTAACTCAGAAGGTCAGATAGCATCTCTGTACCGGTGAGTTACTCCAGCTTTTTGTGTCTATCTTTGCTTTAAATCAGCACCTGCAGTTCCCTCCTACACATGCTTCCTATAGGTTGGTGACCAGAACTTCACACAGTACTCCAAGTGCAGTATGACCATTGTTTTGTAAGATTGCAACATAATGTGCCAACTTTTATATTCTGTCTGCCAACTTATGAGCGCACACCTGCCATATGCCTACTTTTCCACCACAGGTTGACAGTGTGCCACAGGTTGACAGGGTGGAAACCTTTTCCATTTACTGTACTTGTCCCACCCATGTTTGACTTCCCAAATCGCATCCATCTGCCAATGCTCCACTCAACTTCCCATCTGATCTATATACTTGTGCAATCTCAGACAACCTTTCTTGCTATCCACAACTCCAAAAGAAAAGGAATAGGTGATGTTTTGGGTTGAGACCCTTCTTCAGACTGAGTCAGGGAAAAGGGAAATCAGAGATATAGAAGGTGATATGTGGAACAAATTAATGAAAGATATACAAATAAGTAACGATGACCAAGGAAACCTTTGATCAAAGAAAACACCAATTATTTGATGAAGAACAGAGTGCTCGTAGAACTCAATGGGTTAATTGGCATTTATAGGGTAGTAGGGGTGGGAAGAGGGAGGTGCACTGAAGGAAGGAATTGTCTATATTTCAGGTCAAGACCCTACATCAGGACCAGAATCCAAATGCTCCAGATTCCAGCATCTGCAGTCTCTTGTGTCACAACCATTTTTCCGCTAACTGGCTAATCATAAGATCAAAAGACATAGGAGCAGAATTACCATTTGTCCATCTAGTCTGCTTTGCCGTTTGGTCGTGGCTGATCTATTTTTCCCTCTCAACCCCATTCTTCTGCTGTCTCCCCATAACCGTTTATATGACTTAAAACACACGGTATTGGGGGTTCAGTATTGATGTGGATAGAGAACTGGCTGGCAGACAGGAAGCAAAGAGTAGGAGTAAACGGGCCCTTTTCGGAATGGCAGGCAGTGACAAGTGGGGTACCGCACGGCTCAGTGCTTGGACCACAGCTATTTACAATATATATTAATGATTTGGACGAGGGAATTGAATGCAACATCTCCAAGTTTGCGGATGGGGGGCAGTGTTAGCTGTCAGGAGGATGCTAGGAGGCTGCAAGGTGACTTGGATAGGCTGGGTGAGTGGGCAAATGCATGGCAGATGCAGTATACTGTGGATAAATGTGAGGTTATCCACTTTGGTGGCAAAAACAGGAAAGTAGACTATTATCTGAATGGCGGCCGATTAGGAGAAGGGGAGATGCAACGAGACCTGGGTGTCACGGTACACCAGTCATTGAAATTAGGCATGCAGGTGCAGCAGGCAGTGAAGAAAGCAAATGGTATGTTAGCATTCATAGCAAAAGGATTTGAGTATAGGAGCAATATAGGGGCATATCCCCTGATTCCCAAGGTGGCGCCTGCCTGCGGCGACTTTTGCGGAGCACCAGAACTGAAAAGAATGACATACAACTTCTATCAACTTACCTGCATCAGGGAAACGGCAGTAATCGGTGCCGTTTCAGACAGGCTGCTTCGGCAGCTGAAAGCGCTGGCAATTTTGCGATCTCCCGCAGCTGCGGGAGCCCCGGACTTTAAACTTTCCCACGCTGGCTGTGAAACTCCTGACCCGACTGAGGAACCCAGGTACAGCATCTGGAAACCCCGGGATGACCTCCAGAGCCGACGGGCTGGATATCCCAGAAGAAATGAAGCTGGAGCTGCTGACTCTGAGGGAACCCCCATTCGTTACGGAGCTGGAGCTGCCGTCAGTGAGGGAATTCCCGTTCCAGCGCTGGTCCACAGAAACAGCAGGTACAGGAAACACAGTACCTGGAAACAAAGGGGAAGCCTCCATTGTGTCCGGAAACGTGGCCGACGGGCAGGACTTCAGGTCAGAATGAAGCGCAAGGGACTTCGGCCCCCTCTCCCTACTATCCTACTGGCCGATGTACAGTCCCTTGAAAATAAAGTGGAGGACTTAAGGGCAAGGCTGCTTTATCAAAGGGAGCTGAGGGAATGCTCTGTGTTCTGTTTCACAGAGACATGGCTCACCCCCAGCTCCCCAGACTCAGCGGTCCAGCCTGAAGGGTTCTCCATCCACCGCATGGACCGTACAATGGCATTGGGGAAAGGGAGAGGAGGGGGCGTCTGCCTCATGGTCAACTCTGCGTGGTGCTCAGACGTGGCAGTCCTGTCCAACTCCTGCTCTCCACACCTCAAACACCTGGCGGTGAAGTGCCGTCCCTTCTACCTACCGAGGGAATTCACCTCCATCATCCTGATCACGGTCTACATCCCACCCCAGGCAGACGTCCGTCTGGCACTGGAGGAGCTGCATGCTGTGGTCAACAAACACCAGACGTCTTACCCCGAGGCATTTACCACCATTGCTGGGGACTTCAATAAGGCAAACCTAAAGAAATCACTCCAACTTCCACCGACATGTCTCCTGCTGCACCAGCGGACCAAACACCCTCGACCACTGCTACACCACCATCAAGAATGCCTACCGCTCTATCCCTTGCCCTCACTTCGGTAAATCCGACCATACCGCGGTGCTGCTTCTTCCTGCCTACAGGCAGCAATTAAAGAGCGCACCCCCAGAGGTGAGGACAGTACAGAGCTGGTCGGGGGGGGGGGGGGGGGGGGGGGGGGGGCAGAGGAACAACTACAGGACTGTTTGGAGTCTGTAGACTGGGCAATGTTCAAGGACTCGGCAACGGACTTGAATGAATACGCCACAGTCGTTACAGACTTCATAAAGAAATGTGTGGAGGACTGTATCCCTACAAAAACCTTCCGAGTGTTTCCCAATCAGAAACCTTGGATGAACTGTGAGATCCTCACTCTTCTGAAGACCAGACACCGGGCATTCATGTCTGATGACACAGTGGTCTACAAAAAGTCCAGATACGACCTTGGTAAGGCCATCAAAAAGGCCAAAAGGGACTTCTGCTCCAAGCTGGAGGATGAGACAGATGTTCGGCAGCTGTGGCGGAGACTGAATGCAATCACCACTTACAAGGCGAAACCAGGAGGCAGCTCGGATGTCGGCGATACATCACTCCCTGATGAGCTCAATGCATTTTACGCACACTTTGATAGGGATAACACCGATGTGCCTTCCCGAGCCCCTATTCGCTGTGATGGTATTTCAGTCTCAGTCACAGAGGCCGACGTCAGGAAATCCTTCAGAGGGGTGAACCCTCGAAAAGCGTCTGGACCTGATGGCATACCTGGTCGTGTCCTAAAAACCTGTGCGGACCAACTGGCTGGAGTTTTTACGGACATTTTCAACCTGTCACTTCTGAGGTCTGAGGTTCCCACCTGCTTCAAAAGGGCATCAATAATACCGGTGCCCAAGAAGAGCAAGGTGACGTGCCTCAATGACTATCGACCTGTGGCACTAACGCCTGTGGTGATGAAGTGCTTCAAGAGGTTGATCATGGCGCAAATCAACTCCTACCTCAACAAAAACCTGGACCCACTGCAGTTCGCTTACCTCCAGAATAGATCAACGGTGGACGCGATCTCGCTAGCCCTCCACTCCGCTCTGGACCACTTGGACAACAAAAACTCATATGTCAGGCTGTTATTCATTGACCACAGCTCGGCATTTAACACAATCATCCCCTCCAAGCTGGTTACCAAACTCGCAGAACTGGGTCTCTGCGCATTCCTCTGCAATTGGATCCTCGACTTCCTCATCCACAGACCACAGTCTGTTCGTATTGGTGGAAATGTGTCAGACTCGATAACAATCAGCACGGGAGCACCTCGAGGCTGCGTGCTCAGCCCCCTGCTGTACTCACTCTATACTCATGACTGCGAAGCCGGTCATAGTGTGAACTCCATCATCAAGTTCGCTGACGACACCACTGTTGTGGGACGTATCACTGATGGGGATGAGTCGGAGTATATAAGAGAGATCGAGCAACTGTCCATATGGTGCCAGCACAACAACCTGGCCCTCAACACCAGCAAAACCAAGGAACTGATTGTTGACTTTGGAAGGAGTAGGATTGGGACCCACAGTCCTGTATATATATACAGGTCGATGGTTGAAAGGGTCAAGAGCTTCAAATTCCTGGGCGTGCACATCTGTGAAGATCTTTCCTGGTCCGAGAACACAATTATTAAGAAAGCTCATCAGCGCCTCTACTTCCTGAGAAGATTACGGAGAGTTGGTCTGTCAAGGAGGACTCTCTCTAACTTCTACAGGTGCACAGTAGAGAGCTTGCTGACTGGTTGCATCGTGGCTTGGTTCGGCAACTTGAGTGCCCTGGAGATGAAGAGACTACAAAAAATAGTAAACACTGCCCAGTCCATCATCAGCTCTGACCTTCCTTCCATCGAGGGGATTTATCACAGTCGCTGCCTCAAAAAGGCTGGCAGCATCATCAAGGACCCACACCACCCTGGCCACACACTCATCTCCCTGCTACCTTCGGGTAGAAGGTACAGGAGCCTGAAAACTGCAACAACCTGGTTTAGGAATAGCTACTTCCCCACAGCCATCAGGCTATTAAACTTGGCTCGGAACTCTGAACATTAATATCCCTCCATCTGTTATTTGCACTTTATTAATTTATTAATTCATGTGTGTATTTACGTATATAATTGTAGTCAATGCCTACTATGTTCTGTTGTGCTATGCAAAGAAAGATTTTCATTGTCCTGTCAGGGACACATGACAATAAACTCTTTTGACTTTGACTTTGGGAGGTTCTACTGCAGTTGTACAGGGTCTTGGTGAGACCACACCTGGAGTATTGCGTACAGTTTTGTTCTGCAAATCTGAGGAAAGACATTATTGCCATAGAGGGAGTTCAGAGAAGGTTCACCAGACTGATTCCTGGGATGTCAGGACTTTCATATGGATAAAGACTGGATAGACTCGGCTTGTACTCGCTAGAATTTAGAAGATTGAGGGGGGATCTTATAGAAACTTACAAAATTCTTAAGGGGTTGGACTGGCTAGATGCAGGAAGATTGTTCCCGATGTTGGGGGATTCTGAACAAGGGGTCACAGTTTAAGGATAAGGGGGAAATCTTTTAGGACCGAGATGAGAAAAACATTTTTCACACAGAGTGGTGAGTCTCTGGAATTCTCTGCAACAGAAGGTAGTTGAGGCCAGTTCTTTGGCTATATTTAAGAGGGAGTTAGATGTGGCCCTTGTGGCTAGTGGGATCAGGGGGTATGGAGAGAAGGCAGGTACGGGATACTGAGTTGGATGATGTGCCATGATCATATTGAATGACGGTGCAGGCTCGAAGAGCCGAATGGCCTACTCCTGCACCTATTTTCTATGTTTCTATGTTTCTATATCCTTGCTAATCAAGAACCTATCAATCTCCACTTTAAAAATACACAATGACGGCCTCCTCAGCTTACTATGGCAATGACGTCCACATATTCACCACCCTCTAACTAAAGAAATGTCTCCTCATCTCCATTCTAAATGTACGTTCTGTTATTCTCGGCTGTGCTCTCTGGTCCTAGACTCTCCCACTACTGGAAACATCCTCTCCATATCCAGGCCTTTCATTATTCTGAAAGTTTCAATGAGATACCCTCTCAGCCTTCTGAACTACAGCAAGTACTGGCCCAGAGCCATTAAATGCTCCTCATATGTTAAGCCAATCGTCCCCAGGATCATTCTCGTAATGCCAGTCCAATGCCAGTACATCCTTCCTCAGATATGTGGCCCAAAACGGCTCACAATATTCCAATGTGGCCTCACCAGTGCCTTATAAAGCCTTATACATCCTTGTTTTTATATTCTAGTCCTCTCAAAATGAATGCCAACATTGCATTTGTCTTCTACTACCTACTCAACATGTAAAGTAACCTTTTGGGACTCCTGCACTAGTACTCCCAAGTTCCTTTGCAGCACCAATGTATAAATCCTCTCTCCATTTACAAAATAATCTACATCTTTATTCCTACTACCAATGTTCACGGGGTGGAAGATTGCAACCTTCACGTGGTCCGCCCTGTTTCGACTAATGCAATCAACTCGACGTGCACAAACGGAACATCAAATAGAACAAGTTGTCCAACAACTTTAGACTGTGCACGCCACACGAAAGAAGACCAAAGTTCATGGCCGTACATTTTGTTACGTTGTATTACATTCTTCTTTGCCTACTATCCCAACCTGTCAAATCCTTGTGCAGCTTCCTGCTACCTCAACACCACTGCACATCCACCTATCTTCAAATGATCCCAAACCCAGCCACAAAGTCTTCAATTCCATCGTATAAATCATTAACATAAAAAGTGAAAAGTAGCAGACCCAACACCAACCCCCTGCGGAACACCACTAGTCACCGGCAGCCAAACAGAAAAGGCCCCCTCTTTGCCTTCTGCCAGTCAGACAATCTTCTTTCCATGTTAGAACCTTGCCGCTAATACCACGGGCTCCTATTGTTTTCTCGCATGGCACCTTATCAAAGGCCTTCTGAAAATCCAAGTAAACACCCATTGACTCTCCTTTATTGATCATGCTTGTTACAAATCATACTTCCTCAATTCATATCCAGATCATTAATAAATGTTTAGATGTAACCCAAAATTGATAATCTTGATAATCTTTCCTCATTACCGCTGATAATCCTGTCATTAAAACCCAATCCTCATTTTGTACCCACTTGGTCATTTGGTGATCGATCACACTCAGACTGACAGCAGGCAAGCAGCAACACAGCTGATGAAATGGCAAACAGGATGCTTTCCATCCTGGCCAATGCAAACATGACAAAACAGGCCTCCTCCAACCACTACATCCTGAGCTGCTCGATGTACCTGCCTCTTATAAGCTACAACCGACAGATTACAAACAACGTTTTCCAAACAGATAAGCGGATTCCCAAGACTAAAATCAATCAATATAAATATACTGAGAGATTAAACTATGCTGTTTAAAAATTACTGTGTAAATTTCGTATCAGCTAACACCACCAACTGCATAGTCCAACTGTTTATCACTGAGCTGATAAGTTTAAAAGATATTTTAATTTATTGCAGGGGAATGCATTAAATCGCAAAGATAAATGCCTCCGTAGAAATCTATGGATTAATGGCAGGGGCCACTCAGTCAGGTTAGATTGGTAAACCCAACCCCAGTACGTGGAAATCTTAATCCCATAATCTTCAGAAACATAGAGAATAGGAGAAGGAGTGGGTTTATTTGGCCCATTGGACCTACTCTCTGATTCAATACATCACAGACACAGCCCTTCCAACCTTCGAAAACCTCAACGTGAAGTGCCATCACTTGGGTTTGGTTTAGTTTATTGTTATCACGTGTACCGAGGTACAGTAACAAGCTTTTGTTCATTTATCATCAAGATTTGGGTCTAGATATCTATCAGACATTTGGGTCATGTCCTCTTCTTGCTGCTACCGTCAGGCAGGAGGTACAAAGTCTGAAGTCCCACACCATCGGGTTCAGGAACAGCTACATTCCTACAACAGGTTTAGTTTAGTTTTGTTTAGAGATACAGCACAGAATCATGCTCTTTGGCCCACAGAGCCTGCACCGACCAGCGATCCCCACACATTAACACTTCCCTACACGCACTAGGGACAATTTTACTATTACACCAAGCCAAATAACCTACAAACCTTTACGCCTGGAGCGTGGGAGGAAACCCAACATCTCTGAGAAAACCCACACAGGTCACGGGGAGAACGGATATACTCCATACAGACAGCACCCATAGTTAGGATCGAACCTGGGTCTCTGGCGCTGTAAGGCAGTAGCTCTACCGCTAAACCACCATGCCGCCATTGGTTCTTGAACTGTTCTGCATAATCTTAATCCTACATTGGCACACTATGAATAACCTCGTGCACTATCAAGGACTTGTTTCCTAATTGTGTTTAACACTAATGTCTTCTTTTTTTGTGCAGTCTTTCTTTTCACTTGATTAATTTGTGTGCAATTTATGTATAATTTACTGTTTATGCTGTCTGAGTCCACTGTATGTACCTGTGATGCTGCTGCTGCTACAAACAATAATTTTGCTGTACCTGTACATCACTGTACTCTTGCATTTGACAATAAACTCAACTTGACGAACACAATCAGAGGTGATCAACCACTTCAATACTCCATTTCCACTTCAAAAACTTCCCAGTCTTGTAAGCATTAACAATTATATCTGTCTCCTTGAACGAGCTTGCTTCCGCTGGTTTCTGTGTGGAGAATTTCTGAACATCACCACCCTCTGGATGGGGACAGTTCTCATCTCCGTTCTAATAAGATACTCTGACTTTTGAGGTTGTAATCTCTGAATCCTCGTCAGTCACGTGGAACATCCTGCCTGCATCTCATCTGCCCACTACTGATCGAAGTTTACAGCTTCTGACCATTCCCTCTCTTTTCTATTGAATGGAGGTCTAACTATCATAACCTCACATTAGTCCTGCTACCCCCAGGAGTCAGTCTGGTAAATCTTTGTTACACTCCCTTCTTGACAAGAATATCCTTACTCAGATAAGCAGACCAACAAAACAGTTTTGTCCAGAGGTTCCATTATAGCATTGTGGTGTTCTGTGTTTAAGGCAGGTTTGACTTTTCATTGTCTTGGTCTTCATTCCTAAATAATAACAAGCAGTTGAGTCGTAGAGAGATACAACACAGAAACAGGCCTTTCGGCCCACTGCGTCTGGGCTGACCGTCAACCGCTTATTTACACTAATCCCACATTAATGCTATTTTTATTCCACTTACATCCTTATCATTTCGCTACAAATTTTACCACATACGTAGGGTTACACAAAAAGCTGGAGAAACTCAGCGGGTGCAGCAGCATCTAAGGAGCGAAGGAGATAGGCGACGTTTCGGGTCGAGACCCTTCTTCAAACTGGTCAGGGATCAGGGAAACGAGAGATATAAACAGTGATGTGGAGAGATAAGGAACAATGAGTGAAAGAAATGCAAAAACGTATTGGTGACAAAGGAAGCAGGCCATTGTAAGCTGTTTGTGGTGTGAAAATGAGAAGCTAGTGCGACTGGGGAGGGGGGGGGGGGGAGATGGAGAAGGAATGTCAGGGCCAGAGGGCTGAGGGAGAGGTGGGGGGGAGGCAGTCTGGGTTAACAGAATTGAGAAAATTCAATGTTTAAGCCCAGAGGATGCAGACTCCCCAAGCGGAATATGAGGTGCTGTTCCTCCAACTTGCGGTGTTGATCACTCTGGCCGTGGAGGAGGCCCAGGACCGAGAGGTCGGATACGCAGTGGGAGGGGGAGTTGAAGTGCTGAGCCACCGGGAGGTCGGGTTGGTTATTGCGGACCGAGCGGAGGTGTTCGGCGAAACGATCGCCCAGCCTCCGCTTGGTCTCACCAATATAGATCAGCAAGTGTAGCATCTCTTGCGGTTGCAAGGGAAAGTGCCCGGGGAAGGAGTGGAGCGGGAGGGAAGGGAAGAATTGACGAGGGAGTTGCGGAGGGAGCGGTCTTTGCGGAAGGCAGACAGGGGGGGAGATGGGAAGATGTGGCGAGTGGAGGGGTCACGTTTGAGGTGACGAAACTGGCGGAGGACTATCTGTTGTATGCGCTGGCTGGTGGGGTGAAAGGTGAGGACCAGGGGGACTCGGCCCTTGTTGTGAGTGGGGGAATGGGGAGAGAGGGCAGTGTTGCGGGGTATGGAGGAGACCCTGGTGCGAGCCTCATCTATAGTGGGGGAGGGGAAACCCCGTTCTCTGAAGAACGAGGACATTTGCGATGACCTGGTGTGGAACACGTCATCCTGGGAGCAGATGCGGCGTACACGGAGGAATTGGGAATAGGGGATGGAGTCCTTACAGGAAGCAGGGTGGGAGGAAGAGTAGTCCAGGTAGCTGTGGGAGTCAGTTGGTTTGTAGTGGATGTCAGTCAGGAGTGTATCACCTGCAATAGAGATGGTGAGGTCAAGGAATGGTAGGGAAATGTCGGAAATGGTCCAAGTATATTTGAGTGCCGGATGGAAGTTGGTGGTGAAATGGATGAAGTCAGTTGTCGTCAATGTAACGGATGTAAAGGTCGGGGGTGGGGCCCTGGTACGCCGAGAACAAAGATTGTTCGACGTGCCCGACAAAGAGGCAGGCGTAGCTAGGGCCCATGCGGAACCACATACGTACATAGCAGGGGCAATTTACAACAGCCAATTCACCTACCAACCTGCACACCTTTGGGAGGTAGAAGGAAACCCATGCTGACACAGAGATAACAGGTAAACTCCACATAGAGATTGAACCCAGGTCAAGGTTGAACCCAGGTCACTTGATACTGCAAGCTCTAATGGCTGAAGCACCACCCATGGTTGTACTTGGCGGTATCCCAAATCCACAAAAGCAGTAAACCACATATGAAACTTTTGCATAGTCCTATGTTAGAAGGAGTCTGAGGAACAGAATCATGCAAATGTACCCAATTTAGGCCTTATTAAATCTCAAATTACCACATCAAATGAATGCAGGGAGAATCTGAACAGATTAGCACCACTGTTCTCCCTCAGCTAATGAATCAGTACTCTTCCATATTGAACAAAACTTGGAAGCACGAGAAACAACAAGGACACAAACTATGTTCTGGGTGGGGACTTCCTATGAGAGGGGTAACAAAAACAATAGTGCTTACATTTCAGGTGAGGTAGGGAATTAGGTTGATATCTGAAACATCTTGCTAGATGAGTCATCGAGTTGGATACAATCATTGTGTTTCAGAGACATTTATATAGAACATGGAATAGTACAGCACAGGAACAGGCCTTTCAGATGACACAATGATATGATACCGAGTTAAACTAATCTCTGCCTGAGCATGATCCTTATCCCTCCATTCCCTGTATATTTAAAAGCCTCTTAACTGCAGCATCGTGTCTGCCTACACCACCACCCCGGGCAGTGCATTCCAGGCATCCACCACTCAAAAAACTTGCCCTGTGCGTCTCATTTAAACTTCCCCACTCTGACCTGAAAGCTATGCCCTTTAGTCTTCGACATTTCCACTCTGGGAAGAATATTCTGACTGTCTGCGCTATCTTACCTCTCATAATTGTATAGACTTCCAAAAGGTCTGCTCTCAAATCAGATGCCCCAAAGAAAACAATGCAAGCTTGTCCCACCTCTCTTCATAGCTAATACTCTCAAATCCAGGCAGCATCCTGGTAAACCTCTTTTGCACCTCCAGAGCTCTCCATATTTAATGAGGCACTTAATTAAACGGCACTTAATTAAACAAGGCGTAGAGGAGTCAGTGTCTGAAGAAGAGTCTCGACCCGAAGCGTCATATATTCCTTTTCTCCAGAGACACGGTTACTCCAGCTTTTTGTGTCTATCTTCGGTTTAAACTAGCATCTGCAGTTCCTTCCTACACAAGGCGTAGAAGGATATTGACCTGAGGTCGGCAATGGGATTAGTTGTCAAAGGGGGTAGTAACCTTATTGCCCATCATATCATTTCTGCAACCATTATTTTCAAGCCAGTCGGTCAACACTATTTCAGTGAGGAGGGCGTGCAAGAGCACAGCCAGGGTTTACCTAAGAATGATGAGGTGCCCGTCAATTGAAGCTGCAATGCAGGGCTGCATGTCTGCTTATGCAGTAAGGATGGCATGCAATAGATCACAATACCACAATCCATTTATGAGATCAAAGCGTTGCAGCATTGCCACAGTCAATGGGTAAAGGCGGCTGCTGGACAATGCAGCAACTGGTCGGAGGTGATGCTCCATCCTGTTCTATCCTGTCAGTTCTCCATCCTGACCTATACCTCTTGCTTCACTTCTGGCTCTTCCATTGTAGCTACAGAGTGTATCCCCTGCAAAGTGCACACCACTAACTGACCTGAGCTACTCCATCAACATACCCGCAATTCCTTCCAGCGGGAAAGACAAGGGATGCTGTTGCAAGGGGATTCCATCACCTGCAGGTTCCCCATCATGGCTTACACCTTGCCAGGAAATATGTTCCCTCATCACTGTCTGCTCTCAGACCTGGGTTGTACGGTGGGAAAAACTTCTCCAGAATTAATAACGATGGCAGGGATTCATTCATCCCACTGTCACTGGGCAGAATACATGATGCAAATTCTGAGCTGGCTTCACAGTTTTGGAGCTGAACTTGTGTGGCATTCAAAGAGGACAATTGCTGTGGGATGACCACACACTTCATTATGTGCACAAGAAAATGCAGCAATCAGATTGAAACGGAAGTAGAAGTGGAACGGAAGCTTTCGTGATAACATATGTCTTGAGCAGTTAGTTGGTTGGTTGAGAGGTTTGTTCCATGTTGATCAAGCAGATCACCGTCATTGGGTTACACAAAAAGCTGGAGAAACTCAGCGGGTGCAGCAGCATCTAAGGAGCGAAGGAGATAGGCGACGTTTCGGGTCGAGACCCTTCTTAACTTCTTCTACCTGCCAGCTTGTGAATTGCAAGCTCTGATCAAACAGGGAGAAGAGGCCATGCAGACTCTAAAGGGAGTCCCTGCTTTTCCCTATCTTTCCCCTCCCCTTCCCAGCTCTCTCACAGCCCATGTATCCGCCTCTTCCTATCTTCTTCCCGCCCCCCACCCCAACATCAGTGTGAAGAAGGGTCTCGCATCAAAACGCCGCCTATTTCCTTCGCTCCATAGATGCTGCCTCACCCGCGGAGTTTCTCCAGCATTTTTGTCTACCTTCGATTTTCCAGCATCTGCAGTTCCTTCTTAAACAGACTCTAAAGGGAGATTGGTTTTACTATTGTCAGGAAAAACTCTCTGCGTGCTATCCAGTCAAATCTGTTGGTAAGGAATGAAATTCAGTCACTTGCGAGGGGTGAAATAGATTCCGGACATGTAGAGTCAGTATGGATAGAACTAAGGAATTGTAAGGGTAAAAAGACCCTAATGGAAGTTATCTACAGGCGCCCAAACAGTAGCCTGGATAAAGGGTGCAAGTTGAATCAAGAGTTAAAATTGGCATGTCGCAAAGGTAATGCTACGGTGATTATGGGAGATTTCAACATACAGGTAGACTGGGAAAATCAGGTTGGTACTGGACCCCAAGAAAGGGAGTTTGTGGAGTGCATCTGAGATGGATTGTTAGAGCAGCTTGTACTGGAGCCTACCAGGGAGAAGGTAATTCTGGATTTAGTGTTGTGCAATGAACCGGATTTGATAAAGGGACTCAAGGTAAAGGAGCCTTTAGGAGGTAGTGACCATAATATGATAATTTTTAATCTCCAATTTGAGAGAGAGAAGGGAAAATCAAAGGTGTCAGTATTACAGTTGAACAAAGGGGACTATGGAGGCATGAGGGAGGAGCTGGGCAAAGTTGACTGGAAAGATACCCTAGCCGGGATGTTAGTAGAACAACAATGGAAGGTATTTCTGGGAATAATACAGAAGGTGCAGGATCAGTTCATTCCAAAGAGGAAGAAAGATTCGAAGAGGAGTAAGAGACGGCCATGGCTGACAAAGGAAGTCAAGGACAGTATCAAAATAAAAGAGAAGATAGTATAACATAGACAAGATGAGCGGGAAGCCAGAGGATTTGGAAACTTTTAAAGAACAACAGAAGATAACTAAAAACGCAATATGGGGAGAAAAGATGAGGTACGAAGGTAAGCTAGCCAAGAATATAGAGGAGGAGAGTAAAAGCTTATTTAGGTATTGGAAGAGGAAAAAAATGTTCAGACAAATGTGGGTCCCTTGAAGCGAATCATCACTGCCGCAGTCCGGAAGACCGCGGACTAGCGGCAAATCTGCGCGGAGTCGTGTAGCCCCGTAGGAGCGGCAGACACCGACTACCTACCTAAGTCCCTTAGACATCACCTCGACGAGGTGCGGACTGATGGTAGTAGCCCCAATCATTCATCAGAACTTGGGGAAGTCGACTTGCCGTCCGCAGATAGCGGCAACGGTCGCATAGCTCGAATGGAGCGAATGGTGGAGCAGCTGCTCGAAAGGGACCTTCTCCATCAAGAGCGTGGGTCTTTGGGATCAACCAGACACACAGCAAAACTACTGAACATCTCTCCCTCTTCAATAGGGAGTGCCAGAAGTCAGCCATTAGCTGACTTTAAGAGGGGTTGGCGCAAGAACCTGTGTTGCAAGAGATGCCTGAAGAGGAACTTCTCGAAGTAGTATCGAAGTTCGCCCAACCAGCACACTCAGGGCAACCTCTTCAACCTAGGCTAGCGGCCAGCATCAATTATTTAACCACACACCAGCTGCAGGAACAGGTACTGACGGAGACTATTAACAAATACAAAGCTCCGTAAAATTGTGTGTCGCTGAATGTCCCCACCGTCAACACACCCATCTGGGGTAACATCAGTCCTGGGATCAGGGCCCAGGAATTAAAATTACAAAAAATCCTGAAATTATTGACCACAGGCATTACTGCCTTTGCCAGGTCCATAGATGGGACGGACATGACGGAGGAGCAGCAGGATGCACTAGCGTTGCTAAGCAATACTCAGTTTGAGATCAACTTCTTTCGCATGAGCTCCATCCGTCCAACACTAAACCCAAAATTGCGGGTTTGTGCAAAGCCAATGTAACGCCGCCACCGAAACAGCTGTTCGGTGAAGACCTGCCTAAACAGGTAAAAGACCTGGATGAGGAAGCAAAAGCGGTCGGGTTGATGAAACCACCATCCTCGAGCAGACCATCGGCATATCATAGACAGCATCCTTATGCAACATCGAACAGGCCTCGGGTTCAAACCGACATGGCAACTAGAACCAACCCTCCGGTCGCGCCCTACCTACCTTTTTTAGGACAGGGCCCACAGCGACCAGCCTGGATGATGCGCCAACCCCACATCCCAGCAACACAAAGACCCAAGAAAGGCCAGTACAACAAGCCCCGCCGGTAACCATGGAGGTAAGGGGTTCTGGTTCTCTTGGGAGTGCTGCATGTATAACCTCACAAGTAGGAGGAAGGTTGCATACATTCTGGGATGCATGGGGTTCTATAACTTCTGACACTTTTATATTACAAAGTATTCAGGGTTATGAAATTGAATTCATAAATGGCCATCTTCCTCCAGCTCAACATGTACCTAACAGGAAATTTGCACTTTCTCACAAAGAAAAAGTGGAAGGGCATGCAAAGCTATTAAGGTTATACACCAAGGGGGTTATAGAAAAAAACGACACATGAACCTCTTGAGTTTGTATCTAACATCTTTACCAAAACCAAAAAAGATGGTGGATGTCGTATCATAATTGATTTAACCGACTTGAATACCTTTGTTCAATATACCCATTTCAAGATGGAAACATTTGAAACGGCTCAGCAACTGATTTCCAGAGGGTGCTTCATGGCCTGCTTCGACCTAAAAGATGCATACTATTCAGTACCTATAAGGGAACATCACCGGAAATACTTAAAATTTGTTTAGATGGGGCAATTATGGCAATACAAAGCCCTACCTAATGGGCTTACAACAGCGCCTAAGTTATTTACCAAAATACTAAAACCAGTATTGATGTCTCTTAGAAGACAAAACCACATAGTTATGGCATATCTAGATGATATTTTAATTGTGGGAACAACTTTGGAATTAGCTAAATTAGCAGTAACAGCTACCAATCATTATTCGAGAAACTAGGGTTTGTCATCCATCCAGACAAATCTAAGTTCAACCCCTCTGGGATTATGGAATATCTGGGATTCACAATTAACACCAGTCATATGATTGTCACTATCCCAGAGAACAAAGCAGCAGACATAATAGAGGCATGTAACAGCCTTGCTTGCGCCAGGAAATCGACCATTAGACATGCTGCTAAGGTGATTGGGAAACTTGTAGCTACATTTCCAGCTGAACAATTTGGCCCATTACACTATCAAAACTTGCAAAGAGCTAAAATCTCAGCATTAAAAGCAAATGCTGGACATTTTGACAGACCTATGCAGCTGCCAAACAAGGCAAAAATTGAGCTACTATGGTGGATTAGCAATGTTCGTGATTGTTTTAATCCCATCATTATATCAAACCCATCAGTCGTGTTACAAACCGACGCAAGTGCCCAGGGCTGGGGAGCTACCGACACCACTTCTAATTGTGGCAGCAGATGGGATTTGCACGAGTCTACTCTTCTTCAATCATAAGGTATAAACTTTTTGGAAATGCTGGGAGCATTTCACGGGCGTGCAGGCTTACTGCACTAATCTGCATCATACACATGTCCGTCTTCAAATAGATAATACCACAGTGGTGGCATATTTAAACCATATGGGTGGTATCAAGTCAATATCTTGTGATGAATTGGCTAATTTAATCTGGCTCTGGTGTATTGAAAGAAATATTTGGATATCAGCTCAATGCAGTGGCAGACACCAGGTCACGAGGATTTAATAACAACATCAGAATCAGAATCAGAATCAGAATGGATTCTGAACATCGAGTGGATGTTGAACCCTCAAATATTTGCTAAAATTATAGCCAAATATGGAACACCAGATATCGACCTATTTGCGCCCAGGTTGAACCATCAGAAACCAACATATGTCTATTGGGTACCAGATCCTGGGGCAGTGGCAATGGACGCATTCTCGCGACATTGGGGGAAATGGTTTTTCTATGCATTTCCCCCATTCTGCCTCATCAGTCGGGTATTGCAGAAAATACAACTAGATTCTGCATCAGGTATACTGATAATACCCGACTGGCCCACACAACCATGGTACCCGGTGGACCTCAGCATGACGAAAGAACCATGGATTCAGGTTACCAAATGCCTGAATTTGGTAACCAATCCCATAACATGGGAATATCATCCATGCCATGGTCATCTGAACCTGTTGGCTTGCAGGTTCTGAAGAGGCCTTTGCTGGAATTCGGGCTTTCTACAAGAACCATGGACATCACAGCATTGTGCAGAGAGTCGACAGGGAAGCAGTACCTCACCCACATAAGGAAGTGGGAGGCCTTCTGTAGTCGGACCAAGACCACCTACAACTCTGCTACGATTACCAATGTGCTGGAATTCCTCGTGGGCCTTCATTTTGATGAGGCCCTCAGTTACAGTGCCATAAACAGTGCCAGGAGTGCACTATCATCCTATCTCAACATTGGAGTGGGATCTCACCAGCTGGTGTCCAAACTCATGAGAGGTATATTCAATTCCAACCCTCCACGACCACGATATAATATCACCTGGGATATTGGGGTTGTGTTGTCCCTACTCAGGAGCTGGTCGCCTATGATGGATTTACCACTGGACAAACTCACCTTCAAAGTGGTGATGTTAATGGCACTAACCACAGCACAACGGGTCCAGACACTACAGAAACTAAAACTGGACAGAATGGTCTCGACCCACAATAAAGTGACTTTCTTTATAGATGAGTTACTTAAAAAACACAGGCCTAGAACTACTGGCCTGAAATTGGAATTCGTAGCATACCCCGTTGATGTTCGACTATGTATAGCCACCTATATCCGACATTATATTAATGTCACACACACCATCAGGAAAATGGAGACGGGACTGTTTATCAGCCATAAAAACCCACATCACAGGGTGATGGTGCAGACTATCTCCAGGTGGCTCAGAGTGGTATTGGGTGCAGCAGGTATAGACACTGAACATGTTTAAATCTCATTCTACCAGGGCTGCATCCACATCAGCGGCAAGGACCATGGAGGTACCCATGGATCATGTCCTCGCAGCAGCGGGCTGGGCCAGTGAAAATACATTTCAGCGGTTTTATAACAAACCTGTGGCCGCTCCCGCAACGTTCGCGGAGTCAGTTTTAAGTGCTGTTCCCTAAACGTTGTTCAGGGATTTTTGTTTTGTATTAATAAATACATTATTATTTTTCAGCTTGTTCAAGTCTGGAATACATTAACATACTTCCTCCATCAGTAAGGATCAAACTTCAAACTGGTAAGTTCTCATTTAATCTTACTATTTTGTCTCATAACATCAGACTTTACCACAGCGTGGCAACCACACGAAGTAGGCATCATGGCAGGGTGCACCATCTCCCCATTGACCTTCACAATGGCAATGGTGCTCATTATCAGAGCATCAAAATGGGTTGTGGGAGGAAAACGGCAACAGGTGGTCAGTGATTGCCACCTATACGAGCCTATATGGATGATATAACAACACTAACGACAACTGTTCCCTGCATCAAGAGACTTCTGGAAAAACTTAATCAAAGCATCATATGGGCAAGGATGAAGATTAAACCCAGCAAGTGCAGAAGCATCTCCATTGTCAAAGGTCAAGTCAAGGATCAAAGATTTCATATTAACGGAATACCTGTTCCAACTGTTTCAGAAATGCCAGTGAAGAGTTTGGGACGATGGTACGATGCAAAGCTCAAGGACACTGAGCAGTTTGAACAACTCAAAAAGGATACCATCATGCACATAGCTCGCATCAACAAGGAAAACTCAAGCCGTGGTGCTTCAAGTTTGGCATACTACCAAGAATCATGTGGCCTTTCACTATGTATCAAATCCCCATCAACAAAGTGGAAAAGCTGGAAAGAATGATCAGCACTCATGTGAAACAGCGGCTTGGACTTCCACGATGCTTAAGTGCTATCGGACTGTACGGGAGTGGCAAATTGGAATTACCCATTGCAGCACTTGTGGAAGAGTTCAAATGCACTAAAGCAAGGTTGGTCATGACACTCGCTGAATCTGAAGATACTGTTATCTGTACAGCGGCCCACCGTGTGACAATGGGGAGGAAGTGGACCCCATCTGAAGTCGTTCAGAGTGCTAAGTCTGCTCTTCATTTCCAGGATGTGGTTGGCCAAGTCCAACACAGGAGAGCCGGGCTCAGGCTCGTCCCAAAAGCTCCTCAGTGGCACAAGGCAATATCAGTGCAGAAAAGACAGCTCGTGGTGGAGGAGGTGAGAAGACGGGAGGAGGCAGAACGACATGCCAAGGCCGTCTCAATGGGCAAGGAGGGCCAATGGACTAACTGGGAGAGCCTGGAAAAGAGGAAGCTCAGCTGGCGTGACATTTGGCAAATGGAAGGATCTCGGCTAAGTTTTGTGATCAGAGCCACTTATGGTGTTCTACCATCACCCCAGAACCTGAAGCAGTGGTTCCCCCAGACATTGTGGCTACAACACTCCGGCCAGACATGGTCCTGTGGTGGACAACAGCCAAGTTGGCATACGTTGTGGAATTGACAGTTCCATAGGAAGATGGTGTTGAAGAAGCTTATGAGAGGAAAAAGACCAAGTACTCTGAACTGGCAATGGAAGCTTCCCAGAATGGCTGGAAGACCAAGATTATCCCTGCGAAGTGGGATGCAGGGGATTTGTTGCAACATCTATGACCAGGCTATTAAAGAAAATGGGGGTGAGGGGTTGCTCCCTCCATCAAGCAATCAGGTCATTATCAAATTTAGCAGAAAAAAGCAGCAATTGGCTTTGGATGAAAAGGAAAGACAACAATTGGGCTGCAAGATGAAGACAGGAGGGTATGGAACTGAGGGGGTGTACCTGGGACGCCAGGTATCACCTTTGAGCCCCCTGGAGATGTTGTGGGCCTATCACTGAAACGTCAAAGGAGGGTGCCCACCTGATGACCCCGATGATGTACCTACCCTACCTTTCACCACTCCAATCCCACTGCCAATATCAAGAGTGCTGACTTACTACATGGATTGAAACATCAAGTCCCATTAGCTCTTCTGGAATTTTTTGAGGATGTAACTAAGAAAATGGACAAGGGAGAGCCAGTGGATGTAGTGTACCTGGACTTTCGGAAAGCTTTTGATAAACTCCCACATAGGAGATTAGTAGGCAAAATTAGAGCACATGGTATTGGGGGTAAAGTACTGACATGGATAGAAAATTGGTTGGCAGACAGGAAACAAAGAGTAGGGATTAACGGGTCCCTTTCAGAATGGCAGGCAGTGACTAGTGGGGTACCGCAAGTCTCGGTGCTGGGACCGCAGCTATTTACAATATATATTAATGATTTAGATGAAGGGATTAAGAGTAACATTAACAAATTTACAGATGACACAGAGCTGAGTGGCAGTGTGAACTGTGAAGGATGCAAAGTAACTTGGACAGGTTGAGGGAGTGGGCAGATGCATGGCAGATGAAGTTTAATGTGGATAAATGTGAGGTTATCCACTTTGGTGGCAAGAACGGGAAGGCAGATTATTATATGAATGGTATCAAGTTTGGAAAAGGGGAAGTACAACGTGATCTGGGGGTCCTTGTTCATCAGTCACTTAAAGTAAGCTTGCAGGTACAGCACACAATGAAGAAACCTAATGGCATGTTGGCCTTCATAACAAGCCGAGTTGAGTATAGGAGCAAAGAGGTCCTTCTGCAGTTGTGCAGGGCCCTAGTGAGACCACATCACCTCGTCTATGTTTGTCCCATCGACGTACAGGAGGCCACGCCGAGATCACTGAATGCATTTGATGGGGTTGGAGGAGGTGCAGGTGAATCTCTGCCTCACCTGGAAGGACTGTTTACAGACAAATTCAGCAAGACAGTGAAAATAAAATGATTGCAGAAACCAAAACATTAGTGCAAAAAAACACAATTAGAAAATGAATTCATGGTAGTGCAAGAGGTTGTTCATAGTGTTCCATCGCCAAGGTAAGATTAGGCTTGTGTAGATTGGTTCAAGGATCTGATGGTTGTAGGAAAGCCGCTGTTCCTGAACCTGGTGAGGTGGGACCTGACAGCAGCAAGACGAGGGCATGGCATGGATGCTGGGGATCCTTGATGATGGATGCCATCGTCTGGTGGTGCCTCGTGTACATCCTCTTGATGGAGGGGAGGGCAGTGCCCGTGTTGGGCAAGGCTGAGTCCACCACTCTTTTCAGTCTATTGCATTTTTGTGCGTTGGAATTTCTGTATCAGGCTATGATGCAACCCAGCGTGATACTTCCTACAGGGCATAAGTAGAAGTTCATAAGTGATAGGAGCAGAGCTTGCCCCTGAACAGGTCATCTGAGATGTGGATGTCCAAGAATTATGATCTCTTTGCAAGTTAGTTTCCAATTTAGTTTTGAGTAAACCTGAAAATTGAGTGATTAAACCTGTCGTGCCATCATCCAAGTAATTTTTGAAATTTATATGAAAACTTTAGTGATACTTTGCTCATTGGATCTCATCAACCAGAAAAAGATCGACTGATGCCTGTCTCTTGTTAGCAAGCCAATCTCTGGCACATCACATCAACATGTTATCTCTTATTCCATCTGCTTTGTAATAACCATGTGTTGCTGTGCTCTATGTTCCATCCTATACTTTATTAATGAGTAATAGTTAGAGCCATTTCTCACATGCAATATCGGGTCCATTTGCAAAGTTACTGTGAACAGCCAAAACATCCACCGATATTAACAATAGTTCAGAAAGTACCTATGGATACCTAAACTGTGATTACTGAGGAGTAAGATATACATGTGTTTCCATGGACAAGGGCTGATTAGGGATAGTCAGCGCAGTTTTGTACATGGGAGGTCATGCCTCACAAATCTGATTGAGTATTTTGAAGATGTGACCAAAAGGGTTGATGAGGGCAGAGCTGCGGTAGTCATACAGTATATATGGATTTCAGCAAGGCATTCGACAAGGTTACTTACACATGGTAGGCTGCTCTGGAAGGTTGGGGCACGTAGGTTCCAAGAAGAGATGGCTGAATGGATAGAAAATTAGCTTCATGGAAGAAAGCAGAGTGTGAGGGTGGAAGGTTGCTTCACGGACTGGAGGCCTGTGACTAGTGGTGTGCCTCAGGGTTCGGTGCTGGGTTCATTGCTGTTTGTCCTCCATATTAATAATTTGGATAATATTGTACATGACATGATTAGCAAGTTTGCAGATGTCACAATAGTGGGTCATATGGTAGATAGTGAAGATGGCTGTCAAAAATTGCAACATGACCTTGATCAGCTGGGCAGGTGGAATGGGGAATGGTTGAGGGTATTTAATACAGAGAAATGTGAGGTGTTACATTTTGGGAAGTCAAACGTGGGCAGGACCTATACAGTGAATGGGAAGGCTCTGGGGAGTGTTGCAGAGTAGAGGGATCGAGGAGAGCAGGTACATTTTGGGCACATGTTATAGAATGGATGCTGTCAAGCTGGTAACGGGTGTAGAGAAGATTAAAGAGGATTTTGCCAGAACTCGGGGACCTGCGCTCCAGAGAGAGATTGAGCAGCCTAGGATTCTGTTCCTGGGAGCGCAGGATGATGATCGGTGATCGTATAGATGTGCACAATATCATGAGAGGAATAGATTGGATAAATGCACAGTGTCTCTTGCCCAGAGTAGGGGAATCTAAGACATAGGTTCAAAGTGAGGGGAAATGATTTAAGTTCAAGTTCAAGGTCATATTTATTTGTCACATGCATCATAAGGTGCAGTGAAATGTACTTCACCATGCAGCGTTACAATTAAAAAAGGACATAATACACAACATAATTCAACACAGACATCCACCACAGCATTCTTCACTGTGTGGAAGGTAATTCAGTTCAGACAGTCCTCCTCCCTTGTTAACTCGTGGTCGGAGCCTTGACCCTTCGTAGTCGCCACTATGGATGGCCCAATGTTCAGGTCGAGCACACCCCGCAGCCCGGAGCTCACAATCGGCCACCTCCTTACAGGAGACTGCGGCTTCCAGATGTAGGCCGCAGGCCGGCAGTCAGAGCTCTTCACCGGTGACCCCCGGCAAGGGATCGCCCACTCCATGATGGTAAAGTCCGATCCACGCCTGCCGCCAGAAGCTCCTCAGACCGAGGCTCCAAGATGTTGTAGGCCGCATGCCACCGGTCGGAGCTCTTCTCCGGCGACCCCCGATAAGGGGGTCCACGACGTTAAAAGTCCCTGCTGCGCCGCCGCTGAAGCCGCAAACAAACCAACTGTAAGGCTGCGAGGAGGGGGGCGAAGAAGCGACAAGGAAGAAAGTTGCATCTCCATCGAGGTAGGTGGCTGAAAACGGATTCTACCTATCTCCCCCCCACCACCCCCACACAAGACACACAGAGAAACACTAACACATACTTTTGGACAGACTAAAAAAAACAAAAGAAGTCGAAACAACGAACCCGCTGCAGGCGAGGCAGCCGACTCACAGCGCCACCGGTATTTAATTGGTACCTAAGGGGTATCTTTTTTACACAAAGGGTGACAGATGTATGGACTGAGCTGGTTGTTGAGACAGATACTATCACAACATTTAAGAAACATTTATACAGGTATAAGGACAGACACACAGTGCTGGAGTAACTCAGCGGGACAGACAGCATCTCTGGAGAGAAGGAATGGGTGACGTTTTGGATCGAGTACCTTCAGCCTGATAGTCGGGGAAAGGGAAACGATAGATATAGACAGTGATGTACATAGATGTAGAACAAATGAATGAAAGATATGATTAAATGTAACAATGATAAAGGAAACAGGTCATTTTTAGCTGTTTGCTAGATGAGAACGAGAAGCTAGTGCGACTTAAGTTGGGGAGTAATGGAGGGAGGAGGAATGCACGGGTTAAGAAGTTAGAGAGGATAGGTTTAGAGGGATATAGGACAAATGCAGGCAGATGGGACGTGTAGTTGGGACATGTTAGTCAGTATCGGCAATTGGGCTGAAGCGCCTGTTTCCACCCGGTAAGACTATGACCCTCTATGCCTCTATGACTACACTATTAACGCGACAAAAGCAAGCAATTAAACATTTCAGTCTGAGTCACTCTCTTTTCGTCAATGCCCTCACCACACCTCAGTATAAATAGATAGTAATTTAAACTTCTCTGCATCATGTCGTGTTCCTGTTTCTGGATCCTGTTTGGGAATGGGTGACAATTTGTACAAATAGCAACCATTGTATCATTTACTCATAAAGGTGTTTGCACTCTTGAAGCCAAACAATAGAAACCAATGTAAATTGTACAACTGAATATTTTATCAGAGAAATAGTTGAGGAGATAACTGCAAAATAACTCTAAATGTTTACAAAACTAAACACGATTGATTTATTAATTTGAAAATAATACGATTAATTTATTAACTTGAAAATAATATCAGTGTAAGCACATTTCGACTAAATACCAACCCATTGCACAACTAACTATGTATAAGTTAGTTGGCTCTTTCCATCAGAGATAGTGGCAGAGCAAGGGTGGCAGGTTAACATAGCAAGGGGCACTCAAACTCTACAGATGCAAGGACCCCAGTTCAGTCCTGACCTCGGGTGCTGTCTTGTGGCCATGTCGTTTTCCTCTGGGTGTTCCAGATTCCACCCACATTCTAAAGACTTTCGAGTGGGTTAAATGGCCATTGCAGATCACTCCTTGGTAAGGAGAAAAAGAGTCAAAAAGGGGAGATGGGAGGTGTGAAGGAAGTTGCAGAGCTATCGGAGAAAAGAGGACATAGGGGAATGGGGCTGATGTCACCGGGAGCTGGCATGCACTCTTTGGGCTGAATGGCCTCCTGTTTTGTAGTGTCCATTAAAATTCATACTGATTCAGCTGTCATCGTGAGAGAACTCATTAGCATTAGAGATGAGCAGGCAGCAGCTTTTTCGTTATGAAGGAATAAAGTATACTTCCATCGCACTATTGTTTATCATTTCATAGAAGAAGCACTGTGTCCCACTGTGTCTGCACTAGGTTTTGAACAGAGCAATCACTGGTTGCATGTACCGATTCTTGCTGAATCCTTCTCCCATTTGAAAGACGCAATGGACCCTGTGTCCATCATGTCTACAGGCAGTGCATTCCCAATTCCAGCTAGGTGCCACAGGTTTTGCCTCCGGTCACAATTCTTTCCCTTTATTTTTCTACCTGACCTCTAGCTTCACCCCTTCCACAAACAGGATCATGCTCCCAATATCCACTCTGTACAGACCTCTCATCATTTTATACACTTTGAGTCATAGAATAATACAGCACAGAAATAGGCCCATCAGCCTAACTTGTCCTTGCCAACCAAAATCCCCCATCTTCTTTTATCCCACCTGTCAGCGTTTGGCCCATAAACCTTTCCATATGGGGAACAGGTTGTGTTGAGGGACCAGGCCTCCTGTGGGGGCTATGGGTGAGTGGTTGAATATTACGTTGAGGAATGGGTTGTGTTGGGGGACCAGGCAACCCGTGTGACAGGGACCCAACGGGTCCCACTTGGTCTAGTATATTACTAAAACTCTCATCTTGTTTGGATGTCCGCCTGTCTGTGAGCATGTGAGTGAGATCCCAAAATTACGCCAAAATGATACACAATAGCACTAAACTTTTGCACCACCTTACTCATAATATTCTTGTGGTATGTTTTCAACAAGTTTTGGTCAGATTGATGTTATATTTTACAAGTTATTAACATTTTTAGCTTCACCCAGCTTTCCCAGGACCAACATAGTGTCATCTAAATCATTAATAGTTTCTCTGTCCATAGATACTACATGACCTGCTGTGTTTTTTCAACAATTTCTCTTTTTATTTCAGATTTTTGGCTTCTTTGTATTCTTACATTTTTTTTGTGAAATGAACAAGCATTTAATGATCTGGAACTGGACTAATCTAGGTAATTTATAAAATGGCCTTTATTGAATATAAAGGTTCATTGAAATTGGATTTTTCTCATAATCCAGCCTATCCGTGATTAAGTGGTTGTTGAAAGTACTCTGGCAAGGCACGTTATAAGCCCCTCAAAAAACAGGAGACATCAAGTCACTGTAGACAGAGGTGGTAAAGTCATGGAGCTGTGTGCCAGTTAGAAGAAACATGGGTAGACACAAAATGCTGGAGTAACTCAGCGGGACAGGCAGCATCTCTGGAGAGAAGGAATGGGTGATGTTTCGGGTCGTGACCCTTCTTCAGACTGAAGAAACATGGGTCTAGAAATCGAACAATCTTTTTCCTAATATACCCTAAAATTCACTTGATTTTGCACTTCTTGTCTCCTTTGTATTAAATCAACTTCTTGTGGACATTGTTGGATCCTTTGGGCAGTTTACTACTGGAAGCCTTCAGACTGGCAATTGCTGTAAAGCTAGTATTTTGAACAGGTTTTGGAAGAAGAAGAGGTGGCATCCATAATGAGAGGGGATGGGAGGACAGCAATTGGGAGGAAAGTGCGGCTCTTGAGAGCGAGGAGGATCATTCCTGTACCCTGAGTCCACCATGAGAAAAATGTTTTCCAAAACATTTTTAACAGTACAGCACCTGAACAGGCTCGTCAGTCTACAAAGTCTCAGCTGAACCTGCGGCCGAATTAAACTAAAGATAGACACAAAAAAACTGCAGTAACGCAGCGGGTCAGCCTGCATCTCTGGAGAAAAGGATTGGGTGGCATTTCGGTACGAGACCCTTCTTCAGACTGAGAGTCAAGGGAAAGGGAAACGAGAGATATAGACGGTGTAGAGAGATTAAAGAAAGATATGTTGTAGAGTCAGAGAGCAGGAGGAATGACAAACGGGGAGCCGCAAGAAAGGATGTTACAGAACTCTCGTCGGAGAGAGGAGAACGTCTTCAAAGTATGCATACCTTGAGGAGATCCCGTCTGTCTGCATATGATCCATTTACCTTCATTCCCTGCAAGTTCATGTGACTGAGTTTAAGGTCTCTTAAATATCACTATCAGGATTTTTTCCACCACCACCCTGGCAACACATTCTAGGTACCCACTACCTCTGTATAAAAAACCTTGTCGTACATCTTTAAACTTTACCACAGACCCAAGTCCTCTCATCTTTGAGATTTCCACCTTGGGTAAAAGGTTCCGACTATCTACCCTGTTTGTGCCTCTCATGATTTTGTATATTTCTATCAGGTCTTCCTTTGAACTCTCCAGAGAAAACAATCCAAGTTTGTCCAACTGTTCCTTATAGCTATAATCTACCCTACATCCTGGTGCTTTTTCTGTACCTTCTCCAAAGCCTGCACATCCTTCCTGCAATGGGGAGACCAGGTTTGCACACAATACCCCTAACCATACAGCTGCAACACGACTTCTTGACTCTTATACTCAATGTCAAAAACCAATGGGCCACGCATACCGGATGTTTTCTTTACCACCCTATCTACCCGTGTTGCAACTTTCAGAGAGCTATGGACATCCATCGCAAGATCCATCTGAATGTTAATCCATTTAAGGATTTTGTACTCTGTGGAATGGGATCTCAGGCTTCTATATCTCTTGCCCAATGGTGGCAGTGAGAAGATGGCATGGTGGGGATCATTGATGATAGCTGTCGCTCTCTTCAAGCACTGCCTCACGTGGGTGGTTCAGTGGTGGGGAGAGTTGTGCCCATGTGAGGCAGAGCTGAGCCCAACCACTTTCCAGAGCTTCTTGCATTCCTGTCTCATCGGAATGTATGTTTCAGCCTACGATGCAACCAGTCAGGATACTTTCTCCAGTTCATCTGTTGAAGTTTGTTAGTGCTGAATCTCTTTAAACTTCTAAAAATAAAGAGATGCTGGCATGCCTTCCCTCATGGTGCCACTGTTTCAGGAGCAGAAGATGCTCGGGATTGCAGCTCTTGTAGCTGCCAACATTTAACATCACAGCTGAGAGCTCATCAGCCAGCCCTGGAAGGACTAATTACACAACATCTCTAGTGAATGTTGGGACAGTTAGTTATCCTGACAGAGGCAGTTTGAAGCTGCAAGCGAGTTGTTGGAGTCATAGAGTCATGCAGTGTGTAAACAGGCCCTTCGGCCCAACCTGTCCATATGGACCAACCTGTCCCATTTACGCTAGTCCCATCTGCCTGTGTTTGGCTCATATTACACAGGAGGTGTTGTGTACGTGAAATGAGCTGCCAGTGGAGGTGGTTGAGGTGGGGTAGAGCTGTGACTTTATCAAGTACACAAGAAAGCTTTAGAGGAAGATGGGACAGGTGCAAGCAAGTGAGACTTGCTTGGTAAAACAACTTGATCGGCATAGATTAGTTAGGTCATAGGGCATGTGTCCATGGCATATAGCTCTATCAGGATATAATTCTGATTTATTTAACTATGCAACTAACGGGTTTTCCCAATCCATCTACCAACGCTACAAATGTAAATAGTGCAACCTCATTTTATACTATCTTCATTTCATTCAGATAGTGCTTGTTCCCACAGTGCAGTTCTACTTGGTGTGAGATCCGAGACCAGTTTCTGTGATGTGGGAACACCTGTCTTCTGTGCTACTCCTTCATTCATTTGATCTTCAGCTCTGTCAACCAATAGACAGCTGACCAAACTACAACTCATGATAGCGTTCAGACTGATTTTAATTAAATTCCTAGTTTTTGTTCCTCCCTTGTTCTTCCCAATGCAATTGGCAGTGGCATGGACTGTGGGAATTAGATTGTGGATCTTCCTTACCATTCCTGGTTGCTCCGAGGATTTTTTCTGTAGGCGCACACGTGCCTGGACTCTCCTCGAATTAACTAATCATCTATGACCAAACCCTTCCTATTTGATGTATAAAATGTATGAAATCATGAGACGAATAGATCGGGTAGATGCACAGTCTCTTGCCCAGTGTAGGTGAATCGAGGACCAGAGGACATAGCCTTAAGGTGAAGGGGAAATGATTTAATAGGAATCTGAGGAGTAACATTTTCACACAAAGAGTGGTGGGTATATGGAACAAGGTGCCAGAGGAGGTAGTTGAGACAGGGAATATCCCAAAATTTAAGAAACTGTTAGACAGGTACATGGATAGGACAGGTTTGGAAGGATATGGACAAAACACAGGCAGATGGGGCTAGTATAGCTGGGGCATGTTGGCCAGTGTGGGCAAGTTAGGGCAGTTTCCACACTGTATCACTTTATGACTATGACTCTGACTTCCTGCTCACCAAATAATGCTTCCGCCACTGCTGGCTCTCTATGCGCCTTCACCGTTGCCCCAGTAATTAACACCCACATAATTTTGGGATAGAATCAGCGTAAATTTGCAGAAAACACTAATTCTAGAGATATGAGGTACTATGAATGGCTTCATACTACCTTCTCAACGTTCCCTAGATTTCCCATCTCAGGTATCTTACCATCCTGTCAAAACATTTAGAAAATATCTTGCTGGGATTGGAGTGTAAGGTCCAAACATTGAACATTATGAGCAGTGAGAAGCAAGGAACTGTAGATGCTGGTTTACAAAACTAAAACAAAAAGGTGGAGAAAGTCAACAAGTCAGACACCTTCTCTGAAGGACGTGGATAGGAGACGTTTTGGGTCTGGACCCTTCTTCAGACTGATTATAATGGAGGGTGTGAAAGCTGGAAGAGAGATGAGGGTAGGGCAAGTGGGACTGGCAAAGTCTGGCAAATGAAAGGTGGATACAGGTGGGGGGGGGTGCTTTGATTGGCAGATAGGTGGACAATTGCTCGAGATAAAAAGGAAATAGAAGGAGAAAGGATAAGTTAAACATGGTCAGGAGGAGGGATATAGGTAGAACGGTACAGAGGGAAGGGATAAGGGAGCAGGATAGTGTGAGAAATGGGTGCATATGGAAGAGAGGGGGCGGGGGGGCATGGGAGTGGGGGTTGTTAGCTAAGATTTGAGAATTCAATGTTCACACTGCTGGGTTGGAGGTTACCCGTGGAATATGAGGTGCTGTTCCTTCAGATGTTTTTTAGTTTTAGTTTCGAGATACAGCATGGAAACAAGTCCTTCGGCCCACCGAGTCCGCACCGACCAGTGATCTCCACACATTAACACTACCTTACATACACTAGGGTTAATTTTACATTTATAACCAAGCCAATTAACCTGCAAATCTGCACGACTTTGGAATGTGGGGACGAAACCAAAAATCTTGAAGAAAAACCCACGCAGGTGGAGACTCCGTACAGACTCGTAGTCAGGATCGAACCCGGGTCTCTGGTGCTGTAAGGCAGTAGCTCTCCAGTTCCGCCACCCTTATAGCCCTTTTCTACAGGGAATTTGGATTGGGTGAAAGATTTAGATTAATGAACTAATAAAATGCACTTCTAAATGTTATGTAACATGATAGCTGGTGGATGCAACGGACATCAAAATATTTTTACTGTTCTTACTGACATCGAACCCGGTTTGGCACATTTAGTTTGCTTTGTTTAATTACCTTTAAAAATGGGTTAGGGTTAAGTTATTTTCATTCTCTCTACTGCGTGTTTGCATGTGGTCCAGGATGTTCATAGTGCGTATAGCAAACAAGTCTATTGCACAACAGCTGGTAAGCACACAGGGTTCCAGGGAGGAACCAGGCCAGCCCTTGGTTGACATGCACTTGTGTTTATTTTATTAATATCGAAAATGGCATTGAAATAAATACGGAATCTTTACGACAAATCTATTCAGAATTTTATTTAGTTTTGGGGTGTTCCAAGACAATTTTATCACACTACTCACTCACTCCTAGAATCTAGTTTGAACCTCATCCAAACTGACCACCTGCTGTGACCAAGTTAAATGCCCTAACTCAGTTAGTGACAAGAAGTTAGGATTAAACATTCCGAAACTCTTGGTATTAATTATATAGCACCAACGCAGGCCCTTCGGCCCATCACATCCATGCCAACCTGTTTGGCAATCTACACTAATCACATTGTTGACAATGTAAGGGTCAGAGGAAATGTAAGTATGGACGAGAGGGAAATATTTCAGAAGTTAATTTTTTAGCTCTTTGTTGATAATCCAACTATTATTGCTACTGCCCTGAGGAATATAATGGAGGAATTTTGGGGTAGCTTTATTCTGAGTCATACTAAGGCTTCAGTTAGCCTCAAAATATTTACAGGAGACAAAAATGAGGAAGTAGTCTCTTCACTGTCATTTCTCACCATAATGAATATATTAATCATTGAAAAATTCACATTCAATTAACCTTTATCTCATGTAATTTTGTTGAAATGATGAAGGAAGCTGACTAAAATTTAAATCACAGTCTATATCTACATTCAGGACCCACAGTTGCGTGCTAAACTCACAGTGTAAGAGGGAGAGAGGAAAGGAGAGGGAAATTAACTGAGTTAAAAAGGTTACAATACTCATGACCATTAGGGCACTTTTGACCAAAAAGGTTATTTGTAAATGTAGTCAAACCTGCTACTTACCATTTTGACGAGAAGTAGAGCAGGATAGATTTCTTCAGAAGTTAGACACAAAAAGCTGGAATAACTCAGCAGGTCAGACAGCATCTCTGGAGAAAAGGAATGGGTGACATTTCGGGTTGAGACAGTGTGAAGAAGGGTGTTGACCCGCAATGTCACCTATTCCTTTTCTCTAGCGATGCTGTCTGACCCGCTGAGTTACTCCAGCTTTTTTTGTCTAACTTCTGAAGAAATCTATGGTTTAAACCACCAACTGCAGTTCTTTCCTATAGATTTCTTCAGCGTTGACAATTTGCTGTATAAAGTACATACACAGACTGTAACTGCGGCTTGCAACATTTAACAAACTGGGTCATGTGCCAGCAAGTATGTTGTGCTTGCCGAGACAGCACCGAGAGACGGTGACATTGACATTTGCCAAAATGGGGTGAATCAAATAATTTAGCCAAAGGAAGATTCCACCCTGCTCCCGACCCACCAATGCCAAATCACTAGAACATAGAAAATAAATCAGTACAGCACAGGGACAGATCTATCAGCCCACAATACCTGCACCAAATAATCACCTTCCCCGAGTAAACTATGATCTATTCTACATATTTCTTCATCTTTGCCCCTTTTTGACCTCTCATTTTCACACCTTACCCTTCCATATCTCTCGTGTCCCTCTCCCCTGACTATCAATCTGAAGAAGGGTCTCAACTCGAAACGTTACCCAGCTATCCGGAAATGCTGCCTGTCCCGCTGAGTTACTCCAGAATTTTGTGTCCATCTTCAAAATAAACTAATCTCATCTGCCTGCACATGGTGCATACCCCACCATTCCCTGCATATCCATGTGCCTATCTAGCAAACTCTTAACTGCCACTATTATATCTGTCTCCACCCACACCCCTGACAGCGCATTCTAAGCTCCCATCACCATCTGGGTAAGAAAACTTGCCCCGCACATTACCTTTGAACCTTGCTGCTCTCACCTTAAAGCTGTGCCCACTAGTTTTTGACATTTCAACCCTGGGAAAAAGGTTCTGACTGTCTCCCCTATCTATGTCCCTAATAATTTTACATATTTTTATCAGGTTTCCCCTCAACCTCTGGCATACCCGAAAAAACATTCCTAGCTCCTGGAAGGAGAGACCGGGTGGGTCTGCCAACTGACTGTGCCAACTCTGCTTCTTCAGATAGAACAAAGCGAGCTCACAGCCAACAGGTAACATCTGAGCTCTACAGTTCTGCCACATCTGGTTGTGTATTTTGGCAGATAATTAAACAACTCACTGGAAGGGTAGGCTCTACACTATCCCACTCTTATCAAAGATAGGCTCAAAAAGCTGGAGTAACTCAGCGGGTTAGACAGCATCTCTCGGGAAAAGTAATTAGTGACTTTTCGTGTCGAGACCCTTCTTCAGACTCTCATCAAATACTCACATACACAATGGGGCTACAAGAGCAGGTCGAAGACTAGGAATTCTGTGAGTAACAGGTCACCATCTGTAAGGTTCAGGTCAGGAAACTCTCCACTCTCCTGGATAAATGTACCTTCAATAACATGCAAGAAGATTGACACCATACAGGACATAACAGTCTACTTGATAGGCACATCATCCACAACCATTCATTCACTCCACCACCCACCCATAGTAGCAACAGTTTGCACTGTCTACAGGGTCTTTTACTGTCTATTGCGACAACTAGGATTTAAGAGAGTTAGATAGAGCTCTAGAGGCTAGTGGAATCAAGGGATATGGGGAGAAGGCAGGCAAGGGTTATTGATTGGGGACGATCAGCCATGATCACAATGAATGGCGGTGCTGGCTCGAAGGGCCGAATGGCCTCCTCCTGCACCTATTTTCTATGTTTCTATGTAACTCACCAAAGCTCCTTAGAAAGCACCTTACAAACCCACAATCTACACCAGCTACAAGAGCAAGGGCAGCACAATCATGGGAACACCACCACTGGAAGATGCCCTCCTAACCTCACACCATCCTGAGTTGGATATAAATTGCTGTTCCTGCACTGTGACTGGGTCACCCTCCCCAAGGTGTGGGTATACCCCCAAAGCTGGTACACCCACACTTCAAGGATTGCATTGATTCAAGAAAGCAGCTCACCAGCACATTCCCAAGGGCAGCTCATGACGGTCTATCAAATTATGGTTCAGCCTGCAAATATCACATCACTTGAATGTACAAAGAACGGATATTTGCTGATGGCTTATGTTGGCAGCACTCGGCCATCTCAGTCAGTGGTGTTACTAACACACCACTCTCATTGATGACCAATAAGGTCCCGCACTCTGAGAGCATTCTGTGCCCTCGACGCTTCTTTCATGCATCGATCGACATGTGGGCAGAACTGTCTCTTCAGTCATTGGAGGAGGGCAGGTGGTAATCACGAGGAGAATTCCTTACCCTGTTTGACGCGGTGTCTTAATCATAGAGTCATAGAGTGGTACAGCGTGGAAACAGGCCCTTCAGCCCAATTTGCCCACGCCGGCCAACATGTCCCAGCTACACTAGTCCCACCTGCCAGCATTTGGCCCATAATCCTCCAATCCTATTCCATCCATGTACCTGTCTAACTGTTTCTTAAACATTGGGATTGTCCCTGCCTCAACTACCTCCTCTGGCCGCTTGTTCCATACATCCTTTGTGTGAAAAGGTTACCCCTCAGATTCCTATTAAATCTTTACCCCTTCACCTTAAACCTATGTCATCTGTTCCTCGATTCACCTACTCTGGGCAAGAGTCCCAGCCTACTCAACCTTATAGCTCAGACCCTCTAGACCTGGCAACATCCCCGTAAACCTTCTCTGTACCCTTTCTTAAATACTTCCAGTGATCTAGCCTCACATCAACCAACAATGTTTAACAGGACTGGGAAGGCCACATACAGATATTCCCAATGGTTGGACTTCTTGGATGCAGGTACCATGTTGCAGATGGCTGGAGCCCAGGACCAATGAGTATGGCTTCAGGGCATGGGATGAGCCATTTAAAGCTGAAATGAGCAATGTTTTCACCCAGAGTGATGATATGACTGATTTATCTTCCACAGTTAGGAGTTGATGGTAAATTATTAAATATATTTAAGAAAGGGCCACATACAATTGCCTGGGGTAAAATGATAATGGGAAATGGGGAGAAAGCTGGGACATAGAATAGAACTGGGATCATCTACCATGATCACATTGAATTGTGGACCAAAATGCCTTATTTTCCATGTTTTGTGTTTTAATTTTTGAATGGAAGTATATTGCCATTCCTTCCTTGAGGCTTGATGATAATCCCGGAATTGTCTACATCATGTGCAACACCTCAACTGACATTAGGGATTGATAATAGGGATAGTCCCTGCCTCGACTACCTCCTCTGACAGCTCATTCCATAAAGCCTACCAAAATGCATTATTTTGACTATTTCCATGCTGGGAAAAAGGTTAGGAGCATCTCTACCTTTCATAATTTTAATAAATAAATTAGGAGGGCATGTGGATAATCTGGAGTAGGTCAGTAATGAGAAGATCAGTAATGAGAAGGAGAAAACATTCATATCATGGAACACATAGAGGTAGATAAACTCCTGGGCCTGATGGGATCTAGCTCAGGTTTCTATGGCGAGCATAGTTGGATCATTGCTGGATATGTTTCCATCTTTATTAGTCACAGGTGGGATGCCAGAAGACTGGAAGATAGTAGAAGTCATTATTTTATGTAAAATGGTCAGCAGAGATAAAGCAGCCAATTGCATGCCAGTGAACCTTACATCATGATAGGGGAATTATTGCAGATAGGATTGATGTACAATTGAAAAGGGAGCGTCCAATTAGAGATAGTCAACATGGATTTGTGCAGGGGAATTCTTATTTCATTGAATTGAGTTTTTTGAAGAAGCAACAAAGAGGATTATTGAAGTCAGGCCAGTAGGCGTTGTCCATATGGACTTTAGTGAGGCATTCAATGAGTCCCTGGGAGAGGTTGCGCCAGAACGTTATGCACGTGGGATCTAAGGCAATCTGGCTCATTGGATTCAATATTGTGTCATTGATAGAAAGCAGAGGGTGGTAGTGGAAGGATGACTTTCTAACTGGAAGTCTGTGGCTCGTGATGATTTGTAGGGATCAGGATTGGCATCTTTGCTATTTGTGAGGTACATTTACAACTTATGTGCGAATGTACAAAGTATAATTAGTAAGTTGGAATTGTGGATAATGAGGACGTTTGTCTAATGACACAGCAGGATGCACATCAGATGGAAAGTTGGTCCAAGTGGTGGCAGATAGAATTTAATCTGACTAGTGTGAGGTGATGTATTTCGGAAAGTCAAACAGGGTTCATCAACATGCTTAGGTCCTTAGGTGAGCAAAGTGATCTTAGGGTTCAGGTCTATAGCTCTTTGAAAGTAACAGCACAGATTATAAGGTGGTGAAAAAATCATGCTTCCTTCATAGATTGGTGCACGGAATATAAAAGTTGGGATATTATGTACAACTTTGCAAATTACAGGCCGCTCTCAGAGTATTGGACATCAGTCTGAAGAAGGTTCTTGATCCAAAACGTCACTCAGTCCTTCTCTCCAGAGATACTGCCTGTCCCGCTGAGTTACTCCAGCATTTTGTGTCTACCTAAGAGTATTAGATGCTGCTTTGGTCACTGCACTATGGAGAGGGTGTGGTTGCGCTGGAGAGAATGCAGAGGAGAATCACTGTGATATTTCCTGGAGTGGAGCACTGAAGATATGGTGAGAGATTGGATAAGCTGGGCTTGTTTTCCCTGGAGTGCAGGAGGTTGAGAGCTGGCATAAAATTATAACAGGCACAGATAAGGTGTAGTTCATGATTTTTTTTTTCTCATGGTAGGGGCATTAAAACAAAGAGGGCATAGGCTTTAGGTGAGGGGGATCTGAGGTAAATGTTTCCTCCTGCAAGTTTAGTTTAGTTTAGTTTTGCGATACAGCATGGAAACGGGCCCTTCGACTCACATCGTCCATGCCACCCATTAATCACCCGTACACTAGTTCTATCACACGAGGGGCAATTTACAGAAGCCAATCAACCTACAAACTTGCTTATCTTTGGGATGTGGGAGGAAACAAGAGCACCCAGACAAAGCCTACATGGTCACAGGGAGAAGATACAAATTCCATACAGACAGCACTCGTAGTCAGGATCGAACCCGGATCTCTGGCTCTGTGAGGCAGCAACTCTACCTCTGTGCCACTGTGCTGCCTCTTTACAAAGAAATAATATGTGAACTTGTTTCTCTTAGTTGGTGGTGGGTCTTTGGAACTCTCCTCAAAAGGCCTTGTCAGCAAAATCACTGGATCAGTTTGAAGGGAGGTGGAGAGGTACAGGATAAGATGGAATTTTATGATTACCACATGTTGTTGGAGTTACAGTTGAATGAGCCATAATTTTATTGAAAGGTGGTGCAGGCTGGAGAGGCCGAGGGACCTCCTGCTGTTACTCATTTTCATGTTCTTATGATGGTACCACAACCATGACCAGATGTGTGGAGGAATATGGACCAAATGCAGCAAAATGGCATGTGTAGGAAGGCACCTTGATAAGCATGGCCGAGTTGAGCCAAAGAGTATGTTTCCATGCTGTACAACTGACAGTATGATTTTCATGGATGTTTCCGCTAGTGGGAGAGTCTAGGACTAGAGGTCATAGCCTCAGAATTAAATGTCGTCCCTTTAGGAAGGTGAGGCAGAATTTTGTTTGTTAGAGGGTAGTGGAACTGTGGAATTCTTTGCCACAGAAGACTGTGGAGGCCGCAATGGATATTTTTAAGGCAGAGATAGATAGATTTTTGATTAGTACGGGTGTCAAGTTATGGGAAGAAGGTAGGAAAATGGGGTTATGAGAGAGGGATAGATCAGCCATGATTGAATGGTGGAGCAGATTTGATGGGCCGAATGGCCTAATTCTGCTCCTATCACTTATGTGTCGCAGTCTCTGCTACAACTACAAAGTGTTTCACTTTACGAATTTTGTTTCTTATGAGGAAGATTGTCATGCAGGCATTACTTTTATGATTGGTATTAACTTACAGTCGTAGGCTACAAGAAAGTTGAGAGTGACGAGTGAGAGAAAAAACGATGCTATTTTTTGCACTTGCACTCTATACTGTTTGTTAACAAAGCTGTCTTTTTAACTTCGAGGTAGACACAAAATGTTGGAGTAACTCAGTGGGACTGGCAGTCATCTCTGGAAAGAAGGAATGGGTGAAGTTTCTGGTCAAGACCCTTCTTCAGACCTCATCACCCCCTCCCCCCACCTTCTCTCTGAACCCCTACCACACTCCCCCGTCCCCCCATCATAACACATCTGTAGTTCCTTCCTACAAATGTGTAACTTCAAGATTGATTTCATTGTAGAAATCAGACGCAGGTTGGGTGACCATGTGCGTTTCGTCGATGGGACCACCCTGAAGGTCTTGTTTCCTTTCGCTGTAATTCTCAATCCTACTCCCACCTACTGCGACCTATTGGTCTCTATAGCTCTGTAAGGATAGGGAATGCATAATAATTGTGTATAGGAAGGAACTACAGGTGCGGGTTTAAACCAAAGATTGACACAAAATGCTGGAGTAACTCAGCGGACAGGCAGCATCTCTGGAGAGAAGCACTGGGTGAAGTTTAGTGGCAGGTCCACTAAATGTTTCACTTCACATTGAGGACGCTTTCAAATCTTTTTGTTTCCTGTTGTCCGTGAGACTTATTAAATGAGTCCGAGTGGAGCTTGTTGAGAGGGTGGAGGTAGGCGGCGGGCGCCGGGACCCGGGACCCGGGTGAAGCACAGGGCTGGTCGGCTGCTCCAGTATCTTTGGTCGGCTCCCATTGAAGCGGATGGTGGTGCGCGGGCACGGGGGGGGGGGGGGGGGGGGGGGGGGGGGGAGACTCAGCGCTGGGGTCCGCTCATCGGAGAACAAAGTGTAGGCGAACCGGGCAAAGATACATTGGGGCCGGATGCGGCCCGCGGGCCGGTGGTTTGACACCGCCTGAGTAGTTTTAATGCACAAGGGTTCCCATGTAAACTCCACCCACAAGTAGCCACATACATACACTAGCACGAGGAAGACTAACATGCTCTTCATAAACACACCCTACAATAAACTTTATGACCCTCGAAAATGGTTTAAAAGGTGCAGCATTGTGTTATTTGCGCCTTTAAGTTGCACATCCTGATCTGCTTATGATGGCCATTTGGAGTTTCACGATATGGTTGCTTAGTTGGGCCATTTCATATACATTCTGTGTGGAAATCAAACATGGTGAGAATTAATTTTGCACATTTCATTTGTTGCAGTGCAATAATAATTTTAATTTATGACTAACTTCAGGATTTATTTAATGTGGTAACATTGTAGATTTTGGGGATTGGAAGGAAATAATGAAATTATTCTGTCTTTTGCAAAAAATAAACTGCTGGAAGGCAGCATATGTGTTAGGGAAGATAGACACAAAAAGCTTGGGTAACTCGGCAGGTCAGACAGCATCTCTGGAGAAAAGGAATGGGAAACATTATCTATTTATTTTCTCCAGAGATGCTGTCTAACCTGCTGAGTCACTTCAGCTTTTTGTGTCTATCTTCCCTTTAAACAAGCATCTGCAGTTCCTCCCTACACATCTGTGTAAGGCTAATGGGCAGGCAATATCTCGGGTTGCAGCTCTTCTTCAATTACTCCAGCAGTTTTTTTTTTTAACTCAAGATTTCAGTAGTTGCTTGTGTCGTTTTTTCCTTTATTTAATTTTGTAATCTGTACTCTGAAAGTCCAGATTGGAGTTATTTCTCAGTCTACGTTTTTCTCGGTCGTTACTAAATTTGAGACATTTCATTTCACAGCCAGATTACCGAACCATCGGGACCATGTCTGCAGCACCTGGGGAAACAATCACTTTAAGACCTTCGATGGAGACGTCTACCAATTTCCAGGAACGTGTGCCTATAATTTTGTGACTGACTGTAACTCACAAAGTAAAGAGTTCTCCGTGCATATTAAACGTACCATTTATAAGGGACACCCCAAAATACATGACATTACAGCAAAGATCAAGGATATTGTGATTTACATGACACCAAAATTTATAGTCATCAATGAAGACATGTAAGTGAGAAAATTATTTTGTATTGAATGTGTGTTCCGTGTCAGTAATTGAGAAGCCGTGCACAGCCTTTGTGGGCGAACCATGCTGATACACGGCTTTTTTTTTAAAAAAGGTTTTCTCTCCTACTCTCCCTTCTTTTGCTTTCTGTCTTGTCATTGGCATGGATTTTTTGTCTGTGGTGATGAATAGCAATCTCACTCTGTGACTCATTAGACTTTCTTCCTATTAATTTGGGATATATATTAGATAATTGTAATTTGCACTTTTGGCTATTTCCCCTGGCCATAAAGCAAAAAGAATAATTCAGCTGGGACAGAAACGGGTTTAGTTGTAAGGGAGCAAATTTGTAGAACCACAAACTTTTCTCAAATGGTCATTGTTCCTTGTGAGCCAAACTACTTAACCTCAAGGATCTACAAGAAAGCTAAGCCAGTTAAAATTAGTTAGCACAGCATTAACCCGGTGTAACAGACAGGACCTGTCCTATGTGACTGTAATACCCTTTCTATGTTGTAATGAAGTGTGAAAAATATGTTTCTCAGACTGCATTTTTCTGATGCTTCAAGTATCATTTCACCATCTGATCTCGATTCAGCTTGCATATATTGTGCTAGTCATAGCGAATGTGCAACACAGGAACAGGCCTTTCGATCTATCATGTCCATGCTGACCATTCCACCCATCTATACAATCCCTAATCCTCCTAATCCTATTTGCATAAGGTCCATAGTCTTCAAATGCCTTGGCATTTCAAGTAGCTGTCAAGATGCTTAATTGTTGTGTGAGTCTCCACCTCCACCGCCTCTTCAGGCAGCATGTTCCAGATTCCAACCACCTTCTGGGAGAAAACATACCTCTCATACCTCTAAACCTTCTCCCTCTCACCTCAAACCTATGCATTCTTGGCTCAGTCTCCCAAATCAAGAGGAAGAGATTCTTCCTATCTATCGTAGCCATGCTTCTCGCAATTTTGCATGCCTCCATCATGTTACCCTTCAATCTTCTCTGCCTCAGGGAGAACAAGCAACATTCAAAGTCCCTGCACATTTGGATTTCATGGCCAATTTCAGGATGTCAGGGGCTAGATAGGCAGGAGAAGTAGAATGATGGTGCCAAGGGTAGCAGTGCAGAAAGTGTACTCGTTAAACGTGGGAATGGTGACAACAGCTAGTTTTATTTTGAAGAATTAAAATAAGCAATACTTAAAATGATCAGACTTGAGTACCAGGACGTGCAAAAGAGAAAATAAATGGAATACAGAAAATAGTGTTACAGCTGCAGAGAAAGTGCAGATTTAAAAAATGTATGGGCCGCTGCAAGTTAGATTGGGAGGTCTGGAATACACACTTAATTAATGAGAGGTCTGTTGAAGTGTTTGATAACAGTGGGGCTAGTAGAAATGAGAATGGTAAAGGATCTGCCTTATTCAACGAATGCTGAGACGACCCATATTTTGTTTCACCCTGAATAAATTATTCCATAAATAGAGAAAGTTTTAATCTCATAACTCTGACTTAGATTTTATTTAATATGTGGTGCTGAGACAGACCATGGACCCCATATAGTCCTTGGAAGTGTTTATACTCGAGTTGGGTCTTCAATGTCCAAGGAATCCCGAATGTAGCAGCACAGTGGATATGTTAATTAAGGAAGCATACATGATACTTGGCTTAATTGGCCGGAAAATTGAATATAAGAGCAGGGAGGTTATGATATAACTTTATAAGACACTAGACCAAGTAGGACCCGTTAGGTCCCTGTCACACGGGAGGCATGGTCCCCCAACGCAACCCGTTCCCCCAAAGTAATATTCCACCACTCACCCATAGCCCCCATGGGAGGCCTGGTCCCCCCAACGTAACCCGTTCCCCAACGCAATATTCCACCACTCACCCATTCTCCCAACGCAACCCGTTCCCCCAACGCAATGTTCAACCACTTACCCATAGCCCCTACGGGAGGCCTGGTCCCCAAAGCAACCCGTTCCCCAACACAATATTCCACCACTCACCCATTCCCCAATGCAACCCGTTCCCCCAAGGCAATATTCCACCACTCACCCAAAGCCCCCAACTGTGCAGGGGCGGCTTATTTCCACTTATTCACCCTCCCTCATTTTAAACTTTAAAAAATGCAATTACACTTGCTAGGGCTCCGAGGACACGGTGTACTGGGATTGCAACATTGTAGCAGGCACGGCTACAATCGCATTGTAACGTCATAGCTGTAACTGCCACTGCAAATGGAAGACATTTTTCTCAAAGCGGGATTTTGTAAAGATAAAATTGTGAATAACTCGTAATATATAATATCAATATCAAACTTGATTTTAAAAAAAGACACCAAAAGACAATTGTGTGTAAGGTGGTCCAAAAATTGTGGTGCTATCGTGTACCGTTACACACACGTAGAAACAAACATTAGTTTGTTTAAGACATTAGTTAGGCTACAGATATACACCATGGAAACAATGTGATCATACTAGAGAAAATGCAGAAGAGATTCATAGGATGTTACTTAGGATGAAACATTTATTTTCTTTGGAGCTGAGAGTGAATTTATGGAGGAATTTAAAAAAATGAAGAGGGTCATTCGCAGCATTGGTCATAATGAACCTTTCCCCACTGCAAAAGAGTCTTAGACCAGAAAGTAAAGGTTGAAGAAATGGTTTAGAGGTTTAAAAGAATTTGAGGGAGAACTTTTCATCCAGAGTTTGGTTGGGGCCTTGGACACACTGTGCAAGTGGTTCCACAATGACAGAGAGTCTCATAACATTTGAGCACTTAACTCAACACGCCACGGAAAAATATGAACCAAGTGTCAGAAAAAGAGCTGGATGTAAACTGGATGGTCGGCATGGTGGGCTGAAGGGCCTGATTCCATGCTTAATCACTTCAGTGTGGCATTAAGACGGAAGTCTGGTAATGTATTTTTAACTGATTTCTTTTTCAGAGTTTCGCTCCCTTACTTTGGGCCTGGTGTGTATGTAGAACAGAACACTCAGTACACTAAAGTCTACGGAAAATCTGGGATAACTCTAATGTGGAATAGAGAAGATGCTCTTATGGTAAGTGTGAAGGCTGGAGAGAGATTCCAGAAACAATGACCTTGCTGTAATATCTTGAAGTGCATGGATCTGTGTGGAATAGAGGGATAAGGATCAGCTGCCAGCTGAGGTGACGGTTCACTTAGCATCAATGTTCAGCATGGACAATGTGGGCTGAAGGACCTGCTCCTTGCTGCACTCTTCCATGTTCCAAGCAATAGAGAAGAGAGATACATTGTTTGTGCCATAACCTATTCAAAATTACATGAACTGGCTCCTCACATTGTGCTTGGGCACTGCTGGACCATGATCCATGCACTTTGAATCTCTGAGAATATTTCTCGAGCATATAAAATATCCCATAGTCTCTATTGTACTACAGGATATTTATCCTGTAAAAGATATACAGGATTTATACATTTGTGTATAAAATCATGGGAGGAATAGATAGGGTAGATGCACAGAATCTGTTGCCCAGAGTAGGGGAATCGAGAACCTTAGGTTCATGGTTCCTAGACAAGCTGTCCCTGTATCTAGAGGTGTGTGTTTTCACACTTCTTTACCTTTTGCCTGATGGGAGAGGGAAGAAGAGGAAGTGGCCAGGATGTGACGCGTCCTTGATCATGCTGCTGGCCTTGCTGAGGCAGCGTGAGGTAGAGGCAGATATGGTAGTGACTGTTAAGAGGATTTTGGAGAGGCATCGGTATATGTATGAATTGGAGGATATGGAGCACGTGCTGGCAGAAAGGACTAGTTTAATATGGCATCATGCTTGACACAGATGTTGGGCTGATGGCTCTGTTCCTGTGCCGTACTGTTCTATGTTACTAGATTTTTGTGCATGTCTACATTTGGAAAATAATCTTAGTTTTTTGCCTGGGTATATAAAATCTTTTCTTGCAGAGGTTTTATTGATAAATATGATTTAGGCAAACATATTTAATTTTCAATGTCAACAGTATGTCCAGAGTTATTACAACATTTAACAAACGAGCTGGGCTAAATGCCGTTGCCTGAATTATTACCTCCATGAGGTTCTATACCCAAACCAGAGGACAACTACTTCAGACGTGCTTGTATCTTGTGTACAAAATAAGGTTGTCAATAAGGAATGTGATATGTCCATTAAGTATTGGCAAAATACTGATCACCTTATTATACATTATTTTAGGTTGAGCTTGATATAAAATATCACAATCAGACCTGTGGGCTCTGTGGCGATTATAATGGGATTCCTGTTTACAACGAGTTCATCGCAGATGGTAAGTCAAGAACTTGAGTCTTTTTTTTACTACGTTGGGAAAATAAGTTGTTCATTGTGCAGTTCTACATGTTACTTGCTGTGTCTTCATAAATTGCAGGTCTGATGCGTTCACCCATTCACTTCGGAAACCTGCAGAAAATACATCTGCCAAACGAGATATGTCAAGATGTCGACGAGCGTGAGATAGGAACCCGTGCGCTGTGTGAACAATACGTAAGAATTCACTGAGGGGTTTGAAAGGGTTGCATTTTGAATCTATGATCGGAAAAGTCATGTTTCTCTCCATCTTTTCTCCGCCTCTCCATTCCATAAGAAAATGCTGCATCAAGAACTTTTAAAGTGAACCACCCACTTGCAAAGACAAGGTCATAGAGTGATACAGTGTGGAAACGGGCCCTTTGGCCCAACTTGCCCACACTGGCCAAAATATGTCTCAGCTACACTAGTCAACCTGCCAGTATTTGGTTCATATCCTTCAAACTGTCCTATCCATGTGCCTGTCTAACTGTTTCTTAAATGTTGGGATAGTCCCTGCTTCAACTACCTCCTCCGGCAGCTTGTTCCATACACCCACCACCCTTTGTGTGAAAAGGTTATCCCTCAGTTTCCTATTAAATCTTTTCCCCTTCACCTTAAAACGATGTCCTTCAGTCCTTGATTCGCCTACTCTGGGCAAGAAACTCTGTGCATCTACCCGATCTATTCCTCTCATGATCTTATACACCTTTATAAGATCACCTCTCATCCTCCTGCTCTCCAAGGAATAGAATCCCAGCCCACTCAACCTCTGCCTATAGCTCAGACCCTTTAGTCCTGGCAACATCCTTGTAAAACTATTCAAGGTATTGTTTAAATGAAGACATCTGCAGAAGCCAGGTAGTTTAGCTGAGAAACCCCTTTAAGGCAGGAAGTGTGAGCAGGTACAATGTTAAACTTTATAAGGAAGTACCTCTGGAAATTATTCCTGGGAACCATTTCTGGAAATTTCACATTCATCATGGAAATAAAGATAAGAACAAATAAAACAATACATACTAATGCATGTGCCACATATATGTCATCCATAATCATATTTGAAACTATATTCACACCCATAAATTCACAGACCCAACAAGCAGCTAGAATAATAGTCAGTAAAACACATACAAACTAACATCTGGTGACGCTCCCAGTGGGAACTTTCAGAAATTGTGTGGACAATTCCATCCATTGCGGACCTGCATGTTGAAAAGATCTTCTGCGGTGTAAGGGTCATCACGGGTCAAACACTCTGCCTTAGCATTAGGGTTTTCAGCGACAAACATTGAAATCCTTCAGACTTAGCCTGAACAATAACATCTTTGAAAACACTCAGAATGTCTACATATTAATTGATATGTCTAATATGTTTATAAAAGGAGTTTACATATTGAAAAGGGATTTAAGAGTAAGCTTAAATTAATAACACATATAAAAGTCCCTTTGCACTATCTGGAATGTCACAACTGCCCCTCCATATAAAGTGGTGGAGAGAGATATGTGTAGGAAAGAACTGCAGATGCTGGTTTAAACCGAAAATAGACACAAAAAGCTGGAGTAACTCAACGGGACAGGCAGCATCTCTGGAGGGGAATGGGTGACTGTTTCGGGTCAAATTTGAAGAAGGGTCTCGACCCAAAACGTCACCCACATCACTAACTGGTCTATAATTCCCTGTTTTCTCCCTCCCTCCTTTGTTAAAAATTGGGGTTACATTGGCTACCCTCCAGTCCAGAGGAATTTTGATCTATAGAGTCGAGAGAACATTGGAAAATGATCACCAATGCATCACGGATTTCCAGGGCCACCTCCTTGAGTACTCCGGGATGCAAACTATCGGGCCCTGGGGATTTATCTGTCTTCAGTCCCAACTGTTTAGCTAACACCATTTCCTGACTAATGTGGATTCCCTTCAGTTCCTCCCACTAGATCCTCGGTCCCCTTGTATTCCTGGGAGATTGTTTGTGTCCACCTTAGTGAAGACAGAACCAAAGTATTCATTTAACTGTTCTGCCATTTCCTTGTTTCCCTTTATAAATTCTCTGATTGTAAGGGACCTACATTTGTCTTCACTAATATTTTCCTTTCTATATATCTAAATAAGCTTTTGTCAGTTTTTATATTCCCTGCCAGCTTTCTTTCATGCTCTTTCCCCCCCCCCCCCTCATAATTAACCCCTTTGTCCTCCTCTGTTGAGTTCTAAATTTCTCCCAGTCCCCTGGTTTGCTGCTACTTCTGGCCAATTTATCTGCCTTTTCTGTGAATTTAACACCATCCTAGACTTCCCTCATCAGCAGCGGTTGAGCCACCTTCCCAGTTTTATTTTTTCACCAGACAGGGATGAACAATTTCTGGAGTTCATCCATGCAGTCTTTAAATCTTGGCCATTGCATCTCCACTGTCAACCCTTTAATTTAAATTTTTCCAGTCTATCCGAGCCAATTCCCATCTCATACCTTCAAAGTCTCATTTATTCATGTTCAGGACCCTAGTCTCTGAATTAACCATGTCACTTTCCCTCCTAATGCAGAATTCCACCATATTATGGTCACAGTTGCCCAAGGGGCGGGCTCTGCACAACAAGATCGCTAAATAATCGTTCATTACACAATACCCAGTCCAGGATGTCCTGTCCTCTAGTCGGTTCCTCTACATATTGATTAAAAAAAACATCCTGTATACATTCCAGGAAATCCTCCTCCTCAGCGCTGCTACCAATTTGGTTGGCCCAATCTATATGTAGATTAAAGTCACCCATGATAACTGCTGTACCTTTGCTACACGCATCCCTACTTTCCTGCTTGATGCTATCCCCAACCTCCCTACTGCTGCTTGGTGGTCTGTATACAACTCCAACAAGGGTTTTTTGCCCTTGGCTATTTTTCAGTTCTACTCGTACCGATTCTGCAGCATCCAAGCCCAATGTCTCTCCTTGCTATTGCATCAATCTCCTCTTTAACCAGTAATGCCACCCCTTCCTTTCTCTCTCTCCTTCCTGAATATCGAATACCCCTGCATGTTTAGCCTCCAGTCTTGGTCACCCTGCAGCCATGTCTCTGTAATACAACGATATCATATTCCTTAACTACTAACTACACATTCAACTCATCCACCTTATTACAAATGTTCCTCGCATGAAGGCACAAAGCTTTCAGGTTAGTGTCCCTTATCTCCCTTCTATGTTTTCCTTCTGTCCTCCTTTTATGTCCCTCTGTCTCCTTGCATTGGTTCCCATCCCCCTGCCCTGTTAGTTTAAACGTGACCTTTCCTACACTCTCCCATTAACTGCACGCGTCCACTTCCATGTTGTTGACTCCACACCCCCCACTGTTTAGTTTAAACCCACCCATGTAGAACTAGTAAACCTTCTCTATTGTGGGTGCTGTTGTTTCAGATAATGATCTCCAATATTTTACCATGCTGTTTTTCAGAGGGAGGCCTGTGAAAATCTCCTCTCAAAACGCACGTTTGCAGACTGTACGTCCCGCTTAAACAACGAGCACTACATACAGGCCTGCATGCAGGACATGTGTAGCTGCGACAAAGTTTTGGACTCCTTCTGCCTGTGCAGCACCATCTCCGAATATTCACGGCAATGCTCTCATGCTGGAGGCAAGCCAGAAAACTGGAGGACAGAAACATTCTGCCGTAAGTGAAATATCAATCAGGTTGAACACTATAAGCTGCTGAATGCTAATTATTAATTTGCAGGATACAGCCAAGTTGGCAGAGGTGAAAGGGCAAGCAGTGATTATATAAAGGCTACGGAGGAACAAAGGCCTAATTATTTATATACAAACATACAAACTAGCAGCAGGAGTTCACTACTCAGCTCCTCTAGTTTGCTCCATTGTTTAATAAGATCATGGCTCATCTGTTTCTAACCAAAATTCCCCATTCCTGTCTCATCGTCTGTCTCCCTCTTTGCTTATCAAGAGCCTATCTAGCTTTGCAGACCCTGCTTCCAAATGTTCCAACACCGAGAGAAGAATTCAAAAGTAGACGAAAAAAGCTGGAGAAACTCAGCGGGTGAGGCAGCATCTATGGAGAAAAGGAGTAGGCGACGTTTCGGGTCGAGACCTTTCTTTAGAGAAGAATTCCCCTCATTTCAGTCTTACCCTGTGTTTTAAAACGGCAATCCCTCCGCATATTCACCCTGTGAGAATCCCTCAGGAACAACATTGTTTCAACCAAGTCCTCTCCCATTCTTCCAATAACCGAAGCAACATTGCCAACTTCTGCATTCAATTCTCCTCGCAATAAAAAATAAAACATTGTCTTTGCTTTCCAAATTAGTCACAGTATAAGCACATTGAAATCATGCACTTGGACATCTAGACACTCTGCATCTCAGAGCTGTGTAACCTATCGTAATGTAGATAAAGTATTGCCATGGAGTCGTGCAGCACAGATACAGGTCCTCTGGCCCACACATCTGGCCCACCACGTCCATGACAGCCTTTTTGCCCATCTACACTAATCCCTTGCCCGTACTAAGATGCTTTCTTGGGTCGAAATGATTAACTTTTCCCGACAAAAGAGGTGCCTAAAACCGGAGGACATAGCTTTAATGTGAGGAGAAACGTGGTGAGTGGAAATCCGAGGGAAATATTTTTACCGGGAAAGTGGTTGGAATCTGGGAAGTACTTCATGAGGTGGTTGTAGAGGCAGACACTCGCGTAACACTTATCTGGACAAGCACTTCAATCAGCAAGGACTAGAAGGTTACTGACCAAGTGCTGGTAAATGAACAAGTCTTTTTCTGTGCTTATTGTTTATATTCCTAATTCTTGCTATCTCGGATCCCGCCATTATGATGTGAACTGGATGATTTGCAACTGCAATTGGAGTCATAATATATTGCAGCATCATGAACTCAGGCAATTCTACCCAACTCGTCCATGCTGACCTGAGCTGGTCCCATTTCCCTGCATTTAGCCATATCCTTCTAAACCGTTTCCATCCATGAGCCTGTCCTAATATCTTTTAGTATCCCACCTTTGACATTTCCACTGGCAGCTCATTCTAAATACCAGCACCATCTGTCAGAGGGGATCACAACATATTAATCCTATTTTGCTGAGCAGGATACATTCTGCCTTGCCGTTTTACTCTGGGGAGAATGTTTTCTCATTTATGGTTCCCTAATCCTCTCCCTCCTCCGTTCCTGTCTGTCAACCATCCTCCCTTATTTGGTTCTATTTCCTCATATATTCTGTCACCTCTCTTTCCTAACAGGCTCCATTATCTGCACCCTTTTGTTGCCTTCACCTCTCACCCACTCTGTTGCTATGTCCACACTTCCCCCTGCCCCCTCCCCCCCCCCCCCCCTGGCTCCACTCTATCTGCCAACCTCTCCTCACCTGTATCCACATATTGTTTGCCACCTCTAGCCCTACCCACCCCCACCTCTTTTACTGGCTATCTCACTTCTACTCTTTCAGTGCAGATTGAGAGTCTCAACCCACAATGTTGTCCATCCATATCCCTCCACAGATGCTGCTCAGCCCACTGAGTTCCTCCAGCTGCGCATTGTTTGCTCCAGAATCCACCATCTACTGTCTTTTGTGTCGCCATTTTTGTTCTTTTATCAAGGCCGGCTCCTGGCTTCTTAAGATGCAACCTTATTTGTTTGATATGAATAATATCAGAACGTACCCCAGTTTAGCATTTCAACATTGCTTGTTCCTCTGCAGCAATGACGTGCCCTTTAAACATGATCTACAAGGAAAGTGGTTCTCCCTGCATGGACTCCTGTTCTCACCTCGACACGAGCATCTTGTGTGAGGAACACTATATGGATGGTTGCTTCTGCCCCCCAGGTAAGCAACTGTGGCCCATCTTTTCCAATAAAATGCTTGTAATTTGGTGTTTGCTTGCATCTTCAATGATAGTTGTGTCTGTAAAGCTATGGTAAGTAGGAATTTCATTGCTCCATCCAGGTGTATATGACAAATAACCATCCTTCACTCTTGGTCTGATCAACCACCTCAGAACACACAGAGCTCGAATGACAGGTCACACGCTGGCACGGCAGTTAGTGCAGATACTTCACAGCTGCAAAAGCCTTTCCTATGGCCCTGACCCTACTACCCACTGATGGTGTGGAGTTTGCATGTTCTCCCTGTGATCGCATGCCTTTCTCGTGGATGTTCCAGTTTTCTTCCATAGTAATGGGTTACTCTAAATTAGGCAGATAGGCAGCTGGGGGAAGGGGGAGTTGATGGAAAATGGCATGCGAAAGATAATCGGTTACAGGAAAGTGGGTATGGTGAAATGCTGAGAGCAGCACAACTTGATGGGACAAATGGCCTCCTTCTCTGACATTAACCAGGTTAGAGTCCCAGAGTCACCTTGTCCATGCCAACTGAATTGCCCAACCCAGCTAGATCCACTTGTCTTGCCTGTTACTATGAAACCATGTTGAGAATCCAAATTGCTATCAGTTTGTAAACCATCGCATTCTTGATGTGATGCTAATACTGAAAATCACAGTTTTTGTGGCCTCTTTCAGCTGGTTAGGGAACCCTGAGGCCAAAAAAACTGTAATGTTTCCTTTACTAACTGGGCAGTGAAGTGCCAAATAAAATGTCTCTGGGTGATCTAACACCATGTGGACCTGGCAATAGTCACAGCAGCTGTGTAGACTCACCGTTTACCACTGGAACAAATGCACCAACTTCCAGAAAGTGAACTCAAGGCACCACCAATATCAAACATCACAATTGCAATCAATCCAGACAGCAAGATGACATCCAGGATGCATTGAACTGGTTAATAGTCAGCAGATGGTTACTGTCTGAATAGTTGTGCTAAAGCGTATTGTGTAATGCGTGATAAGTTCATAGCATATTACAACCAAACACTCTTGACCTGATCAGCCACTTCATAACGCATAGAACTCAAGTGACAAGGCAAGGAATCTTTAATATGAGTGTCCCTGCAGCATTCCAACATTAGTTACTTTAAGAAAGAAGAACAAAGTGTTTAGTTCAGTTTAGTTTAGTTTGGAGATACAACATGGAAACAGGCCCTTCAGCCCACCAAGTCCACGCTGACCAGCGATCACGCCGTACTCTCTGTTCTGTTTATCAATTTCAAAAACTCTGACCTCAACAAGCTCATAGTCCCACAAAACATTAGAAGGTTCTTCCATGGATTTCTGCATAAGTCTGCAAGAAATTGCAGATAATTTTGGAAGTGGTCCAGTCCATCACACGAACCAGCCTCCTCCCCATCGCTTCCAACGACACTTCATGTTGGAAGCAACCAGCACAAGGACCACTCATACTCTGGTCATTCCCTCCCCTCCCCCCTCCCATCAGGCAAAAGCTGGTAAGCATGGACCACTAGATTCAGGAACAGCTTCTTCCCCACTGTTATCAGACAACCGAACGGTCCTCTCATGAATGAAGGTGCACTTTCACTGTAACCCTATAATGCTATAACATTGCACTGCATTCTGCTATTGTTGTCTTGTGCTTGTTGTACTTGATTATACTCATGCATAGTGTGATTTGATGGATAGCTCGCAAAATTCTTCACTGTATCTCGGTACACTTGTCCATAATCAACCAATATCACCAGCCATTGAAAACCCACAGTTACAGACTTCTCTTCTTTCAGGAATGGTCCTTGACGATTACTCTGACTCTGGATGCATCAAGGTGAAAGACTGCAAATGTACACTGAAAGGCAAACACTACAATCCAGGCACCCTGATTTCATCTGAGTGTGAAGAATGGTATAACCAGCATCAAATCTTAATTGTAAATCTTAAAAATAACGAATCGCCTTATATCGCGCAACTTTATTAAACTTAACAAATTCTTTGTCCCTTTTCATTCAAGTGTCTGCAATGGCGGCAAATGGCTATGCAAAAACATGCCTTGTCCTGGTGTGTGTTCATTGGAGGGTGGAGCACACGTCGCCACTTTTGATGGCATGAAGTACACATTTCATGGTGACTGCTATTACATTCTTTCCAAGGTAATATAATCCTTTCAATTTTATATGTCTAGTCAAAGATGTCCTAATGTGTCCATGTGCATATTATATCACGGTAAGATATATGGACCAATCTGTCCACCAAGGCCACACCGAGCTCCTGATTACAAGTCATTCTAATTCCTCTTCCCATTCCCACACACCCGCCTCTCTCCATCCTCCACCACTGCCAGGGTGAAGGCAAGTACAAACTAGCGGAAAGCACCTCCTATTCTGCCTGGGTAGATGATGACACATCGGTAGAGCTACTGCCTTACAGCGCCAGAGACCCGGGTTTGATCCTGACTATGGGTGCATGTTGTAAGGAATTTGTACATTTTCCCCAGTGACCCGTGTAGGTTTTATCGAGGATCTCTGGCTTCCTTCCACACTCCAAGGTCATACAGGTTTTTAGGTTAATTGACTTGGTATAATTGTAAATTGACCAGTAGTGTGTGTAGGATAGTGTAAGTGTGCAGAGATTGCTGGTCAGTGCGGACTTGGTAGTCTGAAGGGCTTGTTTCCACGCTGTATCTCAAAACTAAACTAAACCCAATGGCAAGAACATTGAATTCTCCACTTTCAGCAACCACCTCCTCTGTGCCTTTCTCTCGCTTTCTAATCTAATAGAGTAATGGAATCAGAGATCTATATCACGGAATCAGACCCTTCAGTCAACGCATCCATGCTGACAAAGTTGCTTAACTGAGCTAGCCCCATTCACCTCCCCCTGGCCTATATCCCTCCAATCCGATTAGATCCATGTATCTGTGCAAGTGTCTTTTATATGCCATAATTGTACCCACCTGCAATGGCAGCTCGCTCTGTGCTCACACTACCAACTGTGGAAACCTTGTCCCTCGGGTACCACTTATCTATTCACACTCTCACCTTAAAGCTACGTCCATTAGTTTTCGACTTGTGAAAAGACTGTTGCTGTTCACCTTATCTATGACCTCATAATTTTATATCCCTCTAGAAAAATCTATCCTGGTCCTCTCACCCCTGACATTCTTTCAGTGACCTCCGAACCCCTATAAACCAAGGTTTTTTATAACTCCTGCATTCGCTCCATCTGTTCATCTCACACACACGCCCACACGCCCACGCACACACACGCCCACACACCCACACACCCACACCCACACGCCCA